>OU015490.1:189781639-190436639 GCA_907164885.2 Dolomedes plantarius
ACGGACCGCGAAAGGGCCGAAAGTTCGTCTAAAATGGATGGTCAGATTTTGACGGAATTTAGGGGAAACCTAAACAATGCGGCTGAGGGGGAGAGAATCCCTGTAGAAAATAGAAGGACAGCGATTCCGAGTAGGAACATTTTGAGAGGGAGGTTACCTAAGATTGGGATACTCCACTGTAACGAGTTCAAAGGGAAATTACATCCAGTAGTGATAAGGACTAAACAACGCCGCGAAAAGGCGAGTGGAATAACGCGCAAGAAAGCGAAGTTTAAAATGTTTTTGGGCTTGAGCAAAACTAAGGAGAAATGTCCGTTAGCTAGAGGCAGACCGAATTGCGTAAAGCATAGTCAAAAGACGGGACGCCAGGGTTTTGTCAAGTTCAAGAGGAAATTTAGGGGAGGAAGACATTCTGTTAAATTCAAAATGAAAATGGGTACGAGGTGCTCAGAGGGGCAGCCTAGCAATTTCGGGAGACTGATGAAAAACCGAAAGTTGCAAATATTCGCGAGGGCGAAGATTAAGAGACAGGACGAATTTAGGGGGTCGTGTGACAGGGTTTCCACGAAATTTCAGCTTAAACGAGATGCTACGAGGAGGGTTAACTCCAAATTTAAAGGAATGAAGTTTGGGAAAATTTAAATTCTCAGATGATATTTTGAGGGTCAAGGGAGAATTTAATACTGCGTGAAACGGGAAATGTATGTGTAGTAATTATGTGTATTGTTTTTTTTTTTTGTATGATTTTATACCAGAATGTTGAATTGAGTAAATTGTAGTGTATAATCTTTTATGTGATGATTTTTGTGAAATTTAAAGTGCATATATGTTGGTAAAACATGACTACCTAGTTTAAGAATGGATTTAAGCAAATTATGTGTAATTCCATGGTAGTTATGATCAATTAGTATAATGATTTTGTTTTGGCGAAAGGTCCTAAGACGCTTTTTGTGTAAGCCGGTGGAAGGCCTCAGAAAGACTGTCATTAATATACCGCAATACAATTTTGTTATTGTTAGAAAAGGAACCAAACGAGTTAATTTGTTATGACTCTATGTCAGGAAATGACGTGGAATTGTGGAATCCTGGTGTAGAAATAAATGTGGGCTCAACTGTGAGTTTCGGTTTCCTGACCAATCGAGTGGAAAGAGGCCGATTGAGTCGCGCGTTTGGATAGGAGAAATTATGTTCCGTGGGTTACAGGACCAACTGAATGTCGAATAGTTAATGATCTTGTAATGCCGAATGTTTAATGAAATAGTAAGAATTACATAACTAATATTTAGTAAGAAATATAAGTTTAATTTTGTCCACTATATTTCATAATCGTTATCCACGATGATGTGTTTTTGCTTTTAGAGAAGTTTACAAAGCAATTGTGAAATTTTTAATTGGTTAATGTTGTGATCAATGTATGTTGTGTTAACTGTGTTTTTTTTTTGAGTAATGTTTCTTTGTTTAATGTGTCTTTGCGTAATATTTTGTTTCATGTTATTGCAACTAGGTTAAGATATAGTCGATAATTGAAATATGGTCGAAATTGTGGTAATGTTTGTAATTAAGTTAAGATTAGAGTAATGTACTGTTGTACTACCTATGCTAAAATATGTTAAATGAAAGTGCTTAATTTGTTGGCGAATAGAAGCTAAACAAGTTAGGTTACGTTGTCGGCTATGACTGGCCGAAAGGTACGGGTGCTAACGCCCTTAAGTTCATAATTGAACCGAGAAGGTTATCTGCAGATAGAATGGCCTTGAGGCTATGTTTTTGTTGTTTTCAGTATGAAATTGTTAACGTAAGTTTTTTAGTGCATTATGAGTATTTTGTTGGTCTTAATCATGTATGAATTTATTATGTGTTTAGCTAATGTGATATCAGTGTAATGATTATCTGCATCTCTTACTGGAAATTGAATTGATGTTTTTCACTCTCGAAAAGTATTCGGAGTGCAGGTTTAGGAATGATGTGTCCCAGACTGTGTGCAGTTTAGGGCATTTTCGAGGGAAATTTCTAAAGTAGGCGGAAATTGACTCTAGGAAGTTAGGGCTGAAGAAAGCCAAATGGTATTGACCTCTTTGGAAATGTTTCGTGTGGGCATACCTAAAAGGACCTACCGAACTTTCCATTAGACTTTTTTATGTATAAAAAAGCCTTTAAAGGGGGGAGGAGCTGTGATGGCGGCGGGCCCTCTGCTTAACCCCCGGTATATTATATATAAAATTTGGTGAAGTTTCTTTTCAGTTTTGAATGTTTACCAGAGGCGAGTACAGGTAATCAATCAAGAGGCGTGCCAGCTCTCTGGTAAACAGATGACAGCCAGGACCGGATGTGCAAATGGTTTGCTAGAGGTGTTTCCGGAGGTATGCAGGGGAACCGGTTTTTGGACTGGTGCTCGTCTGTGCAGGAGAGAGCAGCGAGGTGTCGAGACAGGGGCAGACAGAGAGAGACAGTGGTCCGGCGTGGATGCCGATTTTGTCTCGGACCAGCAGTTTACGTGTGCGGAGAAGCCACGTGGAGGTGATTGCGATTTGTTTGGGAATTAATTGATTTGGCTGGAGGCCATGCATGCACTGGAGGTGCAAAACTCATATGGAGTTAATGTAATTGTGTAAATACGCTAAAGAATAAAGGTGCTTGTTTTACGTTCCTTAATCCAGCGTATTCTCAGTGATTTCTGAGGGAACCGGGTGGCTAGGAATTAGCCATAGTTCGGCGCGCTATCGAAATAGACTGGGCAGTGAAGACGAATTGCACCCAGTATATGATAATATATATATTATATATATATATATATATATATATATATTATATATATATATATATATATATATATATATATATATATATATATATATATATATATATATATATATATATATATATATATATATGAAAAAGAAAAAAATATCTTCCATGTTGTAAGAAGTTTCTATGATTAAAAACTCTTGAAAAGTAAAACTGAACTCTCTGCAGCTACTTTGTGTCTATTCAAGATGATACGGGGTATTTGAGTTAATCCAAAACTTAAGGCATTTGAAAGGTTATTTACCACCCTAACATACGAAAATGGGCATAAAACAGCTCGTGAGTTTGAGTTATGCTCAAAATTACTCAAAAGTTGCAAAAAATTACATTAAAAATGACGAAAATAAGCTTAATTCATTTTCTCTGCAATAGGAGGTCGTAACTCCAACATCTTTCACGAGGCAACTGACTGGAAGTATACGAATACCTATTCCCTACATTATTCTTCCCAAAACTCTTCCCGGTCATTTTCAAATGTACGTGCGAACCTTTGCCCCCACCTAACCTATTCGTGTGGTTTTTCTTATCTGTACGAAAATTGTGTATTTTTTCTAAGTTTACAAACCTACAATTTAGATTTAATCCTTTCTAAAATTTTCCTGAGAAAGTATTATCCTTAAAAAATGTTTCACACAATCGTATAACATAGTGTTTTTATGCATGAAAATTATTTTGAATCTAAACTCAGGGCCGGCGCTAGCAGTTTCGCCGCCCCGGTCAAAAAGGTAAAATGCCGCCCCTTTATAGCAAAAATTAAAAGAGATAACCTAAACCCTTCCCACGCTTAGTAGTAAAATAAAACGTGAGCAAAAAAATTGGTATTAAAAATGTTGAAGTTTTGATTTGTCGAAAATGCAAATTTCTTTATTTATGATTTTGGCACTAAATTGAAATTAAGGTTGCACAGAAAAAAAAGAAAAGACATAAATCTACTAGTATATAATTAGAAAATGCATATATTAAAAACGTAGTAAAACAAATCATAGAACCACTAAAAATAAAAACCTAATTATTAAAACTAAAGTTAAACTGAAAAGTTTTTTTATTCTCATTTTTAATTCTGAGAAATTTTTGATAATTTTTTGACATCAATTTCTTCAGCTAGCTCATGTTCAACGGCTAATCTTGTCAAGCCATTTAGCCGATCCTCGGTAGTTGTAGATCGTAAAAAATTTTTAATTCGTAGAAGCACCTCGTACCAATAATTTATCTCTGCGGTAATAGCGCCCTTTACACATACGCTCTTGGAGTGCTTGGAGAGTACGGGATAGCGCGCGGGAAAACCTGCAGTACACTCCAAAGCAGCTTTCCCTTCCTCTCCGACACCTTCACACGTGCACTCAATCGCACGGGATCGTGATTTCCAGCGGGAAAGAACGTACGTCTAAATGCACACTTATCAAATCGGAAAACACCTCACCAAAATGCTGTAATTGCGGTGGCGATCATCCAGCCAGTTATAGAGGCTGCCCAAAATTTCCACATAATTCTTCTAAAAAGAAAGATAAGAAAACGAAAACGCAAACCAACTCTGGAATGTCATATGCTGACATTTTAAAAAATGTAATTCCCCCAAACAATTCAAATGAATCCCAGCCCCCAACTCATAGTAATTCTCAAATCTCTGAAATCTGTAACGATTCCCACCAATGTAACACTGAAATTCCCGAAATTAACAAAAGTCAAGTTAACTTTAACTTTATCAAAATAATTCAAGGAATCAATGAAACTGTAGCCGAAATCCAGAAGGAACTCGATTTAGAAGATTTCCATGAAATCTTTAACAAGTTAAATATTTGTCTTCTTAAAATGAAAAAAGCTAAATCCTTTAAGGATAAATCTCTTATTTTATATGACTGCCTTTTAAAAGGCACTAAAAAATAATGTTTCTCTGCCATTTTTATTTCATTTTCTTTTTAATTTAATTTTTAATTTTTTTCTCATTTTATTATTCTCTCATATGTTCAAATGTCTTCATTGTTCATAAGTACATCATTATTATGCTGCTACATTGGCGGGCTCGGCCCATGGAACGTAGTTACCCCGATTAACTCTCAGGGCCGTTCCTAGGGTAGCTGCCGCCCGTGTGCGAGAATAATTTTGCGCCCCCCCCCCCTTTATACCGTATGGATTAATTGAAATTTCTCTGAAATATTTTTACCTTAAATGAAACAACGAATTACAGAATATATTATAAATTCAGTTTATGTAATCTATATATATAAAAATGGATGGATGTGAGTATGTGTGTGTGTATGTTCCAGCATCACTCTGGAACGCCTTGAGCAATTTTAACCAAACTTGGTACACTTATCACTTTTAATCTGGAAAGAAACACTGGGGGGGGGGGATAACATACTCCTAGCACCCCTAGGGGAGGCAGGGGGAAAGGGGGCACATGTAAAAATAATCGAAAACTTCTGATATTAGTTTCGAATCCATAGTTTTCGGGGTCGCTGAGCTTAATAGTGACACTCCCGATGACGTTTGAGTGCAAGTTCAGCCCCCATCAGCATAGGGGGGAGGGGAATAAGGAGTGAATATAAAATGACCAAAATACCGAGAGTAGTGTCGAAGCCATAGTTTTTGGGGGTCGCTGAGGTTCATGGTGACACTTTCGATGCCGGCTATGTGCAAGTTCACCCCCCCCCCCCATCAGCATTGGGGAGGGGGGAGGAGGAAGAAGGAATGAATATAAAATGTCCAATATACCGAGAGTAGTGTTGAAACCATAATTGATATAAAATGGTGGGAGATATTCACACTTTCTATATTCACACTTTCTTTATACCCCTGAAGGGGTAATTTATATTCACACTTTCTTACCCCCACCTCAACCAACAATGCTGCTGGGGGCTGCACTCTCACTTAAATGGCATCGGAAGTGTCCCTATTCAATTACAAAAAAGCTTACTCAGGTACAATTCACTTAGGTACAATTACAAAAAAGCTTGTAATTTCTAAAGGCGCTTTTGCAGCGTCATTAACAACTAAATTTAAACTATGGGCCGCACAAGGCACATAAAAAGCTCTAGAGTTTAAGTCAAGAACTTTTTTTTGTAAACCATTATTGCGACCCTTCATATTCGCACCATCATCATAACCCTGCCCCTTTAAATCCCCCGAACGAATGTTGTGAGTCTCCAAAAAATCTAATAAAAAAATTAGTTAAACCCTATCCTGTCGAATCAGATATTGAAATAAATCCCCAAAAATTCTCCCTAATTTCTATTTGCTTTGATTTATTATTTAATAGAACAAATACTACAACAGTATGTTGGTCTTGGTGACTTAGATCAGGGGTGTAATCTAAAATAATAGAATGATATTTACTAACTTTTAAGAGCGATATTATTTCATGTCTTATTTTTGGTCCCAAAAGGGAAATAAGTTCATTTTGAATATGAACACCTAAATAATGAGGCATATTTGATGGATTTCTGCTAATTCCAGTGAGGTGGTCTGATATGGTATCATTAAACTTTGCAATTGTTTCAATTAATTTTAAAAAGTTTCCATTTTGTTGCTCGTATAACTTATTATTTTTGCCTCAAATTTTGACCGGCTAAGAATTTAACGGTATAAATTTTAATTTTTAACACGGAAACACATCTACCTTTATCCATATTTATTAATTTCTCATTTACAGAATCAGTAGTTGTTTTAGAAGAAATTGATGTATTTAAATCAATCCAAGATTTTGTATTATAAATGTGACTTTTTGATGTTTCATGACGTTCTATAATCTGAGTTAAATGTCTCCAATCGTTATATCCCTCAACAGCGGTTTCCTTGAAATATTTTGATATTTTATCTATATTGCGCTGTATTTTTCATTCGGTTTGGGATTTGGTCTTTAATACACGAAAACTCTACTCATCTTTCAAAACGTGTTTTTATTTAAAAACTACATACCTAAAACCTTATGTCGTTCTCATCCTTGAGGATTTTTGAAGTAAGTGGGTACCTATACTTAAAAGTTCGTAAAACATATTAAAAGGAAATTTTATTGAAAGTCCACCTATTAATTTTTCATAAGTATTCACATGAATCTTGGTTTAATCATTTTCTTCATAAACTAGATAATTTTACAGCCCATTTGCCGCCTCCTAAGGTTGCCGCCCCGGGCAGGGGCCCGGCTTACCCGCCCTAGCTCCGGCACTGCTGAACTTTTCAGATGATTAATAAAAAGGAACACCCATCTGCGTTGTGTCTGTTAACCAAATGTTTTCCGTTGTAAAACTGTCAATTTATTTAATCTTCAAGGCGAAAAAAATAATAAATGACGTTTTAAAACAGGATGCTCTTGCCACGCGTTACTAGGAATTCTTTCGATTCAACTGCCTTCAAAGGCTGAGTCTTTACAATAACGAAGACCATATGCATCTCTTTACAAAGAGCCGGGTAAAAACGGTAGCATTTGTAGGCAGCGATTTCAAGATCCTTTCATTTTGGACAGAAACACCCAACAATGCATTTTGAACTTCAAGGAAAAACATAATTTATGTGCTTTGGGTCTATTCTCTTTGAAGTACAATATTCGAGGCCTTAGAATAAATTTTTCGCAGATTATTATTGATCATTGGTTCGTCTTTTCAGGTATCCGACTACGTTCGAACTTTAAAAAAAAAATTGTACTTGCGAAAATTTATATCTTATTTTTCGAAGGAATATAACACCAAAATTCGAAAATGATGATAAAATAGACATTAACTATTCAAATTTTTGCAAAATTGAGGAAATTGGGTCAAAATTTAGTAAAGTTTTTAAAAAATGGCTCTAGCACTAACAAAATAAATTATGCTTATCACTTTTTTTTTGTGTTATATATACGTAAATACCTTCTAAGTGTACTGACCTACAAGCTAATCGATATCTCAAAATCTAAAAAATATACAGGTCATTATATGCAATTACATGTAAAATTTTAGTAATTTTCCATGAGATTTTTTATAAATGTAGCTATAAATCAACCAATAATATACCTAGAGCCAAATCTGTAGGCCATTACGTTCTTAGTATTATGAAAAACATACATGAAAAATTTCATAGATATATCATGGTTAGATTTTGAGTTCTCGCAAGAGTCGTTTCCATTTTTGATAAAAAATAAGTTCTTCAGAAAACACGATTAAAATTTTCAACTGGTATTGAAATTCATAGCTGCTGCTGACCTTTAAATCGCTCTCATTTCATTTCTAAAGATCGTATTTAAAAATAAAAGCAGATTTAGAAACATAAATTTACAATCTTAAAAAAAAAGGAATTAAAAACAATTTCGTAATTTTCGTCAAAATCGATGTTTTAAACGTAGTCGGATACCTTAAGAAATAAAGTGTAGACCAGGGGCGTAGCTACCGTGGAGCAGTTGGAGCGAACTGCTCCAGGGGCACGAATCATGGGGGGCGCAAAATCTGAAAGAGTGAATTAAAAATTTGTGAAAACTTTTGTATAAATAATTTTAATTTGTCAGATTTTCTATAAAATATACAAAAAATAAATGAAATAATTTTAAGTAAATAAAACTATAAGTACCTAAATATATTAGAATATACTTGACTTACCATAATTTTGATTTCAGAAAATTTTCACTGTAAATTTAACGCTTTATATACCTCTAATAAACCCATAAAAATGTATGATGATTGCTAAGAATGTTTAAAAGCACTACTATAGGCACTTACTATACATATTATAAGTTGTGTTTTACTGCAAAGAAGTTACACGTATCCGGTGAATCCCACGAGTGCCACATATAAACTTTTTTATATCCGGTTCTATTAGTGTGAGGGATAACATGAGATCACTCTGTGAATTATGTAAGGTTGATTCTGCGTTTACTGGGTAAATAACTCATCCGACTGAAATCGAAATTAGAATTTAAAATATCCGCAATATCGCCCCAAAATTTACTGCAATCATCTGCGCAATTCCTTGAAGTTTTGAGGTTTTCTGAGCTTATTTCTTTTGAAACTAATTTCTCGTTAATAGAAGTGAGGAAGAGAAGAAATATTATGTTGAAAACGCATTTCAACAATACTTTTCCATTTGTCAAAATACCTGGAGTATACATGCATTTAACATTTTTGTTAGAAAAACTCCCCGTATTTCTGAGCAGTTGGCACATATGAATCCATTTCAATTACATCTATTGAATGATGAGTGTAAGCAGAATGTATCAAGTTATTTAGAAAAGAAATCAACTATCAAATATTAAAACTAATATCGCGTATGACGGGTTAAAGCAGTAGCGTAGCGAGGGGTGGGCAAGGGGGTCTATCATGCCCGGGCGCCACTCGCACAGGGGCGCCAAATGGTCCTTTTCACTAATTCTATATATTATATTACTATATGTTTTTCGGAAAGGGGGGGCGCAAAAAAGGTATCATGCCCCGGGCGTCAGTTATGTTCGCTACGTCACTGGATTAAGTACTTCCAGTTTCACTATTCTGCGTTAGTTAACGGAAGAGTAATGCTATAAATAATATTTGTAGACAAAGGAGTGTTCAGTAATCTGAATAATTAGTTAAACTTTTCTTAAGTTAACCGAAAAAGACTGAAAAAACGGAAAAGTACAAAAACACACGAGCATTGACATTTGTGATTAACTTTCAATATTAGTGCAAATCAGATGCAGTAATATTGCTTGGTTTGGAGCACTGCGGACAATTTTTGCTACACGAGGGCTAATTAGACCAGGACCTTCTGCCTAAAACCAATTCCGAACGGCTACAAACGTCCATGCCAAGAGTGGGATTCGATCCCACAGACTTTGGTACCGAATGCCAGCGCCCCAACCATTCGGCCATCACCCGCGAAGCAAAATTACAAATGAACAGATGTAATTGTTTTTGTGTTGCAAATGATGATAGTTATTAGCATAACTGTCATAATTAATTGAATTTGAATCCCTTTAACACTACCGAAGATCGCTCGGTGGCGTAGTGGTTAAAAGTGTCAAGCTGCCACGCCACAGGTCCAGGGTTCGACCCTGCGACTGGGCAAGGTCGGCTCAGCCTTTCATCCCTTGAGTGGGTCGATAAAATAAGGATCAAGCATGCTTGGGAACTAAACTTTGGGGGTCCCACGACAGGCTGACCACCTCACCGAGACATATGCTGCATGCCACCCAAAGCCCACGGTCAAGAAAGCGGAGATGGGCACCGCCGACCTTGGTCCACATCGGACTGTTGCGCCATGAGTTTAGTTTAGTTTTTTTAACACCACCGAAATGAATTACATGTTTAATCGGGGCCAACGTTCACCCTAATTTCAAACTGTAATCATAATAAATAGAAATTAAACGAAATTGTAATAACAGTTTTCAGTTTTACCTAAAAATTTTCTAGTTTTGACGATAAAATAAGTTTTAGTTAGGAAAACGATTGAAAAAAATAGTTGCATTCGGGCAAAAATGGAAGCAATTATGTAATTTTATTAGTAGTAAAATTATAGTTCAATATTAGTTGATTGTAAAAACTCAGAACAGGTTTACGTTTAGTCAAAATATTTGAAATTAAAGAGAAGTTAAGACTTTATGACCGACTAAGTCTAAGTGGAAATATTGTATATCAGTTTATAAATACTTTTTTAAAAATTCTTACATAAATAGTATCACTAATCATTTCTAAAACTTTCTTTCAAGTTCATCTTAAATTATAAGAAAAATTAAGGATGGATCAATGACTTCTATACGCGAAGTTGCTGAACTACTTTTAATTCACACCGCAGCCTCAAGTGGCTTCTCTGACATTATTATAGCGTGCATGATTTTTTTAAACTGTACCGGTGATGACAGCGATATCAGAACGAAGTTTTTCAAAGCTGAAATTAATGAAAACATATTTAAGAAGCAACATGTCACAACACCGGCTTAGCTCTTTGGTCGCGATATCAATTGAAAGAACAATAGCTTGTCAACTTGATCTAGAGAAAATGATTGACCGACTTGCAAACGAGAAAGTGAGAAAACAACCATTTTGAAGGATTTTTATGAGCAAACTAAACATGCTCAAGTAAATTTTGTCAACAGAGTTTATAAAATACGTAGTAAATATTAATGGGTACTCCGTACTTAAAGAATTATAATTTGTTTTATTATTATATTCATATTTATTAAATTGAATTTCTTATTGTTGCAATGTCTTGAATTTCAAATAAATCGTTATTAAGTAAGGTTTTAAATCGAAATAAGAGTAGATAGAAAATAAATTTCGCCAGAACTCTTCCAAGAAACAAGTGGACGCACCAATTTTACTTGCTCCAGGGCGCTGTGTATGTAGCTACGCCACTGGTGTACACTTCTGAATATTATCAAGCATATTTTTGCAAACGATCAAGAAAGGGTAGTTACGAGTTATTTGTAAGATATGTATCAAACAAATATATTATCTCTGATAGTACTACAGAGAGTTCCTCTTAGCTTAAAAAAGCAGTTTCTCTTAGGCAGAAGCCAGTTTCTCTGTATAGGTTTGTAGTGAAACTCCCTGAGTATACAACGGAGATCGGGGGGTGTTAAGAGACAGAAAAAGATAAGGAATCCTTATGCAAGCGCCTGATGTTTTATTGGAAGGAGACTCCTCTTCCAGTCAATAACCTCTATCCTCCTCTACTTCGCCACTATCCCATTAGGACATTAACTTCTTTCAGTACGGGTTGAGGGATGATAAATTTTATTTATCTAATTATTGATTTAAATTATGTCTGTTTAATTTAAAGATTTTGTATAATAAAAATAACCCCATCTATAAATAAATTTCACAGTGAAATGTGAAATTTCAGGGTTTCAGGAAGGAACTCCTTCAATTTACACTACTCCTCAGGGGGAAAATTTGTTAATACGCTGCTTTGTCTACGAATAGTATTTATAACATCATTTTCATTTAAATGCAGGATCGTAATACCGCGAGTACTGTAATCTTTCATACGTAATATAATTTTCAATATTTGACAATTGATTTCTTTCCTAAATAACTTGTCACATCTGCTTACATTTATCATTCGATACATGTAATAATTGTAATGTATTCAATGTTGCGAACTGCTCCAAAATAAAACTTTTAAACACAGGAATAAATCAGTGGACACCTTTGAATTTGAAATCAAAAATATGTACGGCATTGACGATTAAGACTAATACGAAACTTAGCGTTTGTATCATAACAAGAGTGTGTCAACTAAGAAAGTAGTGTTCTTCAGAAAGGCTAAGAATTATTGAGTACAAGTTTTAATATTTTATGTAATAAGTTGCTTCATATACCCGGCGTTGCACGGGCGTACCCTTAATAAGGCTTACTTGTATATTATGTAAACTTGTAATTTTATGCCAATCGATACCCCTCCCCACTGGTCAGCAACCCATCACCATATTATAATCCCTCACCCCTCTTCATGCTGATGTCAGCATTAAAATGTTTCTTGCAATTTTGATATCCCTCTGGATCCCGACCCTTGGAGGAATTTCAGGTCTTCCCCGTAAACCCCTGTGAAAATCGCCGGTTTCATAAACAAAGAATTACCTGGCGTTGCCCAGGATAATAAAAATGAATGGAGTTAACCTGAGCTCTAGATGCATATGTACAAACAACCGAAATATCTACAATCAACACACACACACCTTTCCATGCTTCGTTTAATTAAGGTTGATCTCTCTCTTTTCCCCTACCACCAATTTGGTGTTAAAAAAATTATATAAAAAATACAAATTATTGGATTGTTTCTAGCAATTTTTACAAAATCTAAGCGAATGTCGAAAAATCGTGGCATTGATCGTGTTTGTTACATTTAATCCTTTTTGTTGCATTTTAAATCAAGAATCTTGTGGATATCTGTTTTTTCTTTAAGATATAAGGGACTATGGGAAAAACACGTTTTGCCGCCTTTCCCCCCTCCATGGGGGCCGAATTTTGAAAAATCCTGAAATTGATTTTTAGGTATTAGTGTTCCTTTCATTTTAAAGCAAGAATCTTATGGCTATCTGTTTTCTTCTTCGAGATATGAAAGAATAGGTAAAATAGCACGTTTTGCCACTCTCCCCCCGTTGGAGGGGTGGGACGAATTTTGAAAAATCGCTTCTTAAATTATGCCTTCAGCACAAAACTAATATGCTCCTAAAATTTGATATCTGTATCTCCAATAGTTTTTGCTGGGCGTTGATGTGTGTATAGATAAGTCAGGACTTCTTCCTTTATGTATATAGATATGCAGTTGCTTTTTTTTTTTTCTTTGTGATAGCGAATAATTTGCCACATATGAACACTGAGTAAATAGGGGTACAATAAATAAACCAAATAAATAGGGGTACGTAAATTTCGCATTTTATACGCAACTTTCTCATTGTATTAAAGGATGGGGGTGGGTTAGGAAAATACGTCTGAAGAAATCCTTGAACGATTTAACTTGCCTGTGCTTGACGTACAAAAAAGGACATTTTTAAGGACTCATGCACAATAATTAAACTCAGTTCTTCGATCATTTATTTTTTTCTAACGCACCAGAGACAGGGAAAGTATCAATTATATTATTGTATGTAACCCATCTGCTTATACTGAGCTTATTAATTACAAGATGTCTACCTGCTATTCGAAGTACAAGTACAGTTTTATGGTAAAATAGTTATAAGAGTGTTTCATCTTCGAACTGAAGGAAAAAAACAATTAAATTATGTATAATGTTTTTTTTACTTTTTATTTTTGTAAGTGTGATACTCTCGTACAGATGTCCACTGCAAAATTTACCACCACATTATGAAGTATGATTTTTACATAGAACGTAGTTTGCTTCTTTTGCCGCTTTCCTCAAAGCTTGCTTGAAACTCTCTGAACCCTCCTGATAAATTTAATTGCACTGTTTTACATCTCCCTTCAACTTTTTTTTTTCTTATCACCATTTCTTATTGCCATTCGTTTGTTTTTTCCACACTCACAGTGATCAGAGCAGATCAAGCGAATATCGGATCAGAAAGTAGGTATACATTCATAGATATGTACTTCAGAATATCATTTAGAGTGAAGTAGGTATATATTCATTAATATATTTCCATTGTAGCACGCCTTAAAATTTTATTCAATTCAAACCAAAAATACTTATACAATGTAAAACAATTTCTTTAATTGAAATTTAAAAATAATAATCAATGCGGTTTTGGTAGTTTTTTTATAATCAATTGTTAAAGTTTTGGTTGTAAATTAGACATTCTTAAATGTAGTAGATTAGCAAGATGTTCATCAATAAGCTGGTTCGTGACCTTCGAAACCCAGATTTCGATGGTCACGGCTGGTTCCGATACTTGTTTTTATGCACATTTAGTTTTGAAAACTTTGCTCGCACATATTAGTAGTGCCAACGCGAGAAATATATCTTTCAGTAAATTTTCTTAATTTTGGAAATTTCGTTTTGTCAGTATTTACTAGTTTCTGAATTTCATAGATTACAACGAATCTATTATCCGTATATTTATTATATTTATTTTTTTAAAATTAATTTTTTTCAACTAGACGGTTTTCATTTGTTAATTTTAATCAATTAAATTTAATTCTTCATCCATATAGTTAAAATGATTTGAAAATAATTTAATAGTAATTTTTTCATCGATCAAATTAGAAAATCTTCTTTAAGTTCAATTTTTAAACTACCAATATTTTCTTTTATTAATATAAAATTTAACTGGTTTCAATGGGGGCGACATACTCGTGGAGGTGAACAAACACCACCCCAACTCAATTTCGACTAAACAACTCCAGGAGTGATATTGAAGAGCTCGTACCTTCTCCCACCTACTGACGCCATGGAAGGACTTTCTATTTTTCGAACATAACTTGCCCCTATCAGCTTAGACACGAAGGTATTTAATGATGTTCATTGGGATTGAAAATATCCATACTTTTCATATTAATTCTTATGAAAGTAGGTCTTTTTAACACATTGTAGGTTCATTTATACTAATAACGGGGGTCCCAGCATATAAAATGAAACTAAAAAATTTTGTTTCATTAAAAAGTGCTCAGTAATTATGTACAAACTGTAGATTTAAAGATAGAGAATGTGACTTTTTGTACTAGGTTTGAATTTTACATCAATTACAAATTAAGTTATCTGGAATAGGCCAGGGTATTGATGTTACATTCCCTTCCTCCTGTTGTTTTGAAAAAGAAAAATACTAATGATGGGAAATTAACTACAATGTATAAATCTCATAAATATTAGAGTATATTATTTTTTTCTACATAACAGTATATTATTTACAGTATATTATTTTTTTCTACATTTTGGTGCTGTATGAAAATTTGGTGTTTCAAAATTGTAAAAAATATTTTCAAATGTATGTGGTTTCTTTAGCTCTTTTTAAATATATAGCATAGAGCATCCTCTTAATGCAAAAATAATCAGTTATATTTTTTATGACATGTTTTTGGTAAATTAGGTTTTTTTGGGGGGCTTTTTTTAAACTTCAAAACTGTGGACGTATGTATGCTGATTTTCCAGCATCAGTGTTAAATCTGCGGATTAATACATAAATGAGTGTTTTTAACAGTTTGCATAAATTGAGTAACTTTCTTGCTTGAGCATATTTAGTTTTTTTAAACTTAAAGAAATATGTGAATTTTTGAACTCCCTTATGAAAATTCGATTTTTTTCGGACCAATATTGTACATTCGGTATGAAATTATCTTGTGAGACATGTTTTATGGAATAAAAGGGATTGAGAATAGTTTTTTAATCCACCAATTATTACACTAGCTTAAAAAGGATTCAGCAATGTTATCTGTCTGTTCATTTTGTTTAGAAATTAATAGACGACGAAAATGATTGTCCCTGTTCCTTTAAAAAATTGATAGTAAACTTAGTTCCACCATCCTTTTTTATTTTTAGGTTTTTTAATCCACCAATTATTACACTAGCGTAAAAAAGATTCAACAATGTTATCTGTCTGTTCATTTTGTTTAGAAATTAATAGACGACGAAAATGACTCTCTGTTCCTTTAAAAAAATTAATAATAAACTTAGTTCCACCATCCTTTTTATTTTTAGGTAGTTCCTAGAATAAATAAAGATTAAAGGACAATTATTTACCTTTCCAAAAAAATTTCATATTATATCGTTATTATTACATTTTTTTGAAATTCTCGAGCTACTATGGTGTAACTTCGATAAATTCACGATTTTTTTACTATATTATTATAGTCTTTTAAATAATTTATATTATTACATTATTTTAAAATTCTCTTCCCTTGTGAGCTACTTCGATTTCGCGCCCTCGAGTCTTGTCCTGTTTTCATCCGATTTACCAGAAAATCACGTTTAGCACTCATAAAAACTTCTGCTTGGCGAAGCTCAGTGACTCCGAAGGTTGCTGAACGACACACGCATCGGTCAACCATAATGTAAAATGAATCTCCCTTTTGAAATCGACCTCCGCGCCAGATAGGTTGCCAGGAAAAACCGGTTGAACCAGAGAGAAAAATCAAGCGCCCAAAGGATACGGCACGTTGGCGACCAAGATAGTTTTCCCGAATCGTCCCAAATTTTCGTTTTAAACAATCAATCCACCGGATTTAAGAATCAGTTTACACTCTTCACTTTCCTTTCATTATTCTAAAAAAGCTACTTAAACCCTCAAAAGGCACGAAGTTCTTTCTTTTTTTTTAAAGAAAGATTGATAATATGGGATGGAATATAGTCGTAAAATTCACCCTTTTCTTTATTAGACATAGAATAATAGTTTCCCCTTAAACGCTTTACCACAACACTGTCCTATTAGCTTGACCCGGGGGCATCTTTACCCGTCCGATTCCGATTTCCCTTTTCTCCACTGACAAACAAAAATAGGGACTCTTTTTTTCCCACCTCCCACATCCTGTTTGCGGCTTCCTGGACCCTAAAACACATAAATCTTCGGCGAAGTGTCCACTATCATTCAGGCAAACGTGACATTAGTAGATACAGCACGTTATCAAACCGAGAAACGTAAGCTAGAAGGTGAATCTTCGTCTGAGACTATAAGTATTGAAAGAGGTATAAACAGCCTCCTGAAAACTTCATTACGTCAAACTACCGTAGAAAACTTTTTCTTGCATCCTTCCTGTAGTTGAAATATTAAAACTGTTAAGCAGGTATGTTGTAACAAATATTGGATTTTTGTCTTCTCTTACTATAATCATGTGTATCTACTTATAGGTCTAGAAATTAAGTTGTATTTTTAAAACTATAATTTTAATAAAAGATAATTAATATAAATTAAAGAGTATTTTATGGTAAATTATCTAATATGTGTATATATAGGTGTGTGTGTTCCTGTCCAAAAACCTAAATTTCGGCTATAAGAATCAACCGCTTATAAGAATCAAAAACAGTAATAACAAACGTGATTCTTATAAGCGGAAATCACTGTACTTTCGTACGTCGATTTCATGTGATAGTTATCTGGTGAAATATTATTAAGAGAGTGTTGTTCACCAGTATATCACTACATAATAAATAACTTGAAATTTATATTTGTGTTTAATGATTAATTAACTATTGTTAGGTAAAAGCTTTTAAATCTAATATTTTTAAATTAAGCATTTTCTATTCAAACTGTTATCATTAAGTTTTATTGTCTTTAATAAAATGTAGGTATTTATTATCAGTTACATGTTAAAGTTGAAGCATACCTCTTGAAATCATGAAGTGTTAAATTTCTTTGAATCAAACTACCAAGTTATCCTTCCATTCATTCCCATACAATTGAAGCAGTAATTGTCTATGAATGCTAACTGACCTGCATTTTGGGAGTTTAGAAGTATATATTTGAAATACAGTATGTATGTTAAAACAAGTGTCTTCGTATTAGTTTCCTCTGAATAAAACAACTAACCTCCATTTTTAAATTTTAAGTATTTATATCACTTATAAGTTGAAACATCTCATCATATTTTGAAGTATTAGTTTTCATTTAATCAAACAACAGATTTGTCCTCCATAACTATTCATCAAACAAAGGTAGAATTTTCTACTTTTTGTATTATAACCTATTGAGAAGTATTTCAAGTATTTATATCAAATAAAAGTTGAATGTTTAAACATCCCTCCTCAAATCTTGTAGTATTTATTTTCATTGAATTCCAATGACAGACTTTAGTCCAGTACGATGCCATGTAATTGATGCATTAATTATATTGAAATTAAACCACTGACCAGCCCATTTATGTTTCAAAGTATTTGGAAAATTTAAAATCTCTGTTCAAATCAAGGGTGTTTAAATTTTTATTGAAAAAAAACAAATATCTATTACATTTGAGAGTTGTGTTTATAATTTAAAAAATTATATTAAACATTTTGTTACTATTTGAATTTTTTAAACATTCATCAAGTCACTCAAAAACATGTAGTTAAGAGTGCACTTTTTAAAAATATGTATGTGTAAAACATCATAAAAGCATGTTTTGCTTAGGCCCTTAATATTTTTATGCTCTTTAAATAATTGCCTTTGAAGAACATTATGCATAGACAGAAACAAATAATACAAGAAGTTTTATAAAACATATTTATTGATTTGATAAATATATAAATACATATATAAGTTAAAATAGCTGTCTTTGGTAAAAAACACATATCGCGCAGTATTTTTTCAAAATATCACATTTACACACGTTGTGTTTGTTCCAAGGCACAGTTTTCACATGATTAATAAATACATGAATGGTAATATGAAAAATGCAATAAATAAAAGTCGGTGGGAAAAGATATGATTTTCATTTTTATAAATCTTTGTATAAAGTGCACATGCTAGAAATACAGAGTTTGTACATGGGTGAATGATTGTTAGATCTGGTAGCTCCCAGTTCACAGTTTCTCACATGATCAATAAAAAGTGGTAACATGACAGCATGATTACCAGAACCAACATCAGAAGAAATTTGTTTAACAACTTTTCACATTCACATTACAGATAATTAAAAAATTATATTATCTTAACTATATTCTATTACTTTACTTTTAGAGTTCCTTAATAATTTTTTAGAAACAGTTACACAAACAATACTACAAAATTATTTGTTATGTGTGAAACATATTAATGTTTTGCTCATTACTCATTGTTCATTTTTACCTGTTTTATCATACTTCTGTAAATTCTAGTATGGTATTTTCTACATTTCCATTAAAAAAATTATTACTGTTATGAGAGATTGTCAGTATTAAGAATAATAAATCCTTATAACTAGATTACTTGCATGTGGTTAATGATTGGTAACTGGATTGGTACATAAGTACATTGTGCCTGAAGTATTTCCCTTAGAAAAGCTTTACTGATCAGCAAATTGCTTTATGTTAATTATTGACTGCTTTGTGTAATAATCACTATGCTGGTTAGCACAGATTTTATCAAGATATCAATAAATTGCAATTTTTTTTTTCTTATGTCCATGAGAAGGTACAAAAGAAAGCAAACTTGGCATAAAGAGATTATTATGTATTTGTAACAGGCTCAGTAATGAATGGTGACCATTTTAAATACATAAAAGCATTTTTAAAGCTTGTACAGGATCATACAGTAAATAATATTATGTATGTTTCTTAATGATGTAAAACATAACTTAATTTTAAATAAATAATAATAAAAGCATACATATGAAAAGTAGATTACATAATATATGTTTCATTAAACTTGAGAATATGCAACATAAGTATTTTCAGTACATTACTTTTACTTCAGCTAAGAATGTGTTGTATATATTTTTTTTTTCGTTACCATGTGTGCTATTAAAACCCGAAGATACATCTGAAATTCTCTGAAATCTGAATTTCCTTTGATCACTAACAATTATAATTGAAAATATATATACGAAAATAACTGTAAGGAAAGTATGCAATGTACTTTTCTATAGTCAATAGACCATCAACCATTCTCTGTACAATTGTATTTTAAAGCTGTTATATACATTTTGTTTTATGTAGCACATTTTACAGATACAACCAAAGAAATCTAATATTGTATAAATTATCAGAGACAGGCATTATAACACCTTCCAATCTACGAGTCAAAAATATCTTGCTATATAAGTTAGTATCTAAAAGATTTTACGAAACATCAAAACATATAATTAATAAATTAATATGAAAAGTGAACATAAATTAGAGAGTAAGTCTATGTGTAATTGAATACTACTAGGTGCATCACGTTATTGTAAGCTTCATCAAAGCTTCTTTTTTGCCACTGCTTTCTGCAAATCATGTGTAATGTGCAGTGCTCCCTTGTGTCTGAAACATATTATTTATTTGTATTATCTTGTCTCATTTATGTTCCAGGACCATCAACACCCTTCCTGGATGATGGCAGGAAGGTTTGAATTTAAACAAATCAAACCGAGATAACAACTTCTTATGAAGTTATCATCTTGAGACGTTATCTCAAGAAATTAAACAGATATCAAACTGTCAGAGACTTCAGTATGCATATCTGCTAAGGAGAGAGGCATCTTTTATAATTTTTTACATTGTCACCGATCAATTAGTTTACAAGCTAGGTGGTACATATGGAAGGTATTACAAGCCATTGCCAATAGATTGACAAGAGCACACAAGCCATGAAATTTCCTGAAGCGAGAATGTAGCTCAACATATCGAGGACAGGATTTCAGCTTGCCAGTTGGAATGAAACGTCCCACAACATCTTGGCCAATTCCTGCCTCTTCTTCAATTTTTGCTCTTTCAAACATAGTTTCAATCATATCGGGTACAATGTACACCATTCCAGAAACATCACACAAGAAGCAAGTTGCCAGTGTCCATCGCTATAAGGGAAAAAAAAGAGAATTTTAGGCAAAGTTTTTGATAGAAACAAATAATTAAAACAAGATTGATAATTTTTTTATTGACTTTGTTTTTTAGCATGATTTATTTGTTTATATAATATTTCCCGATAGGTGATTTATAAAATATTTTGCAATTCAAGACTAATTTTAGCAAATATTGTTAAAATTTTATCAACGTATGGAATAATGGTGAAATGTATGTTAAATTATGAGGTGACCTTATCAATATTTATCATTTTTCTTGAATGAAATAGATATTATTTCCTAGAATCAAAGACTAAAATAATCCAGTGCTTATTTTCATTTTTATAAGGTAATTCTACAATATTAAGCAGTGAAGTAGTGTTATTTAGACTGATAGGGATAATTAACTGTATGTAATTATTCTTTATTGATTACATTCTTGTGTGTAATACCACTAGATATCGTTCATTAGATATTTAGAAGTTGCCGTGATAAGCAGTGACAAACTTTGAAGCATTTCACAATGCTTGAAATTTTATTCGTTTCAATTTTACTTAAACAGGATTTTCTAAATAAGTTTTTACAGTACTGTAATAATCTCCAATTAATTATTTACTCCACAAATAAAGTGACTATGTCTAACACAGTGATTCTCAACCTTTTTTTATGTCTATTCCTTCGGATGCCTTTCTATGCTCACCTTTTCCCCGAGGCCTAAAAAACGTAGGTGACGCTAGTAAAATACATTCCACATACACTCAAGAGCCAAAACATTATGACCACCCCTACATTTTGCAATGAATTCGCCTGGATGACGTGGAAGGCACGTGATCAGGTGGAAGTGGTATTTAACTGCTGCTGGAGAGTCTGAAGAATCATTCTTTCACTTACTTCTGTGTGTGATGGGAAAGGCTGCGGATCTAAGCGACTTTCATAGAGGGCAGATTGTAATGGCTCGAAGGCTCGGAACAAGTATTTCCAAAACTGCACGACTCGTGGGTTGTTCGCGACCTACAGTTGTTAGTACTTATGCAAAGTGGATGAATGACGGTGAAACCAGCAGTAGACGACATGGTGTTGGACGTCCACACGCTATCAAAGAAAAAGGTCGTCGGAGACTGTCTCGCATGGTGAAGCAAAACCGGAGCCAGACAGTGGCTCAGCTGACAGCCCAATACAATGCAGGGCCAAGTAGAATAGTATCGCAGCACACTGTTCAGCGGACACTGTTGGATATGGGGCTACGCAGCAAACGTCCCACTCGTGTGCCTTTGCTGACCAAGCGTCATCGCCAACTGCGCCTGCGCTGGGCCCGGGAATATCGCGACTGGTCCATGGATCAGTGGGAGAGAGTTGCCTGGTCAGATGAATCACGGTTTGTCATTCATCACGCCGATGGCCGTGTCAGGATACGCCGTCTTCCAGGCGAACTGTTGCTCCCTCAATGTACAGTAGGTCATACACAGGCCGGTGGCGGTATTATGCTTTGGGGGACGTTCTCTTGGGCGTCTCTGGGACCCGTGGTTGTGGTAGAGCAGACCATGAATGCTACAGGGTATCTGAACATCATTGCGGACCAGTTGCACCCTTACATGGCCTCTGTTTTTCCAGCTGGAAATGGAATGTTCCAACAGGACAACGCCCCGTGTCACAAGGCTAAAATTATGTTGGAGTGGTTCTAGGAACATGATGCTGAATTCCAGTTAGTGTCCTGGCCGCCTAACTCACCGGATCTCAATCCGATAGAACACATTTGGGATGTCATGGGACGGCAGCTCAGAGTTCAAAGACCACCAATTCGCAATATCTCGGATTTGCGTGACCGTTGCTTAAACATCTGGTACAATCTGTCTCCGGCTATCTACCAAGGACTTGTGGCATCCATGCCAAGGCGGGATGAAGCTGTGTTGCGCTCCAAAGGTGGGCCAACTCGTTATTGACAGGTGGTCATAATGTTTTGGCTCTTGAGTGTATATTTTTCGCTAACCATCCGCGCCACCGGTTTAAGAACCCTGGTCTAACATATTGATTTTTTTTTTGTGGGGGGGGGAGGGTCATCTGATGTGAAAAGATTGATAATCGGATACACAGATATCTTTAAAAAATATATGACATCAGACTGCAAAATGCTAACATGCAGATTTTTTTTTCAGTGCTACTGAATTCGAAGGATTAATTTACCTGTGCAGTGGATTCCGGATTTTGCAGAACGAATATCCATAGAGTGAGGAATCCAAGGACGGAATTCAGAAGAAAGTAGTTCGGGAAAAGGTGCCTTTGCACGAGGCCGAACACTTTTCGAGGCAGCTTGAAGAAAAGGACGATTCCTGAAAGTGAAAAGAAAATTTAAATTCTAAATCGTATTTTAAAAAGTTATTGCTATTTAATTCACAAGTGGTTTCACAGAAATGATCAAAATTATAAGCAGAGGTTTTTTTTTCTAAGATATTCCTCTGAGGTATTACATCATTATTTTCTATTGGTAACGTTTTCCGTTAAGTTCGCTTTCCTGGTGCAAATTTTCGGTGTTATATTTCTCCGGTAAAGCTTTGAAATGCTTTCAGTCGTAACGTGGTTTTAAGAAAACAACAGACATGTGCATAGTCGAAACTGTGACATAGGCGTGGGAAAAGCATTAGAAAAGCTTCCTTTCTTTTGTCGCCGTTGTTTGCACAATGTGCGAATGGTTGCTCAACTCTTGATGAAGAACACCATATCGGCTTTTGAATCTCGCGTATAAAGTTTTTTTATTAGCTAGTTAATTGGGAATCTTTTAAAATTTCTTTCCGTTGTTGTATTAAAAATCTGGTGCTATCTTCCTAATATATTAACCTCTCGCCATTGTAAGTTAGATTGAAAAAATAATTATTTCTTTACAGACATTCTTGAACAATATATAAATGCTTTAAAACAGATCAGTTGAATTGCAATTATCATTTGTTATCCCTTCTTTGTTTAGAAAACAGTTTTAATACCTAATAAACTCTTCAATAGTAAAGCTATAACATGTACCGAGTCAAAAACTTAAAGTGGTAACAAATTATACCAATACGGCAGTTTGATGGAATGTCACAGATGCTCCATTTGTAAAGCGGATGGTATCCGTTTTACACGTGGAGCTCAGTTGTCTTCTTTCTGCAGTGGCGCCATTTTGTTTCGCATGCATTTCCATAAGAATTTTAGTATTCCATACGTTTCACATCTAACGTTTTGCCTTTCATTTTTGGAAGAGTTAAACTATAACATATTAAATGTAACTGCTTTAATTCCCGTCACGTAGGCGGTCAAAATCTAGATCTTTGTGGCTACCAAGTGTTCCGTCGCGTACGTCGGATCTAAAATCTCAACTATCTCATTCATCAAGATATCTCGAAATCTATATCTTACCTGATACGAAAGTCATCCATATTTGTGTTCCGAAATGGGTCATGAATGACGCCAGATATAGGAGCGTGCATGTCTTAGAGGCTGAAGGAGCTCGGTCTCCAGCAGTCATCATAAGGAAAGCTGCGTAGAGGACGGCCGCACATGTCGCTAGGTCTGAACATCGCGACAGCCGGATGAATATTCTGGAAAGAAAAAAAAATGTACACTAAATTAGATTCATTATAATATATACACTATAATAAGGATCTATCTTCGTAAATATTTAAGTCAAATGGAAAAAAACAAATGTCTAAGTTTGAAATCGCACTGTTTCTAAAACGTTTTTGGGAATATCAAAAAGGAATTGTATTATAATATTGATAAAATACGAATGTATCTCAATATGCGTTTACAACATAAATTTCATTCAACTAGACAGAAATGATAACTACCGTGGTCACGTAATTGCCGTTTATGTTGCTTATGTATGCCAAATGGAAGACGTGTGAGTTGTTCTGTTTAAGGATGTTCCATACGTTGAACAGTGGACGTCGGGCCCAGGGGAAAAATTTTCTGAGCTCGTAGGTCTCACATCAAGCCAATGGCGCAACCCGGGGAGGGGGATACGTGTATAATCTCGAGCATAAATACTAATGGGTAAAAGGTAATTCCAAGATAAATTTTCTTACCCCCCTCCTCGATAGTGTGTCTGGTTGCGTCTCAAGAATGCATTGAGAACAGCCTCGAGCCTCTAAAATTTTAGGACCCAAGGAATCATTTCTCCCTTCTCCGCTCGCAAGATCTTGTTGCATATTGATTTAACCACACTTCTCTGGACTAATTAGGTGATCTATTCTGACATTTTCCAGGACTCGATATTATCTGTTATTTGTAAATTTCTTCTAAAATGACTAACTGTTTAAAGGAAATATGTTAAGTTGTGAAGAAGTTATGTAACAAAAATATTTCCATGACTAAAAGAAGTCCCCCCCCCAAAAAAAAAAATAATAATAATAATAAATAAATAAATACATTAAAAATAGCAGGAATATTATGCTTAAAATGGGGAAAATAATTTTTCGTCAGCCTCAGCGATGATTCTGAGCCGTAATTTTTATCAGAACTTTTGAAATTCTTTTAATTTTATTCTCATAATTTAAAACTATATATGTGTGTATCTGTTTTTTTTTCTTGTTTTTTTTAAATCTTTCTTCTTTCTTTTTTTTTTTTAACTTTTTTTAAAATCTTCTAAAATATGACTGTTTCATAAACTGTATTACTGCTTCAATTCTTGCTTCAGTGCTAAAGTATTCCCGCTAAATTAAAGATTAATACAGTGATTGAAATACTAGGTAAGGCGTGGAATTTTCTACGGTAAAATATATTAAGGATGAAATTTAGACGTACTACCGTTACTTTTCTATTTGAAAATTAATATAAAAAGTTCCTTATTCTTAGCTCACGAATATTCATATTTATTTAAATGCACAGATAAGGGTTACAACGTCAATGTTTTATCGCTAGATAGGAAAATTTTTGGACATTAAACTGAAATTTAAATAAAACTAAATGTTTTATTCTTCCGAGTGATAGGAATCGAGGGAAAAAAAAAACGTATTGTACTGACATAGACCTACAGGCGACTAATTGCATTTGCTGGTATTCTCTCCAGTAGACAATGAAAGTCTGTTCACACGATTCCATGAGTAGGAAGGGAAAATTATCCCCCCAGGCTAAAGAAGCTCGCATTCCTCTGAAAACCGTTGGAAGTGGGGCGAATGATGCAACTTGGATGGGAACTTGCACTTCACCCTGTATGTTCTTTTTCACGGCTGAGCCTAGGCACCACGCTGCTGAATTTAAAAATAGATGTACGCGAAAATAGGAAGGTGGGGTAATTATACGGTTGACACGCGCCTTATTTTTTTAAAATATTTTTTTAAACCTTTTCTTACTTTGCTACACAATATATCAGCGCTTCTTCTTTTTTCTTCTTCTAGGAATTATGCATTCGGTAAACGGTGAGAATTCGAGTTATCATGAATTATTAAAAATTTCGGACTTGTTATTTGTAATGTAAAAGTTATTTTTTTCTTGGGACTTTGCCTCGTATAAAATTGGACATTTGTTCAGGAAAATTAGGCATTAATAGTCATGTAAAATGGATTTAATAAATATTCCATTAGATAAAATACAAATTAAGTTACAAAGAGTAGAATATACACATCATTTAGTTATTTTTCAAATTTTTGTGAGTAATATTTAGATTATTTGAATCTCACATGCAACCAGTATTCGATGCATATTATATGAAACAAGCACAAATAAATCGAAAAAATATCGGTAAATAGTTCAAATAAAGAATTCTTATTTAACCAGATAGTGTAAAGACCTGATATGAAGACAAATCCTAAATAGTTGTAGAACTTAAAAATATTTAATCTTTGCAAAAAATTTAAATTTTTCAATAGTGCAAATTTTCTGCAACAAGGGATCAAGATCATCTAGTGTTTAATAAAGAGTGTTAATGCAAAATGCATTATTTCTACTGCAGAAAGATGTATAGTTAAATTTATTTTTCTAAGTTTTCTTTAAACAAAGGATTAATTCTTTAGATGCACATCATTTTGTTACAAAGAAATATAACTCAGGCATTTCTCCCACCTTTTGCAAAGAAATTCTATTAACCGTAGAAAACGAATTATTCAACACCACTTAATTATTTTTTATGTGAGCATAACAGAAATGGTTGAATTCATTTATAAAAAAATTCAACGCATCTTTGGATATTTTAGGATTAAGTGAGTGAAGGAACCTTAATCATAACATTTTAAGGGTGGAAGGGGGTGAAATCTTTCTCTCTCTCTCTCTCTCTTTTTTTTTTTTTTTTTTTTTTTTTTTTACGTCGAGGAATTAGTCGGAAAGACCATTTCCCTGCGTGAGGCCCAATACAAACTAGCCTTAGAATAATAGTTGTCAAGAAGTAAAACGTTAGAACTAATGTTGGCTAAAGAAGCACAAACTGTCAAATGGCTAAAATCCATAGTCTCTCCATTTGAACACAAATAAATCGAAATCTGTTAAGAAAATTATTCAAATAGGAATTGAAACATCTATTAATATTTTCAACTGCACAGTATTGTGCAGTAACATTAATACTGGAATATTTCAAATATTGCAAAGTTTGTTTATAAATAAATGAAAAATAAAATAGACAGTTTTATTCAAAATTATTTATCTGTGTCTAAAATAAAATTTAATTTTTTGTTTTTAAAATTTAACTGTTGCTTTGGTGATATTTAAAAATTGAAACAAATGTTTACAAGGAATTAAAGATCTATAAATTTTTACAATCAACATTTCTCCAGAGATCATAAATGCGTTTATAAAGTTTGTTCCTATACTAAAAATGCTTTCAGCATACAGACATAAATTGAAATTATTATTATATATATATATATATATATATATATATATATATATATATATATATATATATATATATATAATATAATATATATATTTACCATTTTATAAAATTGGTACAAAAGGAAATCGTGTAACAATTGCAAGTTCCATACATTAAGGGATTTTTTTTAAATTTATTTAGAAAGAGTTAAATATTCTGATGCGTAAATAAAGCATGTAAAAAGTATACTCCAGATAAAATACTTAGATATTTGATTATGAATCACCACTAAATTAAAATTCTTGGGAAAAAACTCTAAAAGTATGCAATAATTTTATAAAAATAACGAACTTTTAAGAAGTATTAAACATTTATCAAAGGTACATTTATATTTCTAATTGTATATTTTCCATAGAAAAAAGATATCTAATTTTAAATTTAAAACCTATTAAAATATCAGATTTAATAGAAACTGATATGTCAGGAAAAGGATTCTAAAACATCAAACTGAATATCAATAACAAATACACGACGAAATGAATTAAAATTAATACTTACGATATATGTATACGATGTAGCATCACGCTCGAAGCCATTGGTATCCTCAAACAAAATAATTTCTCAGCGCACAATCCCGACATAACAGCACGATCAATTGTTTTGAGTGTGTAAGCATCAACCGGAGGATCTCGGCATCTTTTATACACGCGCGCTATTCAAACACGCCGATTTCATCATGTTTCGTCACCTGATAAGTGAGCTTTCATTGGCTGGGATCGGAGATAGTCCGGTGCCTTTTTTTTTTCCCATCCGACGAAGATTGATTCCCATTCTAATCGCTTTATTGAGACTAGCTTTTCATTTATCCTGTAAATAACTGTCTCAGATTTTTTTTTTTTTTTTTAACACAAGCAGACACAAGCCTCGAAATTCATCTTAATCTTATCAAAAGTGCCTTTTATTTAAGAACTGGGAAAAAAATATTTTTTAGTTACTTTAAACCGCTTGCAATGATACGAATTAGTTTAACTTTATGGGATTGTCAGCAGTTCCATATATATCTGATAGCTAAGGACATTTTGAATTGATTTATTGTAATTTATCCATTTCACTGAAAATTGAAATCAACAGTTTCGGAAAAGTGATAATGATAATCATGGATTAACTAGTAATAGATTTTTTTTTAAATTAACAATAATATGTAGTGTTTGTTGAACCATTTTCAATGATATAATTTTTTTAAAACTTAATAAGGTTGTCAGCAATTATAGACATTTCTGTTAGCTAAGGACATTGGGAATTAGATCTTGTAACTAAATCATTTTAACGATTTTTTTCCAATGCGGCAGGCACTTTTCCCTGACGGTAGGTACTTCTTGACATTGTCCCATGAAGATCCGCGATATTTTGCTGGGTACTTTATTACAGAAGCACCTTATAGGCGAGCCAGCGTTTCTAAAGTATTATCTAATACTAGCTGAATACCCGTTCTTCGCTACGGAGTACATTCAAACTAAATACAACGGTCATTGTATGCAATTAATGCCAAATATATATATATATATATATATATATATATATACAGTGGTACCTCCGAAAAGCGGACAGTCCCGGGACCAAAAGTTTTGTCCGTTATTAGGAGGTGTCCGCGACTGAGGAGGACAACCTTTTTATAAAAAAATGTTTGCACTTCTGTTTGACATTTGACTGAAAATTACGGACGCAATTTTAATTAAAAAGGAAAAATTAATTAGGTAAGAAAAGAATGACTATTTACTACTTTACCTTTTAATTGTGGCTGATCCTTTTATCTTGCATTAAATAATCACAAAATACAATGTATTGGAGCTAAATTATTTTAATTACTACTGAAAAATTTTTTTAACAAAGTTTGATTTCTCTTTTTTACACAGCAAACCTGTTTTTTCAAGGTGAATCTTCATAAGATTTAGTTTTGCTCGTCCCACCGAATCTTCATTGTTCAGAAAGAACTGTTTTAATTGTTCGCTGTACTTCAGTGCTTCCGAATAATTTTTGATTTTGCGGTCTTCCATTGGCGACTCCTCCTCATCATCCTCAAAAGGGCTAGTGCTTCAATGGTGTCCCGATGAATGAAATTGGAAACATGCAGGCTTTCTTTCTCAATGGATAAATCGTCGTCGATCTTGACATACTCTTCAACGCTGACATTTGAATCCAAATTGGCTACTAGATCCGCAAGTTCTTTTCGCTTTTTTCTGTAGTACTCTCAGTTGTCACTTCGCTTGTACTCAAAAATCCCGCTTTCTTAAAACATTTTAGAACGCACCCAGGTTCCACCTTTTTAAGGGCTGACGTAGTCCAGGAAATTGCATCAAAAACAGATACCGATCTTGCCAACTCTTCGCTGGATTTGCAGGAATCGAAGTGGTGTTAGGAGGCAAGAAAATTAAATTAATACTTTTGAGTTTTAAATCATCAGGATGGGAAGTAGCATTGTCCATGAACAGAATGATTTTTCTCTTTTGTTTTTTGTTTCATTTTGTTATCTAGCTCCACCAGCCAATCGCTCATTATCTCAGCGGTCATACACGTTTTCTTATTTGACTTCCACGAAACACTAAGTTGTCGTACATCAATGTTCTTGAAACATCCAGGCTTCTAAGGAAATATCTAGGCTTTGTAAAGACGCATAAGCATATCGTCACCTGACTGCAAGAACTAGGTAACTCGATTCTTCAAGTTCTTTAAGATCTCAAATGTCTACTTCTTCCAGTGAGAAAATGCTCGTCGTTCTGTTTGCCTAATTTTATTACACTAGCCAACACATGGCATTAGGTTAGCAGCAAAGTGAGTTGTCTAGTTATTGCATTCAGTTCTTATGTACTTTAGCTATAAATAGCCAGATATCTCAAAAATAATTTTTTCGGAGTTACCTAATTCTTGCATTCAGGTGACGATATATTTTTAGCTTGCTTGTTAGAATAATTTTGAAATGTTTGCCAAAATAATTGAAAGTTTTCAAAAATACCTGTCCGCTATTCGGAGTGTCCGCTATCCAGAGGGAATAACGTGGATTGTCCTATATAAAAGGACTGGGACTCGTAAAAATGTGCGTTAATTAGAGGTGTCCGCTATTCGGGAGTGTACGTTAAGGGAGGTACACTGTATATATATATATATCGTAACGGATATTTTTATAGACAAAATAATGTAGAAGAAAATAAGCAAATTAAATACAACGGTCAATGTATACAATTAATTTGTATGTTTAATATCCATAAAACATACTAATTTGAATTAAATTCTTTAAAAACTTTCATCTCAATTAGTCTAGTGGTTAAATGTTATCTTTTACCGTATTTTAATAATTTTTTTTTGTCAATTTATTTCGTTGTTATGCACGTGACGCAAAATTAATTTAAAGTATCACAAAAAGAAAAGAAACCATGTGATCGGCATTTAATAAATTAAATTCTAAATATTAATCTTTTAAAAATTCACCAAAAATCAGAAAATCGAGGTAAAGATTCGAAAAATATTTCATTTTAAAGGAATTTTTATGATTTATCTCGTGATATAAATTTTGTAACCCTCAAATTATTATTTTAAATGCAAACTTTAAAAAAGTTACAAAAAAGCGTAAAAATTTAATTTTAAAAATCTGAGAAGAATTTTTCAAAATCTTTCTTAGTGCACCCCTACACTATAAAAAAAATCGCCATGCAAAATTTCAGCCCTTTAGATCCAGAGCTTTGGTCTGTGCGTTATCTGTCAGTCATTGAACTGTTTTATATATATAGATTAATCTCTCTATTCTAAAAAAAAGTAACTCCCGCTGCCGCTGTTAAAAGCTTGTCACGCTATCTCCTCCGAAATCGCTGGGGTATGGGGTCGAGAGCGATACTAATGGATGCAGAAAAATGGGGGGACCAAAGTAAGACATGTCTCATCTTCGTCGGACTTTAACTTTTTTTTATGTTTTGTGGGGAAATATTGACCTTTACATCTTCAGATTACGACAACTCGCCAAAAAATGATCGTCGAATGTTGATCTTTTTACAATCTAAGACTACAGACATTTCTCTTTCAAACTAGACCTCATTTGTTTAAAAATATTTTAAAACGGGCTAATATTTTCATCAAAAATGAAACACAGTTTTTCAAGAAATATCGTTCCCTATGTGGATGTAATATCGATGCTCCTTGAGTTTTTATTTTACAAAGAAAATATTTACATCATCTGGAAGCTGAAAGCTTTCTTATTCATATAAACCTCATTTCAAGTCGATATCTTAAATTTTCGATTTTTTAATTGAATTTTAAAGCTGATAATTCAACAGTGATGAAACGCCTTTCGCATTAAGGGTGACAACAGTAAATGGATGGAAGCTGTTACATTGCGCGAGAATCATCCCTATGTATCTCGCTATTAGCCATAACAGAGGGGCGAGCTTAGGGGCAAAGCCCCTAGTTCTTAATTAAAAATTAAATAAATACATTGGTTAAAAGCCCTTCCGCGGCAATAACTAGAGAATCTTATGTTTTCTGGCAATAATCAGAGGCATCATTTGTTCAGCAATCAGATGATCAGATGAAAATACAGAGAGAAAGAAATCAGTATACAACTACATACACAAGGAATGTTAGTTATAAAAAAACTTGATTGATAATTATATAATCAGTGCTACGTTAAAATTCTATTTTATTTATATATAATTTTTTTTTTCAATGTGGCAGGCACTTGTCACTGACGGTAGGGACTTCTCAACATTGTCCCATGAAGATCCGCGATGTTTTGCTGGCTACTTTATTATGGGAGGACCATATAGATGAGCCAGCGTTGAGGGGGACGACACGGAAACGACCAAGCCTTATTCGGGATTTGATCCCAAGCCCACGCGGAGCAGCTAAAAACGCTAAGTATTATACTATGTGGGCGACTTTTAGTGAAAATTTAAATCGGTGATGTCGGGCTAGATAATTTTTTACCTAATGCGGTAGGCGCTTTTTGCCTTTCGACATTCTCCCAATGCGACGTTAGTTTCTTGCTGACAGTTTCTTGTAATGGGAGAATCGTACAGGACACAGATGGCGAACCTATGGCACGCTTGCTAGAAGTTGCACGTAAAAGAATTTAGCTGGCACTCGATCGATTTTAGACAAAGTTGAATTCGGATAACCTTGAAATCGAATTAATAACTTTCCAGTCAAGTTCTATATACACACCAAAGCTTGTCAGTGTCGGAAATGATTTGTAATGACATCGGACATTAGCTATAAAATGTCGAAATTCAAACTCTAAGTGACTAAATATTAACCAACAACTAATATTAATTTCATATTATTTAATTTATACGAAATACATTATTAGTATTCCTGTGTAAATTTCTTTCCATAGCACAATACAAATATGTTTTAATAATCCACCTCTAAAAGTTTGTTTTTCCTACTAATAAACTGCCTTGCACATCAGCATCAGGAGGAATATTGCTTTTAAATTTCTGAGGCAAGTGTGCAAAAAAAGTCTACCATCTCTGGTATAGGACGTCGCCGCTTGGTGCCACCTCAATTTAGACCTAATACCTAGAGGGACTGCATCTTGGGGAGGAGGTGTCGTAACCTCGTTGATCAGTAAAAAAACCTTGAAAATTTATTTTATTTGCTTATAACTGCATCGTAATTAACACCAAAACACACGTTTTTTTTTTTTTCGAACATGTCGCCAGGAAGCCGAGAAATTGAAATTATCTCTCATTAAGTTCTCGAAATCGGGATGTGATTTGGATTGCTAAAATCAACTTACTATGAATAAAAACAGAAACATTAAGTAATTACTGAAGCATCCATAGCATTTCGCTGATGAACATTTTATTTCAATTAGATTCGTTACTCGGAAATATAAGCCCGTTTACAAATATTGACATAGAAATTTTACGTATGCAATTTAATTTATCTAAAATCTTCAAAACTGTTTTTTTCATCCTAAATTGCATCATCAAGTTAATTTGACTTGCTGTATATTGTTCTGAAGTATCAATTCCGCTTTAAAAACACACTAGTACATTTTGCATCTCAATTTTTTTCTTAAACTAAAAATCTGGGTAACGATATAATTTACAGACACCACTTATGAAAAAAAATTGCTAGCATTTAGTAACACACTCTTCTGTGAATTTTAAACCTTTTAACGAGTTCTTTCATTCATTTTAATATTAATAAAACAGAACATTAGTCATCATATGCATTGTTTACAAATCCTGCAGGCAGGTATTGTGAGGGCATTTGCCCACTACACACCTCGTTTGGAATAATGGGAGCACTCAGTAAGCGTTGCCTGTGGAGGGATAGTGCGAGAACGCCCATGCCTCGGCCAGGATTTGATCCTAGGCTCACATAATGGCCGCTGATCACCATTTTTCCTCCCTTTTTAACGTAGGATTACCTTCCTCAATAACGGTCCTCCGTGAAGAAAAAAGTGTCCGTCCTGCGTCGCGAGTTATAATTTTGGCAGCACGCCAAACCCAGTAGCAGTAAACAGTTCAACAGAAAAGTACCCAAATGCGTCAAGAAAAAAAGGTAAGCAACGAAAAGTAATCCTACGTGAATAACCCGCGGTAGTTTCGTTAGAGGAGACTACCTGATATATATATATATATTCCGGGGGGGGGGGCGTAAATAATCCCTATTAGTTCTTTAATGATAATATAACATAATTTGAAAGGTAGTTATTTTTTAGACCCTACTCTCCCTTATGCCTGTAGAAACAGTTCTAATGGCCTATTCACATAGGAGTCCGGTAGCGGAAGCGTAAAAGGGAAGATGGCGCTGAGACGGAAATAAACCAATCATAGGCGTTAAAATTTCGTTGCTAATCGTTTGGAGGTTTGTCATTGGTTAAATATATTTCAATACTTGAACGCTTCCGCTACCGGACTCCTATGTGAATAGGCTCTTAGTCATTTACTTGTTAAGCGGCAGTTCTAAATTATATCAATTCAAGGGTTCGAGATTTTCTTGTTCATTAAAACATTTTATTAAAACGAACACAAACAAAAGAAACGTAATCTTTTTCCATTTCTCACGATAGTCTATTTATCTGTTGCCATTCGGCTAAATATACGCAGGAATGTTTCTTTTTAAAAATGAAAATATAAGGATGGAAAGTCATTCATTTTCAATGATGTGTTATCTATCCATTTCATGAATTGAAACTATCCCAAGCTACCTGTTCAAACTCAAATATACTGCAGGGCACATTGACTTAGCTAGAAACACGTGCGTTTAGCCTTGACGCGATGATTTATATAACTGAAGTGACATTGAAACATAGCAGATGATTTAGCTTTGAGAAAGAATTACAATCATGAAATACGTGTATATTATAATAAAGAAAGTCTGAAAGTGGCATTGAAACGTAGCAGACGATTTAGTTTTGAGAAAGAATTCCGAGCATGAAATGCGTGTATATACTTTTTCTATAATAATTACCAGATTTGCTGTGTTTTAATATTAAATGTGATCTTAATCCATTCAATCATTATTGATTATTTTTCTATAATAATAAATCCATTCAAACGTTATTGACTAGCTGTAAATTAATGCTTTAAAATGCCCAAAAAGAGGAGAGCAACTTTTAATCCTGCAGAAGTAAGGGGAAAATGTAACAGATTGTTGAGAAATGAGCAATGTCATGAAAAAAAACAGAAGAGCGCGAAGCCAACAGAATTCGAAATTCAGTGATCCGAAGCAGTGAGACTGATGAAGAAACTTTTAAGGCGTCGAACATACGATTGTCTTCGAGCTTCAACATCGAAAGGAGAGGAAAGCGTGAACAACGACAATACCGACAACAAACTAATGCTATTTGCTACCGCAAAAGAATTTTAGCGAAAACTGTAAAACATCATAACATGAGGCTAATCATTGAAAAAATAATAACAGAAACTGAATCCCGAGCGAAGCCGGGTAATAATCTAGTATACAATATTCTACAACGTGTCTGGCGGATGGCGGCCTTGGTTAGTTACTGTATACTCGGCTGAAAATAAGGTCTAGACCAGGGTAGGCAATAGCGGCCCGCTACAAATTTTTATTTTTTTATTTATTTATTTTATTTTTTTTTTTTTTTTTTTTGTGGCCCGCCAAGACGCCCAGAAAAACCCGGACAGCCAGAAAAACTGCCAATATTTATTTAATTTATATTTATTGAATTTTATGACACAATTTATACCTTTTCTGAAATGCAAAGTTAACTATTAAAGCAATAATTTTAAAAGGTGCGGCCCTCCGCTTACACAAAGTAGCCCCCGGGCCAAAACAATTGCCCTCCCCTGCTAGACCCATTTAAACGACCGTCTAGTTGGGCCAAGCTTCGAATCGAGCCACGAGACCACAAGGCCGGTAATCAACCAACTGAACAGTCCCAACGATGGTAGGTTTTTTTTTTTTTTTTTTTTTTAAATTTAAAAAAACTTCCCATCGCAATTTTATATCCACAGCCAATGCATGCCACCGGATGACGCAGTGGTTCTTACAGGATTCTTGGATTACATTAAAAATTTAGGAACCTCAAAGCTGTTTGAAAAAAAACCTCTGATTTTATGTATACTTATACAGTTGGATCGGTTCATTGATTCATTTATTATTCATCACTGAAATATGCTCGATAATCAATGGCCACCAATTTATTGTTATAATTTGTAATACAGATTAATCAGCATAGTGCGATAATTGTGCTACCTGTTGGAAGGTCTTCGAATTTTAATATATTCCAACAAAAACCCTAATACATTAATAATTAATTGAAATCTACTCAATCGATGGCAAGGTTGTCTTGCTTCCGAATTATGCGGGAAACAAAGAGTTCAAAAGCAAACTTTTAGAGTTCGCCGAACATCGAGATCCCCAGTTATAAAGGAATCGCCCTCGAATTTCCTCAAAATGGTTGGTGGGACGTAACTAGCTTCCGCTTGAACATCACTTAATATCCGACGGATCAATGAATCCACTTAACAGCTTCTTAGTAAAGTATCCACTCCTGGTTCTTGATAGAATTTAGATTATTTCTCTAATTACCTCGCCTATTGAGAAGGAAAATCATATTTTCCTCTTCCCAGTTAATGCTGTAGGCCAGCGGTTCCCAACCGGTGGGTCGCGACTCGATCCTAAAACTATTAAAATGGTCTTTGTATACTTTTATAATTGTAGTTTTATCTTCACCTAGGAACACTTGTTAGTGAGTATGAAACCATTTGTTGCATAATTGCAAACATTTATCTATTGTTAAATAAATAACTGTTTTGCTACAAAGTGCTTATATTTTGTCAACCATTTTCAAATCAGAACACAAATTGTTTATCAATAATCAATCTGTATCTTCAAAAAAGCACATATATATGTATATATATATATATATATATATATTTGCAATATTTGAAGGTAAATTATATATATAAGGAAGGGATACGATACAAATAAGGTTTTTTTACTCCACCATGGACCGATGGACCGTGGAGATATTCCGATATGGAAAGGTGGGTCGCCAGCTGAAAAAGGTTGGGAACCACTGCTGTAGGCCAACCAGACAAAATTTAAATACTCGCGTGTATTAATAAGGTTTGGGCAAAACTGTAGCAACCTTAGCCCGGGACAGCATGTGGCTAACGCGTCGGGATTCTGTACTGAAGATGCTCGGTTTCTGGTTCCGACAAGCGTCACTGAATACTCTCGGGATTACGCCGGGTATGGGTACGTTAAATCTGTAGGAAAGTCTCCTCGTGGTGTTTGAAGGGTACGAGCCCCTCCCCCGATGTCGACCTTTGTATGCTCGAACTAAATGGAGGTGAGATGATGTTAATAACCTAACAGAGGCTCTCATTACAAGGGGAAAATGATTTAGCAGGTTAGAATAATACTTTCGTATAAAACATAGACTCCCTAACTAGCTTTTTAAAATGAATGCCATAGCACATAAGTTTCCTGTCTAGACCGGATATGTTCCCGTTAAATCTGTAGACCGGAAAGTCCTATGAGGTCAGAGAGAATGGAAGAAGGTACGAGCTCTCCAGATGTCGCCTCTTGGTTTGCTCCGTCAAAATTGTGGGGGCACTTTGCCAACTCGGACTTCAACCCTTGGGGGTACTATTGTAAATCGGAGCCGCTCTACTCAGTCCAGAAAGCCTATATGAACCTGGTGTAGAACTTCCGTCCAGGGGACATTAGCAACAAAAAGCAGATAAGCAAAATAATTATTTCTTTCGCTAGTTTACTAGTTCAAAACATCAAACTAACTCAGTTCTTCCGACCCTTTTATAAGTTACAGAAAAGACGTGACAACAAACTTCCGTCTAAAATTTTTTCTTGTCGTTTTCTTTTGTATAGAGTAATATTTTCCTTTGTTTTACTCATTCCTTTTTCGTCACGTACTACTTCGGACTATTAAGGACTATTTTCGAGGAAATCTGCTTGGGCATATATCGCTGTTTTCCAGCACTGCAGTACCACGTACTATTAAGGAGTATTTCAGAGGAAATCTGCTTAGGCCTACATCGCTGTTTTCCCAGCAATGCAGTACCACGTACTATTAAGGACTATTTTCGAGGAAATCTGCTTAGGCCTACATCGCTGTTTTCCAGCAATGCAGTACCACGTACTAAAGGACTATTTTCAAGGAAACTAGCTTGGGCCTATATCGCTGTTTTCCAGCAATGCAGTACTGCGAACTATTGAGGACTATTTTCCAGGAAATCTGCTTAGGCATATATCGCTGTTTTCAAGCAATGCAGTACCACGTACTATTAAGGAATATTTCCGAGGAAATCTGCTTAGGCATATATCGCTGTTTTCCAGCAATACAGTACCGCATACTATTAAGGACAATTTTCGAGGAAATCTGCTTAGGCACATATCGCTGTTTTCCAGCAATGCAGTTTTGCTTACACTGCATCACATCAACTCTCTAGATGAACTCTGAATAAAATAATTTTAGTTTCACTCTTTGACAGGCGTTTGTAACTCTGAATCCTGAGAATTTGAGCGAGAGAGAACAAATAAATGATATCTAAAGAGTGCAGGAAGTAATAATATGTAAATATTGTCACCTTTTTGTTAATTTTGGTTTCTTTCCATTTGTAGACATGTCGGACAGTTTCCTGATTCCGGAGTTTGCTTCGATAATATATTTTTCACTCGATTTTAAAAATTAATTTTTATAAAAGACTGTTTTAGTCATTTTTTCTGTATATCAATGGCTTATTTGTAATAAGTCATAACCCACTTTTTTTTTTTCAAAAATTGAGTTCCTGGTACCGCAATTATGAAGTAAGAGTCTTGTTTGCTTGCCGTAACGTGTAAACCTGCACCCAATAGGAAGCAAGAATTCGATTAGTAGGCACTATGACGTACAACAGCTGACACTACAGTTGATTCTGATAGACGTATTTCACGGTTGTTGTTAACAGTATGGAAAAAAAAATTAAGAGTAAATAGTTTAATAGCATCAAAATGTTAAAAATGGGGAGTATTATTATAAAGTTTTTTTCTCTTTCCCGAACCATTCATGTTTTGGGGTTACGCCCTATTGTAAATAAGCCACCGATATTCATTTAAGAAATTATTTTATGCTTCAAGATTCCTTTTTTTTATGCTTGTGCTTGTGTGCGAACTATAACAACATGGTCGCATAATCCAATCTACAAATTGCAGCCAAATCTCGACTTTCGCTTATTTGATTATTCGGGAGATGGGCCGTCAATAATTAAATAGAATATTTTTGGTTTTGAAACCCATTGTTATGTTAAAATTATTAAATCCTATTAATAACAGATACATATTCAACACTGTTTATAAAGTTTAATATTTTTACTGTTATCTAACTTCCGAACATGTATTTAACCATATGGTGTCATGTACACTGTATGTATATGAGTGTCAATTTTTAGTTTAATTTTTTTAAATTAACAGTGCTACATTACAGTGTGTGTTTCACTTTATATGTAGATATCTTAGGATAGTTAACTATGGTAAGAAATACAACACCGAAACTATCGAATCAAGTTAGGGATAAGAAATACCTTAAATATTCGCTGTTAATAATTAAAATTGAACCTAATCGCGATCACAATTTAATTCCATGTACTTTAATGTATTCTAATCTCATATAATATAATTTATAATGACATTTTTTAGGTTTTCTTCAATATGACTAACAGTGTTAAGTGTTCAATTGAGGGTAGAGACTAGGGAAAATGGTAGGTTTCCTGTACCCCTTACTCCCTCGATCTCTTTCCTCTTTCGCACATTTGCTGGATGATTCTCATTTTTAAATACCGTAAGATGGAGTTGCTTTGTGACTGAATGAGTTACTTTGTGACACATAGTAATTTTTTCGTATTTCGGATCTTGCGCCGTGCCCGTGATACCGGGAAGGAAAAGAACAGCGCCAACAGCTTGTCCGACATACAGATACACCTAGTGGCCAGTGTCCGAAGCTTCTTCGCTTTATTTGTCTTCGCTGGCCAGTGTATTGTTCAAATCTGTTGTAAAGCTATTGACTCAAATTTCGGAAAATTGTGTGCTGAAGGCTAACACCTTATACAACCAATTACCAAAGGAAATTATTTTTTTACTGTCAATATGGTGGTTAGATTGTGGAGCAATATAACTTTTGTGTAGTGATATTTCCAAGAGATATGAGAACATAACCTAAATATCGAAAGGTGACGGAGACACATTGACACTGTCTTAAAAAAACCCACAAAGTCGACCCACCTCCTCCAGCAGCTCAATGTTGCATTTTTCCGTCCTCTAAAATACCACTGGAGAGAAAGAAGCATTGGCTATCAGGAAAAAAATCTACCCGTAGGAGCAGAATGTGCCGAAAGACGAATTTCCTCATCTTCTCAAAGAACTAATGGCTGCCCTGGGCACCCGAGGTCTCTTTGATGTCAAATATATAAATAAAGCTATCCAATATTTGTAATAGGTATATATAATTGTGTATCAAGTTTCTGATAAGCGTTTTACTGTCTAACTTTGTGTCAAGCAATTTTCCCTCTCGGATTTCAAGGCGAAAACACAGAAGTCACAAAGTAGCCCCACTCGGCGGGGCAACTTTGTGACACATTTGAATTTTAATTTCTCAATGGTAATTAAAAATCCGGGGTTAGCGCAATACATTACTACGTAAGGACAGGATGTACCAGTGTTTTGCAACTGTTCATTTTGGGCTTCTTTTAAAACTGATCAGCTGACACAGGAAAAAAATTAAAATCTGTCACAAAGTCTTACGGTACTGTTTGCCAATGCGAGTCACTTGTCAATGAAGACACCTGCACTTTAACCGCGAGAATCGTTGGTTGCTTTCAACGGATAGGCAAGCCAAACCCCACCACTGGTGCCACCTTAATTTTGACCGAGAACCCCTAGTGGTGGACATCTTGGGGCTCGCACCGTCTCCCGTCTTCTCTGACTATAAGGACTTTCCAGTCAACAGATTAATGTAGAGGAGAGGAGGGTATTATGGAATACCATTTACATTTCTAAAATAACTTTACTGGTTTTTTAATAAAAATCCCCAAAATAATCATGAGTACATACTATAACTAATTGTAATGAACTGTCACTTGTAAAAATAATGCTATTATTTTGTTGTTATAAAAAACAATTATTTAAAAAAAAGTTACAATAGAGGTTAATATGAAATAGTCGGGTAATATGGAATAGGTGGATTAAACCATTGAAAAACTTATTAGACTTCATAAAACATAGTTATTTTTAAGTATAAAAACTATATTTTTAAGATTATGTGCATGTCATTTCTGCTTCTAGTCTATTTACAAGAGGTCACAGATATAATCTTCTTTCTCTTCTCCTGGTACAGTCAAGGTGAGCCACGGAGAACAGCTGAACGCATTGAATCAAAATTTCCCCTCGTTGATCTTAGGAGAATTTTCCGTTACACACGATCTATTCAGCGTCTTTGTTTTCCGGTTCTTTAGTTGATGGCATGAACTCCATTACGATTATACATCAGAATGGAACGATTCATCGCTGTTAACACAGGAGTCATCTCTAGTAGGTTAGGTCTAGAAGGTCGGTCTAAGTTTAATTTCTTAACAGGGGTTCTTTGGAATGTTCGGTTTCTTTTGTTGTTTTTGAAGCTTCTGGTTCCTTCTTTATGTCCTTTTCTTTCAGTTCATCCTCTAACTCTTTTTTTTATATGGGAGCGGTTATTACAGAAGATCCAACTTTCTTGCCTCTAAGGGGATTATGGAATACCTAGTATTCCATAATACCCGACACGGCCATCATGGAAAATAAGCCTTTAACTGATGGACAAAACATTGTAAGCTAAAAATGACCACAGTATAACAAACTACAATTGTTTTAGTGTACTATGCTTAACATCAATGTTCAAGTCACATGTGCACTAGTAGGTTAAAATGTTTAAAACTTACCTGTTAAAACTCTTGAAAATCACCAAACACGCTTTGTTCTGTAGCGAGTGGTACGACAACAAGAAGCGGTCAACTCTCAGTGCACTGCATCATGGGAGTTTTTCTTGAGTAGTTCATGGTATTCCCACATGATAGCAGCACCAAACAGAGCCGAAACGTCGGTATTCCATATTACCCGACTATTCCATAATACCCTCCTCTCCTCTATCCAAATGCGGCCTAGACAAGAAGGTATATATGGCATTCGTCGGAATTCGAACTGAGCACCTTCAGTCCCAAACCAAACACGCTACCAGTAGATTACTTCGGGCCCGATTTTTGAATATTACTTTCACAGATTAATCCGTAACTGTTTCCTTGCCCCAATTACCATGACCTTGCTTTTGACATGTGTCTTTCAGAATGTAAGATACCGGGTGAGACAATAGTTCGTAAAAACTTTAAAAATTCATAAAAAAAGGAAGAAATCATGATAAAGAATTGCCGGCCTGCAAGAAAGTGCTCACAAGGAAGTCGGATTTTATTTGCATCAAAATAAAAATTTAAAAACTCACTGGTAGAATCACTGGTCCAGCTTTGCGAGCACTGTACTCCCCGTGGACGATTCCGCCGCCATATTATTCGTAACGGTTTTCACCGCAGTAATGTGGCCCTCCGCCAAAGATGGTCTTCCACTTCGTGGCCGATCCTCAAAATCCTCGTGTATCACGGTCTTTTATTGCAAGATTGATTTGCATAATTCTGCTGATCTCTCGCATGTCAACGCCATCTCCGGTGCTTTTTAAACTTTCAAAACTTTTTTTATCTTTTTTAAACTTTTTTGGCTGCTAAAAAAAATCCGACTTCCTGTGAAGTCTTTCTTGCGAACCGTACTTCTTTATCATGATTTCTTTCCTTAAAGTTTTGCGAACTTTTGGCTCACCTTATATTTTTAATTTTAATTTGATTCTCATGTTTTCATAGGAAAGAGCTAATGTTGTGGAGGTTACAAAACCCTACTTCAACTATTAAAGAATTTTGTAAATAATTTTTTTTTTTTAACTGTACTTTATTCAGTTTATTTCTCAAACGGTTCAAAGGACAAATTGGTAGTCTGACTTTCGAAATTTCTTAGCTAAACGAATACAGAACTCTTTGATTTTAGCTTTTTGTCATGAAAACTTCCAATTTTTATGCTGTAACTAAGTGAAAATGGTTTTGAACATAATTACGCAAAACTTAAATACCTAATTCTTTTACCTTTGACTGTCAGGAATGTTACCAGGAAGTAACGCTTAACTTTTCAATCCAGGAATTCGGATTTAGAAATATTCATTCTTGATATGATTGCATGTGATCATGACTAGATGACTCAACATTACAGTTAGTGCCTCTTACTTAACAGATAATAACCTTGACGTTATCGGCACTTCAGTAACCTGTCAAGGTCTCAAATGACAAACAACATCAAATTTCTAGAAATTTCTAGCACAGATCTCATTCTTAGAACCCGTTCAGAATCATTGTGTGTGGGGCACCGTACTTAAACACACGCAGTAGCCAGAAACCTAGTCAAATTCATATTTCTCCTTATAAACAGATAAGTAATAAAGTGAAAAAAATTCTATGGCTACAAGAGGAGAATGGGTGGAGTGCTTATTTATTTCCTTAAAATTTCTGCTAAGGTGTGTACTAACCCTATTGCATTCGCTCACTTCAATGTAACCTATGGAGAAATTGTGTCCATGCATTGTCGACTTGGATTTAAGGATCTTTTTTTATGAATTGTACTCCAATAGGGCAAGAAATTTACACCTTGGGGCATTTTTCTCTTCTTTTTTTTTAAAAAAATGCAAATAATATTTTAAAATTTCAATAATTTTGGGGGGTTTGGTTGGAGCGCTACGGTCAACTTTTTGCTAGACGAGGGGTAATTAGACCGGGACCTACAGTTTAAAGCCGATTTCCGAACGGCTACAAGCATCCATGCCAACAGTGGACTCGAACCCACAGCATCTGAACTGAATGTCAGCGCCCTAGCCATTCGGCCATCCCCTGCATGATTCGGGGGGGGGGGGATTTCGGTTTAGTGTATTTTAAACGCTCCTCAATTCCTTGGTGGACGAAATTTATAAAATGAATCCTGTTGCAAGGTGCAGAAAAATTCCAGGCTGTCTGAAAATACCATTTTTTATTGGATTATCAGCATTTATGTAGCTGTCAATAGTAGACACATTTTCTCCATAGGTTAACACCAAGGTGAACGAATCCAATAGGGTTAGCACACAGCAGGCTTAACTCCCTCGGCTGAAAGTGAACAGAATTTATAAAGAGGCTATTTTTTAAACTAGGTTTTTCCTTGCGTGGGGATTTGTTTATCCTAGCACCTAAAAACAAGAAAAACTATGTGGCTGCTGGTGTACGTAAAATCTGTCGTGGGTGCAATGCCCTCAAACTTCTCAAAATTACCTCTGGGGGTGCGGGTCAAGAGTTCTGGTCTCGTCACTTGATTCGGTTCAAAATTACGGGACTGGTCCTTTGGCCAAGTCGGACTCGACCCCTGTGGTGCCAGTCAAAACAGGAGCCCGCACCTTCATCGCCCATAAGCCTTCGGGACTTGATCTGATGTTGCTGTCGCTCAAGTGGTCATAAGCAACAACAACAGCAAGGAAAACTATTTTAGATGAAAAACATACCCAATGTCGGATATCAATTGCAAGGATTGTCAGGGGTGTAATAAAAAAAAATAGTGTAATAGTGTGGAGGTGTGACTCTGTTACGAAATATAAAGATTTTCGTTTCTACAGAGGGGGGGAGGGGGGGGAACTTTCTTCCATTGATTTTAGGGCACCGGAGATTTACGCTAACCTTATATGGCATGGAGTTTTAAAAAGAAAAAATTCTCTTATCGTTCGTTATTTAAGCAATTGAAAGAAACGGTCTCGGGTAAGAGAGACCCTCGTCCATTTCCGGTCCTGGAAGATTGCCATTACAGAGCCGCCCAACCTCTGAAAGAATGATAATGGACTGTTGGAATCGTATACTCTTATATAAAAATAGTGTTTTTTTTCTCACGTGGAATTGCTTTGTCCTGCAGGCATTGACCTCTCCATGCCACGAATCTGTTGGCTACTTTATTCTGGGAGCACCCTATAGGTGAATCAACACTGCTCAACATGAGGAGAAAACACGGGATCGTCTATGCTTAATCGAGATTCGAACCCGAGCCAACACTGGAGGACCCCTACGCCAACCTCTATACGATGTGAGAGGCATATGATAATATTAAGGATGGCTAAGAGTAGCATCGTCGGAGGTAAATAAACAGATAAAATACCGTTCAGTCCATGGTTTTAAAATAACAGATTGATTATGTGAGGAATGGAATTCGAAAAATGCAAGTTCGTCAAGTTCCGAAGATAGTATAGTTGGTAGAATGCTGGCTAGGACAAGCGGGTTTTATTGCTATTCCCAGAAACGGTCCTTACGCCATCTTGCCGCTAGTTTCTCCACATTGTCATTTTTCATTTGACGTGCTGTGAAAATCTTTGCGTTTGAATAGTAAATGTTTTAGAATAAATGTATCTTTAGTTCCTGTATTTGAAAATATAATGTAAGTTAAAGCTAATTAACTAAGACGGGGAATTTTTTGTTTTTCAGATAGAGATGATTCTTTCACCACCACTCACGCTCTTAATATATATATATATATATATATCAATTAAAGTATAGATTAAGGATTCTCAACCTTTGTAATTTTGCGGCACCCTTTGGAAACAGATTAGAAACTTGGGGAACCCTTGTCAGAATTTTAGTTTGTTTCTATTTTAACATAGGATTACGTTCCTCCATAACGGTCCTCTGGAAAGCAAAATTTCAGATGTCCTGCGTCGCGAGTTTTAATTTTGGCAGCGCACCAAACCCAGTGTGTATCACTTGAGCAAGCAGTAACAGTTAAATAGAAAAGTACCAAATGTGTCAAATATTGACATATCAGAACCAAGTCAGTTTATATCAGAAACAAGTGAAATTTACAGTTCAAGTAAATACTGGATCCATTGCTGATTTATTTATTTATTGAAAAATTATAAGTAACATACACTACGACAGAATATAGAGTGTGTCCCAAAAATAATTGTGTGGATTTAAATGGTCATAGCTTCGGAACAAAGCATTGTAGAGAGATGAAATATACGTCAAATTGAAGAGAAAATATCCAAGTTTGCTATCTGTTCAGTGGACTTCGATGTGTGCTTCCTCAGTTGACCTGCAGACGTCAACACGATATTCAGTCTCTTATACACGGCATACACGGTCCATACACGGCAGAGAACATCTGACGTGATAGACGAAACAGCTTCAAGTGATCCTTTCTTTTAAATGGTCTAGATTTCAGGCATGAATGGAATACAATTGTGTTATTACATAAATCCAAAATAGAAATCCATGGGGGTAAAGTTTTGGAGACCATGATTACTAGGCAATCCACCCTTCTCGTCCGACCCATCGCTAAGGAAATGTTTCGTTAAGAAATTCCAGCACGATTATAGCAAAATGTGGAGGAGTGCGTCTAACTGGAAAATGGAATTCTCCGAATTTTTCCGGCGCTAGTCCCGGAGTCTGTTCGAGTGTACACATAAGCCTTCACACACATGAACTTGGAGTGTTTCTCTTTCATTTAATGTAGGACACTTATTTCGAAACCAAGACTTCACCGTATATATATATATATATAATATATATATATATATATTATATATATATATATATATAATATATATATATATAATATATATATATATATATATATGTATATATATATGTATATATTTGTACCTTGGAACCAAGAGGGCCATGTCCAATACTTTGAACTTTGAGTGACAAATGAAAAAGAAATCGAAATAAATCTAATACTAGATATTGTAGGCAAAAACTATGTCTAAAACTGAAAATAAAACTCGGAAAAAATATTTATACACAACTGTTATTAAGATTCGTAAATGTTAGTAAGAATTGTAAACTGAACTGACGTTCTCTGACATTTAATTAAAATGAACTTGGCCCTTTTTGTTCCAAGGTATATATATATATATATATATATATATATATATATATATATATCTATATATATAGATATAGGTATTTAAAATTAAGATGATTAAAGGGCAGATGTGACCATTTAATACTCCTATAACCTGAAATAAGATAGACATATATAAATAAGATCCTAAAATTTATTTACTCTTTTTGTTTCATATTAAGTAATTTACATTTGTAAAACTATATATATATATATATATATATATATACAGAGGCTGTTCGCACATTTTTTAGACGATTTGGTGAGCGGTAATAAAAAATTGTTTGCTGCAAAAGAAATAATTGCAATTGTACTATGTTTTTAAAAGTCAAAATTATCGTCTGCGGCTTGAGAGTTTTGTTTTTATTCAAAATGGCGTTTTAACAAAGCAGTGGTTCGAAGGCTACATTTAGGCTCTTTCCGAAGAGAAATATGCATACTCCGTTATCCAAAAACGATGTGAGAGTCATGGTTTTGTGATATCTAAAGCGTCGATAGGTAATATCGTCAACAAGAAGGAAAAAAAACGTCAAATTGGAGCCTCAAGTGGGACAAAAATTCCAACAAGCATCGAAGGAAAAAAAGGACATCTTCGACTATTGCAAAGGTACGTTGTTTATATGTTAAAAGAAAATCCCCCTAGTCAAAGGACAGTTGCAAAATCATAAATGTTCGGTGTCCACTGTAAACAAAATGAACGTGATTTAAATCTTAAGAAGGCGAAAAAACGCAATGTGCAAACGTCTTCTTCCAAATCATATCGCTGAACGCAGGACACGCTGCAGAATTCTATATGAGAAACACTTATCCAAAGAAAAATGGAAAACAATTGTCACAATAGATGAATCATGGGTGTATTTAAATGATTGCAACAAAAAAGAGCCATTTATTATCATAAAGGGGAGAAAAAAAATTTAAGTACATGGTTCAAAGAATCGAAAGAAAGTTTTTCTAAGGGATTCATAATTGTTGCTGTGTTTTCTTATAATGGCAAGTTAAAATAAAGAGAGTGGGAAAAATGCCAAGATTAACTCCAAATAGTATCAGGAACATATTTTATCGCCCAATTTTCTGAATGAAATACCATCGCTTTACCCACAGTGCCATCAATCTGTGAGACTCCATCAGGACAAAGCTAGCAGTCACACATCAAATCCACTGTAAATTTCCTACAAGAAATGGAAGAAAAAACTGGTATCAAGGCCATACCCTTCACTGATATCCCTACTAAATCTCCGATGTATCACTATGATTTTTGTGCTTTCGGACTTTTAAAAATCTGCATTATCCAAACGTCGTCCCCAAACCCTTACAGGACATCTGGAAAGCTGTTCAAGAGGAATGGATAGAATACCTCTTTTGACACTTCAAAAGGCATTATTATCCTGGAAATTGCGGTGTCGAAAGATAGTTCAGAATAAGGGATGTGAATAGAACATTTAAAACACAAGAATGTTATGTAATTTAGTTTTTGTGAATACAGTATACATCGTCTAAAAAATGTGTGAACAGCCTCTGTACAGAATCAAACTTTTGTATGTTTTACTTTTAAATTATACTTAAGTGCCCCCAGTACTTAGGAATTACTGTAGCAGATGACATTTTCTGCATAAACCCCAAAGAAAAAGCACAGAAGGTGTATAGAACAATTATGGTAGTGTAATAAAAATACTAAACATAAAAGCACAATTCCTCTGTACACGTACACACACACACACACACACACACACACACACACACACACACATATTATATATTATATATATATACTATATATATATATTATATATATATATATATATATATATACATATATATATATATATATATGTATATAGATATAGATATACGTAGATATAGATAATGTATATGTATGTATGTATGTATGTAGTAATGATTAATTTATTTATTTTCTATGTTTATTTCTGATGATTTTGTCCACAAAATGCTCTCTAATGATTCCTAGTGTGTAGACACTTTGCCACTGAGACATTCGATTTGCTCTGTCTCAGTCATCCCAACAATTCTCAGCAAAAGGAAATTGGAATGAATCTGCGACAAATTCCATCAACACTGCGATCATTAATTATCCCCACGTCTAGCCCTCTGCATTCCAGTGTCCATCGTTAATTATCGCTCCCACCCTTTCTTATAACAGGTTTCGGTCCAGACACTTGCCTGTGCGACCTTGATTTATATCCACACGTTTCATATATAGCCCCAGTTTGTCTGCCAGTAATTTCGCACGTAGGAAAAAGAGGTGTAGACCAGGCAAGCAGTGTATTCCTGAATGTCTGCCACCCCCACCCACGACTATTATCCATCAAAATTCTGGGAATTTTTTGGTGTTAACGATTTCACTTGGTAAATTGAGATGAGAGCATGTATTGATGTTCTGGTTCGTGCCTTGTCACTTTCTTTGGGTTTTTTTCACTCTTTTGTATTTTTTGGTGCTCATGAATGCTCATGTTACAAACATAATATGTTTGAAAAATGAAGTGTTGTTTTCAAATATCCGGCTTACAATAACTTACAAGACCGATCTCATGACCCCTTGGTATCTCAACACACACACACATACAGGTGGTTATCAAAATAATGGAAAGACCTATCAATATTAGTTGTGTTATGAATGTGCTTCGTATTCCTTAAAAAACAAGTCTGGCCACCGGTATTTTTATATAATATAGTGTATGTATTATTCTACTGTCAGGTAGCAGTAATGAATATATGCATGTTTCCCTCATCATGATTAATAATAAAATTCAGCTTAGCGAGCGATCTAGTTCAAGCGAAAAGCTAACTCAGAATCTGAGAATGAAATTGTGACCAAGAACAGATATGCTGTTCTCAGCGATAATGAATCCGACATTGTAGGAACTCAGCCATTTGAACCGGCGACCGATATGGAAACCGGAGGCCAGGCTGAAGTTCTAATAACAATTCCAAAACGGCATCTAAGCGATGCCAAGTATTTTTTGAAATAAATAACAATTGGCGTAATATGCTAAAAACTATCAGTGAAATGCCGACGATGTTGAAGCATCCCTGACGGGCTCCCTAATTAGAATTAATATTAATAGCACCGAGTCTATCGGAAGATTCAACACTTCTTGGACGTAAATAAGATCCCATTTAGAACGCTCGATCCTCGCTCCGAGCGTCCCAAGAAGTATATAATTCGCGGTCTCCCCGTTAATACACCGGTGGAGGACATAGAGAATGCTATTAGAGAAATAGGACTCGAGCCGGTCAAGACGGCTTATCTTACTAATAGGAAAACTAAAAGGCCCATGCCTTTGTTCTTGGTGGCTATTAGACCATCACCTAATATTGATAACTTAACTAGTATTAAGAAAATTAACTATCTTAAAGTGAGCTTCGAGCATTACACCAAACCGGTGTCAGCCAGTGCTACCGGTGCCAAATGTTCGGACATTCCTCTTTAAACTGCAAATATCTCCGCGCTGTGTTAAGTGCGGAAGTAACCACACAGCTAAAGAGTGCTCTTTGCAGGCGGCAGATGGTAGCACATGCTGCGCTAATTGCAAGGGTAACCACACGGCTAACTACCGTGGCTGCCCTATGAATCCCAAAAACAAACAGAAACTTAAACTTAAAGACCCAAGTCCCAAGCCCAATAGCCAACAAAGTAAAACCCCTAACCTGCTCACTTTATTCCCTCCGAGCCACCAAAAACTTCGGCATGGAAGGACACCCCTTAACTTAATAAAAAACCATCGGAACCGGCCAGCGATGCTTCTACATCCAGAGTCAGCCAAGCTATGAGCGCCGAAACTCAAAGTGCCGAGGTAACCCCCCGAGCGGATCCAAATCAGCCATTCAGAGCGCGGCTAGGAGGTCCAATCAAAATACGCGTCCTACTACGCGCCCAGCGCTGCCCTACTGTTGCTGCTTCATTTCAGAGCAGCTCCTGCTCGAGTGAACAGCCATCCAATTCAGGTTTCTCTGATTTCATCTCAATTGTTAAAATGGTTAGGGAATTTATGTCGGCATTCAACATCTCCGGACATAATGCAATTGTTTAAAGCAATTACAACCATTATCAGGAGCGATGTTGACTTTTACACTAAATTGGAAGCCATAGTTGTGGAACTTGGCAACTATTTAGGTCCCGCTCTTGGTAATGAGTAGTTCCACAGATTTTTCCTTCACTGCGGGTTCTGTTTGGAACGCAAATGGTCTCACCGGTAAAATTAATGAATTCAGGCAGTTTATGGAAAACTCCAATATAGATGTCGCCTTAATTCAGGAAACCCGCTTTACTGCACCTTGGCGGTTTAATATTTGTAATTACACTTTAATAGAAATGATCGCCCCCCCATCCCTAATTCTCGCAGGATCCTGGTGGTGGCACCGCCATCTATATCCGTAGGGGATTAAACCATTATAAAATTAATAGTATCAATACTACCGCTGTTGAGAATACTTCGATAATACTTTCTCCCCAACAGAGCGACCAAAATTCTAATTTCTCCGTTTACCTCCCCCCCCTCAAGATACTTTCTCAACGCGGATTTTTCCAAATTATTCAGCTCTTGTAACTTCTGTATTGTGGCTGGTGACTTAAACGCACGCAATACAGCCTGGAACTGTCGCAACATCAACGCTGCAGGCAGAGCCCTCTTCAATATGTCACCGATAATCACGACATTAAACTTATCTCCCCCCCCCACCCCTACCCACTTCTATTCCACGGGCTCTAGCACTATCGACCTGGCTCTAAACTAAAAACATCCCTTACCCCCACGTCATCGAGACTCTAGACTTATTCGACTCAGATCACTTGCCTGTCCTAATCACTTTCGATCAACAGGTCGATATTCAAAATCCTAGCCCCCCTACCCGTACTAATTGGAAACAGTTCCAGGATAATCTAAAATACTCCCCCCTCTACTACCCCTATATACGCTGCTCTGAGGATATAGAACGTGCCACCAATACTTTAACTAATGCCATCGTCACCGCCAAGGCTAATTCTACTCATGCAATGAAAAAAACCGCGTTTTCATAACCTCCCTGTTAATATTGTAAACTTAATTAAAGAGCGTACGCGGCTCGTAAACTTTATCAGTTCTCCCGTCTCCCCTCAAATAGGAGCAATTATCACTTCCTGCGCGCGCGCGTTCGACGGGATATTAGAGTTTTCCGTAATAAAAACTGGGCTGAATTCATTAATAGCCTCACGCCCGAAGATAACTCCCTATGGAACTATATGAGACGACTCAAGTCCCAACATGTTCAATTTCCGCCCATTAAACGGCCCCACGGAGTTGCACTTACCGATTCGGACAAGGCTAATGCCATCGCCGATACTTACAAGGAGCAGTTTCTCCAAACTCGGACTTGGTAGATGAAGACAACGACCGTCTGGTTACCAGCACGGTTGAAAGCTTCCCCTCCCCCCCCCCCCCCCTCCGAGACTACTCTCCCGACCTCTATTCACGAAATTAATGATATTATCTCCAGTCTTAAAAATAAAAAGTCCCCTGGTAATGACCATATCAACAACTTCACCTTAAATTCCTCCCCAAAATATCATCTTCTACCTTACTGGCATAGTCAATGCCATACTGAAGTACAATTATTTTCCTGAGTGTTGGAAAACTTCGATCGTCTGCCCCATCCCCAAACCGGGGGGGGACATCAACGATCCCAGGAGTTACCGACCAATTAGCTTGCTGTGCTCCCTCAGTAAGGTGGTGGAGCGCGTTATTCTTAACAGAATCTCCTATCACCTCGACCAGCACGATATTATCATTCCTGAGGCAGTTTGGCTTTAGGTCTTCTCATAATACGACGCAGCCAACTTTTAAGGTAGTTGAATTTGCCCGTGACGGGATACTAGTTCGAAGACCTACCGCTGCGCTATTCCTAGACATAAAATGCGCGTTCGACAAAGTCCTGGCATCCGGGACTGATTTATAAGCTTATTCAAATTCACTTGCCAGATAGTCTCATTCATTTAATTAACCACTATCTACATAATCGAAATTTCTCCGTCCGCATACATAAGGAATTGTCCCGGAGTAACTTCATAACCTCTGGAATTTTACAGGGATCGATTCTAGGGCCGACCCTGTTTAATATTTAATTACATAAACTCGATTCCAAGAGGTGAAAATACTCTTCTTGCTCTATATGCGGACGATACAGCTATTCTTCCACTGCTAACATATCAACTACCTTACTATTCAAATTCAGCGTCACATTGACACTTTAGCGAGATTGGTTTACGTGCTGGAAAATTAAAATCAATCCCTCTAAGTGTCACGCGATCTTTTTTAGTAATAGCTATCTGAATCCCCCTCGCCTCTATCTTCATAACTCCCCACTTGAATGGGAAAACACAGTCAAGTATCTCGGGTAACCCTGGATCGTAAGTTAACCTGGAACACTCATGTTAATAATACTATCAGTAAGTGCAATGCTGCGGTAATGCAACTCCGAAGTCTTCTCTACGGTAGCCACCTCAGTATGAAGAATAAGGCCTTAATTTACAAACAATGCATCCTCCCCATCGCCCTTTATGCAATTCCTGTATGGTTCTCTGCTCCAAAGAGCCACATCACTAAACTTGAGAAACTCCAAAACAGAACCCTCAGGCGAATCCGCCGAGCTTTTCGATACATGTCCAATGTGACTGTTAGGAGAGACCTCGGCACTTTATCTTTCGTACAACAAGCCCATAAAATCTCTAATGGTGCATATGCATTCATGCAGAGTTCTCTGCATGGTGACCCCTCCCCCCACTCCTGTCATCACATTAGTCACGGTAACCCTACACGCCGTGTCCCCCGCCCCCATTGACACCATTTGACCCCCAGGACCCCGGGATCTTTGATGCTCTGTAGCAGGACCTAAAGAGGAGGCGATCCACGCATATACAGAGTACGCCGTGAACATAAATCAATGGCTTCCCAAGGCAGAGCAGAGCAGAGTACATGAATGCAAACGCAGCATTAGAGATTTTATGATAACTTGCCCAACCTTCCAAACGAAATAACTATGGAATATCCGGATTACGATTACTCTAGCAGAGCTAATCGTAAGCGCCCTCGGGCCTGCCTCCTAAAAAGCTAACTTTTATTCCCTTACCGGGCCATTAATCGCACCATGCTACTCTTACTCATGCTTATCATAGCACAGCGCGTTCGCTCCGGCTCGGAGTCGCTCTCGTTGGGTTCGATCCCAGCCGGAGCCCTTTCTCTTTTCCAAATTTCAAGCTACATTTAGCTGTCCCAATGCGTATGCCATAGTTATTTCTTTTCGAAGTGTATGGTCCTGCGGGCCTTTTTTTTATTTATTTATTTACTGCAGTTCACGACTTCGGAAAAAATATATTAAAACTTGAAAAAAAAAAAAAAAATTAGAAAAACTTACAAAATCAAAAAAAAAAAATTTATTTTGTTTCTGTACGATGAAATACTGGCTTTCTGGGGCCTATTACTCCTTACTTGTATTATGCTACTACTTAATTAATTTTTTATTAAATAATTATTTTCTTGTTAATTTACTTAAATTAAATTTTAATTTTTACTCTAGTAAATTTACATTTTTTTTTCTTTACTTAATCGCGTATTCTTATTCTTAATTATTTTATTTTATTTTTTTTTCTTTTAAACTTTAACTAATGAGCACTTCCACCGTGATAACAATTATCTTACTTACAGGAGATAAAGCCGTCAGGCCAAGGTACTCCGCTACCAAAACCAATTCTGCTTAGTTAGCAGTAATGAAGCTAAGGGCATTGTGCTTTTGGGGGAACAGCGTAAAAGTTCAAACCTTGCAGACCTTGCAAAAGGGCAAATTGTTCGAGTGCATTTAAATTAGAGTATCTGTTACTGCAACTCCCAGGCAAATGGGTGTTTTTCGAGCTATGGTATCGAAAGCCATGACAGTATACATAGTGCACGGAAAAACAACCTTTGCCAAACAGAATAGTGGACGACAGGGAGAGCTGAGTGAAAGAGACAGACGAGGTATTGTGGCGTCGTAAATTGGTGTATGGGGTGTAATTTAAAACCTTGTATTATTATTACTAATTAAAGTTAGGAGGTATAATAACTCTTAACTATCAATTATTTGAAATTTACAATTATACTAGGTTCAGTTAAATTAAGTACAATATTTGCCATAGTGGTTAGTACATTTTAAAGATGTGCGTTGTGTGTAGCAATAACCCAATAATAATTAAAATTTACCCTAGGTTCGATTTACTGTTTGCGCCACTGTGGTGGTTAATGAGCCAAAACGAAAAATGAAATTAAATCTAATAAATTACTTATCTAACCTTGGAGAACACCTAGAAATAAAATTACATCACCTAAAAGAAAAAACTTTAAAATTCAACTCTGCTGAAATAACAACCTAAAGCTAAAAATTAGAAAATTAATTCAAAGGCAAAGACCGACATGACTCCACTTTACAAACTAATAATAACAATTTATTAACAATTTCACTGACATTATAACCATCAATCTTGTAATCAATATCTAATCAACATATCTCCGACATACCAAATTCAATTATTAATAATGCATTTGCTGAAAACCCTCATTTATATCATCTCATCACAATCAAATAAACAAAAAAATGAAAATTCAAATAAATCAAAATGAAATGGCTGATGAATCAAAAAAACTTAATCATTCTATGAGTAATTGCTAATAATTAACTAATTTAACATTTAAATTGAATCTTAATAACTCTGGTGCAGCTTTCAAAAAGAGAGAGTTTAAGGATAGAATTTAAAGAAAGAAAAGAATAGAAGGCATGATTTCACCGATGGCGAACCTCGCCCCCATCGTCATCTCTGGGATCCAGTTGTACGGATAATCGTCATTCTCTTCAGCCCCCAAAGGCCCGAGGGCCCCGTCTCGCTTGCTTCCCACTCCAAGTTCGAAGTCCTAAATCCAAATCTCCCGCCTTTCCAAGTCAGCCTTGTCCACCTCTCCTTGACCACGCGTGGAAGTAATGAGTTCCAGCGCGCGCCGTCAATTCTGGATGGAGGAGCCTTTAAAATAGGAAGTAGCTGAAGGGACCTTTTCCTCCCTAACATCTTTTATCTCTAGGTCTATTTTCATGTAATGATTGTTGGATTATAAATTCATCAGTCAGACGCCTCCATCAACCAATGATTGTATACATCCGCCACATACCAAAGTTCTACGATTCATATGCTCCTCTCCTGGTGCTTTGTGGTCGCTTCGAAGGAAGGGCCGAACAGGAAGTCTCAGGTTACCAGTGCAGAAACCAGCCAGAGATATCGATAAGAGATTGTTCTCAAGAGAAGCTTAGTTTTAAGAATAAATATTTATACGAGAATATCTTAAAATTTTCTATTCACCAGCCAACAATGCGTACCAGCCACTTACAAGGTTTATAAATTTATCAATATTTTAACAATAGGAATAACATGTGATGATTGAATCTATTTCAACTTAATTCTTCACAATGTCAAAATATTTAGAGAAACTTGCGCACACTTCTCCAAATGCGATGACATTAATCAATCAATTAATATTTGATCACCACAAGTTTAACCATCACATATATTTAGCAGAGGCTTAATAATTGATTAAAACAAAGCACAACCGTTACTAAAATTTACTTACTTACTTTACTAACTTAATTATCTCAATAACCGATATTAAAATAAACGTTAATTATTTGTAACACTATTAATTATCATCCCAACAGTATTGAAGCGGATTGTGACATGAAGAAAGGAAAACAACTGCAACCAAAATGACCGAAGAGCTCAACCTGCATCTGCGTCTTCCGGTATCAACCATTAGACGTAGAAGAAAACTTCACAAACAAAGCATTTACTGAAGAGTAGCTAGTTCCAAGCCACTTGTGATAGATGCTAATACAAAATATCGTCCACAATTGTGCCCCGAGCGCAAATCCTGGTCGAGTAATATGTCGAAAAACGGCATTTGGTCCGGACAATTATTGTTCACATTGTTCGTCGCAACAGGACGTGCGTATGTCTGGAGAACACTTGCACAAGCGTAAGATTCTGGCTGTCTCATCCCAACTGTCAATCATGGAGGTAGATCTATCAGGCTTTGGAATGACATTTCATCATTTCTTCACGCCCTATTGTAACCCTAAAAGGGAGATTGAATGGGAAGGCCTATGTCGAAATTTAAGCTCACTAGTCCATCCTGTGGTGCAAACATGTTTCTTGCAGGAGATGGCGTTCTCCAGGATGATAATCCCCTGTACATAAAGCTAAATCTATCAAGTATTGGTTTGAAGAGTATGAAAAAGAAGTCATATATTTTATCTTGCCCTGTACAATCCCCCGACTAAATATCATCCAACCACTGTGATCTGTATAAGCGGATAGAGCCAGGTATCGATATCCTCTACAGCATCTCTACAGGAACTTTCATGATTTTCCCTGAAGAATGATATAATACATTTTTAATCGGGGCTTGTGGCGACCCTGTGGTACAGCGCGCTGGTTTCGGGGCTGAGGGTGCTCGGATCGATCCTGGCGTTTGCGCCACGAAAAAAGCCTCCGTTTGTGTCGTCCTTTCATAGGGGGTAATGCTGTAATGCCTATATGGGTGCCCCCATAATAAAACGGACAGTAAAACTGCGGCGTAGTATAGGCGAATGTTTGACGAGAAGTGCCTCCGCATGGAAAAAAAATTTAATCACTATTCATGACTTGTATAATCTAATTCCAAGGTGAATCAGGCGGTATTACATAACAAATGTGATCCCGCGCCGTATTAATAAAGGTTTTCATGATGTTTCTTTGTGTGTTCCATTATTTTTGATAACCACCTGTATGTGTATATATATATTAGATATATATATATATATATATACAGGTAGCCCTCCTACAGCACGGTATCTTACAACACGGTTTCACTCTAACACGATAGGATAAATTGCGGGAACCCTCGTATAACACTGCAACCTGTAATACGGTTTTGCTCTAACACGATAAAAAAATTGTGAAAACTTTTCTACAACACTGTACTTGTACAGCACAAGATAACATGATTTTTGTTTAACATATTTAAAAACTAAATTACCTTAAAATAATGATGGGAAGAAATAATGAACTGTAGTGGCCTTACATGAAAATGTATAAAAAAATTATAATTTATTCATTTATAACTAATCCGATGTCATAGCAGAAAGCGTCATGCACAAATTTATTACATAAGAAGAGCATTACAGTGAATTTTGGATGTAACCATTTCGAAATCATTAATGTAATGGAAGTTTGGAAGCAATTTTCAATTAAGCACATCATCGACATCATATCTTTGTCGCTGAAAGAACTAAAATCATCAACGTTAATTGCATGTTGGAAGAAAATAGGGCCATCTTCAGTTGAATAGAATCGTCAGAAAATGAAATTGGTGGGCATATTAGAACTTGCTAAATCAATTGGAGGCGAAGTATTTGTGGATATGGCTACTGAGGACGTTCAAGATTTATTAGTGGAAGAAGTTCACGAAGCGGATTTGATGGAAATGGCATCCGAAGCTGTAAATCATATCGATTCTGAGGACAATATCACTATTGAAAATTGTGAAGGTAATCATTTTACTCTAAAAAATTACAAGAAGGCCTAAGCTTAGCTGAAAATCTTCATCATTTTTCTTGAATGCAGACCCTTCCGTTGAAAGAAGCTGAAAATTCAAGAGGGAGCTGAAAAATTGTTATCTCCATACTGTGAAATCTGCAATGACTTTGTGAAAACCAGCAAACAAACCAAAATTACAGATTTTTAAAAAAGGATAGAAGGTGCAAAAAATCTAAATGAAGAAAAACGTTCTGAAAGTGAAGGTGATATCGTTCAACCGAAAAACGTTCGCGTTTGATTGTACTGAGCAGTGACGAGGAAGAATTTACTAAATTAAGGTCGCATTAAATGAAAATATTTTTATTTCTTCTCGTTTTGTATATACATACATTTATATTTCTTAATAAAAATTAAGTTGCTTAAATGGAATTTATAAAAAATAAATGTTTGTTTTCAATAAGTTTTCGGAACGTAATCCCCCTTTTTGTACTGGCTCTGGGTCTCATATAACACGGTTTCACACAACACGGCATTTTTTTAGGAACCTATCTACCGTGTTATAGGAGGGTTACCTGTATATTATATATATAATATATATATATATATATATATACAAGTGTGGTCATAAAAAAAACTTGCCGATATATGGACCTCTAGCGGCTGTTCTGTTCAACTGATCGAGATGAGATTTCAGATATGGTTATACAGAGGTATGAGCTCGGATTCTGTGAGCGGCAACAAAGTGGCGCTCACGGTTACGGTTATAGGTACAAAAACTCGAAATTTCGAATGACAACGCCCTTTTTTTCCTGTCGCAAAATGCTCAGCGCTTGCGAAAACCTAAGATCGTTGGATCGGTACGTGTATCACAAAAAACGGACGCGTTATGCACGCACAAATAATAGCTCTGCGAACGGCCAGAAAAACACGATCGGGGCGCTAGAAGGAAATTTGCATATGACAAAGGCAAGACACCAATCACTGATAACAACACAGAACGGACAAAAGAAAACTTTTATTTGCATTCCACACTTTCAATATGGGGGCCATCACAGGCTGTTCGCAGAGCTGTTTTTGTGCGTGCATAACGCGTCTATTTTTGTGATACACGTACCGTTCCAACGCTCTTTAGGGTTTCGCATGCGCTGAGCATTTTGCGACTGAAAAAGTGGGCGTTGCCATTCGAAAATTTCGAGTTTATTTACCTTTAACCGTAACCGTGAGCGCCACTTGGTTGTTGTCTCTGAATCCCGAGCCTCATACCTCTGTATAACCATATCTGAAATCTCATCTCGATCAGTTGAACAGAACAGCCGCTAGAGGCACATATATCGGCAAAGTTTTTTTTATGAACACCCTGTATATATATATATATATATATATATATATATATATATATATATATATATAATTCAGAGATTTAGCATTTTATAGGTTTATAAATGTTTCTGTGTATGCACATTATGTGGTCGATTCAGGATATCGATAGCATAGCCAGATAGCATACATACATACGCATACATACAGACACACACATACATATATATATATATATATATGTGTGGTGTGTGTGTGTAAGTATGTATGTATATGAATGCTATCTGGCTATACTATCGATATCCTCAATCATCCTCATAATGTGTATACACACAAACACTTATAAACCAGTAAAATACTAAAACTCTGAGTTTATTAGTCAGTAACTGAACACAACAAAAATGACAATTCAAATACGTCACTACTAATTTTAGGCGCTTGCGCAAAATATTCGTAACCTCCACCTCTAACCAACATGTCGGTAATGTCACGGTAAAACTGTAAAATACATATTATTTCACACATCAATTAGTCCTAATACCATCGTATTCACATTACGGAACACGTTGCAATCAGCTATAACCTTTGTAAAAATCTAATGTTAATGAATTTGTCCTATGCATTATTTACGCGCAAAAATTAAATGTCCATATCTCTTCCTTCTTCCATACATTTATTAGTTCTGAATTTTCATGCACTAATATATCTTTTGGAGCAAAACAAATAGTAATAACACTTAAGGCTGTTGTGTACTAACCCTATTCAATTCGTTCACTTTAATGTTAACCTATGGAGAAAATGTGTCCAAGGATTGCCGACTTGGATTTAAAGATTTTTTTTAGAAGATGTACTTCCGTAAGAGAGAAAGAAAATTTTACACCTTGGGGCATTTTTCGCTTTTTTTTATAGCAAACAATATTTTAAAATTTAAATTATTCCAGGAAAAAAATCTGTTATAGTGTTTTAAACGCTCCTAAATTCCTTTGGTGGACGCAATTTATAAAATGAATCCTCTTTCAAGATGCAGAAAGTTCAAGCTATCTGAAAATATTATTTTTATTTGATTATCAGCATTTGTGTAGGCAGTAAATAGTAGTAGGCAAATTTTCTCCTTAGATTAACATTGAGGTGAGCGAATCCAATAGGGTTAGCACACATCAGTCTTAAATTATAACTCTACTGACTACTTCAAATTCCTTTAACATTGTTGAGGCAAAGGATTTAAACCAAGTAATGATAAATTATATAAACTATACGTCACATCTTTTGATAATATTTGATTTATTATATAGGTATACTAGCTGAAAACCTGCCTTCGCTACGGAGTACATTCAAATTAAATACAACGGTCATTGTATGCAATTAATGCAAAAAAAAAATAATAAATATATATATATATATATATATATAATATATATATATATATATATATATATAATCTTTCATTACACCGCGATGAAGAAATGCTGTCAAAAACCTTATTCATACTTTTCTTTACATGTTGGATGTTCCTGGCTTCAAGTAGCTTTAGAGCTATTACTGGTTTTCCCTCTTTCATCTTATTCTTATTTATTTATTTTCTGTCATTAAAAGAGCAGCATTCAGCGCCTTACATGAAAGTAATTTGTTTTAATGTACAATACTAATGATTTAAGTTCATCTATGTTTTGGCTTTTAAGCCTATACTCTAATGTGTGGTCAATTTCAAAGCCTTGTTAATTTCAATTAACTTACTATTATAACTTGCAGCATTATGCGCAGTATAATTAAGTAAGTAGTAGTTTTTCAACTTTCTGCTAGCTTAACTACTAGTTAAATTATTCTGTTAAGTGTCTTTATTTCAATTATTACATATCTCCTATGATGTTAGTGATTCTCATGTAATTCTTTCTATGCTCTGTGGCTGTGGTATTGATGATATGTTAAGTTAAAAGTTTAGTTAACTTTGTAAGCAACTGTTAATCTTTCATTACACCGCTGATGAAGAAATGCTGTCAAAAACTTATTCATACTTTTCTTTACATGTTGGATGTTCCTGGCTTCAAGTAGCTTTAGAGCTATTACTGGTTTTCTCCTTTCATCTTATTCTTATTTATAATATATATATATATATATGTATATATATATATATATATATATATATATATATATATTATATATATATATATATATATATATATGTATATGTATAATAAATACGACGATCAATGTATACAATTGATGGAAAAGACAAAAAAAATATATTTATGAAAAAATCGTATGAGATATTTTTATAGACAAGATAATGTAGAAGAAAATACTCAAATTAAATCTAATAGGACTACTAAAGAATATAGTACAGTTAATACAGTACAGTTTAAAGGAACATATCTTTTACTGTATTTTAATATTTTTTTGGATAATGTCCAATCCTCTGCCGCATTAGCAATGGAAAAAAATATTTTTTGTCTATTTCATTTTTATGGGCTTGACGATAAATTTATTTAAAGTGCCAGAAAAAGAAATCACGTGATCAGCATTTATAAATTAAATTCTAAAATTTAATCTTTAAAAATTCACCAGAAATCAGAAAATGGAGGTAAAGATTCGAAAAAGATATCATTTTAAAGGAATTTTTAGGATCTTTCTTGTGATATAAATTTCATAACCCTCAAATTACTATTTTAAATGCAAACTTAAAAAAAGTTACTAAAACAACTTAAAAATTTAATTTAAAAAAAATCTAAGAAGAATTTTCAAAAATCTTTCTTACCCCTGCACTGTAAGAAGAATCGCCATGCAAAATTTTAGCCCTTCAGGTCCAGCGGTTTGGTCTGTGCGTTCTATGTCAGTGAGTCAGTCAGTTACGGAACTGTTTTATATACACTCATGGACAAAAAAATTAGCGCACCAAGAAATAATTGCGGGATCGTAACGAAACTTGCAATGAAGGTACATGTCGGGGAGATATGCAAATGATTAGAAATGCAGCGTGATTGCGCATTACGTATAGCTGGTAGAGAGCGTTGAACATCGTACTCAGTGGAGTATAAAACAGGTAACCAAAGCTTGTTTGAGTGTGCTGAATCATTTACAAAGGAAGAGCTGAGATAGACATGCCATTACGCCGTGTTCGAAAACAATATAAGCAGTTGTCGCAGTTTGAGAGGGGAGAATCGTCCGGATGATGGAAGCTGGGTGGTCAGCTAGGCGAGTAACTCGTCAATTAGGCCGCTCTGATTGTGTTGTGAGGAGGTGTTGGGACCAGTGGACCCGAGAGATGTCATGTACACGAAGGCCAGGCTCAGGACGCCCTCGACAGACCAGTCGTCGAGAAGACCGCCACATCGTAAGAAATGCACACGTACAGCCAACTGCTTCAATCGGCCGCCATCCAGGCAAAGGTAGCACCTTCACTAGGGGCCTCTGTGTCTTCTCGAACCATACGAAGGCGCCTGGCTGAAGGACAGTTTGTATCGCGGCGCCCATTACGTGTGCTGCCCTTGACGCCCACCCATCGACGCCTCCGTTTGGAGTTTTGCCGCGCACGAGGAAACTGGACTGCAGCGGAATGGAACCAGGTCGTCTTTAGCGACGAATCCAGATTCAATCTCGGCAGTGATGACAATCGTGTTCGTGTGTGGAGAGCCTGTGGTGAACGCTTCAATCCTGCCTTTGCTGTACAGCGGCACATCGCTCCCACAGCTGGTGTGATGGTATGGGGTGCCATTGCCTACAATACACGGTCACCCCCTAGTATTGTTCCGTGGCACCATGAAAGCCCAGCGGTATGTTCATGAAATCCTGCAACCACATGTGTGCCACTCATGCAAGGGCTCCCAGGAGCCATTTTTCAACAAGACAATGCTCGGCCTCATACGGCAAGGGTGTCACAGGACTGTCGACGCACTGTTACTACCCTTCCTTGGCCTGCCTGATCCCCAGATTTGTCTCCAATCGAGCATATCTGGGATCATTTGGGACGACGAGTTGGGCATCCCACGAGTTTGAACGAACTAGAGGCAAGGTTACAGCAAATATGGAACGAAATGTCTCAAGACATCATATAGAACTTGTATGACTCAATGCCCGATCGTATCGCATCGTGCATTCGCGCTAGAGGGGGTCCAACGGAGTATTAACTCCTCCGTTCTTTTGCCTTTTTCTCTGAAATAAATTATCCTTTTTCTTTGATTTTCTTATCATTTACTTATATCAAAGTAGTCATTACGTATGTAAAATTTCGTTTCATTATAACGACTCCTCCTTGGTGCGCTAATTTTTTTGTCCATGAGTGTATATAGATATACAAAGCATTTATTAAACTGTTAAACTTTTAAGCATCTTAAATATTTTTATAAAATATATCAACAAATTCAGTCTTATATGATGACAACGCATCAGAGGCTTATTGGATAATTCCCTCCTATACAAACATAATTTTAAGTATATGCACAGCAGTAACAGTATCTAAATTTGTTGAGTAATATTAAAATATTAATTGAAAATATTATAGCAATAAAGGGTATCATTTTACTTAACTATTAATCATTTCTTGATAAGATTTCAAATTGACAGACAGTAACAAACCTGAAGATTTATTGTGAATTTTTGGGTTTGTAATTAATGTCTGGGGATTGTACTGACTAATTCTAAGAAAAAAAAATCCAGGTAGTCTCTTCTAACGAAACTACCGCGTTTTATTAACGTAGGATTACTTATCGCTGCTTACCTCTTTTGTATGTATATATGTATGTATGTGTTATGTATATATGTATATATGTATCTATATATATGTACGTATGTATATATATATACTAGCTGAATACCCGTGCTTCGCTAAGGAGTACATTCAAATTAAATACAACAGTCAATGTATGCAATTAATGCCAAAAATATATATATATATTTATAAAAAAAAATCGTAGCTGACATTTTTATAGACGAAATAATGTAGAAGAAAATATTCAAATTAAATACAACGGTCGATGTATGCAATTAATTTGTATGTTTAATATCCATAAAACATACTAATTCGAATTAAATTCTTAAAAAACTTCCATCTCAATTAGTCTAGTAGTTATATTTTATCTTTTGTCATATTTTAATAATTTTTTTGTCAATTTATTTTGTTGTTATGCACGTGACGCAAAATTAATTTAAAGTATCACGAAAAGAAAAGAAACCACGTGATCAGCATTTAATAAATTAAATTCTAAAAATAAATCTTTAAAAATTCACGAAAAATCAGAAAATGGAGGTAAAGATTCGAAAAAGATTTCATTTTAAAGGAATTTCTATGATCTTTCTCGTGATATAAATTTTATAACCTGCAGATTATTATTTTAAATAAAACTTTAAAGTATGTTACAAAAACACCTTAAAATTTAATTTTAAAAAATCTAAGAAGAATTTTTCAAAAATCTCTCTTAGTGCACCCCTACACTATAAGAAGAATCGCCATTCAAAATTTCAGGCCTTTAGATCAAGCGGTTTGGTCTGTGCATTATATGTCAGTCAGTCAGTCAGTTACGGAACTGTTATATATATATATAGATGTATGTCAAAATTTTGACGTTTTTTGGTACTTTTCTGTTTAACTGTTTACTGCTTGCCCAAGCGATACAGACTGGGTTTGGCGCGCTGCTAATGTTATAACTCGCGACGCAGGAATCTGAAATTTTTCTTTCCGGAGGACCGTTATGGAGGAACGTAATCCTACGTTTAAATGGCATTTCAAAGCAAAATGAAATCAAAATTCTTCAAATAAACAGTATTTGTAATCGGAGAAAAATTAATAAACTCGAAGAATTTAGTTTTGTTTTAATTTAGTAGGTAACTTTGAACAATTCCAATAGATGCAATAGTACCCACCATAGAGTGTAGAGACTCCCAGATTTTAAATGAAAAATTGTGTTGTGTTGTTGTGACTTATGCCCCTCGTCGGAAGTATTCCAGACCAGGGCCATATAGGCTGAGGACTGAGGCTCCTAATTTTAATAGTAACACATGGGTCTGAGTCCTATTTAGCTAGATACCACCGCAATTTTGATAGAGCACCCTAAAGGGTGACATCTAGGGGGCTCGCACCTTCTCCCACTCAGTGACCTCATAGAAAGACTTTTCGGTGTACGGATATAACGTGTCCATATCCGGCCGAGATATGGAGGTATTTAATGGCTTTCGTCAGGATTCGAACTGAGTACCCCATGTCCAAAGCACCAAAATAAAAATATTATGACTGAAAATTATTTTTAATTGTATTTTAAGAAAAGAAAATACTGTACAACAGAGAGAGCAACTAGCATCATACTATTCGCTATAAACATTAGTATAGGAATAACCAATTTTCTAACAAGTGCTTTTGGGTGGTGCTGCCTTATTCATGAGCAGGTAAAATACAGGATAAAGAGTATTGTTCGTTTAGGATACCGTTATGGCGACCCTCTTCTTACTGATTTTCACAGCGGCATTAAGGTTATAAAAAACAAATTTAAGGTAGTCTCTTCTAACGAAACTACCGAGAGTTATTAACGTAGGATTACTTATCATTGCTTACCTCTTTTGGATGTATATATGTATGTATGTATTATGTATATAAGTATCTATATATATATATATATATATATATATATATATACATATATATGTGTTTGTGTGTGTGTGTCTGTGTCAAAATTTTGACGCATTTTTGTACTTTTCTGTTTAACTGTCTACTGCTTGTCCAAGCGATACAGACTGGGTTTGGCATGCTGCCAAAATTATAACTCGCGACGGAGGACATCTGAAATTTTACTTTCCAGGGGACAGTTATGGAGGAACATAATCCTACGTTAAAAGGGTAACGTGACCAAAAATACGAAGCTAAGCCACTGGATGCTCCCACAAAGCACAAGCCGGGCCCGACCTGGCCAAAAGCCCCACTGGTAAATCCCGAAAGCCACTGGATGCTCGACATGTTCCACAATAAAGGATAAAATGCTTGTCTTCCGCTTGCAAGTGTAGTGGCAAAAGCAAAATAACTCAAAAGAAAAAAAATTGTATAAATGCTAAACAATAATTATTCAATTTTTATTTTAAAATATAATTAGTCCCTTAGCAACAAAGCGGGCTATAAAAAGGTAAGCTATTATTTTATGCAAATGTTAACCACGTCGGTGGAAAAGAACACCGGGTAAAAAAAGAAAACGACAATTTAAGTTAGTCGTGTTGTACATGTTTTGTAACCTTTATATAGTTAATAAATGTCATAAACATTTCAAGATTTTTGTGTTATATCAATAAACTGCATCCTTAAGTAGCAGCAACCTTTAAGTCTCCACACCCGATACATACGTTTCTCCAGAATATCCTGTTTAAAACGTTACCGCTGACCTTTGAAATTCAACCCTACTCCTTAAATCAGAAGAGATACAAGTTCTTTTCTGTACTCCTAATACCCCTAAGTCATAATATTCCCTGGATAGGGGGGAATGTAGACTACTCGCAATCAAATCAAGGAATAGCTAATGATTTTTAAGAGCTCGTGTGTAGTCAGAGATCGCTACCGGTAAAAAGAAACGCATCCTTTTTCTCCCTTTCCTTAAACTTTTGCTTACGGGGAGACCTTTAGCATTTTTTCGATTCCCTCTATAGAACGGAAAATTTCATAACCCCTTTGTAAGGACGGCCATTAAGGGTTATATATATATCTACATATATATATATATATATATATATATATATATATATATATTATATATATTTCTATATATATATATATATATATATATATATATATATATATTTATATATATATATATATATATATATATATATATATATATTTCTATATATATATATATATATATATATATATATATATTATATATATATATATATATATATATATATATATATATATATATATATATATATATATATATATATATATATATATATATAAAACAGATCCGTAACTGACTGACTCACTGACATACAACGCACAGACCAAACCGCTGGACCTAAAGGGCTGAAATTTTGCATGACAATTCTTCTTATAGTGTAGGGGTGCACTAAGAAAGATTTTTGAAACATTATTCTTAGATTTTTTTTAAATTAAATTTTTAAGCTGTTTTAGTAACTTTTGTTAAGTTTGCATTTAAAATAATAACTTGGGGGTTATAAAATTTATATCCCGAGAAAGATCATAAAAATTCCTTTAAAATGAAATCTTTTTCGAATTTTTATCTCCCTTTTCTGATATTTGGGGAATTTTTAAATATTAATTTGTAGAATTTAATTTATTAAATGCTGGTCACGTGATTTCTTTTTCTGGTACAATAAATAAATTTATCGTCAGGTGCATAACAACTAAATAGACAAAAAAAAAATTTTCTTGCTAATGTGGCAGACGATTGGAAATTATCCAAAAAAATATTAAAATACAGTAAAAGATATTATGTTCCTCAAACTGTACTATATTCTTTAATATTTCCTATTACATTTAATTTGAATATTTTCTTCTACATTATTTTATCTATAAAAATATCTGTTACGATTTTTTTTAAAATATATTTTTTTGATTTTTTTTACATCAGTTGTATACATTGATCATCGCATTCATTATATATATATACATACATATATATATATATATATATATATATATATATATATATATATATATATATATAGAAAATTTATTTATTTTCTGGCATTAATTGCATACATTGATCGTTGTATTTAATTTGAATGTACTCCGTAGCGAAGTGCGGGTTTTCAGCTAGTATATATATATATATATATATATATAATTCTTGGGCCCGTATTCTTGGGATACATGCTAATACATGCTATCCCAGCCCGTAAGGAAAAGGTTAATACATTGAACTGCTTTAAGTTATTTCCGAGTTTAGGCCCCGGCTACGATACAAGCGGCACGTCAGAGCGGCGCGAAAGAGCGATGCCGCTCACATATATGTTTACATTGATTGCAATGGAATTTGGGGGGAACTGGCTACGATAACCAACTGCGGCTGCGCGAAATTTGATACCACCGCGCTTTCACCGCGGACGCTCCCCCGAGACATTAATTTTCGCGGCACCGCACAGCGTCTTATCAGTTGTCTGAAAGCTCCTGTCCTAAAAGATTGCCCTAAAAGATGGCAGAAAAAAGAAAATTGAACCAACTAGAGTATATATATATATATATATATATATCTTATCAGTTGTCTGAAAGCTCCTGTCCTAAAAGATTGCCCTAAAAGATGGCAGAAAAAAGAAAATTGAACCAACTAGAGTATATATATATATATATATATATATATATATATATATATATATATATATATATATATATATATATATATATATATATATATATATATATATATGTATGTATGTATATATATATGTATGTATATATGTATATATGTATATATATATGTATGTATATATATATATATGTATATATATATATATATATATATATATATATATATATATATATATATATATATGTATATATGTATGTATATATATATATATTAATATATTAATATATATATATATATATAAAGGTAATCTAATATATAAAAATGAATGTTTGTATCTCTGTAATTGTATAGAAATCCACAGTTTAGGAGCAACGATCGTGAAATTTTACATACAGGCGTCTTTAAAAACAGCCGAGGGTCTGAAGAACTTCAAAAATCGAAATTAATTACCGTTGATTTTTAATTATAAAAAACCAAAAATTTTGAAACTAAATGTAAGATGTTACACTTTGTGGAATCACCACTCTGAATATGGCGTCCACGTTAGGCTTAGCTGGCAAACAGCGAGCGAAAAGATAAAAATAAATAAAATCAAAAAGTTTCAAGTTATATATTAAACCAGAATAATAAATGAAAATAATAATCTTTCAAGTCAGATTTTATACTCTAAAATAAATCGGATCCAACGGCATATTGACACTATCACACGCGATGGAAAATTCGAATCAACCACGCTAAGTGTCACAAGATCATTTTTAATCGCTACTGCAACCCCCCTCGCTTATGTCTTTGTGTCTATTGAAGAGTTAAAGACTAAGCTTCTATCCTGCTAACTTATTTCTAACTTAAAACTCCTCTTACTCCATAAATACATGTATATTCACCAACCCATAGCAACTTTCCAGTAATTTTAATACAAATATTCTCCTATTTACACAATACACCAGCATGTTATTGTGGCGCATTCGGTAAGAGCGTTAATTTACTATACAACATGACGCGGGTTCGAATACGGATCGTACAGATTTTGCTAAACCTGTATTTTCAGCTTTTTATGGAGGCTTTTTTGTTTCAGCTTTTATTTTATTATTTTTTAAATTATTATTATTATTATTTTATTTATTATTTTTATTTTATTTTATTATTTTTAAAAATTATTATTTTTATTTTATTTTATTTTTCATATTATTAATGTGTATAACATTTCGTATACTTTTTTTTCTATGTTATTTATACTGTGTTTATTTTTTTAATGGATTTTGGTAGGTTTATTATAAATTTATGTATTTTATGTTTTACTTTTCAGGAATTATTGCTCCAATGATAAAGGCTAAATCTTTTCTATGTTATTTATACTGTATTTAGTTTTTAAATTGATTTTGGTTAACAAACATTCGACAATTTGACATTTTTACTTTCAGCTTTACTTTCCTAAAGACAATTTGACATTTTTCCTTTTCAGCTTTTAGTGGTTTATTATAAATGTATATATTTTATGCTTTACTTTTCAGGGTTTTTTTGCTCCAATGATGAAACGCTAAATCTAGCTGAATTCTGAAGATATTATTGTAAATTTATGGTTTTTTATGTTGGGTTTTCTTTTTATTCATGTGCATAACATTTCACATGCTTTTTATTCTATGATATGAACAAACATTCTTAAAATCCCGGGCAACGCCGGATAAATTATCTCCTGTGTAGGTTGATAATTTATAAATTTTAAAACTGTTACCACATGTATATTTACAGATCCACAAGAACTTTCCAATATTTTTAATTAATAAATAACCAACAACTCTCGATTCACAAGCGTACAGTAGATGGCGCCACTATTTTAATTTTTTGTGTGTCTATTTCGTTGTTATGTGACGATAAATTTATTTAAAGTACCAGATAAAGAAATCACATGATCAGCGTTTAATAAATTAAATTGTAAAAATTAATCTTTAAAAATTCACCAAAAATTAGAAAATGGAGGTAACGATGCGAAAAGAATTTCATTTTAAAGGAATTTTTATGATCTTTTTCGTGATATAAATTTTACAACCCTCAAATTATTATTTTAAATGCAAACTTGAAAAAAGTTACAAAAACAGATTAAAAATTTAATTTAAAAAAATCTAAGAAGAATTTTTAAAAAATCTTTCTTAGTGCACCCCTACATTATAAGAAGAATCGCCATGCAAAATTTCAGTCCTTTAGGCTATGTACACATGAGAGCGTTGCAAAGCGCGCTCTGGGGCAGTTGACTACTGTTTTTTGACAGGCATATTTCTATTTTTTTACAAAGTGCAGAATAAATAAGATATATATGAAATACATGAATTTTTCAAAATGAACTTATGCGAAATTTTCAAATGTTATTATTTTTACATTTTTTTAAACATTTGAATTAAAATAAGGGAGTTTGATGTTACATGAAAGATACGCAACTTCGTGCCCAATATGCTAATGTATATTTTTTATTTTATAATTTATGTATTTTATTATTTTTCTGATATAGAACCACAATAATACATTCCCTGAGTACATTATAAATTTACATTTCTTTAAATTTTCTCTCCCCTTTCTATCTACAGATGATATTTTTTGAATGTTTTTCGTGATATAAATTTTACAACCCTCAAATTATTATTTTAAATGCAAACTTGAAAAAAGTTACAAAAACAGATTAAAAATTTAATTTAAAAAAATCTAAGAAGAATTTTTCAAAAATCTTTCTTAGTGCACCCCTACATTATAAGAAGAATCGCCATGCAAAATTTCAGTCCTTTAGGTTCAACGGTTTGGTCTGTACTTTGTATGTCAGTCAGTCAATCAGTCAGTTAGTCAGTTACGGAACTGTTTTATATATATATAGATTTTTATTACTATCTCTATATCGTAACGTTAACTTCATGCGCACACATTATTTTAACTGGCATTCAATTGGCTGTTAAAACTTTATATTTACATCCTATTTAAAAGAAGTAGGGTGTAAATTGTAGGGTGGAAAGTTGGTAAAATTAAAATTTTGTGCAATGTATTTTAATTTCTCGATTAAAAGTAGTTTTTTTCTAAAAAATCAATTTATTTCGCTTGAAAAGCTAAATATTTTATGCACGCGGTTTATATTATTATTACTATCTTTATATCGTAACGTTAACTTCATGCGCGAGCATTATTTTCTTATGCTTTTTTTATTATTATCATCTTTATAATAGCTTTATTTTCATATGGTTTTAAGCAACTATCGTTGTTATTCATATTATGTTGGTTTTTTATTAATTAAAAATTAAGGGTAATTAATTTCGATTCCGGAAGTTCTTATCTTTATTTTCATATGCTTTTTCATTTACGAATTATTCAAATGTTGGTTAAAAAACTTTTGCGCAATTTATATATTTGTGTGTGTTTAATTATTGAAATTAATAAATTTATATTTCTGGAGAGGATGTTTCAGATTTTAGTGGTACTATGATGAAAGGCTGAATATACCAAAATTCTGAGGAGTTTATTATGGAGAGAAAAGGAATTTAATATGTAGAGGATGTTTATAGGAGTTAAATGTGGAGAGGAGTTGAATGGTTTGCAGCCCTCAATCAAACACTTCATTTTTTTAAGAGGCAACGCTGCAGTCATATCATTGTTCTATTGGAAATTTCTGCTGAACCTGTAATTGCAGCTTTTTTTTACCCCAATGATGAAAGGCTAATTCTAGCTGAATTCTGAGGAGTTTATTATAAATTTATATATTTATAGATTTCACAAGGTTTTTTTTCTATGTTATTTATACTGTGCTTAGTTTTAAATTAATTTTGGTTAACAAACATTAGAGAATTTGACATTTTTACTTTTCAGATTTTAGTATTAAAATGATGAAAGGCTGAAATTCTGAGACGTGTATAATATTTCACATATATTTTTTATGTTATTTATACTGTGTTAATTTTTAAATTGATTTTGGTTAACAACAAACATTCTTAAAATCCCGGGCATCGTCGGGTATTTCAGCTAGTATATATATATATATTATACATATAAGTTCAACTCCTTATTAAAAGTGCGATATAACTTAATAACAAATTTTTTCATACCTGAGAGTTACAACAAGTCTCTCTTCGAGTGAAACTTGCAGTGGAAGGCCTGGCCTTTTCTTCGACAAGCGAGGGGCTAATTTATGGAGTATGAAGTCGAATGTTCTGATGGACATTCTTGTATATTCAAAAAATCTTTTTTCATCATTTCTTAATTCGTGAAACAGATGATGGTATTCTCCTAAAACATTTCGTCTCCTATTAATGGGATGAACTCTATGATTCCTCTTGCCTTTTAATAACTTGCGCTTCCAAAAAGAGCTTTTTTCACTCAAAATGAGGAGCTTAGATAGTTCACGGGATGACGGCATGTTAGAAATTGACGGAAAATTCCACCCAGCTTTGTATTTTTGCTCGTAGCCGCCGCCGCTCTACCGCACTGCCGCTGTTATCGTAGCCATCGTCGCTGTGCCGCTCTGTCTCCCGGCATTGCTCTTTCGCGCCGCTCTGACGCGCCGCTTGTATCGTAGCCGGGGCCTTATGTTGTTGTGGATATGGAATCTCCCCTATCGCATTCCATGATTCCATTAGTGAAGGTCGTAAATTTTCAGGCAAACCTCCCTCCACCGCCATCTCAATCGTGAATGAGGAGGCATTCGGAGAAAAAAATTCGCCAAAGAATAATACCCCGAGTTCTGTGATCTAGGTTACTCACAGTCGTCCAGTTCAGGTGACTTGAGATTTTTCCATTGAATTTATTTTCTCAAAGTTCTAGTTTAAAGAAAAAAAATATACCCCCCTTTCCTCCCTAGGGCTCTGGGCTCTTGAGGGATAGCAGTTACACCCCTGGACAGTTGTTTATATTGTATACTTTCGTGATGAATTAAATGATTCCATTTTCTTTTTACTAGAGATGTCATAGATCGTGTGATATTTTATAGGTTTGTTTTTGTTTTTTTAACGCAGGATTACGTACCTCAATAACGGTCCTCCGGAAAGCAAAATTTCAGCGTTGTCGAGAGTTATACTTTTGGCAGCGCGCCAAACCCAGTCTGTGTCGCTTGGGCAAGCAGTAAACAGTTAAACAGAAAAGTACCAAAATGACGAGGCGGCAAAGAGATAAGCAACGATACGTTAATAACCCGCGGTAGTTTCGTTTGAAGAGACTACCTGAAATATTTTTTTGTTGTTGTTTTTCCGAACGCGGAGGCATTTGTCGCTAGACATTCGCCTGTATTTACACCGCGAGACTGCTGGCCATTCATTTAAGGAGTCACCGTATTTGTGGCCAACACTACCCCCTACACTATATTTTATAGTTGCCGATAGACAATCAATTAGGCAGGTAACGTAAATTTTACTTTGTAATGGAATTAAACATAAGTATAACTTAAAGTATGAAATTTTTTATTTCTATTTGTTAATAACTTAACATTTGAAATCCATTAAAAGAATTCCAAATAACTCAAAATGCTTCATTCACATAAAAATCATATTTTTACATGATATGAGGCACATTCCGTGTAAATATAGGAAGATTTTTCGCACGTGTTTTCTAAAAGCTCACTATTCAACGGGCAATTTTATTACAAACATTTCCAAATTCAAAGCTTTCTCCACTCTCAGTTTCTAGTTTCCGATGAGAGATATTCCGATAAGGGGATATTACAGTAATAAATTTCGCCATAAAATAAACGCAAGTACATAAATTTCTCCTCTACTGCATCCAATGCAATCGATCATCAGTTCTACCGAAGCGTTTCGCAAAAAAAAAAAAATAAATAAAAAATTGTCCCGCGCCGGTTTTAACGTATTTCCATGCGGTCCACTTCCATTCGAGCTGAACTAATACCAGTTTGAAACATCACAGAAGCGTGCATTGTCTCCCGCATTTTTTTGTCGGCAAGGTCTGGTATTCTGATGAAGTTGAGAATGGAGTTACATCATCTTTTTATCAGTTGGGAGAGACAGGTGTTTTTCCGAGAGACGGAGTGTATATTTAAAAGGGCGTTAGCATTGAAACTGAGACGTTTAGGGCAGGGATCTTCATTTCAAATGGAATCACGGTGTTTGCTCTTTTGGTTTCCTAATAATTTGTATACTCACTAAGCACTTATTAGATGTGCTCATCTTTAGCTGATGATCAAAGAAACGGGACGAGGCCTCTACCTTAAAGCTGCTGTGTACTAACCCTTTTGGATTCGCTCACCTTAATGTTAACGTATGGAGAAAATGTTTCTACTGTTTACAGCTGCATAAATGCTGATAATCCAATAAAAATGGTATTTTCATATTGCCTGAACTTTTCTGCACCTAGCATCAGGATTCATTTTATAAATTTCGTCCAATTTTATAAATTTTCGCTGGCACGCCAATTTTTAGAACACCAGCAGGCGCGCGTGGCATAAAGTGCAACGTCTCTCTCAACCTTGATTATTCCTTTTGTAATAAACTTTCTATTTTCAAATTGAAAATATTAATTCTTCGTTTTATGACAAGATATAAAATGTTGATAATATTGAGATATATTTAAAATTAAAGGTCAAAGAGTGCAGATACAATCGCCTTGTTTCAAATCTGTCCGGTTTATTGGATCTAAGGGCAACTTGCGAATGGAGTCTTATTATGTCCAAAAACCTAAAACACAATGAGATTGTCTATCTTCGTGATATGCGGGATACCGTGCAATAGCTGCACATTGGATCGACTACATCAACTCCTGCTTTTCGTTGGTTTATCACGTTAAATCACGATTACCAATGAATGGAAAGGAATACAAGGGTCAGAAAATCAGACCTGCATTGGAAAGGGTGTAGCTATAAATAGAACTGCTTAGACCATTCAAATCTTACATGTAAAAAACAAACCATTCAAAATTACGAAAATGTTGCACTCTGTACACGGGCGCGCCCGCTGAAGGGTTAAGGATAAACGTCTTTTTATCTTGAAATGGGGCTAGTTTGTGGTCCATTTTATGCTCTGAGTGTTTTAAAAAAGAGCAAAGATCTATGCATCTTCAGACACACGGTTTAACGTCCTTATAACAATAACACATCAAAATTGAGAAAAATAAATTTAATCCTCTAATTGTTTGAGAAGCATTTTTTCGTCACATACATTCAACTTGAAAAATGTTTGTGGTGTATTAATCCATCCTTGATTTGGTGTTTAAAAGTGGGACAAATGGTACAATTTTGAGGCTTTTGAATACCACACAAGAGGAGGGAATAATCAGTCAGGAACGTCTCATCAGCTGAAAGAAAAAGTCTCAAACGCTTAGAGGGTTAAGTTTGTTGGACCCCCTAAGCCAGGCTTGCACAACATACGGCCGGCCAACACTCACCCAATATCCGCGGTGCTTTTTGTGAAGACGTTTATTATTATAAATCTAAGAAATACGGAATATTATTTTTAGATTTATAATATTACGAACGGAATATATAGGCAATGAATATTTATATTTATTTTTTTAAATGATCATTAATTTATTTTTGTGATAAAATACTTTTCGCTTTCCCATCTATGGAATTTTTTCGCGGCCCTCAGCAGCTTTCCATACAGTAACATGGCCTTCATCATATCTGGAGTTGCGCACGCCTGCTCTAAGCGTTAGTTTAATTGGCGCGTCGGTGTGAAATTATAAAATGAACCTTCAGTATCTCTGATTGGACGGTTTGCAACATCTAAATAGCGCTGAAAATCTAAAGGACATATTACGATCTTCGCGTACTTACTCTGGAGAAATCAACATAGAGTCGACGAGAATCACCGAATCACTTGGTGGCCAGTAGTAGAAATTGACCTCGGGGATATGATAATCGGCCGTAATGCCGAGAAAACGCCGTGCAGGCAAAGTGGAGATTTGTAAAGTGACCAAAAATGCCGAACGGACGATACGGGTAGGGTGGGATATCGAAGTTTTATGGTTTCTTGACGTATTTTTCGCAAGGTCCTAGAGAGCAACTATGCTGAATTTGGTCAAAATAAGTTTTGATGCATTCTCACTAGGCGCAACCATATAATAAACTGTCCTAGTTATCAAACTCCTTATCATTTGTCCATTTAAGTAAAACTTCTTTTACACAAAATACTATTCACCGGCGTTAATTCGATATAAAGCAAACGACATTTTGGTCGCTTGGTAGGGAATTATATACATATATATATATATATATATATATATATATATATATATATGTGTGTGTGTGTGTGTGTGTGTGTGTGTGTGTGTGTGTGTGTGTGTGTGTGAATGGCTTGGTACAAGAAGTGCTTAAGTCAGTTTTCTCCAAGATGACTTTGTTTGCTTATGTCTCTTTAAAAAAATAATATTTTCAATGTAAGAAGTACCCAAGTATGTACAATGGTTTAGAGAACACTTTTAAAGCATCGGGCAAATTTAGGTAGTTCTAACATTAATAATAATATTTGTTTAAGGAGACATAAGCAAACAAAGTCATCTTGGAGAAAACTGACTTAGGCACCTCTTGTACTAAACCACAGATACACACACACACACACGCACACACATATATATATATAGTGTATCCCAAAAATAATGGTGGGGTTTCAAATGGCTATAACGATGCAACAAATCATGTTGCAGACACGAGTCGTACGTTAAATGAAAGAGAAACACTCCAAATTTATGTGTGTGAAAGCTTACGTGCAGATTCCAACAGACTCTGGGACTAGCAGCGGAAAATTCTGGAGAATTCCATTTTCCAGTTAGATGGAGCTCCTCTACTTTTTGCTACAATCGTGCTGGAATTTCTTAACGAAACATTTCCTCAGCGATGGGTTGGACGAGAAGGGTGGATCGTCTGGCCCCCACGGTCTCCAAACCTTTTACCCATGGATTTCTATTTTTAGGGTTATGTAAAAACGCAATTGTATTGCATTAATGTCCGAAATCTGGACCATTTAGAAGAAATGATCACTGAAGCTGTTTCGTCTATCCCGCCGGATGTTCCCTGCCGTGTATGGGAAGAGACTGAATATCGTCTTGACGTCTGCAAGGCGACTAAAGGAGTACAGATCGAAGTCGGCTGAACAGATAAGAAACTTGGAGATTTTCTCTTCAATTTTACGCATATTTCATCTCTCTACAATGCTTTGTTCCGAAGCTATAACCATTTAAAACCCTACCATTACTTTTGGGACACACACAATATATATATATATATATATATATATATATATATATATATATATACAGGGTGTTGCCGAATTTGACCGACAAATTCAGAGGGGTGATAGTAGGCATCAAGACGAGCAATAGTCACATAGCAATGTATGATCGGAAACGCAAACCTGATCAGCTCGAGGATAAACAAAGATGCAAAAATGAAAAGTCAACATTTCTGCATCTTTGTTTATCCTCTAGTTCACCAGGTTTGCGTTTCCGGTCATTTTTGTTTTTGAGTTTTCTACCTCCTCCAAAAAAATGCGATATTTCCGGCCATCCAATGGGGTTGGTAAGAGGTATGGTCCGATTAAGTAAACAGCGCCCTCCAGCGTCAGGTTTTCGTTTCCGGTCATACATTCCTATTTGATTATTGCTCGTATTGATGCCTACTATCACCCCTCTGAATTTGTCGGTCGAATTCGGCACCACCCTGTATATATATTTGTGCGTGTGTGTGTGTGTGTGTGTGTGTGTGTGTGTGCAGGCAGATCAATAGTTATAGACAGAATTATTGTAAACTGATATGATGAGAAAGAAAAAACAAAAGACCAAATGCTTAGTTAGGGGAATAGTACTGAAATTAACCATTCAAGAAAATATAAAGTTGTAAGGTATACACAAGATTCGATTCCCAAGAATCGAACTTTTGAGTGAAGGAATTAAAGAAGCTGCTTCAGATATGCTAATTTTTGTGGCATACGCGCTTAGTATAAATACCATGCAGCGTCATTAATGAAAGAGGGGAGGTTGTTAAGGTTGAAAAGGTGTTATCCTGCGCTAGTGCTTAGCGGGCCAGAAGTTTACATGGCAGTACTGCTGGTTTGACTTACTGTTCGTGAGTATAAAAATATATTGTTCTTGAAAGCTGTGTTTATACATTCCGTACAAGTAGTACGCATGCTTATTGCTGTAAAAGCCAATTATATGTGCAACGAATTCAATAAACTTTGTTTCATGTATAAACTGCGTTTGTATAAAATACAAATAGAGTGCCCCCTTAGTAAAGAAACTCTATACTGGCGCCCGAACAGGGATATATACCCTGGTAGTTAGCGTTACATTTGTAACGAACAACATAATTGAAATTAAAAACTGTGTACTGTGTACTTATATTGATAAAATTGTTGCAAGTACTTATATACTATTTAAAAATGAGTGTTGTAGAACAAAACCCTGCTGGAAATTTTCCTCGGGTAATTATGGTTCAGCAAATTGCGCCATTCGAAGCCACATTCAATGGCGGCCCCTCAAGCCAATTCCTAAAGAAAATTGAGCATTACTTTCAGCAACAATGCACCCCAGAGGGGGATAAACTTAAAATTGCTCTAGCCGCTTTAAGAGGTAGTGCATATCAGTGGTACACGTGCATGCAAAGCAGTAATCTGATTTTTGACTATTTGTCATTCAAGCAACAGTTTCTTAGTGTTTTTCCAAAGACCTTTAATCAAAGTGAAATTGAAGCGGAAATTTATTCGCTAAGGCAACGTGAAGGTCAGTCTGCATTAGATTTTGCTATGGAAAAGATTTCCAAGTGTGAGGAATATTTAGAAGGGGTGACGGAAGCGATAATCTTAAAAATAGTTATCCAATGTTTGAAGCCAAGTGTTCAAGATTTTTTAGATAATCAAACAATTACAAGCAAGGTTACCCTCCTTCAAGCTTTAGCTAAATATGACAATAGACATTTCTTCGCTACCCCTCACCGTCATTCAGGTATGAGAAGTTTTATACAGCCGCGCCAAAATTTTTCACGAGTTTCAAACCAGCAGCGTAAGCAGTACCGCAGGCAAAATAATAGAAGCGCACGGCGTTATAATGAAATTAGTGCTCTTAAAGTAAATAATATGGAAGCACCTTACTTGCACTGGCAAGTTGATTCACATGATATGGTTCAACCTGTTGAAACTGTTTGGTCAAATGTATTATTTTGTCCGAGTAGTAATCATTATTTTGAGAATAGTGAAAGTCAGGGTATTTTTGTGGCTTATAAAGAAAGTGAGTCTAGCTGGAATGATGAGGTAATTCCAGTACAAATTTCTGAAAATAGTGCCGATAATAATGCTAGTGGTTTAGAAAATAAATCATCTGACACTTCTATTAATGCTATACCTGATATTATTGATGCTATACCTGATATTTTAGATGATATTCACACATCTGTTAATGAAGGAAATTTAGTAGATGACGAAGTATGCGTTACGGAAGTTAGTGAATACTTATTAGTTGACGATAATAAAAATTCTTTAAACGATATTAGGAACTCGCTAGGTAATGATATTATTTCAAGTTCCCAGCCGAATGGGGATTGTGTAGGCCAGGTTGATAATATGGTTTTAAATAAAGTACATGAAAACCATACTGAGAGTCAGGATGAAAAGTTGACAAAGAGTTATACTGTAAGTAGTTTAGATGATGCTTCGGAAGTTATAGACGCAGGTTGCATTAAAACGCACCAGTACGAAAAGCTTAATCTTCCTAAAACTGAAGCAGTGTTAAAGAATTTAAATGATAACGATTCTGATATCGCAAGTTTCAAAGAGACTTTTTCGTCAAAAGAGGATAAAACTAAAGTTAAGGGAGATAAAAAACGTGAAAAAGCGCCTTCAGGTTCCAGCATTAAAACTGCTAATACTGTAGTAATTAAGGCGGTAAACAAGAAGTCGTATAAGCACAAATACGAAAAGCAGAGTCAGGTTGTTGAAAAAATAGAATCTACATTAAAATTTAATACCGATACAAGCAAAAGTACGAAGAAAGGTAAAGTGTGCACTACAAAAACTCCATTAAAGGAGGAATGCGTCGCTGATAAGGTACACAAGGTTATCAAAAGGAAGAATGACAATTTTAAAGTTCCTTTGCATAAGTACAGGAAACGGAAGATTTCTGCCGCCCAGCAAGGTTGGCCTCCTCCCAAGAGACCTCCTGTCCATCGTCAAGCCGGACCAGCGCCTCAGGACCAACGACCTGCTGCACGAAGGATGCCCACACGGTCAACGAACCCCTTTACTAGGACTGCGACCACCAAGAGGTTCCACGGATTGGACAGACTGGTGCAAGGAAGTTGCTGCATTCATGAGGAACAAGTCTTGTATCAATTCTCTTATTCTAACTCCCACCCTTTAATAAAACCGAACCAAATTGGTTTGAAGTTCCCCATTGTATATACTGTGTAAACATTTTGAGGGGAAGGAGTGAGCCACTGAAAAAAAAAAAGGCATACTGTTGTTTTATAAATTTTTGAAGGGGACATGTAGTGACTAGAAAAAAAATACATACTGCACAATATACCAATTAACCACTAATGTACTAACTTCACAAAAAAATAACACATGTACATTATAAATTGGGGGAGAGCAGATACAGTCAAGAAATGTCATGCTGTGCAATTGTGTTGTCACTTTTAATTAAAATAGATATTTTAGGGCGCAGTTGGCAGCCCAGTATCCGCAACTCTGCAAATCCACTGTTTGATGGTGTCACCTGGACCCTTCGGGGTTAGTTTTGTAAAATGGTAGTGGCGTTTTTCCTCCACACAACGTGTGGAAGGTTTTTTGGCTTTGCCACCCATTATGTAAAAAGTCAGACCAGCACGCGTTTTCAATTAGTTAACTGAAGCCGTTCAGACCTCAGTTACCTAATTTTTTTTTTCGAGGGAGGCCAGTGTAAGGTATACACAAGATTTGATTCCCAAGAATCGAACTTTTGAGTGAAGGAATTAAAGAAGCTGCTTCAGATATGCTAATTTTTGTGGCATATGCGCTTAGTATAAATACCATGCAGCGTCATTAATGAAAGAGGGGAGGTTGTTAAGGTTGAAAAGGTGTTATCCTGCGCTAGTGCTTAGCGGGCCAGAAGTTTACATGGCAGTACTGCTGGTTTGACTTACTGTTCGTGAGTATAAAAATATATTGTTCTTGAAAGCTGTGTTTATACATTCCGTACAAGTAGTACGCATGCTTATTGCTGTAAAAGCCAATTATATGTGCAACGAATTCAATAAACATTGTTTCATGTATAAACTGCGTATGTATAAAATACAAATAGAGTACCCCCTTAGTAAAGAAACTCTATAAAGTCTAATATAATACTGTAGATAAATTATGAATGTCTAAATTTTCTTTAAAAAAAAAAGAAAAAAATTAGTATCTCCTTAAAGGAATATGACAAAATAAGAGAATATGCCAATTTTTCAACTTTCTATTATTATTTTTTCTTTGGAGAATATGATTTACCACCTGTTCTTCTCATATTGTTTAATAGTTCCTGTCACCCATCGATTCCGACCTTGTTCGTGCGTAAACGCACGTGCCTGCACGATGGTACTGAATTGGGTCAGCTGTGTAAAGAAGTTTCTTTACGTTGTCGGTTCAGCCGACGGAAACAAAGAAGACATTGACTTCAGCAGATTTTATTGACTGATGACATCGCCATTAAAAATTAGGCCATTGATTCTACCCTGTAATGCTACATATTGCAATTTTATAAACTTCTGGATCTATCGGAGAACTAGCAGGAGTACCCGGCGATGCCCGGAATTTTAAGAATGTGTTTTTACCAAAATAAATTTAAAAATGACACATAGCATAAATTACATAGAATTAAAAAAAGCATATGAAATGTTATACACATCATTAAAATGAAAACCCAACATAAAAATATATACATTTATTATAAACTCTCAGAATTCAGCTAGATTCAGCCTTTCATCATTGTACCACTAAAAGCTGAAAAGGAAAAATGTCAAAGTGTCTTTTTGCCTTGTGAAAAATTAAGCACAGAATAAATATCATAGTTTAAAAAAAGCATGTGAAATATTATACATATCAATAATAGAAAGCCCAATACAAAAATATATAAATTTATAATAAACCTCCGTATTCAGAACTAATTTAACTTAATCTTAGACATACCTTAAAATACTTAAGAGATATACACAATCAAAACAACATTTCGGGTATTTTTTAAGATTTCCCATGTCATAATTTATAAAAATAGTTGTAATGTTTAAGAAAATGCTTTTACAATCAAACTTTTGATTCTTTACACTCTCATCATTATGTAAATTATGTGTAATAAGTATCAAATTCTTATGACAAAAACTTTTTTTGTTAGCCTGTTTTTCCTGAGTAAAAAATCACAAAAAATGTAGTTTTCTGTAAAACGTAATTAAAGATTTCATTACAGAAAATATTTGCAAATTTATTATTCAAATTACTTTAAAATCTCCAGCTTTGTAGGTTGAACCCTCCTTTGTTTCATTTTTAGAGTCTTTTCTCTTTCGTGAAGCCTTTAATATTTTTCAGGCCACTTTTGCACTTTGCAAAGAGTGCCTGTTTGAGTCGACAATGCGCTCACCATCAATGTTCTTGTATCCTGCAAGTGTATGTGAACCAGGAATCAAATCAAAAAGTTCAAACACTTTTATGAAACCCATACAGCCATTATTAAACCGTTTAACAGCTATATTGGATCCCTAGCGGAATATTGTGTGTTCAACAAACATTTCTTTTGGAACAATAGTCCATAACAGATTATTAAAGCTTTCATTAGCATTTTAAGTTTTTCCATGAACACATTTCTTAAATAATCTGTTATCACATAATTCCATATAAACAGGTTTCACAGAGTTTATTACGTATTATGGCAAGCATTTTGAATTATCATTAATTTTTTTTTACCTGATGCTTGACACCGCTTGTATTTACACCAGCTTTCAACACGTTTTGGACACTATCCATGCATTGGATTTTTTAAGATGAACAGCAGTGAAAAAACTGCTATAGTAACTGACTGCATAGATGCTAAATTACCAATGTTTGATCGAATGGCAATTCCATAGTGATTCTGCAACTTATCAATTACGACATCTGTAAGTTTACCTTTACCTTTTAAAGACGGAACTGATTCTCTTAATTTACGCAGTCAATTACCTTACTCTCTTCTGAACATGGCCAATACACTCAAGTTGTTGGACAGAATCTTTGCCATAAATATTCTTTACAGATAGGTATCCTTCGAAATCCCCATCTCCATAATATTCATTGTATTGAAGACCTCTTAGAGTCTCAGAACGTTCAAATATTCTGTACACTCCCACTGATTCTATGTTTGCAGTTGACCCTTTTATGGTTCATTGTACATATATGGCTTTCTTTTTCATTTGAACCATCTTTTGGTCTTTTCTGCAACATTTTGCATATTCTACAAAATTGGGATAAAGTCTCCATATCAAGGACTTTACCTGTGTCTATAGAAATAGTACTAACAAATCCATTTAAAGATGAATATCCCGCTTTTGCCAAGAGCCATCCACCGATACACCACATTTAATCATTTTCTTCTTATTCACTTTTAAACGTTTTACTTCTTCTGCAGCTTGATTCATTGAATCTTTGGCAGAAAAATTTACAGCATTCTAATTTTTTTTTCCAGTTCATGAAAAATATATTTGGAAAATGTAGGCATGTTTAATGTTGCATAGAGTTTTTGCAGCAGATAACCCTTTACCCAATAATCTTAAACCAAACACAAAAAGAAAATTTGGGTCATAACGTTGCTTAGTCTTCTTAGATAATGAAAATCCCTTAACAACTGAACATTTTAGTACACATTGCACAAAAGTTAGATGCTATTCCAAACTTTGAGTCTTCTTTTAAACATGAAGTTTTCTCAAAGGAAACAGGACAGCATAATTTGATAAAACCACATTTGATAAAAATTTTCTGTCGCTCTTTGTAGCTGGTGTTGTGATGGTTGAGATAAAAATTCATGTACGAAGAGTTTCCATATAAATGCCTGTTGTAGTTCGTATGGTAGCCCCCTTCGCCGCTCATCGCTGGTCGCTCCTCTCTCGTCGCTGATCACTCGTATCGAGGGCCGCGGTTGGACAAGCCTGATTTAGACTGTTCACATAAAGCGCAGCATTATTAGCATCGAAATATTTTAATTAATCTCGGACCTCCAACGATTAGCCACAAAATTACTTAGGTCTGAGATTGGTTAAAAATATTGGAGGCGAGTAACGCTGATGCTCTGTATGTAGTGTGAACAAGGCCTTACGTTACATGGCACTATGTTCATTAACTTTTATTCCTGTTCAAATGACATTTAACATCAAGGTCCCGATACTTGCAATTGAGAAGACTTAAGCATTTTATCAAGACCTGATATTTTAATGGATGACTGTCATTTTGTCTAAATCTTAGCTAAAACATTCCTTTCTTTTTTAGAACTATCTTAAAATAAAAGGGCAACTTGAAATGCATCCACTTGCTTACATTTTAAGGAATGAAATTGACTGAATTTTAAGGAATGAACTAACTGACGGGTGAAAAAAAATGTACTATCATTTAATTTGATGTCTTTACGCAACGTTGCCACTTATTTCGTTGAAATATTTTGCCATATCAATTGCTGGTTACGGCTGCCAGTCAAATTTTCTACTGTTAGATTTAATATAGCCCAAGACTAGTGATTTTAGGGAACAAAAGATCTAAAAACTATAAAATGAGGGACAGCTCACATGGAATCCCAACGAATACCGTTCAACACCTTTATGTCTAGGCCGGATATGGGCCCACTGTATTCACAGCCCCTGTATACACTGCCACTGTACACATCCCAGTATTCACAGCCTAAGGACCTGTTCACATAGAATTCGTCAGCGCATACGTTACTCGTATTGAAATATATTTAACCAATTACAAACCTCTAAACGATTAGCAACGAATTTTTAAACGCCTATGATTGGTTTTAAATATGTCAATACGAGTCCGGCCGGGGAGGTTTCTCCCCGGCCGGAACGTACCTGTCGTTCGCGTTACAAAATTGACAGCCAGTCGTCAGGTTGTCACGAATCCGTTCCTACCTATGGTAACGAGCCTGCCCATTCACTGATTCCGTTGTCCTTGCTAACGTGACGGATTTCGTAGATGGGCTGCGAGAATAGTCCGCTTCCTTTATTCAAGTCTGGAACTCTGGCGGGGAAAAATTCACACACTTCGGCTGACCGTTTTCTCTCATCGGCATCGGTAGGAAGAATGCAATACAAAGTTTGTTTGTGGAACGCCATTGGCGAAGAATATGTCAGACTAGTTGAATACCCGTGCCTCGCTACGGAGTACATTCAAATTAGATACAACCGTCAATGTATGCAATTAATGCCAATATATATATCTATACTTATATATAAAGAGAGAGCGATTTTGTACTTGGAGGGTAATCTCCAGAACCACTGCACCTATTTGAAAAATTCTTTCACTGTTTGAAAGGTACATTATTCCAGATGGACAAAGGCTATATATTATGTATATCTGATCAGTAGAAATAAAGTTAGGGGCTTTATCCTAACAATCTCCATTGTTACCGCTACTGTCCTCCACCGCTTTTTGTGCCGAAGTCTTCAACGATCCTTAGCGTGGTGCTATCGCGGTGGGCTTCTGTTCTGACGATAGTGGTTCGAACCTAGCCGTTCTCCAGCACACCTTTTTCTTTTAAAAAATCAAATTTGATTATTAACTAACGTAATATTAATTTGAATATTATTTTAAGAATATTATTTTTTAAAAAATTGAATATTTAAAAAAACATTCTTTACTTAAAATCCTTTTTTTATTTTTGTATTTTTTTTCATCTCTTAACCTCTCTCTTTTAAAAAATTAACTTTAATTAATAACTAACGTAATATTAATTTGAATACTATTTTAGGTGCTTAAAGTAATTTAAAAAAACATTCTATACTTAAAATGCTTTTTTAATTTTTGAATAAAACTACGGTCTCAAGCACACGTCTTTCTTTTAAAAAATTAACTTTAATTAATAAATAACGTAATATTAATTTGAATATTATTTTAGGTGCTTAAAATAATTTTTAAAAAATTCTTTACTTAAAATCCTTTTTTATTTTTGTATTTTTATTTCATCTCTTATTCTAATTTTGGGATACCAATGTGTATTTATACTTCTAAAATAATATCTAAAGAGAGAGAGCAGATTTTGTATGTGGAGGGTAATGTACAACTTTTGTACATTAAAATGTACCTTACATATTTTCCTTTGTCAACCGCAGTCAAGTAACCATAGCAACACCCTTTAGCTTACGGGGTCCGTTTTTCGAAATCACTCTTTACAACGGGAAAATGTTATCTACTTCCTATTCCCATTTTACGTGGGGGACATTCAGCGTGGGGGGGGTCAGGGGAAAGAGTGGTTAATTGCTTTCTTATTGCTTTCTTACTATCAAAGAAGAATTTCAATAGTAGTTCATCGGCACTCCGTGCCTCTTTCATCTCTCAAAAGGCTGAAAATGGATGAACCGCGGGTGAACCGCCCTTCTGATGTCTCTCGCCTGAAAAGAAATGGCCTCTAGGTAGAACGACAAAAGATTATTATTCAGTCCTTTTCGGCAAGATTCACCCTCCGTTCCCAGAACGTCACCCAATTGTTCTTTGGGGGCAAAGACGTTAGGAAAGTCACAACGATGTGGAATTCGAGACTATATCTCTGCCGACATCACACCGTATTTTTCGACAGTATGTGCTTCGGATATATGCGATTCCACCCCGTAAGGAAAAGGTTTAATATTTTTAAGATTCAAGTAGAGGAGGTATTGATAAATACAAAAAGGATTTTTGAAACTGGCAACTTTAAAGAGTTTATTGAAGAAAACTACATTTGGAACTACGCTTTTTATTGGACATTTAAGGTAAAAAAATTTACAATTCATTGGCTATCAACTGGAAATTTATTGGTATAATATTTTGTTCAACCCGGACAAAGTCGGGACGGGCCGCTAGTATATATATATATATACTAGCTGAAGTACCCGGCGTTGCCCGGAATTTTAAGAAGGTTTGTTAACCAAAATTAATTTAAAAAATTAACACAGTATAAATTAGCCGAAAAAAAGCATGTGAAATGTTATACATATCTCAGTATTTTGGTAGATGCAGTCTTTCATCATTGTACCACTAAAAGCTATAAAGTAAAAATGTCAAATTGTGGAATGTTTGTTAACCAAAATCAATTTAAAAACTTAACACAGTATAAATTACATAACCAAAAAAAAAAGCACGTGAAATGTTATACATATCTCAGTATTTTGGTAGATGCAGTCTTTCATCATTGTACCACTAAAAGCTGTAAAGTAAAAATGTCAAATTGTGGAATGTTTGTTAACCAAAATCAATTTAAAAACTTAACACAGTATAAATTACATAACCCAAAAAAAAAAGCATGTGAAATGTTATACATATCTCAGTATTTTGGTAGATGCAGTCTTTCATCATTGTACCACTAAAAGCTGTAAAGTAAAAATGTCAAATTGTGGAATGTTTGTTAACCAAAATCAATTTAAAAACTTAACACAGTATAAATTGCATAGCCAAAAAAAAAGCATGTGAAATGTTATACATATCTCAGTATTTTGGTTAGATGCAGTCTTTCATCATTGTACCACTAAAAGCTGTAAAGTAAATATGTCAAATTGTGGAATGTTTGTTATCCAAAATCAATTTAAAATCTAAACAATTTAGCAAGATTTAACCTTCTATGTTTGGAGCAAAAGAAGCTGATAAGTAAAACATAAAATATACATACATTTATAATAAACCACTAAAAGCTGAAAAGGAAAATGTCAAATTGTCTTTTGGAAAGTAAAGCTGAAAAGTAAAAATGTCAATTTGTCGAATGTTTGTTAACCAAAATCAATTTAAAGACTAAACACAGTATAAATAACATAGAAAAATAAGCATGTGAAATGTTATACACCCAAATAATTTTTAAAAAATCCAATATAAAAATATATAAATTTATAATTAACTCCTCAGAATTCATCTAGATTTAACCTTTCATCTTTGGAGCAAAAGAAGCTGAAAAGTAAAACATAAAATATATACATTTATAATAAACCATTAAAAGCTCAAAAGGAAAAAATGTCAAATTGTCTCTTGGAAAGTTAAGAGTTTTAAAAAGTAAAGCTGAAAAGTAAAAATGTCATTTTGTCGAATGTTTGTTAGACAAAATTGATTAAAAAAGTAAACACAGCATAAATAACATTTTAAAAAAAACATGTGAAATGTTATACACATCTCAGAATTTTAGTAGATTCAGCATTTCATTTTTCAAGTTTAAATTAAAAATGTCAAATTGTCTAATGTTTGTTAACAAAAAGTAATTTAAAAACTAAACACAGTATAAATAACATAGATTTAATAACAGTATAAATATCATAAAATATATACATTTATAATAAATCACTAAAAGCTTAAAAGTAAAAATGTCTAATTGTCCATATAAATACCTCCATAAATGTAGGATTCTGTAGCCAAAAAAATATATAAATAAAGTATTAAAGTATTTGTTAAAGGCACTGACTGATGAAAAAATTAACAGAAATCTGCAGTTTGGGCTATACGCACCATAAATGCAAGATTCTGTAGCAATAATAGAAACATTCTGTCCTTATTAAACCCCATATAAATCTCTGTTCAATTAAACTGATCCAAATATCATCTGAAGTACCTTCATAAACTATGTTTCTCGTTTCTTGATTCGGGGTTCAATATGAATGTTTGTTAACCAAAGTCAACTTAAAAACTAAACACAGTATAAATAGCATAGGAAAAAAACATGTGAAATGTTATACACATCTCAGAATTTAGATAGATTCAGCCTTTCATCACTAAAAGCTGAAAAGTAAAATTGTCAAATTGTCTTTTGCCTTGTGAACTCTGCATGAAAAATTAAACATAGTATAAAAAAGGGATGGGAAATGTCATACACATCAATACTAAAAAACAACGAATAAATTTTGGTTCGAATTTGACTCTTAGTGTGCTTCAAAATAGTTGAAACTCTTGAAAATAGTTGTTCTCAGATGTACGTGCTTCCAAACGTTGATGACCAGAATAACGCTTGACTATGCAGTGAAGGATATTTATATCTGGGCAGGTATGATTTATGAGTACAACAAAGAGACTCGATTGAATTTCTCTTTAAGTTAGATGTCAGATTGCAACTCTATGCATTCTATTTGACAATTTGCTAGCATTATATCTATATCGACTGTAAATAGAATAGAAAACATGCAAAAACAAAAATTGTTTATTTTCCCCGAAGTCCTAAAATCAATTTTAAATTCTTGTACTAAATCGGTAAGTAGGGCTGCATATTTTATAACATTTTTAGAATTGTGCTTGGGAAATTAAAATAGTAGCATTAAGATTTTTATGCAGTTATAGGCATTTTAGCTAAATTTCAATAAAAATTACTTCAAATTGACCAATTTATAGAAAAAGTATGCTATTTACAGTTAAGTTTTTGTTTCTTTTTTTTTTAATTTTTAAGTGCTATTTTACCATAAAGAAACAAAAAAAACCTTTAAAAAATCATTTTTTAAAACAAACAAATGGAATAGCTAAACACAAACATAGTTAACCGTAAATAAATCGCAAAACTGTGCTTAAGTTTAGACTGATTCTTTTTAGTTAAGATATACTAATTTTTATGCTTTTAAAAGTACATCGTGAATTATAAAATTAAGAACAATATAAAATACAGTAACGGATTATTGCTTCTTTTAGGAAACAACAAAACAATGTTTCAAATTCAAACTTGTGTAACTACTGCCACTCGCTGCTACTGTCGTCTGATGAGCAAAAAAAATTAAATAATTCAATATTATTCTGATTTTTCACGCTAGTGGAAAAAATGCCACGCCCACTTTAGAGTCACTTGAAATAATTAAACACACACAAATATATAAATTACGCAAAAGGTTTTTTTTTTAAATTCTGTAATGTGTCTAAATCTCCACTATGGAAATATATCTGAGAATTCCATCATTTTAATAAGAAATTTCTAAAATGAAAATAGCAACAAATAACGTCTGTTTATAATCTGAAGACGATGTTAATTTCACTGAAATGTTTTAAAATATAAATTTTAGATAAGAAATATTTAACGCATTTACTACGCATTACATCGTTTCAATAAGAAATGTCTGAAATGAAAATGGCAACAGAGAACGTTTGTTTACAAAATAACACGGCGAAATAAACGACGATCGTTAATCGAAATGTCTTAAAGTATAAAATCTGACTTGAAAGATTATTATTTTCATTTATTATTCTGGTTTAATATATAACTTGAAACTTTTTGATTTTATTTATTTTTATCTTTTCGCTCGCTGTCAGCTAACCCTAACGTGGACGCCATATTCAGAGGGATGATGCCACAAAGTGTAACAGCTTACATTTAGTTTCAAAATTGTGGTTTTTTTATAAATTAAAAATCAACGGTAATTAATTTCGATTTTTGAAGTTCTTCAGACCCTCGGCTGTTTTTAAAGACGCCTGTATTTAAAATTTCACGATCGTTGCTCCTAAACTGTGGATTTCTATACAATTACAGAGATACAAACATTCATTTTTATATATTAGATATACTAGCTGAAGTACCCGGCGTTGCCCAGGATTTTAAGTATGTATGTTATCAAAATCAATTTAAAAACTAAACACAGTATAAATAACGTAGTAAAAAAAGCACATGAAATGTTACACTCATCTCAGAATTTTGGTAGATTCAGCATTTCATAATTGTTCGACTAAAAGCTGAAAAGTAAAAATGTCAAATATTGTCAATTTTGTTAATCTCAATTTTGTCAAAATAATCTCAATTTTATTACAGCACACCTTACTAATAAATTAATTCATACAATACAACACTTCAATAGTATGCAATTTCATACAGTACATTTTACTCATAAATTAATTTTACACTTTGCTAACTAAAATTATTATTCAATACAATACAGTTTTAATAATAATTTTATTTTACCACACGAATACCTAAAAACCGATTTCAGGATTTTTCAAAATTCGGCCCCAAGGGGAGGGGAGGGTGGGGCTAAACGTGTTTTTACGTGTTTTTCACATATACCTTCATATCTCAAAGTAGGAAACGGATATATTTCTTTTATACGCATATTAATAAATTAAACTGTTTTAGAATTTCTTCTATATTACTTTGTACTCGATATGATTACTCGATCTTATATACTAGTTTGTAATCGATATGACTATTCGGATTAATGCTCTAGATAGCCGCTACCATCTATCGCACCAAATACCAACTATTTACTCTTCAGTTAATTGTTTAGTATGCCGGAAAGTAATGATGGCAGCATATCATAGCTTAGTGATTCTTCATGTTAATGTTCGTCATCACATTAAAACAGTTTTTAAACATTTTATTTTATGATTTTCATTATATGTTTACATATGTGCATATGATTTCTTTTATTTTTTTATATGTTTATTTTTTTAATTATTTCATTGTTTTGTACTTTTATTTTTATGTAAGCATTTTTCTAGGAAATAAAAAGAATAAAATGCTTTCTGAGCTAAAAACTATATTATTTATAAAAAATTGGAACAGATCCAATTAAATTTGTATGGGTTTGTATCAAAATAATTGATTCGTTATACGGCTTTTCGCTTTACGGCCAACTTTTCCGGAACGTATCTAGGCCGTAAAGCGAGGTATGGATGTATTATTTAACCTGGTTTTTTACATATGAAGGAATATGTGAAAAACACGTTTTGCCCCCCTTCACCCTTGGGGGGGGGGCGAATTTTGAAAAATCCTGAAACTGATTTTAGGTAATCAAGTTCCTTACATTTTAAAGCAAGAATATTAAGGATATCTGTTTTTTTTCTTTCAGATATGAGGGAATATGGGAAAAATGCGTTTTGCCCCCTCCCCCCCTTTTGGGCCAAATTTTGAAAAATCCTGAAATTGGTTTTTAGGTATTCATGTTCCTTACATTTTAAAGCAAGAATCTTTAACATATCAATTTCCTTCTTTGAGATATGAAGGAAAACACGTTTCCCCCCCCCCTCCCCCCTTGGGGGGGCCGAATTTTGTAAAATCCTGGAACTGATTTTTAGGTATTCGGCTTCCTTTTATTTTAAGGTAAGAATCTTATGAATATTCGTTTCATGTGAAAAACACGTAAAATCACGTTTAGCCCCCCTCCCCCCCCTTTGGGGCCGAATTTTGAAAAAAATCCTGAAACTGATTTTAGGTAATCAAGTTCCTTACATTTTAAAGCAAGAATCTTTTGGATATCAATTTCCTTCTTTGAGATATGAGGGAATATGGGAAAATACGTTTTGCCCCCTCCCCCCCATGGGGGCCGAATTTCGAAACATCCTGAAATTGGTTTTTAGGTTTTTATGTTCCTTACATTTTAAAGCAAGAATCTTATGGATATCTGTTTTCTTCTTCGAGATATGAAGGAAAATGTGATAAAACACGTAAAAACACGTTTTTCCCCCCTCCCCTCCCCTTGGGGGCCTAATTTTGAAAAATCCTGAAATTGGTTTTTAGGTATTCATGTTACTTACATTTTAAAGCAAGAATGTTATGGATATCAATATCCTTCTTTGAGATATGAAGGAATATGTAAAAAACATGTTTTGCCCCCCTCCCCCCCTTGGGGGGCGAATTTTGAAAAATCGCTTCTTAAATGACGCCTTCAGCACAAAAGTAATAAGCTCCTAAAATTTGATATTTGTATCTCCAATAGTTTTTGCTGGGCGTTGATACGTGTATGTATATATGTATATATAAGTCAGGACTTCTTCCTTTATAGATATAGATATATATATATATATACTAGCTTTATATACCCGGCGTTGCACGGGTGAACCCTTAATAAAGCTTACTTGTATGATATGTATATTTGTATTTTATGGCAATCTATACCCCTCTCCACTGGTCATCATCCCATCAGCATATTATAATACCCCCCCCCCCCCCATGCTAATGTCAGCATTAAAATGTGTCTTTCAATTTTGATAACCCACTGGATCCCGGCCCTTCGAGGAGTTTGAGGGCTTCCCCGTAAACCCTTGTGAAAATCGCCGGTTTCATAAACAAAGAATTACCTGACGTTGCCCAGGATAATAAAAATGAATGGAGTTAACCTGAGCTCTAGATGTATACGTACTAACAACCGAAATATATACAATTCACACACACACACACCTTTGCACACTTCATTTAATTACGGTTGATCTCTCTCTTTTCTCCTACCACCAATTTGGTGTTCAAAATGGTGATATATAGGAAATATAAATTATTGGATTGTTTCTAGCAATTTTTTCAAAATCTAAAGCGAATGTCGAAAAATCGTGACATTGATCGTGTTTGTTACATTTAATCGTGTTTCTTACATTTTAAATCAAGAATCTTATGGATATCTGTTTCCTTCTTTGAGATATGACGGAATATGTAAAAAACACGTTTAGCCCCCCTAACCCCCTTGGGGGCCGAATTTTGAAAAATCCTTAAATTGGTTTTTAGGTATTCATATTCCTTACATTTTAAAGCAAGAATCTTATGGATATCTGTTTCTTTCTTTGAGATATGAGGTAATATGTAAAAAATACGTTTCTTCCCCCCCCCCGTGGGGCCGAATTTTGAAAATCCTGAAATTGGTTTTAATGTATTCGTGTTCCTTACATTTTAAAGTAAGAATCTTATGGATATCTGTTTCTTTCTTTGAGATATGAAGGAATACGTGAAAAACACGTTAAGCCCCCCTCCCCGTCCCCTGGGGCCAAATTTTAAAAAATCCTGAAATTGGATTTAAGGTATTCGTGTTCCTTACATTTTAAAGTAAGAATCTTATGGACATCAATTTCCTTCTTTGAGATACGAAAGAATATGTAAAAGACACGTTTTGCCCCCCTCCCCCCCCTTGGGGGACGATTTTTGAAAAATCGCTTCTTAAATGACGCCTTCAGCACAAAAGTAATAAGCTCTTAAAATTTGATATCTGTAATCCAATAGTTTTTGCTGGGTGTTGATTCCTTTTTATATATAGATAAAACACGTAAGAACACGTTTAGCCCCCCCCCCCCTCTCCCCCTTGGGAGACGAATTTTAAAAAATCCTGAAATTGTTTTTTAGGTATTCATGTTTCCTACATTTTAATTCAAGAATCTTATGGATATCAATTTTCTTCTTTGAGATATAAAGGAATATGTAAAAAACACGTTTTGCCCCCCTCCCCCCCTTGTGGGGTGAATTTTGAAAAATCGCTTCTTAAATGACGCCTTCAGCACAAAAGTAATAAGCTCCTAAAATTTGATATCTGTAACTCCAATAGTTTTTGCTGGGTGTTGATTCCTTTATATATATAGATAAAACACGTAAGACCACGTTTACCCCCCCCCCCTCTCCCCCTTAGGAGACGAATTTTAAAAAATCCTGAAATTGGTTTTTAGGTATTCATGTTTCCTACATTTTAAAGCAAGAATCTTATGGATATCAATTTTCTTCTTCGAGATATAAAGGAATATGTAAAAAACACGTTTTGCCCCCCTCCCCCCCTTGGGGGGGGGGGGAATTTTGAAAAATCGCTTCTTAAATGACGCCTTCAGCACAAAAGTAATAAGCTCCTAAAATTTGATATTTGTATCTCCAATAGTTTTGGCTGGGCGTTGATACGTGTATGTATATATATATAAGTCAGGACTTCTTCCTTTATAGATATAGATATATATATATATATATATATGAAAAAATTGTAATGGATAATTTTATAGACAAAATAATGTAGAAGAAAAAATTTGTATGTTAATATCCATAAAATATACTAATTTGAATTAAATTCTTTAAAAACTTCTAGTGGTCTAGTGGTTAAATTTTATCTGCTACCGTATTATAATTTTTTTTGTCAATTTATTTCGTTGTTATGCACGTGACGCAAAATTAATTTAAAGTATCACAAAAAGAAAAGAAATCACGTGATCAGCATTTTAGAAATTAAAAATTCGCTAAAAATAAAATGGTCCAAATGGAAATTCACTAAAATGGAAGTAACGATTCGAAAAAGATTTCATTTTTAAAGGAATTTTTTTTATCTTTCTCGTGATATAAATTTTATAACCCTCAGATTATTATTTTAAATGCAAACTTTAAAGAATGTTACAAAAACCGCTTAAAATTTAATTTTAAAAAATCTAAGATGAATTTTTCAAAAATCTTTCTTAGTGCACCCCTACACTATAAGAAGAATCGCCATGTAAAATTTCAGCCCCTTAGGGTCCAACGGTTTGGTCTGTGTGTTATCTGTCAGTCAGTTACGGAACTGTTTTATATATATAGATAAGAAAGCGAACTTCACTTAAAAATTGGCTAGCAGAAAAAGAATATAATATTTTTCAGATTTACCAGCATTAAATCATGATATACGACATAACTTTATTTACAGTGTGATTGCTTGTTTCAGACTAACCTAAAAATTTTGTAGCAGATGCAATATCCTGCAGGATTTTATTTTATGCAGTATATGAGATAACCATGTAAAAAAGATTATCAAATTTGATATTATAGGGATCTAGTTTTATGCCGGTACATTTTATGTGCGTTAAGTTTTTAGAACAAACTCTTCTCGAAATGGAATTTTATGGATCTCAATAATCGTTCTTTTTAAATGTAAACGATAGTTCTCAAAGATTATAAATAGAATATTACATTACTGAAATTCCTAACTTCCATCATGTTGTGTAGATTTTTATTATTATATAAAATCTATATAATAATAAAAATCTATCAACCATAATACGGCTTTTCAATATTTCAGTGTGCGTTCCATATTCTTGCTAAGAATTTTTTCTTCAATGATCAAACAGAAATAATTTTGTCGAAAATTGTGTACTAATTGAAGGAACTAACTTTTATTTTTCTAGCACTCCATCGACTAAATTGAACACCGTTGACTGCATTGATTTTACCTTGGAAACTCATTGATGCTGTAGAACTGAGATTCAATTCTACTGAATATTCTAGAAGTAATTTTAAGGGGTCCAGGGCACAAAATTTTCAAATTTTCGAAATAAATTTAGTGTATTAAAAGATTTTCTTTTTCGCTTAAATGACGTTCGAGTCATGTTTCTATCTTAATTAGAACAAGCGATATTAATTTTTTGTTTTGCAACATTCTAATAGCAGCCAATCTTTGTTTAAACCTGTAAATGCGTTTTTCTGTATGATGGGTTTTTTCACCATTTCTCGTCTTTAAATTGTTATAAGTCAAAAACCGTTAAAGATAAATGGTTCAAATTTGGAACATATTTTTTTTCAATTATTTTACTTTAATTTTGATACAGCAAATTTGAAAAAATATTTACTTTTGAAAATATCATTTTTTAAATAAGTTACATAATTTTTTTTTTAATTTTTACTCTAAATATTTTTAATTTTTTTAAAATTGATATTTAAAAAAGGCTGAATCAAAATTAAAAATTACATATTTATGTTTAATTAAATGAAAAAAATTTGAATTACGACAAGTAATATTTCGAGTTATAACGATTTTAAATTTCCCCACTTTTTTAAAAATTTTAAATTTTTTAATTTTTTAAAAGTTTATGAGAAGTTTTATGATGTGATTTTGTTTAAAAATTATATGGTTAACCATCACATAAAAATTCAAAGTTTTAACTAAATAAATAATTATTTTTAATATGTCCCGGACCCCTTAAAAACAATAAAGGTTCTTTCCTCAGACGAATATACAATTTTCCTCAAAAGTGTTCATGTTTTGATCTCAAATACATAACTTAACGTGACTTCTGGGAATGCTCACTAAAATATTGAAACAAAATTGAATACTATAGGGGAAGATCATAGAGTCACCTATTGTTTCGAAAATTAATCAAAGTTCAAAATCCATACCTGAATCTTTAACAATCATACGCACTTACTTTTTCTCTCTATCGATAAGAGCTTTCGAGTTTTTCAAACTCAAAGTTAGGAGGTCCTTTTCATGACACACCGTATTTGCAAGTTGGTATAGTTTTGTACAGCCTTTTGTTGTCACATACAGTGTAAACACACATACACATTTATTTTTACTTTATTTCAAATAACTATATTGTTTTAGAAGCTATGACATACTTTTTTTGTCAAAGATTTACACTCAGGTAACATGCATGTAATGTTTTTCACAGAAATTTCAAGTTCTTCGTAGTAAAGTAGAAGAATTAGGAGCAAAATTTTCCAATCAAGCAGAGGTAAGTTTTTTGCTGCTTTTTTATCGTATGTGGAAGAAATTTTTTTGCTGAACTGCACTCAAAGTTTTTGGGCAGAAAAATGTTTTGTGATCAGTAAAAATTGTGTGCTAAAACTGGCTTAATGCAATCATAGATAATCTGTTTAACATAAATCGGTTTGTTTTTTTAATTTTTCTACAGGATTACTTTATTCCTTGGACTCGAGGTAGCCTAATGGTACCGTGTCGATTTCGGTACTGGGGGTGTTCGGAACGAATCCCGACAAGCGCCAATAAATACCTTCCTATCTAGGTTGGATACGGGCACGTTAAATCCGTAGACCGGAAAGTCCCTCTATGAGGTCAAGGAGGGTAGGAGAGGGTACTATCCTCCCAAATGCCGCCCCTGGGGGTAGCCGGTCAAAATTGAGGTGGTATTTGGCTTATGACGAGGGCTAGACTAGCTGCTTCTCAATCTAGCACCCGAGTAGCATTGACCATCTGGTCTCGTTGGGATTCATCGAATTCGTTTTCCACAAGTAGTACAGAGACGGCGTGCAGAGTAAAAAAACTATTTATTTAAGTTAAAATAAACGTAACTATATACAGTGAATAAAATGAAGATGCACTTCCCTGATTTCAGATCTCAGCCGTTTTGCTGTTCTAACCGCAGTCAAACTCTGCTATCCCCGCTCTGTCGAGTCGCGTATTGTTCGCTTATTTAATACCTTTTTCAACCGTCCCCTCTTAACAAAACTAGCTCTGGCCATCGATGGTGCAATCATGCTCGGGGGGTCTCTGGCTCTACAACGTCTGGTCCATTCATAGCCACGCACGAATTCATTTATTGGTGTTGACACATGGCCCCTCCTCTGATGAGACGACCATTAACGCTGTAACGACTCCCGTACAATAGCGATTTTTTTTCGCGCGGGAAAATTCCGGGAAGACCAATCAACGCGCGGTTTGTGCACATATTTGATTTGGACGGCTTCAGACAGACAATCACCTCGCTACATAATGGCCGGAAGTGCTAACGACAGCTCACTGAACAGTTCGTCAGCTACAAAAGGGAAGTTGCCGACCAGAGGCACCTTGTCGTCTGGGAACGTAACTGAATAAAGAAAGGCGGCGTTTTTCAGACCTTTCGAGAACGTTCAGCGAAGGTATATAAAGTCGCCGAATGAGAGTTTACAAAAAAGTCAGTGATTCAGAGATTTAGTTATTCAGAGTGACGCTAGAGCCGGAGACAAGGAGATACTGTCGGGTTTAGATAGACTTGAATGAGCGCAGCAACAACTCAAGTCTGACCTTCCTCGTCGATGCCGTGAACCCACGAATCTAATTTTTTTTTATATTGTAAATAGCCTGTATTTAGTCGAGAAATGCAAATAAAGCATTTAATACAAAAAGGTTGGCAATCTTCAGTCTTTTATAAGGCAAAGTCCTTACAGACTGTGTGTGGTTAATTTTGGTGTCAGAAGTCATGATAGGTATTAGGTTGATTGAAAGACCTAGCTGCCTCTACGTATATCGACAAAAAGCCTAGAAAATTACAGGTAGGCCGATTTTTTTGTGACAGATTCTGGCCTTGGTGTAAATTTTGAATAATGTTTAGTGTTATTAAATGCAATAAGTGCTGAATTTTATTGTGTTAGAAATTTGACAAATGAAATCAACTTCTGAATTGAAACGAAAATAGTTTCTGAGTACTGTGTAGTGTTTTTTAGATGGTAAATAGTTAAGCCATTTAGTGTTCAGTTGAGAACAAGTAAATTTTTTTTTGGGATGATAAATGTCAATGCTGTTATAATTTATCTGTATTTAAAGATAAGAGAATGTTTAAATTGAATGTAATTTAAGAATTGTATTTAGTACAAATTATTCTACCATAGAGTTGTAGTAAATTATTTATAATCATTTTGGAATGAATTTTGTTGTAAATCCTGAAAGAGAACATTCTAATTTGATGTTTCTCGGAAATATTGTAAGCTGAAATATTGAATTCGATTGAGAATTGTATTTTATTTTTAAGTCTTTACGATACTTATAAATAGTGCTATTTTTATAGGGTAAGTATGCCTAGCCTAATATGAAACCTTATCTAATATGAGACCCCAGCTTATAGGACGTATAAAGTGCTGCCGCCTGGCAACTGGAGCGTAAAACAGTAGTCTATTGCATTATTCGTAATTGGTGAGTCAGTCGAGTGTTTGCCAGCGCACACAAAGGTGCAGTATTTTTTTTCCTGAATGTGTGCTCGTTGACTTTTTTGCATCACCATTTTCATTGGCTGTTTTCACCTTTAAGGTAAGACTCTTATTAAAACTGTTAGTATTGGATAGGTAACTATAAATATGGAGTGTAAATACGCCTGTTTGTTTTTAAGCTAATGTCAATCCTAACCTAAAAATTTCGTTGGCGCGTTCAACAACATGGTCGTGCCCAATATGAGACCCCAAATCAAGCCTAATATGAGATAGGGTCTCATATTAGGCATTTTAGTTTTCACTCTCACAGCCTTGTTTCCTCTGAAGCTGCAGATGCAATGACGTCCAGGCGAAATCCACAACCACGTAGCAGTAGTGACAATGGGGAAGGTATTGATCAAACAACAAGTTCAAATCAGTTCTTAGTGACTCCTGAAGAAATAAATCCGTTGCCTACATTATCTGAGAAAAACACCTCGAAACCAAGTAATGCCCGTAAAGCCGATATTATCCCATCATCGCCCTATAAAAATAAATTGATTGATAGCATTAATAAAAGAACTGCAGCATATTCGAAAAAACTTTGTTTCCTAGAAGAAAAAAAAAGGAATAGACCTAAAAGATAAGAAATCAAAGTATAAACAAGGAAAAGGAGATTAAGATAAAAAAGAAAAGTATAGGGAAACAATAAAGGGAAAAGGAAAAAGAAAAGGGGTGTCAATGCTGGAAGGGGAAAATTAAGGATGGGTGAAAATGCAACACTAGTTAAAAAAACAGAGAATGAATAAGCCTAATTATAGCTATGATGATCACAGCTCATTTGAAGAGGATGAAAAACTTTCTCTCCATGACAGCAGTGATGATAGCATTGATGAAAACGACGCTGAATACCTTTTTGTGGTTGTTTATTTACAGAAGACAAACGGGGAGAGCAGTGGCGTCAATGTAGAAGGTGTATCAGGTGGGTCCATGAAGATTGTGGAGCTGACGAACTTTTTATTTGTAAACAATGTGAAAAGTTTGAATCTAAAAACAAAAAGTAAACAAAATCTGCAGTGTAAACCAACTAATTTGTTTAAAATGTCACTTTTCTTTTTCACCTATTAGTGTATATAGGTAACTGTTATCTAATTATTGTGTACAGTTTTGTTTTTACGAACTTTTTCAGTAATTCTAATTAATATTTATAGTTGTAGAATAGTAATATTTTTTTTTTTTTTTTTTTTTTTTAACCTATGGCTTTATTTGGAAAATTAATCCATATTTACAGGCAACACAAACAGCAAAGAACTAAGCATTGAACAGATGCCTAAAGCACAACAGTAAACAAAGTCAGATAAAAGGTGTTAAAAATTCATAGAAAGTTCATCATATCTCTAGCGTCCCAGTATAATTTGGTAAAGTTCTCACTTTTTTGGGCTTCCGGATCAAGTCCTGGGCATGTAAGTAAATGATCTGCATTCATATTCTCAGCCCTGCAGATCTGGCATTCACTTTTGGTTAGGATGCCAATTCGGTTTAAATGTTCTGCTAGACAGTCGTGGCCTGTTTTGAGTCTGAAATGTGCCACTGCTTCTGTACGGGATTTATGACTATAGTCTTTCCAGCTGTCCTGGATCTCTTCCCAACGTTTCCCTTTAGATAGCAAGTTCTGCTCTGTCTTAAGTTTTAAAGAGATTTTGTTGTAGATGTTTTTCTTTATTGAGCCTGTAGAGATTGGATGACTTAATTGTTGTTCTAGGGTTCCCTTCTTTGCTAACGAGTCGGCTCTTTCGTTACCTTCAATGCCAACGTGCGATGGGATCCATTGAAACACTATCACTTTATTATTGCTTTCAAGGAGTTTAATATTTTGTTTTATTTGGGAGATACCAGGCAATTCAGTGCGACGATTCGTCGTAACAGCCTGTATTGCAGCCATTGAGTCCACCAAAATTACAGCTTTAGTAAATTGGTTGGTATTCAATATGAGGCTGTTCATTGCCAATGAAATTGCTTGGATTTCAGCATCATAGCTAGACATGTCCCCTCCACCAGAAGCAGAATGAGAAAATAGTTTGCTATATACCCCGGCACCAGTCTTATCTTGAAGCCTGGAACCATCTGTGTAAACTCTTGTCCATTCAGACTCAGGGTATTTCTCATCCAATACACACAATGAGGTGGTTCTTAAAATTGGTTCTAGAATTCCTTTCTTGCCCGAGTTATCTATTTCCAGGTGATTTTCAATGTCCATAAAGTCTAGGGGGTTTACCAAGTTTGTATTCAAAACCGTCAATTCTGTAACATCAAATTCATCCAATAATTTTAGACAACTCTCAATTGGGGACACCTGTGTTTTTAATATGCCCGTACCTCCATCATTAATCCAATTCGCCTTCTGTGAAGCTCTTAATCTAATGAATGTTCCCAAAGATTGTCTCTTGATTTCTGTCGCGATAGGGAGATTGTTGGTATATTTCTGCATGGCCAAGATCGGAGTTGTTTTGACTGCTCCTGTAATGATTCGGAGAGCTTTATTTTGTGCTCTCTCCAGAATATCCATCTTAGTTTTTGGAATAGAGAGCAGTACTTCACATCCATATTTAATTAATGGTTTTATATAGGTGTTGTAAGTTTTGTTTAGGGTCTGTTGGTTACAACCCCATTTAGCTCCTGCGAGTCTTTTCATAATTGGAATTTTATTCTCTACTTTTTCTGTCACGTATTTGATGTGGTCATTAAAATTCAGTTTGTTGTCCAAGATCACTCCTAAATATGTGGTGCTATTACTTTTGCTGAGAGTGACATTTTCTATGTGCAAGTTAAATTCTGCATTTACGTGTCTCAAAGAGAAAAATTGATAAGCTGTTTTGGACTTATTAATAATCATGTTGTTGTCCAATGACCATGTATTCAGTGTCTTCAGGGCTTCGTTCATTGTTTTTTCAAGAATTCCCTTTTGATCTTGATATTTTCTTGTGTTTTTAGCCTCTGTCCAGATGACTACGTCATCTGCAAACATGCTTACTTCAATATCTTTGATTTTCTTTAGTTTAGTCACCAAGTCATTTATATAAATATTAAACAGAGAGCAACTGCTAACTGCCCCTTGGGGCAGTCCTAATTTGCTTTGTTTGTATTTCGAGGCTTCCTCATTCCAGCAAGTTTGGATCCATCTTTGGGCTATGAATCTTTTGTACCAGTTGATCATGTTGCCTCCAATACCATGATCCCGGAGTTTGTCAATCAGCTTCCTTCTCCATATGGTATCATATGCCCCCTGAAAGTCAACATATACTGCCAGGGAACTGTTATTTGAATTAAAACCCATTTTTACTTTATGTACCAGTTTCATTATAGAGTTTATCGTTGACATATTATTTCTGAAGCCGGCTTGTTCTTCAGCAAGGCATGACCTCGACTCCAGATAGTAATTTAGCCTTGCTGTAATCATTTTTTCAAAGGTCTTTGCCAGGCAGGAAGTTAGTGCTATTGGTCTATAAGATCCTATATTATCACGTGGTTTGCCTGGCTTTAAGATAGGGATGACTTTGGCCTTTAGCCAGTCAGTTGGTAAAGTACATCTCTCGTTCCAAAACCTGTTGTAAATGTTCAGAAGAACCATTCGTGAGTTTTGACCCATGTGGATCAGAAACTCTGGGAATATTTTATCTGGGCCTGGTTGTTTCTTCACTTTTAGATCTTCTATGGCCATATTTAATTCTTCCATGGTGTAATTTTCCTGAAATAATTTTTCTGTATCGTCTGTCTCAGGGTATTTTTTGTTCTGAGTACGTTTTATCCTTTTGTTCTCTTTCCCTTTGTCTTTCTCTAAAGAGTATCGACCAGCAAAGAAGTTGTTAAATTTGTTTGCCATAAGTGCGTTGTCACTAATTTCACGGTTACCCAACTTGATAGGATAGTTACTTCTTTGCGATGGTTTATTGTTTAGTGTGTTTAACAGATTGTACGCCTTTCTTCCATCTTTTATGTAATCTAAATCATTAATGAAGTTGTTCCAGGCCTGTCGTTTGGCTTCCAGTACTTTTCTTTTCATGATTGCACACTCTTTGCGCCAGTTTTGAACGTCCAGTCTGTGCTCTTCGCTGGTCTTTCCGTCCTTTTCTTCTGCTCTTTGCCTTGCTGTCTCTCTTATTTCTCTTTGGATTTCCAGATCCTCGTTCCAAAATGGCTGGTATTTTTTCACCTTGCCTCGTGGGATATGTTTTTTTGCACAAAAAATGAGGGACGTTGTGAACATTGCTAGGGCTTGATGTGCCAAATTGTAGTTGTTTATACTTTCTACCTGTATGTCAAGATCATCGGTAAAGGACTTCCAATTTGCCTTATTAAAATTCCACACAGTTCTTGTATTTCTAACTTTTTGTTTTTGGTCTATGGTGATTGAAGTCTTTATCATACGATGACCGCTGCCAGGGTCCCCGAGTACAGCTTTTTTGGTGTAGTCTACCAAATTTGCTGACACCATAGTTATATCCGGGTTAGTTGAACTGCCCGAGAAATGTATGAATGTTCCAGGATCATCTTTGTTGTACAGTATAAACATCGCATTTCCATCCGCATAGTCTTCAACGGTCTTGCCAACTTTATTTTGGTAGGTATATCCCCAATTGGGTGAGGCGGCATTCAAGTCACCAACGATTATGGTGTTTCTGTTTGTTGTTAGAATGTCTAAATTTAAGTTATTGTTGTTTGGTGGGCTATAAATGCCGTAGATTTTCAGGAGATTTCTGTCCTTCCAGACGTTGATAGCTACTATTTCTGCTTTATCGTGAGAGTTCATCCTTTTCACTTGCTCAAACGATGTGCACAGTCTTCTATGGACTCCCACCAGTATACCGCTTGCTATCTGTCTGCTTTTGGGAAGGACATGGAATGTAAAGTCCTTCATTGTAAAGTATTTCAAGTTTTGTTCTGTTATATTTGCCTCTTGGATCACTAGAATATCGATGCTTTCCTCCACTATGACCTTCTTTACCTCTAAGAATTTTGCACTTGACAATCCGCCTGCATTCCACTGAAGTACAGAAAAGCAAAAGTTCCTCATATCTTCGCGATGAGCCTGCAGCCAGAGTTGTTACTCATTTAGCACCACCCAGGAGGCACGTGTGATTTAAGGATATCACGGACGCGAGCAACATTACCTCCCAGAATAGTAATATAGTTGTCTCATATTAGGACTACTTTTTTCAAACCGCAAAAATGGAACACCTGTGTTTATAATTTCATACAAGAAAATTGTAAGGTTATTTTTAATTTTCTGTCATTGTTATATGTAGTAAAATATATGTATTAAAAGGATATCAAGTTGGTTCACTTACTTTCCTAGTTATATATGAAAATAAAAAGGGGTCTCATATTCGGCATACTTACCCTATGTTAGTATTTGGTATCATTGTGCTTGCAATTGATATGTTCTTACGGTATTAAGCATTCAGTGTAAGTATTCATTGGTTTGAATTAAGAGTTACTGAGTTATTTCTTGAATATTTCATGTTAGTCAATACTTATTATATATATATATATATATATATATATATGCGAAATTCATTGGACACGTGATCCATCAAACCAATTCCAGGTCATGTCAGCAATCGCGGAGCCAACGTAGTAACGCAACCGAACGCTTAGGAAGCACTTTGAATAAGACTTTATTCCTGTGCAAAGAATGCCTGCTGTAAAAAGTGACTCAATCCTTTCTAAAGACAACAGAGGCAATCTTTTCTCGAGCTCCAACAATCGTGCACAGTGAATTCATCGGCACCCCTAGACTCTTTTTTCCAGCTCCCTGTCTTATACAAGCTGTAAGCACATGCACATTGACATCCTCTAAAAACTATTTGCCTGTCGTCTACACATAAACAAACTCGTTTCTTTTCCATGCGACATAGTTCGGAAGAGGAAGTATCTCATGCATAATACAAATGAAAGAACGGCGTGAAAATGAACACCTGTACAATAAAGAGAACAAGCCCGAATTGCGTTCGTCTAGCAGATACTGGTGATGAGCGTGTTCATCTCTTCATGCTCTGCACCATCCAGATCCCTTGCATGTCAACGCCTGCTATGGGCCATTAATGTCTTAAGTTTTCAAAAAAATGTAGCACCATTCTCTGATTTCTGGGTAACCGAAGGTAACATGGACAAATATTTCGTAAAAAAGAGAAAATGTAACTTTTGTACCCTTCTCCCCCCCCCCTACAAACTCCATGGAGAAACTCTCCGGACCATAGGCGTAGCGTGCTTCTAACTTTTTTTTTTGGGGGGGGGGGACGAATTAAATTCAGTTAGGGCCCTCCTCAGCGCATTGACTGCCAGGCAGTCCTTAAAATATGAAATATTATGATTTTTTTTAAATTGAATAACAATAGAATTGATTTTTGAGTAGTATTCAAAAGTTATACATTGACAAAAATAAATATAATATAAATACAATGAGAAAAATAATATAGCTTTGAATTTTTGTTATGGATCATATAACTGTTAAAAACTCTGTTAAGGCTAAAGACATACATGGAATCTTCAGTTTCACAGTTTAAAAGCGTGAAAAAAAACCAACTTTCTTAAAAGTTTTCTACAATTTTCCGATTTTAACTGAATTTCTATTAAGATTTTAATTTATTTCAAATTAAGGTTGGGGGGCACGTGCCCCCCCCCCTTCCCCGGCGCTACGCCTATGCTCCGGACTACAAATTTAATCTGTCCATACCGATGTAGACACGACAGCATTGTTGCGCTTGTCTAGCTGGAATCGAGCACCCTCAGTACTGAAATCCGTCGTGCTGATCACTAGGGTGTCCGGAGCCCATTTTCTTCTAATTAAAATATTTTTTTTGTCTAAGTTGCTCTCTTGAACAGCTTTCTCAGAAAAAAATTACACTGCGTTTTTTTCTGCTTCTAAAAAAATAGTCACTTTTACAGTTTTTTCAATCTTGCTGCTGTAAAAATCCACAATGGTTACTCGTCTGACTGATACAACATCTAGACAGGTTTATTATTCAGCAAAAAACATGCCGCTTTCCCACAGCAAACACGAATTAAAGAGTGGAAAATTGTTAGCTTGAGTACTTTAACCTTTTTCTTACGGGGTGCGATAGTATGTATCCCAAGAATACGGGCCCAAGAAGGAATATATATATATATATATGTGTGTGTGTGTGTGTGTGTGTGTGTGTGTGTGTGTGTGTATGTGTGTATGTATGTGTGTATGTGTGTGTGTGTGTATATGTGTGTGTGTGTGTGTGTGTGTGTGTGTGTGTGTGTGTGTGTGTGTGTGTGTGTGTGTGTGTAGGTAGAAAATTGATTTGTGAGAGATGGAGGCTTCGACCTGATCGAATTTTATTCCGTTGGGCTTAAGCGTCCAATAGGAAAGCTTTGCGAGCGCGTGACGTTACCTTTCGGAGAGCATTTGAAGCTCACACTCAGACCCCCCGCGTGACAAGGACGAGTAAAGTAGTGCCTTCTTCCCCGCTTCGCGTTTTTATCGAATTCGTTAAACGAATTGGGATATTTCGGAGTCCCCATCTCACAGGTGAACCATGCTCTGTAGTGAAACCTTAATTTACCTTCCTCGTAAATTTGCAAATTGTAAATAGCGTGATGTCTTTTCTTTATGTGTTTAATAGTAAATAAAATGTTAGTTTAGACATTAATCTTTTATTCTTTTCGTATAATTCTTTCCGTAAAGTTATTTACCCCTAGACTCTGTCCTACAAATTGGGGCCCCGGCCCGGATTACAACCTGTTTCCTTACATTAGGCATTTGCTTAGGAACATCCTTACTTTTACTTCCGTTTTCGGTTTGAAGAATTTTATTTTTAACTAAGAGCATTTTTTTCCTTTGCGGTTCACCTTTTTTCGGTTTTCGCTCACAGACCAACGTCGAGACCTCACCTCCCATGCTAACGTATTTCTTAAGTTCACAGCTAACAGATTCGCCAAGGAAATTTGCCCCACCAGCAAAAGTGCCCGCCAGCGAAAGAGAGCCAGCACATCATACTTCGAGAAATCACCATCGCCAGGTCTGTGATGATTGTGTGTTTGTGAAAGACCGATAGTGAATGACATCGTGAAATTAATTATATGTTGTTTGTTTTCATTTTATTGACAATAATTATTATTTTAATCAGCTCGGAACTAAAAGTGTACAACTTTGCTATGGTTTTTTATTTGCATCTCTTTTTAATATGATCAATTCCTTTTGAACTTGTGTTTGTTAAGTAGGCCTAGTGCTTTTACTTTGCTTACAAATGACTTGTGATGAGTTGTTTCCATTGAGAATATCTGTTTGCTGTCAGATGTAACGGTAGAGTGATAAAATTAAAAATCATTTCGCTCGTTTGCAGATATTAGGCGAGAAGCTGTCGCGACAAGTGGCGGGAAAAGAAAGGAGTGTTTATCTTTCTCAATCTGTTTAGTCTATCATTTCGCGCTCATCGAAATTAGAAATTGAATGCTTAGAAAGGATTTTTTGCATTTTGTGTGTAAACATGAGTTCAAATAATGTTCTTTTATTGCAACTAACGAAAATATATTTTGTTCTGGTTTTAAAAGTTGTTTATGCATATTTTTTTAGTGCCATTTTCGGATTTCAGAAGTTTCTAATATTTGTTTGTTTTATTCGAATATCGTAAGAGATTGCATTTTATTGTTCGCGTTTTATCTTTCTTCCTGGTTGAGCAAGCGTTTTTTTAAGTGTGACTAAATAAATTTCTCACATTGAGAATAAGTTTTTAAGAAATATTGAACTAAGTTTTAAATTAAATTTGTTCTCCGAGTTACCACTCTGATTTTTTTATACGAAATGGCATTTCTTCTCTCTAAGAAAAGGGAAGACCTGATAGAACTTGCCGCAGAATTGTCGTTAAGTATCCAAGAGGGTTCGTCTAAACTTCGGATAAAAGAACTGATCGTGAAAAGTCCAAATTACGTAGAGGAAGATGTCAAAATACTGATCGATAGCATAGTTGAGGAACGCGTACGCCGAGAAGCAGAAGAAAAGAAGAGAAATTACGCCGAAAAGCAGAAGAAAAAGAAGAGAAATTTCGCCGAGAAGAAGAAGAAAAAGAAAAGAATTTACGCCGAGAAGCAGAAGATAGGGAAATTGAACAGAAGCGAGAAGAGCGAGGACATGAACTCGAGAAATTACGAATACAGGCTCAACAGAGTGTCAATACGACGAATAACGCTGAAAACGTCTAAGCGCCGAATAAACCGATTCACGAAACTTTCCATAAGTTTAATATGAAGGATGACATCAGCTTGAACCTCACCTTATTTGAACGGCACGCAGAATTGATATTTTTGCTGAAGAAAGATTGGGTACAGAAACTGATAGGACTGATACCCATTGACGTTGCTCATCTGATCGCAAGAGAACCAGCGGATAAATGTAATGATTACGACCACATCAAGGATTTACTATTGAAAATATTTAAGTTGTCTTCGGAAAAACTTCGTCAACTATTTGTATCTCACCAAAAATCTGATGAGTGAACATGGCAAGATTTTCACTACGAACTGCAGACGTATTTCGACGGATGGACTTCCGGTTTGAAAATAGAAACCTTCGATCAACTACGAGAGTTAATTATAGCCAATCAAATTAAGATGAAAGCACCTTACGAGTTTCAGCAACATTTTCTAGACGAATGGTCTACTATTAACTCACCTGCCGAACTAGCTAAAAAATTTGAAGAATATGAAGATGTCCGAAGAACATTAAAACCGAAGTCATCCAACTCATTCGCGAAAGGAAAATATGAAGCCAGAGGACCTAACGATACTTATTCTCGAAGACCTGAACATTTGCAAATTGTTAACAATAGCCATGAAAAAAAATACTTTCAATCGAACGGAACTCCTTACGTCGGAAGAAATAAGCAACTAATCTGTAGCTACTTCAAAGGACCGGGTCATTATGCCGTAGATTGTACAAAGCGACCCAAAAACCCAAACATTAATAAATCTGCAAGCTCTCCGGTTCAAGTCTGCTCACAAATCTCTCAAGAAAGAGTTAAAACAAAGAAAATAACCATGGATAACAAGACTTTTGAAGCTCTCATCGATACCGGCAGTTCAGCGACACTCATTCGTGAAGATATAAGCGAAGGAATAATCGAACCCTCAGAACTCTCGAAAGACATAGTAGTGTTATCTGGATTAGGGAAGTACGAAGTCAAAACAAAAGGGTCGTTCCAACGGAAAATTGAATTGGATGGAAAAGAATATTCCCTCACGTGGCACATCGTACCTACGTCGTGTTTAGAATTTCAGGCAGTAATCGGATCAGATATTTTGGAACAAGCCTCCGTCTTTTTCGACAAAGAAAGTGTTCAGTTCCGTAAACATGAAGATAAAATTTGGTTCATGCACACGCAAGTATACGAAGGGAAAACTGAAGACGAAATTGAAGTCAAACATGTTAGCAATCCACGAATAAGAAAAGAACTGTTTGAATTGATCTCCAACTATGAGCCAAATAAGACCGAAACGACAAACGTGTCCATGAGGATTATTTTGAAAGATGACATACCGGTTTACCAGCCTGCACGTCGCTTATCCTTTACCGAGAACCAAGTAGTCAACAAGCAAGTCGACGAATAGCTTGAACAAGGAATTATAAGACCAAGCCCATCCGAATATGCGAGTCCAATTGTGCTAGTCAAGAAAAAAGATGGCACCACTAGATTGTGTGTGGACTACAGAAAGTTGAATCGGAAACTGGTCAAGGATCGTTTTCCATTGCCGTTGATAGAAGACGTGTTAGATAAATTCCAAGAAGCCAATGTGTACACTACGTTAGATTTGAGAAATGGATTTTTCCATATCGATGTCAATGAAGACTGCAAACATCTCACCTCCTTCGTTGTTCCGGACGGACAATTCAAGTTCAATAAAGTACCTTTCGGCCTAAGCACTAGTCCCAGCGTATTCCAAAGATATGTGTACAGTATTTTTCGAGAACTAATGCGAAAAGGTATTGTAGTAATTTACATGGACGATTTGATAATTCCGGCAAAATATGAAGAAGAAGGTTTAGAAAAACTAAAGAAAGTGTTTGAAGTTGCCTCGAAGTATGGCTTAGAAATTAAGTTTGAGAAATGTCGATTCCTAAGTAGGAAAGTCGAATTTTTGGGTCACGTCGTCGAAAACGGAACAATACGCCAGTCAGTTGCGAAGACGATAGCCGACAAAAAGTTCCCAGTGCCAACAACGGTCAAGCAGATCCACAGTTTTTTAGGACTAACCGGCTTCTTTCGAAAATTTATTCCCGCGTACTCTAAAATAGCGAAACCTCTGAGTGATCTAACAAGAAAAGACAATCCATTTGTATTCGAACAAGCCCAAATTGAAGCATTCGAAAAGCTCAAGAAACTATTAACTGAAAGTCCCGTTTTAAGCATTTTTCAGCAAGGGAAAAGGACCGAACTACACACCGATGCAAGCCAACAAGGATATGGCGCTGTTTTGCTCCAGGAAGGGGATGACGGAAAATTACACCCTGTTCAATACATGTCTCATAAAACTACTCCAGCCGAGGAGAAATACAGTAGCTATGAACTGGAAGTTCTTGCTGTTGTCACCGCTTTAAAGAAATTTCGAATCTACCTTCTAGGGCAACATTTCAAAATCATAACGGACTGTTCAGCTTTTCAAAAGACTATGGACAAAAAAGATTTAGTTACTCGTATAGCGAGATGGGCACTACTGTTGGAAAATTATGATTAAGAAATTGTGCATCGACCCGGCCAGAGAATGCAACATGTAGACGCTTTAAGCCGATACCTCGTCGCCATAATTACAAGCGATACTTTTACCGCCAGATTGAAAAGAGCACAACAAGGAGACGAAAACACTGAAAATTTTAAATCACTGATTGAAACAAACCCTACTTCAGACTTCTTCATTAAAAACGAAATATTATACAAATACGTAGATGGCCGTGAATTAATAATAGTACCAAGATATATGCAAACTGAGCTAATCAAGCTATCTCATGAGAAAGGACACTTCTCAGCTGCAAAGACAGAAGAAATAGTTAAACGAGAATTTTTCATGCCTAATTTAAACAGACAAGTGCAAAACGTGATCGTTAACTGTATACCATGTATTTTAACCAACAGAAAGAGCGGGAAAAAAGGTTTCCTACACCCTATTCCGAAAGAAGATGTACCGTTAAGCACCTATCACGTAGATTTCCTATGCCCTCTACAAACAAAAGGTAACAACATATCCTCACAATAGTCGACGCCTTCACGAAGTACACCTGGCTGTATCCCGTAAGATCTACCACCGCAGAAGATGCCCTGGATAAATTGAAATTGCAACAAAAGACTTTCGGCAATCCCCGAAGAATAATAACAGATCGCGGTTCTGCTTTCATCTCCAAAGTGTTTAGTGACTATTGTACCGAAGAGAACATCCAACATCTGCAGATCACCACTGGCGTACCGCGAGGAAACGGTTAAGTGGAGAGAATTCACCGAACTCTTATCCCTGTTTTGACCAAGATGTCCATCGTCGATCCTACCAAGTGGTACAAATTCGTAGACCCACTGCAAAGAATTCTAAATAGCACCTCCAACCGAAGTACTAAATGGTCTCCATTTGAACTATTAACTGGCGTCATCATGAGAAATAAGGAGGACCTTCACCTAAAAAATCTGCTAATGGAAGAGATGGTGGAAGAATTGCAAGAGCAAGGACACCAATTACGACAAGATGCTAAAAGAAACATTCAGAAGATCCAGGCTGAAAATAAAAGAACCTACGATAAGAAATGCAAGAAGGCTCCTGAGTATCAGCAGGGAGATCTAGTAGTCATCCGAAGAACGCAATTTGGAACAGGCTTGAAGCTAAGGCCTAAATTTTTAGGACCATATAGAGTTATCGAAGTAAAGCCTAGAGATAGATACAAATTAGAGAAAATAGGTAACCACGAGGGTCCTAGATTGACCTCCTCGTCTGCCGATCTAATGAAATCCTACTCACCAGGATGAGGGATTATACGTTTTTTTTTTTACTCATAATTGTTTACTGTGTTTTTATTTTATTTTTGTTTATTGTATTTCCTCATTGTAATTCATACAAGAATTGTATGGTTATTTCTCATATCTAAATCATTTCGGAAAATTTTGATGTACATTTATTTAGTGATGTTTTAGGCCAATCGTTTTATGTAAAGTCAGATCACTGAGGTCAGTGATTCCAGGCTGGCCGAACTTGTAGAAAATTGTTTGTGAGAGATGGAGGCTTCGATCTGAAATTTGCAAATTGTAAATAGCGTGATGTCTTTCTTTATGTGTTTAATAGTAAATAAAATGTTTGTTTAGACATTAATCTTTTATACTTTTCGTATAATTCTTTCCGTAAAGTTACTTACCCCTAGATGCCGTCCGACATATATATATATATATATATATATATATATATATATATATATATATATATATATATATATTTCTACAGAGGCTGTTCACACATTTTTTAGACGATGTATATTGTATTTACAAAACTAAATTACATAAAATTCTTGTGTTTTAAATGTTCTATTTGACATCCCTTATTCTGAACTATCTTTCGACACCGCAATTTCCAGGATAATAATGCCTTTTGAAGTGTCAGAAGAGGTATTCTATCCCATTCCTCCTGAACAGCTTTCCAGAGTCCTGTAAGGGTTTTGGGACGACGTTTGGATAATGCAGATTTTAAAAGTCCGAAAGCACAAAAATCCATAGGTGATACATCGGGAGATTTAGTAGGGATATCAGTGAAGGGTATGGCCTTGATACCAGTTTTGGTTCCATTTCTTTTAGGAAATTTACAATGGATTTTGATGTGTGACTGCTAGCTTTGTCCTGATGGAGTCTCACAGATTGATGGCACTGTGGGTAAAGCGATGGTATTTCATTCAGAAAAATTGGCGATAAAATATGTTCCTGATAGTATTTGGAGTTAATCTTGACATTTTTTCCACTCTATTTATTTTTAACTTGTCATTATAAGAAAAACCAGCAACAATCATGAATTCCTTAGAAAAACTTTCTTTCGATTCTTTGAACCATGTACTTAAATTTTTTTCTCCCCTTTTATGATAATAAATGGCTCTTTTTTGTTGCAATCATTTAAATACACCCATGATTCATCTATTGTGACAATTGTTTTCCATTTTTCTTTGTATAAGTGTTTCTCATATAGAATTCTGCAGCGTGTCCTGCGTTCAGCGATATGATTTGGAAGAAGACGATGCACATTGCGTTTTTTCGCTTTCTTAAGATTTAAATCAACGTTTATCCTTTTGTTTACAGTGGACACCGAGCATTTTAATGATTTTGCAACTGTCCTTTGACTACGGGGATTTTCTTTTAACATTAAACAACGTACCTTTGCAATAGTCGAAGATGTCCGTTTTTTCCTTGGATACTTGTTTGGAATTTTTGTCCCACTTGAGGCTCCAATTTGACGTTTTTTTTCCTTTCTTGTTGACGATATTACCTATCGACGCTTTAGATATCACAAAACCATGACTCTCACATCGTTTTTGGATAACGGAGTATGCATATTTCTCTTCGGAAAGAGCATAAATGTAGCCTTCGAACCACTGCTTTGTTAAAAACGCCATTTTGAATAAAAACAAAACTTTCAAGCCGCAGACGATAATTTTGACTTTTAAAAATATAGTACAATTGCAATTATTTCTTTTTCAGCAAACGATTTTTTATTACCGCTTACCAAAATCGTCTAAAAAAAGTGCGAACAGCCTCTGTATATATATATATATATATATATATATATATATATATATATATATATATACAGTCGAACCTCCATATATCGAAGTAGCAAATTGCGCGAAAAAAATTCGATATATAGAAATTTCGATATATAGAATTGAGCTTAGTCTTATCATAATTCTCCTAAAAAAAAAATTAAAGCTAATTTTTGTATACGAAACTCCATTTCTAATTTATATGCGAATCCCATTAAATGAAAGTTAATAACTAAAAAATGAATTAATATAAAAGATTTATTGATTACTACATATCTTTAAAAAAAACAATAATGCAGACAGTGGTTACAATGATCACAGTTACATTCTTTAAAAAAAAAACTACGAATATCTTGCTGAACAGTTAGTTTTGCGGAAAGTTCAAAGAAATGTTCGTATTTATTCAGTCCACTAAAAACTTTATCAGGGACATTTTCTGCGAATTGAAGTCCACGACGTATTGTTTCAAATGCCAAAAATTGGGAGATTTTATTCTAAAGTGGAATAAAATATCCCAATTTGTCTTGAAAAAAATTTCGATATATAGAGATTTTTTCGATATATAGAAACAATTTTTCTATGTAATGAACATGGAGATTTGCTAAGAGTTCGATATATAGAAAATTTCGATATAGGGAAGTTCGATATATGGAGGTTCGACTGTATATACACTCAAGAGCCAAAACATTATGACCACCCCTACATTTTGCAATGAATTCGCCTAGATGAGGTGGAAGGCACGTGATCAGGTGGAAGTGGTATTTAACTGCTGCTGGAGAGTCTGAAGAATCATTCTTTCACTTACTTCTGGGTGTGATGGGAAAGGCTGCGAATCTAAGCGACTTTGATAGAGGGCAGATTGTAATGGCTCGAAGGCTCGGAACAAGTATTTCCGAAACTACACGACTCGTGGGTTGTTCGCGACCTACAGTTGTTAGTACTTATGCAAAGTGGATGAATGACGGTGAAACCAGCAGTAGACGACATGGTGTTGGACGTCCATACGCTATCAAAGAAGAAGGTCGTCGGAGACTGTCTCGCATGGTGAAGCAAAACCGGAGCCAGACAGTGGCTCAGCTGACAGCCCAATACAATGCAGGGCCAAGTAGAATAGTATCGTAGCACACTGTTCAGCGGACACTGTTGGATATGGGGCTACGCAGCAAACGTCCCACTCGTGTGCCTTTGCTGACCAAGCGTCATCGGCAACTGCGCCTGCTCTGGGCCCGGGAACATCGCGACTGGTCCATGGATCAGTGGCAGAGAGTTGCCTGGTCAGATGAATCACGTTTTGTCATTCATCACGCCGATGACCGTGTCAGGATACGCCGTCTTCCAGGCGAACTGTTGCTCCCTCAATGTACAGTACGTCATACACAGGCCGGTGGTGGCGGTATTATGCTTTGGGGTCGTTCTCTTGGGCGTCTCTGGGACCCGTGGTTGTGGTAGAGCAGACCATGAATGCTACAGGGTATCTGATCATCATTGCGGACCAGTTGCACCCTTACATGGCCTCTGTTTTTCCAGCTGGAAATGGAATGTTCCAACAGGACAACGCCCCGTGTCACAAGGCTAAAATTGTGTTGGAGTGGTTCCAGGAACATGATGCTGAATTCCAGTTAATGTCCTGGCCGCCTAACTCACCAGATCTCAATCCGATAGAACACATTCGGGATGTCATGGGACGGCAGCTCAGAGTTCAAAGACCACCAATTCGCAATATCTCGGATTTCCGTGACCGTTGCTTAAACATCTGATACAATGTGTCTCCGGCCATCTACCAAGGACTTGTGGCATCCATGCCAAGGCGGGTTGAAGCTGTGCTGCGCGCCAAAGGTGGGCCAACTCGTTATTGATAGGTGGTCATAATGTTTTGGCTCTTGAGTGTATATAAAACAGTTCCGTAACTGACTCACTGACTGACATACAACGCACATACCAAACCGCAGGACCTAAAGGGCTGAAATTTTGCATGGCGATTCTTCTTATAATGTAGGGGTGCATTAAGAGATATTTTTGAAAAATTCTTCTTAGATTTTTTTACATTCATTTTTTTAGTTGTTTTAGTAGCTTTTTTTAAATTTACGTTAAAAATAATAATTTGAGAGTTATAAAATTTATATCACAAGAAAGATCCTAAAAATTCCTTTAACCCTTTATTTCCCGACGGGACTTTAAAGTCCCATCAATAAAATCGCTCAATAGGATATAAAATTTGCAGTCCAATCCCGTTGGGACTTTACTGTCCCTGTATTTGAAGGTTCTATTTATGGCTACTAGATGGCAGCAGGAGCTCGTTTCGTACGATAAAGGTTTACAGAGGTATTCATCTACTAAAATATCGTTTCAGGCAGCCATTTTGATGGAGTTGCTGTTGCTTATATTGTAAGACCTGGATCTTTGATTAATTATAGAGGTAATTCTTTCATAATTTTTTTTCATGTTTAATATATTTCATTGGTGTTATGGGTAAGTTTTGAGAATCAAACCTTCGTTTTTTTGATTAGTAAGGAACGATTTTTCTTGCGGGACTGCTAAGTCCCGCTGGGACTCTGAGGCTTATCGTTTATAAAAGTATTATATTATTTTAGGCTTTACTGATTCTTTTTACTTGGTATGTTTTTCCTTCCAAATGTCAAGATTAATTTTTACATTAAATTTGAAAACATTTTTCATTAAATTTAGGCAGTGGCGTTTTTTATGTTTACATTTTATACTCGTTCTTTTTACAGATATGAGTAAAAGACAAAAAGGTTTGACTCTTGAAGAAATTCGAGTAATTTGGGATGAACTCCCTTCTGATGTGGATACTTCAGAGGAAAGTAGTTCTGATGAATCAAATTGTTCAGAGCCTCAGGCATCTACTTCAAGAGATTCTTCAAAACATATTTCTGAAAAAACGCATTCAATTTCTTCTTCAAGTGAGGTTGATTCTGATGACTCCGATGATGCAGAATTTACCAGTAGATATTGGAGAAAAAGGGATATACCCACTACGATTCCAATTTTCAACTTACAAAAAGGAGTTAATGATATGTTTTTCTCAAACAAAAAGTTGCCTACTGAATTCTTTCTAACATTTTTAGATGATGATATTATACAACACATAGTTTTTCAGTCAAATCTTTACTCCAACCAAAAACAACGAAAAATAAAACCTATAACTAAAGAAGAATTTTTTGGATTATTTGGCCTAAATATGCTATTCAGTTATCATCGTTTACCACACATTCGAAATTATTGGAGCAGCGATAATGATTATTGCACACCAATTGTCCGAAATTGTCTTTCAAGGAATCGTTTTTTTGAGATATTGCAAAACTTGCATGTCAATGACAATGAAACAATGCCGCATATACCAGACAAATTGTTCAAACTTAGACCATTTATTGAACACATGAACAGATCTTTCCAAATATATAAAACACCTGAGCAAATTCAAAGTATTGATGAAAGCATCATTATCTTCAAAGGTCGTTCCAGTCTGAAACAATACAATCCAATGAAACCGATCAAAAGAGGTTATAAACTTTGGTGCCGGTCAGATATGTCTGGATATATGTATGAGTTTGATATTTATCAAGGTAAAGAACAGTCGAAAGATAAAAAATTTGGTTTGGGAGAAAACGTTGTTCGAAAATTGACTGAGTCTCTGAAAAATAAAAATCACATAATTATGATGGATAATTTTTTTTCGTCAATTGAACTTTTCGAGTATCTAAAATCTGTTGGAATTAGCGCATGTGGCACAGTAAGAAAAACTCGTAAAGGCTTGCCAATTCTGGCCCAAGATAAAACTTTGAAAAGAGGAGATTTTGACTTCCGTATTACAGACCAAGGTATTTCTTATTTCAAGTGGAGAGACAATCGTCCTGTATACTTACTGTCAAATTACCATGGAACTGAGACATGTACTGTTCAAAGAACCCAAAAGGACGGTTCCAAAATAGATGTTGTAGCACCTATAGTAGTGAGGGACTACAATAGCCACATGGGTGGTGTTGACAAGAGTGATATGTTGAAATCTTTATATGATAGAAATAGAAAAGCAAAAAAATGGTGGCACCGTATTTTTTTTGGAATTTTGGATATCACTCTTGTCAATTCGTATGTAGTGTATTGCGAATTGGTTGAAAAACTGCCATTGATTCAATACAAAAGAAGAGTGACACAAGGACTCATTACAATGTCGTCTACTGTTCCTAAGAAACGAGGAAGACCAAGTTCCTCCACTGAACCCTCTGAGATACCATTTGCACCAAAACGCAGGGGTAACAGGTTTTCGGTATCTGACGATATTAGAAAACAAAATAAAGGGGCACACTGGCCAGTTTTTGTTAAATCAAGAGGCCGTTGTGAATATTGTTCATAAAAAAAATTGAATCAAGGCCACATTCTCAGTGTTCTTTATGCAAAATTTTCCTTTGTGTAAATGAAAAAAAATTGTTTTTATGATTTCCACAATGCCTAAAAAGGGACTATTCTATTCCAAAGGATTATATGTTACTAATTGAAATGATTAAGTGAATTAAAAATTAAAAGTTTCCTTTTTATTTATCCTATTCATTATTAGTACCACTTTATATGAATACAACGAAGTCCCAACGGGACATTTAAGTCCCAATTTTAAATTTAAAAAAAAAAATTAAAAAATGATAACACGTTTATAAATTTAATATGAGATGTTTCTCATGTATGATGAAATATAATAAAAAAGTTTGAAACTCTTTTAGAAAAAACAAAGTAATTTGGGATATAAAGGGTTTTAAAATGAAATCTTTTTCGAATCTTTACTTATATTTTCTGATTTTTGGTGAATTTTTAAAGATTAATATTTAGAATTTAATTATTAAATGCTGATCACGTGATTTCTTTTTCTGGCACTTTAAATAAATTTATCGTCACGTGCATAACATCTAAATACACACAAAAAAAAATTTCTTGCTAATGTGGTAGACGATTGGACATTATTTTGTCTATAAAAATATCCCTTACGATTTTTTATAAATATATATATTTTTTTCTACATCAATTGTATATATTGATCGTCGTATTTATTATAAATATATATATATATATATACTAGCTGTACCCGGCCACGCGTTGCTGTGGCCCAGTCTGGTTAAATGGAAAAGAAAGAAAAGAGAAAGCACGTTTCTAATATGTTTAATTTATAAAGACTGCAAAGCTGTTACTCAATTAGCCCTACCCAGGGGGCACGTGTAGCTTAAAGTATGCTACGGACGCGAGTAACGTTACCCACCGCAACATATTTTATAGTTCAGTTTTTAGTACTTGCTTGTTTTATGTAATATCTTGGCGAAAGAATTGCGTTCCCCTTCGGCCGCTGAATTGGAAATGAAAAAAAATTTTAAAAATGTTTAATTTTACAATACTTGTGGGTATACAATATTTTTTGTTGTTCCATAGTCTGTGCAGATATATAGATTGTCTGGTTTTCCGACTCTAGAACACGCAACATATAATTGTCCATGTGAGAAACAATCCGTGTCTAAATCTAACCCGCAGAATTGTAAAGATTGGCCCTGAACTGTATTGATGGTGATTGCAAACGCCAATCAAATTGGGAATTGCAATCTCTTACATTTTAATGGCATATCCGTTGGAATCATGGGAATGCGAGGAATGTGGACATCTTCACCTTTGAATGGTCCTGTCAAGATTGTTCCTTCTACGACGTTGCTCAGTAATTTTTTTACTGCAAGCCGCGTGGCGTTGCAAAGCTTTGGTTGGTTGATATTTTGCAACATTATAATTGGCAAGCCGATTTTGATTTGCAGTACGTGTGGTGGCATCCCTGGCAGATCGAATGAATTCAAAAATTCTGTTGGATAATGAACCGCTTCATCTGCTTCCACAACAGTGTCGACGGACATGTGTGTGACTGCCTCGCGTTGAATCTTATACTGAATGATATTGTTAAGTTCGTAGACGTCTTTGTTCTTGGCGGCAAGAATAGCTCGTTCACTCATCCAATCATGATTCTTAGAATTGGTTTGAATATTGGGAAATACTTTTTCAACCAATTCTTCTTTTGACGATACTAAATTGCAGAAGTTATGAGGCAATGAAATTCGTACTGATGTCAGATCAACCGGCACCTTTCCGTTCCAAATTTCCATCAATTGATGTGAGAATAACTCAGCTGATCGATCGTTTTGCAGATGGACACGCATATTTGTAGATAATTTCAACATCTTTACATTGTCGACACAAAGTAGAATATTTCAGGCAAGCATTTATTTCGTCTGCTGGTGTCGATCGAGGAATTATAAGTAATGTTTGCCTGAAATCTCCTGCAAGCAATATTCATGCGTTCCCAAATGGTCTGATGTTTCCACGCAAATCTTGCGATGATCGATCAAGAGCCTCGAGAGATTTTTTTGTGTGCCATTGTACATTCATTCCAAACAATAAGTTTGCTTTTCTGCAATACTTTCCCATACCGGATGCTTTGGAAATGTTGTACGAGGGAGTTTCAATGAATTGCATTTTCAATGGCAATTTCAAAGCGGAATGTGCAGTTCTTCCACCTGGTAGCAATGTCGCAGCTATTGTAACGCGTTGATCGAGGTAGCAATCGAATCAACAAAAAATCACAGCCAAATAAATTAAAATCGACGAATTTATTTCAATTCGGAGGAGAAAATTTGGAGATTGATGATCAGTTACACAGTTAATGATAGTCCTCTAAGATGACGACTGAGTCCGTTAGGAGGAGTTACCACCTGAAGTTTCGCTAATTCAATATTCTCGAATAGTTCATTAAAATTAGAGCAAGTCCCTCGATTTTCGCTCCCTGCAGGGCGGATGACTGCGAGGCACTTTATAGGATCAAGATGATCCGGACTTGATGATCTCGTCTTGAGACCTCGTCGAAATGTAACCAAGCTTCCTAGCCGAAGCTAAAAGTTATCTTCGTGAGAAAATAAGCCGCCGACTACGCAAGTCCGCGTATAGCCTTTTCTTTCGACCCTGGATGGTCGGAGGAGTCTACCACAGCTTAGCAGATCGCTAACTAACTTTTTCTCGCTCCTCTAATTTTGGACTCTCTCGCTCCGTCCAGAGAACTCGTCTCTTATTGGATCTGCTAATCGTGATGTCATTTTTAGACTTCGATTTGCTGGCAGGCAAGCTGAAATTTTCGTGATTTCCCGGCTTCCCGGTGGGCCTGCGTCATTAATCTGGAGCACCGTGGCGAATTTCTGTTCCGCCTAGATGTCATGTTTTTCCAACCGCTTTGTGTTCCTTTCGTTCCAGCTCGCCGTCACCTGCTATACGTTAAAGGGGGGGGGGGGGCGTGTCGGTCAGCTGCGACAAATTCCAGCCGTTTGCAGCATATATTTTAATTGTGCGAATTATTTTAATTCGTCATACTATTCCGGATGACGCAAGAGCTAAGGCTATGTCATTTTGGGATCGAATTGCTGCCAGAATCAATCTAATTAAGAACGTTTTACCAGTTCCTCTTGGCGCATCTAAGAAGATTTCTCCAACCCCGTTACTGACAGTTTGCATTATTTGATCGTAAATACCTTTTTGCTCAAACGTTAGCTTAGGAACATTTGATTGCACATACGACAAAAGATCACCCGTGTTGCAATTTTGTTCACGACGCAATTCTATATCGAACGAAGCATCAGCAGATCGATTCGGTGATGGCATTCCCAAATTATTGAGAATTTTGTTCGCGATTTCTAATCACAAATCTTCATTCCTCGCGTATTCGAAGGAAAATATCTTCAGCCATGTGCGTTCTCTTATCTCTTCGATCGTCTTTTATTGTCTAGAACGAAACCTGCGTACTTTATGACCTGTGAGGTCTGCTGATAGTGGGGTCGTACCCCACCGTCACAAATTTCTGTTCTGAGGGGGAAAGGAAAGACATTTCTCGTTTGCCGTAAAATATTTAGTATAGCGTGTGTTTAAAAAAAGCATGTTTATACCTGTCAAAGGGGTGGCATCTATATAATAGGTATATATAAACACTCACGTATTCGAATGCAACGTTGTGTCAAAATTTCAAAGAAATCGGTGGAGAAGTTTCGGAGATTTGAGGTTTTGAACAAACGAACATTTACATTTTTATTTATATAGATATATATATATATATATATTTGGCATTAATTGCATACATTGACCGTTGTATTTAATTTGAATGTACTCCGTAACGAAGTGCGGGTTTTCAGCTAGTATATATATATATATATATATAGTGTGTGGCCCAAAAGTAATGGTGGGGTTCTAAATGGTTATAGCTTCGGAACAAAGCATTGTAGAGAGATGAAATATACTTTAAATTGAAGAGAAAATCTCCAAATTTCTTATCTGTTCAGCCTACTTCGATCTGTGCTCCTTTAATTGTCCTGCAGACATCAAGACGATATTTAGTCTCTTCCCATACACGGCAGGGAACATCTGACGGGATAGACGAAACAGCTTCAGTGATCCTTTCTTTTAAATGGTCTAGATTTCGGACATGAAAGGAATACAATTGTGTTTTTACATAATCCCAGCAATAGAAATCCATGGGGATAAGGTTTGGAGACCGTGGGGGGAGGGGGCTAGACAATCCACCCTTCTTGTCTGACTCATCGCTGAGGAAATGTTTCGTTAAGAAATTCCCGCATGATTTTAGCAAAATGTGGAGGAGCTCTATCTAACTGAAAAATGGAATTCTCAAGAATTTTCGGGTGCTAGTTCCGGAGTCTGTTCGAGTCTGCACGTAAGCCTTCACAGATATAAACTTGGTTGTTTCTCTTTCATTTAACGCAGGACATTTATTTTCGAAACCATGACTTTCCGTCATAGTTTCACCGTGTATATATATATATATATATATATATATATATCAATATTAATGGTGTTGAATTAATGTGCTTCGTATTCCTTAAAAAACGAGTCTGGCCACCGGTATTTTTTTATATAATATAGTGTATGTATTACTCTACTATGAGGTAGCAGTAATGAAGCTAAGGGCATCGTGCTTTTGTTGGGAACATCGTAAATTGTCAAATCTTGCAGTCCTTAAGAAAAAGGCAAATTGTTGGAGTGCGATTAAATTGGAGTATCTCTTACTGCAACCCCCAGGCTAATGGGTGTTTTTCGAGCTATGGTATCGAAAGTCATAATAGAACACAGAGTGCACGGAAAAACATCCTTTGCCAAACAGAATAGTGGACTAAAGGGAGAGCTGAGTGAAAGAGACGGACGAGGTATTGAAGCGGATTGTGACATGGAGAAAGAAAACAATTGCAACCAAAATGACCGATGAACTGAATCGGCATCTGCATCTTCCGGTATCAACCATTAGAGGTAGAAGGGAACTTCACAAACAAAGCATTTATGGAAGAGTAGCTATTCCCAAGCCACTTGTGATAGATGCTAATACAAAATATCGTCCACAATGGTACCACGAGCGCAAATGCTGGTCGAGTAATATGTCGAAAAACGGCATTTGGTCCGACGAATCATTGTTCACATTGTTCCTCGCAATAGGACATGAATATATCTGGAGAACACCTGCACAAGCGTAAGATCCTAGCTGTCTCATCTCAGCTGTCAATCATGGAGGTAGATCTATCAGGGTTTAGGATGGCATCTGATGGTTTTCTTTAGGCCGTATTGTAACCCAAAAAGGGATATTCAATGAGAAGAACTATGTCAAAATTTTAGATTACCAGGTTCGTCCTATAGTGCAAACATTGTTTCTTGCAGGAGATGGTGTTCTCCAGGATGACAATTCCCCTATACATACAGCTAAATCTATCAAGTATTGGTTTGAAGAGCATGAAAATGAAGTCAAATATCTTATCTTACCCTGTACAATCCCCCCGACTATATATTATCCAACCACTGTGATCTGCATAAGCGGATAGAGCCAGGTATCGATATCCACCACAGCATCTCTAGAGGAACTTTCATTATTTTTCTCTGAAGAATGGTATAATATATTCTTTACCACTATTTATGACTTGTATAATCCAATTCCAAGGTGAATCAAGTGGTATTGCATGACAAGGTGCTCCTGCGCCGTATTAACAAAGGTTTTCATGATGTTTCTTGGGCCCCGTAAGCTAAAGGTTAAGAAAAAAATTGGTTTCAACGTTTCAAAGCGACCCCGAATTTAACAATTTTATAAAATGGGGGGGGGGGGAATGTTTGGGGTTCCAAATTTTTTCCTCCAGTTCTAAAAATTCCCCTTTATGTCTTCCGTTTCCTGACGTTTCGAGTACGAAAAAAAATCCCTGTTCTGCTTAAAAACCCCTTATAAATATTCTTTGACGCAGTGTCACAGCCATTTCGCAGCGTCGCAACAGTTTTACAGCTAGTAAAGCAAATGCAAGCTGACAAATCCCATTCATATTTAAGTTTTCTTAGTTTACTTTTGCGTGAAATTTTTTATTGTTATTAAGTTTATTTGTAACTTTTTATTAAAGATGTATATCACAAATAGATTGTTTATTTGGAAAATTTAAGCAATTTTTCATAGGCGGATCAAGCACTTGGAGGGCCCCAAGTGCATCCTAGTTTTGAGGCCCATTTGTTCTAAATACTATGTAATGCTTTCAAACACTTGGGGTGCATGTGACAACGCCAGGGTTGAAAATTGAAAGGCGTAGTACGCCACTAGGTGGCGAGACAGTCAGATGAAGATGTTTACAACAGCTTTGGTGGTTTTGCACGCCGACTTTGTCCGTTGTTCAACTGCTGAGATGTGATTGTAACTTATATGTTTAAATGTTGTGTTTCTTTTTTCTTAATAAATGTGTGTGATGTTAATCGTCCATGCATAGTGCTTTTTGCCTTACACAGTGAATTGGTGGGCTAACCGACCAAGCTGTTACAGGCCCCAAGCAAAACTTAGGTTTGAAGCCCCTTTGTTCTCAATACTATAATTAATGCTATTAAATGATTTTAATACTTAATGAAAAAAATTCGCAGAATTATCTCTTTGAAACCTCTAAATGTCGGAGGCCACAAGCTTGTTCGATGATCCGCAACTGCCTTTCTTTGCCTCTATCGATTTATTTTATTTGATAAATGGTCTCAGATTAACAAAATGTTAAGAACCACTGGTCTATATAGACCTGAAAAAGCATGAATGATCGTTTCATTCGCTGGTCCTTGGTTTGCACGTTGAGAACCCTTTCTAGTGTAGGCATTAAACTTTTACTGAGAAAATCTTGAAATGAAGAAGTCTGCGTTTAAAATTTATTACGAGTATACCAACAGTTCGTGCAGAATGTTATTGACTTAGCAATTTGCCAGATCCCAAGTGTTCACGTGATACAGATAATGTATCCTATGTGTTTTAGCCCAGGTGGTGACTGGAGCAGTATCGCAATGTTTATGGAGAGGGGGAAGGAATTATTTCGAAGAGGGGGTTAAGTTTACGGTTGTACGCAATTGACGTCGTCAGTCTGACGTCATAGGTGCGTATAGACAACTCTCGTGGCAGTAGATCATGATTTATTCATTAGTTAGCGACCATGGAAGGTAAGATCAATATTGGAACAACCTTCGTTTCGTAAAAGAATTTTACACGTAGTGAAAGATTAACACCCACTCATTGACAAAATACGATGTACAAATGCGTTTCATTTCAAGTGGTGGCTAAGTTGTGTTTGCAAATAAGGGAAAATTCGTTCATTAATAGGAAATATATGTCAATCGTAGGTACAGGATGACGTATACAGGACTGATGGAAATTTCCTCTGCCGTATGTACACTTTTGACGCATATCCTAAAAAGCTGCAAAGAGGTCGGAGCCTAAAAAAAGCTGAAACTGACGCATTTTTTTTCCTTTTTTGTTATTATAATTGTTCGCGTTTGGAGATGGACGTATATTAGGAAGCTATTCCAATTTTAGCTAATGATGAAAGAGCAGTTTTTTTTTATTTTGGGGATATATCAAAGAGTAAAAACAATGTTCTTAGCTTTCACACTGATATTTTATACTAGATACAAATCATAAGAGCCCTTGCCAAACGTTTGTGTAACATGCAATAAGCCAATTCGCAAATACATAAGGCTTTTACCTTTTCGGTACTTTCGCATTAAACGGAGGCCACCCATTTAAGTATTGGAAAATTGGGGGAAAATGTAAAATTCCATTACGAACACAAACAACAAACTTTATTACAGAAAGTAAAAAAAATTACTCAAGTACAGAAAGTTATAAAAACTTACAATTAATTTCCAGTCGCCACAGACTTCCAGAACTGGGTGATGTCGCTCAGGAGCGCGACGAAAGCATTGTTGCCGGCTGCCGATCACCATATGTATTCCGCCAGATATGATTCCAAATGGTGACATTCTGTTCCTCGATGTTTTTTGCTGCGCCACTTGGCTGACCCCCACATCCTCTCAACTTTCTGGGTACTTGCCCCTGTTTCCGGGTCCACGAAATTGTACTTATGATTAACTTTTAAGTGGGTATATCCAGCGTTTTCAAGTTCCTCTGTATTGTATCCTTTCCAACAATCAGATATAATTATTGAGCCGGTTTCGACGTGCAGTTTTATCTTCTCCAACAATGTTTTAGCACTCCTGTTCGGAACTCTGACTAAGAAACGTCCTCCAGTTTCTCGGCACAGACCACCGAACACCCATTGTTGAGGTAATACCCGGCCAGCGTTGTTTTTACTGTTTGTAAACAAACTCTCGTCTATCTCAACAATACGCCCCTCTCCACCAATCTTACCTTTATCTTTCTGTTCGAAGTAAAATACGCAGCCTTCCCTCATATAATTATTCCAGTTGACTGTTGTGTTTGGCGCCATTTTTAATTGTTTCTCGCACCAAGATACTGAGGTTAGTTCCTCGCACCAGCAGTACAAGAAGCGAACGATTGTCACAAATGGCAGTCTGCTATAAGAAAACCATGTGTCAACACGAAGTCCGGTTTTTTCCGGCACGGTCTGGTGTTACATTGTCAAAACGGGTTTTCATTAGTAAAGTACAATTTCATTTGATGGCCGTTGACACATAGTTTAGACGATGGCAAACATCCTTTACTTTGCAAAAACGACACTAATTCTTCTTCACTTCTTGGGAGATCCCAAATTAATGCCACATCAGTCATTGCAACGATAATAAAAAGAAAATAATATAAATCGCTAGAAAAAGCGTACGCTAAGAGCCAGTACTAACGAGCTAAACGAATAGATAAGCGCGTTACAACTTAAAACGTATTCCATCATATTGACTGAAATATATACCGAAGTTGCCATCTTCAGTTATTGTAAAGTATCAATAACACAAAGTATACTACCAAGCACGCAATCGCATGTGCAGGAACCAAGCAAATATAATATTACATCACACTGGTATAAATGTGTATAAACGTCACACTAGTAGGCTGAATTTCAAACATCACACTGAAAAACTTTATACACACTTCAATAATAGCAAAACAAAACATGATGGTAAAATAGATCTTCGCAGTGATTCATTTTTTAGTGAGAATCACGCTGTGTTTACGTTTTGAATGCGCTGTGTTTGCATTTAGAATTGAAATATAAATAAATGGGTGGCCTCCGTTTAATGCGAAAGTACCTACTTTTCTTTTCATTAATAGCAGCAGACTAAAAATTTAACTCAATCCTTGAAAGAAAAAAAATAATCAATGATCATTTGTCTGAACCAGAGTTTTAACCCTGGTCTACTAACGTCAAGACTTATCTGCTTCCAACTGAACCACTCCGACGATGTAGGGAGCTTCATTTTTCTCGAATTTTTTGTTCTTCGCATAACCTACACAGCAGTACACAGTAGCCTTAAGGAAAAAGTGACTCAATCATCTCTGAAGAGAACAGGCAACCTTTGCTGCAAAGATCGTGGTCAGAGAATTCATCGGCACGCTATAATCTTTTTCCAGCTAATGTATTACACAAGCTGTAAGCACATGCACATTAAAAATACTCTAAAAATCATTTGCCTACGGTCTAAAAATAAACAAACTCATTCCTTTCCATGCGACATAGTTTTAGAAGAAGGATCTCTTGCATAATACAAATGAAAGAACGGCCAGCAAATGAACACCTGTGCAATAAAGAGAACAAGCCTGGATTACGTCCGTCTAGAGCAGGGATTCCCAGCGGGGTCCAGGTGGACCCCTTAGGGGTCGATGGAAGTTTTAACAGGGTCTATAGTATTCCAGGGGTCTATTGGGGGCTGATGATAAATTTTTCTGTCTTAAAATTTAAATTTTTAGGAATGTAATTATTAGGTAATAATATCAATTTTAATATGCATAAATACAGATTTACATAAGGCGGAGTGATCCACGCATTGTAACGCATCCTCGTCTCGCTTTAGGCCAGCCAGTGTTTCCCAACCTTTTTCAAGTCGCGACCCCCTTCAATGGTTTTCACGTATCTCGCGACCCCCCCCCCCCTTTCACACCCTGTATATTTTCATAAATAGTTTTTTAAGATATTAAGTAAAAGCACTAAACTAAATTTTTAATAAATTAATTGGAACCAAATATTTCATTTAACAATAATGAAGTAAATGAAATCATTTTAATGCGTTGGATGTGCTTGCAACTGCATACTCAACTTCCAAATTCGTCGTTGGGTGTTTGATAAAGCTAGCCTCATATCATCTCCGACACTCAGTCGATTTCGTAACTTTGTTAAAACTAGGTTAGCAGATCGACATTAAAAATGCATTTATTAGAAAAGGAAAACTGGATTATATAAAAACGAAAAAGGATGCAAAGCTTGTGCAAAGCACGCACTACAAAACGTTACAGCTACTGATACTGTACAGGACATGCTGTACATCGCTGTACATAAACTACCGTTAACGGTTAGAGCCTAGAAGAAACAGTTCAGGTTAAAGTTTAATGGTTAAATAAAAATTTTAACCATTAATCTATAAGAAGTAGCGTAAGCTTGAATGGGGAATTCCTCGAAAAATGAACCTATTATGGTCGCTTACCGGCAGAGGGCGCGACATGAAACAAACGGGCGGGTTTTTCATTGCGTTGTATGGACGGGCGGATTTTAAAATCGTTTATCAAATTTATATATATATATATATATATATATATATATATATATATATATATATATATATATATATATATATATATATATATATATATATATATATATATATATATATATATATAAGTTGAATAAATGAATTCATATTAGATACACACTAAAAAAAACATGTTTTCTCTTGAAAAATACGAAAAATCCATATTATGGTTTCCATTCTAAACCCCTTCGTTCGGCGCGCGCGCCACCTAGTGGCGGCGACAAATGTGAGACACATTTTTAACACTGAGCTACTCCTCCTTCTTTAGCTTCATGTTTTTAACATTTCCCCTCAAACATGACTCGAACACCTGAATCCAAGTGCTGTGCGCAACTTCTGGAATTGGATACGAGGCAGGGGCTTTGTAAGAATGTCAGCAATCTGACTCTCACTTTTAAACAGTTACTTTAATTCAATAAAGCCTTGGCGACCCCAAAGAAAACACTTCGCGACTCACAGGTTGGGAACCACGGCTTTAGGCGATCTGCAATACAAAATTCTCACAAAAACTGACATTTTTATTCTCTTGGTGTAACACATGCTTTACGTTTCCTTGAGAATAAAATACCACAAACCTCATGCTTCTGTGATGTTTTTGCATTGCCCCGTGTAACAATTTTATGCTGTACTGTCTATGCGTACCCAGATGTACATCTGTACTTTGTGTCTATTTATCTCGTGACGGCAATTTTACCGATTTTCCGTCTTTAGAAGAATACACGTGAAATTTCCTGCAAGAACTCTCTACGACATTTTGTTCCGCATTCATTTATTCTGTTTTCATGAAATTGCCTTCAGGATTTTTGATTTAAAATAAAAATTAAAAAAGTATTTTTCCAGTAATAAAAATAACCCTAAAAAGTATGAAATTTTTTTTAGTTAAATTTTATGAATCCTATAAATGAATTATTTTGGAACCTTTCGTATGCATAAAAGAAGAAAAAATTATGAATCTATAAGAATATTGGTGCGTCAGATGTAGCACAAACTATTAATACTTAGTTGATTATTTGTTGATTACTTGTGATACTCACAAGGTTAGAATTTAACTTTGAGAGAGAGGGCAAATACCTAGGAATTTATCTCGATAGTCGATTAACCTGAAAGAAAAATATAGAACATAACATTAGAAAAAATTTTTAAACCCGTAAGGATATCGTCCACTTCCAGTACCAGATTCAAATGGGTTTAGATAACAAAATCATCTTGCATAAAACCGTACTCCGTTCCATCCTTTTGTACGCCGTGCCTGTTTGAGGCTCAGCGTCTGACACCCATATCCAGCGATTGCAGACAATTCGAAATAAAATCCTCCGCGGTATTAGGAAGGCACCCTAGTACCTTAGAATCGTGCTTATTCATAGGGATATAAGAATCGAGCCCATTCGGCAACACATTAAGGATCTCGCAACTAACTTCTACAATAGATTATATTCAATAAACAGCGAAGAAGTAAGTAACCTCCCCGACTACGACCCAAGGGAATGCTATAGGCGCCCTAAGGCCACTTTGATTATTTATCCTGGTCTAGTTCCCCATTCTTAACTTTCCCTCCAACCTCTTCCAAATTCTAAATTACAATAGCCCGGCGCTTCTGGTTCTGACCTGTCATTCTGTGATGGGTCGACCTCAAGACTAACTCACCGACTTTAGCTTAATTCTCTGCCACCATGTCTCCTTTTATTAACTCTGCCCCTTTTAAATAGTTGTCAAACTTATATTTATTTATTTCTGAAAAGGCTGAACTCATTGCAGACAGTCCATTTTAAACCTCACCATGATAACTTAGACCCCAATACCTATTTGCAAGTAATACCTCGCATAGAACAGTTCCTGTTTACTCCCTCTACAAATTCACTTCAACCCACTTGTCCCTCTGAAATTATGTCCTTCATTAATAAACTTAAAATAAATAAGTCGCCGGGAGAAGACAATATCTCCCCTTTAATGTTAAAAAACTTACCTGCTAATATACTAATCTATCTATCTCTCCTAATTAATTCTCTACTTAATCACTTTCCTGGATGCTGGAAATCTGCCATTGTCGTGCCGATTCCAAAATCCGGATCGGATCTTACTAACCCTTCCAACTATCGACCATCAGTCTTTTGTCTGGGCTTTCAAAGGTCTACGAATTCGTATTGACCAGGCGCCTGGATGAGTTCTGATATGCCCATGACGTCATCCGACAGGAGCAGTTCGGCTTTTGTAGCCGGCACTCCACACAACATTAGCTCTGGAGAGTTGTAGAGCTCATTCAAGGTGCCAAGGTAAAAAGACAATCTACCTGTGTGATTTTCGTGGACATTCGCAAGGCGTTTGATTAAATCTGGTATGAAGGACTCTTCTATAAACTTATTAACCTTAATCTTCCTTCCCAACTGATTAAAATCTTTCATAGTTATCTCTCGGATCGTACTTTCACGGTACGAGTCAATACTAATATTTCTCCTCCCCCCGGCGAATTCTTCTGGTGTACCCCACGGCAGTTTGCTAGGCCCTAAGTTGTTTAATCTATATATAAATGATATTCCGCCCTCTCCCAACATAGAGTTAGCTCTATATACTGATGACACGACCATCATTGCTCAACACACTGTAGCGTACTGGAAATATGGTCTTATTTTTTTCCCGAGACCCCACAAGAGCTTGAAACACAGCTGAGTATTTTTCAAGGAATGTGTTGCTCGGTTCCACCATTTCGGAACACGTGGGGGGGATTCTTAACGTTTCTGCAATGTAATAAAGTTCGGCGTCTAAGAAGAGCTGTCAGCCGATAATCTGCGGCCCCTCCACTCCTTCTGAAAATCCAGACATTGGAGAGAGACGCTTGAGAACGCGGGCTGTGCGGATGTGTGTTTTAGGCTCCGTACGTTGTGAATGTGCACGGGATTTTAATTGAATATGTCGCACTGTTTAAATGTTAATTTTTTGTTAATAAATTGTTGAGTTTCTATTTTGAAAAATTGGCCTTCGCTTTTAATTAGAACTCTGTCTTTCTTTGTTATGGATCCCATGGTAGTTATTTTTAGCAACGCCTCAGAGAGAATAGCCTTACCTACTTGTCGTGACGCTACAACACTCACTCAACCCGCCTGTTTTGTACGATTAGAAATCATCTCAAAATCTTTGAACATTGGCTTACCTGTTGGCGTATTAAAGTTAACACCTCTAAAAGTGCTGTAGTACTCTTCCATCCTAAGAACTCTTCTATCGCCCGAAATAATAACTTTCTACTTAATGGCTTACCCCTACCCTGGGAAACTTCTTACAAATACCTAGGTGTTCTCCTACATTCCAAACTAAATTAGATTCCTCATTTCGACAGTGTTGTCCGTAAATCGAAGAATGCAATTGGTGTCCTTAAACCCCAACTTTCTTTCATATTACAGTGGCCTGTCGCCAAATTTGAAACTGTTGCTGTACAAGAGTTATATATGTCCCATTTTAACATATGGCACTGCTGTATGTGGGACTGCATCCATCCGTCAATTACGGAGACTTCAAGTTATCCAAAATTATGTCCTCAAACGTTATGTAACTAAAGCTCCTATTTTTATCAGAAATAACGTGATTCATCGGGATCTACACGTTAAACATATTCTTCCAGCAATTAAAAGACTGGCTTTTAAATTTTACAATAGTTTCTCTCGTATAACTAATCCTATTCTTCACAGCATTCCGCCCTAAGATCCAGGGATCCCCAGCTCGGCAAAAAGGCCAAAAGCTTTATTACACCGTCCAGATATTTCCCTCTCTCCATCTATAAAGCGTACGAGACTGTGAATGCTTATGATTAGCTGACCAAGCCTAATTTTGGTTTCTTAGCTTCTTAATCCAAATTTTAATTTCCCTTTCACGTCATACTTCAAAGACCCGTGAAATTGGGCACGCGTTGGTCGACCCTTCTCCTTACGAAGCTAGATTCCCCATCTATCAAGTTTAAATCCTTCAATTCCTTCTATCTTAACATAATTGCTTTGTGACTGCAAAAACCTCCCTTTTGGGAAAGCGATTTTGGTTTCCTGCCCTGCCTCTGAATGGAGCCAGTGGTCCAATACTCAATCTCATGATTGGAAGAGGTCATCCTCTTTCATTTTAGCAAAATTCATCGTCAAGGTATCTGCTCTTTAGCACACAGTTATCGGTTTATCCATGCTCTATGGGGAAATGGAATTTTCTTCGCAGGCCAAAGCTAGGACCGATCACGGATCCAGGCGGTAGCCGTGCGATTTTTTTAATTCAAGTTTGGCGACTCGTTTACTTCGGAAAATTACTATAAGTTTTTTAATTCATTATCCGTTCGGAGGTGAAAGCAGGGCAATAGGAACTCCGTAAACCCTACTACCTTGACCTGGACCTATATTTATTCATTCATTTATTTATTTTTATTTATTTTCTTATTTTAATTTTTTTCCCTTTTCTTTTCTTTTTTGTTTTTAACTTTCAATGTCAACACTTTTCTTTCAATCCTGAGAACGGAAATTAAATCACAAAAAATTATCCATACCGAGGATATGGAGCTCTGCTCTCCGGTGCCCCGTTAACGTACCACTTCAATGTCAATGTTTGAATTTTAAAATATTTAAAACAAAATATATTTTAAAAAATAAAATTATACGCATAGTGATCTTTTTACAAAGGCACGCGTAATATTAATAATTACATAATGTGTGTAAATAGAAAACAAAATTTACAGTTGCAGATCCCCCTATTTGTGACGGTGAAAGTTAGTGGGAAATTAGCAATTTTTATTTATATTTTAATATTTATCTTTTAATAAGTCAACGATTTTCTGAATATAATTAATTTGTACATTTCATTGCATTGTGATTCCCAAATGAAGGAAACAACTCTGGTTTTATATGACCAATTAATTTATTGATTAACATAAATGATATAATATAATACATTCCTACAAAACAGGTCATACTTCATCTACACATACATTTAATTCATTCACTACAAGATCATTACTCGAATTAATTCATTATACGAATTATCATTTATTTTTCGCTAACTACCATTATATGATTACTTCACTACCGCGCTCTATATTATTAAGTTAATGAAGGCTACGCTACGAGAAGCAATGACGGTATAATATGCAGAGGAAATAAAGGGACCGTACCTTTACAGATGATAATTGGCTCGTCGTTGTGGACATCGGGCACGGAGCTATAACGGCCTCTTTTCATTCACACCTCACTGGTACTGGATACGTCTACGGTGGAGTACAGGGCTCCTTTAGTCAATCTATGTGCACGGCATTGGGCACCTCACTGGTACTGTATACGTCTACGGTGGAATACAGGGCTCCTTTAGTCAATCTATGCGCACGGCATTGGGCAATGGGGCGCAGTCGTCTTACAGCTCTGCTGGCATCAGTCACGGCTTATATCATCATCGGGCGCACATCGTACATTTTACTAGCTGGGTGGCTGCTACTTCTGATTCTGACTTCTAACTCTCTCAGTGTCCTGTCTGTCTTTTTGCTTCCTCATATTATTTCATATTATTTTTCTCTAATTTCTGCCGGCTCCACCTCTTCTCCATTCCATTGGCCATATTATTATTATAGGTCATCACAATTCGTCCCTGTCTGCCTTTTCTGCATCCCCTTTCACCAATCCGCAATGAGGGTGGGATTTATAAAATTCTCCTTTTTTTTCCCATGCACTTTTTCCCATGCTCCGACATCATGAAACACGTGTTCTGTTTTATAGCCCTCATAAATTTTCAGTCTTCCTTTCTTATTTTCTTCTCTTCGTTACCATTCATTCTACAGCACTTTTATCTTTTAGTTTTATCTTTAGCAGTTTAGATTTATTGTCAGCCATTTGCTTCTTAGACCTGCTTCTCTCTTACACTTCGCAATTATGTTACTTTGTCCGTATTTCTCGATTTTGCTGCCCCTGGCCGTGACATTATTGTCATATCCCTATGACACTATTCGTGTATAGTCAGTTTAAATGTAGTATCTTAAAATAGATTTTTTTTCTATTCTGTAAGTTCATTTACGCAAAAATATATGCTCATACAAGGAGGATAAAAATTACAAAGTCTTTCCCTTTTTCTTATAGTGGGATTTCGGAATAAGATTTGCCAAAAAGGCAACAGAATTTGGAAGATACGCTCGGCTGCAGCCAAGATCAGCAATCGGTCCTGGCTTAGGCCGCCGATAGAAAGATCCATAACTTCAAAAAGCTGAAGAAAACCGTACCGAAACGAAAAGGTACCTTTACGATGACATTAAGGCTGAACTAGGTGGCCTGTGCTACCCTTTCGCATGCGATTAAAATACGATAAATTTTATAGCGAGGTTGGTGGTTCGTACTGTCCGACCACGGAAGCAAGGTCCCTGGAAGCTGTTACGCATGCGCGAGAAAAGCTAGTCCACTTAGAAAATAGGGGAAAACGTCATATTTTCGGATGTGTTTGTTTATGAAATACGAATGTATTTCAGACTGCTTTTTGTCCTCAATTTTTAAAACTTTATTTTTGATCGAATATGTGAATAATAATTTCAAAATAATAAAAAGAAAGAAGCAAATCTATTTAAAAAAATAGGAGTGGATATTTTCGGATGTGTTTGTTTAAGAACTGCGAAAGAACGTTTTCAACCAACTTTCTTTTTCAGGATTTTTCTTTTGATTGAATGTATAAATAAAAACCGAAAAACATATTAAAATGAAGGTTTGAAAAATTTCATTTTTAAGTTATATATTGTAATAACATAAATATATATATAATGCAATAAAAATAATATATTTGATTCGCAGTTTTACAATTTGCAGAAATAATTAGAATATACAACTCAAAATTTTCAATCTTTTGAATTTTTCTCAAAGTTTCTCTTTGATGAGTAAAATTGATTTTTTCTCTTAAGACTGGAATTAGTTTACGAATTGTTGGTACTATTTTATAGACAGCATAAAATTCATGAATTGTTCTTCGAATTACATCAGAATCAAAATTATTTAAAGCTACGTTTTCGGTGGTTCTTTTTTTCTGACGTTTCCTCGGAGATTCAAATTTTGGAGTTTCTTCACCCTTTGCTTCTCTATGTATTCTTTTTACACTGGACATTGATATCCTGGTCATTTCACTAGCTCTCTTTAGGGATTGCTAAAGTGGAACAATAACATTTCCTTCTAGTGCTTCTTTATCACACAATTTAATTACATTGTGTTTTATACGTTTACAATCACTACGGAACGGCTTATTCCGAGCAGTTGTGTTAGGTAAAGGATCCATTAATTTTAATATAATAATAAAAAAACAGACGAGGCAAAAGCAAGCAAGCGCAGTTAGTAACCGATTCTAAAGAATGTCGAGAGAATACGAGACTTTTCCCCCTCCTTCCTCAGCAGCCTTACCTACAGCGTGAATAGAATCGTCTTGGCACTATGCCAACCGTGGTTCTTCGTACTGTGGTCGGACAGTAGTAGGATGAAAGAAGAACCGGTTCATTTCTAGCAATTGTTTATTTGTCAAATAACATTGGTGCGTAAGGATAATACAAAGCCAATTACAAAACGCCAGATATTGGAGTCGAAGCATAAGACAAAACAGGGGAACATGAGATATGTACACGTCAAAACACCTTTGTAGACTAAATGTTAAATATGACACAAACTCGTGGAAAATGTGATATTTACATTACAAAACCTCTTTTTGCACACTATTTGACTGTGCCGTTTCGGCGCATCCAGGGAAAGAACTTTAAAGTCAAAAGTCAATTTTTCACTTCGATTTCTAAACAAACAATACAATGTGTCATTCTGAATTAACAAATCGTCAGAAGCGAAGAACTTAATCTTTAAAATGGTACCTCATTTATCGATTTTGGTCAAATATGAAGGGAGAAAAAGGGATAAAACAAAAAACACCTTTTAGAAATAATATATTTATATAGATAGATGGTTTTTACATGCAAAAAGAATAATCTACACCTACATGGCTGTTGCCAATAAAGAAACTCCTTAATGAAATCACAGATTGATAATAAAAGCAAACGATTTTTAGGTGCGATTGATAGTGGTAAAATATAAAAAAAAAGCTTAGCGCGCGCCATCTAGGAGAAGAAAATTTGTTTATAATGTTTATACATCGATTTTTAAACAAACAATGTGTAATTCTAAATCATGAAGCTACAGAAGGAAGAGTAGCTCCGTGTTAAAAAAGTGTCTCACATTTGGTCGCCGCCACTAGGTGGCGCACACGCCGATAGTTCCGCCGCTTTAACACAGAAACCATACGCTTTAATATGGATTTTTCGTATTTTTCAAGAGAAAACAAGTTTTTTTAGTAAGTATTTAATATGAATTTATTTATTCAACTTAGCAATTGTTTATTTTCATGCAAAATGTTTATTTGAACTGTCTTTTTTGCAAAACTTCATTAAAATTCTTAAAGAAAATGAGTAAATAATGATACATAATTTTCTAGAGCTAGTTAGTTACATGCACATATAATAGCACACACTAGCTGTAGCTACAGAGTATGCAATGTCCAAACATCTGATACATGAAGAGTCACACTTCATTATATAAACTTTTTCAGAATAATTGTGAGAAATACTACTGATTAACCAAAACACACACACACACACACACACAAAATAATACAAGAATATTTTTATTTGCAGATAAGTATGAATAATACATCATACATAACAGCCTTTAAAAAGAAAAGCAACATTTTCTATCAATAATCACAAATAAATTATAATCAGGACTAATAAAATCGGAAGTTAATTCGATATTTAATCACACAATACTTTGAATTATCTTCCTTTGGGGAAAAAAATTCAAAGCATCTCAGATTACACCTTTTAAAATTGGAGGTATAACCGTCAAGTTGGTTAAATTACTAAATACAAATTTTTTCAGCGAATTAAAAAGAAAAAAAAAGCCAACTAACACTGAAAAGGACAAATCAGCTATATTTTTGCATTTTCACAAAGTATGGGTTTTATTGTAGTCACAGTAAAAAAATCGGAAAATATTAATATTTTTTAAAATTATACACAACAGATTTTGCGTAAGCATTTATACTGACAACATTGTTTATCATACAATGAAAACTTATTTACTCATGGAAACTAACTTAATAGTGATTAAATTCTATATTAAGGTCCTAGCATATTCACCAGTTTTATGGAGTTTTCATAGTAAAAAAAATATTAACAGGTACTAAATATTTTTGACTAATAGTTAGTAAAGAAAAAAAACATTAATTTCAAGTAGAAATGTTTACTAGAAATATTTTATTTTGAGAACAATTAAAAAAAATAATGGCTTTAGCTCAGACATATATCTTAATTTGCCATAACCACAAAATATATTTAATAAAAGAAAAGTATTTCATAATTATAAAGAATTGAAATTAACAACATACACTATTAATACATTATTATAAAATTAAAATTAAATCCTTAATATACAGTTTACTATAGATAAATTTGAACAAAAAATTATACATGGCAGGTTTTACAGATATGCACATTATTCATTGATATTGAGAAGGGAATAACTTTACAAATTGAATAGAAATGCAGTTAGATTCAATATCATAGTTAATTTTAGTGGTATAATAAAAGATATTACTCAGTTAAATTATTAAATGAGTAGAATAATTCAATTCAAATGTAATACAAAATAAAAGCTTAAATTTAATAATAAATAATGTGATTTATAATTTTGATTGTTTTCTAAATTTTTTAATATTAGCGCAGAGTTGAGAATTTTTATTTTCTTGTTTGTATATAAAATGCATGTGCGTAGTGAGGAAAAAGTTAGTAACATTTTGTTAAATTAAAGTTATGTTACTCATTGCAGCCTATTACTGGCATAGGAGGACTGGTTTTAAATTTCTTTTATCACTTGAAAAATTAATTTATTATTTGGTTTATTTAAATTTAGTGTTTTTATTATTGCAATTTCTAGAATATTAATGAACGTATTTTTCTATCACTATTATACATCTTATATTAAAACAAAACAATAATAATGTTCTTACCTTAGGAGCAGTAAACGAACGAGGATTTCTGTGTTCAGTTTCTTTCTTTCTTTTTATGGCTGATCGATAGCCGCAAGTACAACCAGGTGCAAAACATGTTGGCATATCTGTGCACAGAATAAATTTAAAAATTTGTGAAACAATTTTCAAAAGCACACGTCCATATAACTCACTGAAAAATCGGCGCCTCTGTTATATGTCACGCCATCTGCCGGTGAGCTACCATAATCGGTCCATTTTTCGAGGAATTCCCCATTGAAGCTTACGCTCCTTCTTATAGCTTCATGTGTATGAGAATGTACACGATATCGAATGTGAATACATATATATATCACACACCGAGAATGTGTATGAAAAAGATTTTCTGTCTGCCGAAGAATATAGAGATAAGTTTTCCGAACTATGCTCGCAAATCGAACAGCTATCTTTGAAAGAACCGAAAACGAAAGAATGCTTTGAAACGAGAAAATTCAAGCTACCAAAGATAGTGCTGAAGACGTTTATTGGGGATGTAAAGGAATATTTAACGTTTTGGAGCCAGTTTAGTAAAATTCACGAGAATACAGGTATCCCTAATGAAGATAAATTCCAGTACCTCCTGCAAACTGTTATTCCGAAATCGAAAGCATCTCGAGTGGTGGAGAGTTTTCCTGCAACGGCGGAGAATTATCCCAAGGCGATATCCCAGCTTAAAGAGAGATTTGGACGTGATGATTTATTGGTACAAATTTATGTCCGTGACCTACTGACCATGGTTATGAAAAATACTGTCACCGGACGCTCAAAAACAGATCTTTTGACATTATATGACGAGCTGGAAACAAAGATACGTGCTCTTGATAGTCTAGGACGAAAGCAAGAGAAATACGGCGATTTTCTAAGTTTTTCTAAGTGGAATCCTGTTTGCCAGAAGAGACTTTGCTAGCTTGGGAAAGAAGCAGAAACATGAAACTAGTGCCCGAAGCTGAAAATCGTTCACTGGAGAATCTGATGAATTTTCTGAAACAAGAAGTGAAAGGAGAAGAAATGGTCGAGCTAGCTCTAACAGGCTTCGCATCTTCTTCTAACTTAAAGAGAAAAGAAACAGTGAACAAAATGGATAATTACCCCACTGCTGCGTCATTGGTAAGCACTGACATTAGGAGCAACACGGGTAAGAGAATTTTATTATGTGTCTTTTGTAATAAGAAACATCCTTCCAAGGACTGTTTTGAAGCTAGAAAAATGTCTTTAGATGAAAAGAGAAAATGTTTATTGAAAAATAGAGCCTGTTTTTCATGTTTCTCTGTCTCGCACTTTTCTAAGTTCTGTAAAGTTAAAAATTCTTGTTTATATTGTGCCAAGCCGCACCATTACTTAATATGTGATCATCCTAAAGAAAGTATTAAAACTGCTGTCGTCGAAACTAATTCATTGTCTAACAGTTGTGTTAAGCATAACGTTTTTCTAATGACTTTAATTGTAAAAGTAAGTGCGAATGACAGGGAAGAAACATTTCGAGCTCTGATCGATAGCGGTTCTCAGTATTCTTATATTCCCCAGCATGCAATCGAGAAACTGGGTTTGAAGTCAAATAACAAAATTAAAATGCAGCATATGTTATTTGGGGGGAGAGAAACGCAGAGTCAGATACACGATGTTTATAAAATACTTGTTAGTTCTTTAGATGACTCATTCTCATTGACCGTTGAAGCTATCTCGGTAAAGAGAATTTGTGGCAATGTGCCGAAAATCAGCAGTTCTACGGTTATAGATGAGTTGTATAAAAAAGGGATTATTTTGTCAGATTTAGCGACAGGCGATTGCGAAATAAATTTGCTCCTGGGAGCCGATGTAGTGGGGTTCTTGTTTATGGATAAATCTGTGAAATTGGATTCCTTTTTGCTTTTGTTAAAGACGCGTTTAGGATTTATTTTAACGGGGAAACAGGAAGTGTTTGGTAAATGTAATGTAATCTCCGATACTGTTTTGAAGGCTATTTCATTATATGTTAACAACTCGTCTATTAATGAGTTGTGGGATCTCGAAAGCCTTGGGATTCAGGACCCAATCCAAAGGTTAAATAAAAATACTGGACATTTAAAGGTGGTACACGAATTTGAAAACAGCATGAAAATTCTGCCGGACGGTAGATACGAACTTTGTTTGCCGTTCAAATCGAATACAAATGAGTTGCCTTCCAATAAAGAATTGACATGGAAACGGCATAGACGAATGTGCGAACGCGCACAACGGGATGGGCTTTTAGACGATTATAAAGCTGTATTTAAGGAATGGGAGGAATTAAGGATAATTGAAAAAATCGAGAGTGAAAACGAAACCTCTCATTTTTTGCCACATCGACCGGTTGTGAAAACCGATAGTAGTACCACCAAAATAAGGCCGGTTTTTGACGCTTCGGCTCGGGAAACTGGAAAGAGTTCATTAAATGATTTACTGCACAAAGGTCCAAATTTAATTGAACAAATTCCGGACATAATTGATAGGTTTAGAAGTTATCCTACTGGAATGTCTGCTGATATCGAAAAGGCTTTCCTCCAATTCGGAATTGCCCCTGAGCATAGAGATTTTTTGAGATTCTTTTATCCCACAGAAAATGAGCTAATTGTGTATCGACATCGACGAGTGGTCTTTGGTGTGTCATCAAGTCCTTTTATGTTGGCTGCGGCACTTTCCCACTTGCTCGAACATGTGCCAGCTGAAGATTCTGAAATAGCCGATAAGTTGAAACTTTCGTTTTATGTTGACAACTGTGTCGCGGGAGTGAGTGATGTTAGCCAGCAAGAAGAATTTATTTCGAAGGCTAGAACAATTTTGTCTCGGGGTTGTTTTAATTTACGCAATTGGGAAAGCAATGCCGAATGTAAGTACATATCTAAGAGCACAGGAACAACGAAAATTTTGGGAATTTTATGGGACCTTGGTAGAGATGTTTTAAAATGCAATGTTTGTGTGAGAGATTTAAAATCTGATTGTAATATAACAAAAAGATTTATTTTAGCAGCTGTACAGAAAATTTTTGACCCACTCGGCATTTTATGTTCTGCAACTCTGCCACCTAAAATACTGTTGCAGAATACATGGAAATTAAAATTATCATGGGATTCACCTTTTCCAGAAGATGTTGTGAAACGCTTTCTAAAGTGGTGGGGTGAAGTAGATAAACTTGCAGATATAGAAATTCCGCGTTATTTTGAAATTAAAGATACCACTCAGATGCACGTTTTTGTTGATGCCTGCAAAGAGGCATATGCAACTTGCATATTTCTTAGATCAGACACTTTTCAAGGTGTAAAGGTCGTACTGGTCAGAGCAAAATCAAGAGTGGCTCCTTTAAAACAGGTGACTATCCCCAGGTTGGAGCTTATGGCATGCTGTATAGGTGCCAGATTAGCACATTCGGTGCAGCAAGCACTTAACATTACGAAAATGGAAACCATTTTTTGGAGCGATTCCATGGTTGCTTTGTATTGGATGAAAGATAAAGGGGGTGGTCAGTTTTTGTATCGAATAGAATTAAGGAAATAAAGACTCTTTTTCCTGAAAGCGAGTGGCGATATGTACCAGGAAAAATTAATCCGGCCGATCTAGTTTCTCGAGTCCTCTAGAAACCAGAGGACTCGAGAAACTAGATCGTTCTCGAGTCCTCTGGTTGTTCACCTAGTCATTTGGTTGAGTCACCTAGTCGTTTGGAAGGTCCTTCGTGGTTAGTAGAGTCTCCAGACATCTGGCCCATCACTGAATTAAGTGATTGTGAAATTTCCCAAATCTCTTCAGAAAGAAAAAGGATTAGATTATGTAATCTAAATTTGACAGAGGAAGAGATACCATGGTACGCTAAGAAATTTTCCAAATTTCATTCAATCTTAAGATTAGTAGCCTGGGTTCTAAGATTTGTTAAGGCAAGAAGTAGTATTAATGAGAGAAAAAAGTGAAAAATTAACCTTAGAAGAGATAGAGAATGCTGAGATCCGACTAATTCGATCTGTACAAGCTCTAAGTTTTCCAGACGAGTCAATACCTAACCTGTGTGTATTTAAAAATGACAATAATATCATCCGTGTAAAATCTCGCATTACTGAGCGTATAGATACTCCCCATTTTCTGTCGCCTATCCTGCTGCCTAACGAGTGTATATTTACACAAAGACTTGTAAAGCACTTTCACACTGAAAATTATCATGCTGGAACACAGTTACTTCTCAGCATAATTCGTGAAAACATTGGATACTAGGGGGAGAAGAACTGTCAGGAAAATATGGAATACTTGTGTTAAGTGCCGGCGATTTAAAAGTAAATCTCCATTGACTGATCCAGTTGCACTACCTGCTGATCGTGTAGAAGATGCAGCCGTGTTTGAAGTGGTTGGAGTAGATTTGGCTGGCCCCTTGTACCTAAAACAGGGTCGTAAAGCATGGATTGTCCTTTACACTTGCGCACTCTACCGAGCTGTGCATCTTGAACTAGTTTCTTCGCTCTCTACTGACGCCTTTTTACTATCTTATCGCCGTTTTGTGGCTAGAAGAGGAAGACCGCGAGTAATATATTCTGACAACGGTACGAATTTTAGAGGGGCACATAACGAATTGGCTGCTATCGATTGGAACAAGGTGTCTCGCTATGCAGATACAACGTACAGCGTGGAAATTTATACCTCCCACAGCTGCATGGTGGGGTGGCTTTTAGGAGAGGCTCGTGAGAACAGTGAAGGAGCTTCTTAGAAGATCCTTGGGTAAAGCCATCTTCACTTATGAAGAGCTGGTGACAATCTTATGCGAGTGTGAAAAGGTTGTTAACTCACGACCATTAACATACCTTTCCGAAGACATGCAAGATCTCACTCCAGTTACACCCGCAATGTTTTTGTATGACAGACCAACCGCTGAGGTTACTGATTTAGATATGCGGGATACTAATCACTACCGCAAGAGATTAAGATTTCGAGGCAAAGTAATCGAAGTTCTGAAAAGGCGGTCTAGGATCGAATATTTGGGTCTCTTGGTTCAACGACAGAAACAAAATACTCAGTCGTCTAACATTCGTCAAGGGGACATTGTCATGATTGGGGAAGACATGAAAAGATGTCTTCAGTGTCCATTAGCCCGGGTGTTAGAACTGATTCCGGGTAAGGACGGACTAGTGAGAACTGTCAAAGTAAAGATTCAGTCTTGTACGCTAATTCGTCCAATCCAACGCGTGTGTTGAGGCAAACTCCTTGATTAATGTAAATTCGTTTGCCCATGCAGAAGAACTGCCTCTCAACTCCGCATCAACAAAAATGTAAAACAGTTCCGCTTTCATTTCAAAATTGTATCGTGTATCGTAAGTAATTCGTATCTAAATAAAGTGCTTGTTCTAAAGTATTCATAGTCATTATCGAACAGTTTTCTCACAGCGTGTTTCCGCCTGAGGTTAGAGAATTTGCCACGTCCGCAGGCCCAGATTTCCGCATGGGCAAGTGGGGCACTTGCCCAGGGCCCCCAAAATTATGGGGCCCCCTAATTTAGTAGTAAGTTGTACATAGTTTTGAGAATTTGTTTTTCGGTTAATATAGTAAAGAGGGCAAGTGGCGGATACAGAAAAAAATCCTGGGTGGAGCACAGTACACCCACTATAGTGAAAGCATGCTTACATCCATAAGCGTTTCTAGTTTGAATTTTTTTTTGGGGGGGGGGGTGAGGGGGGGAGTTGTAATAACTCCAGACTGTGATTTATTTTGAATTTCAAAAGAAAATTTCATGAATTTATTTATTAACATTAAAATGTAAATTAATTAATTAACACTTCTTATTAATATTCATTATTTTTTTCAAATTATGAATATTAATAAGATAAAAAAAAACAGTGTTTTCAAAGTATACAAAATAATTTGTTTCATAACCATGAAGATGATTTTTCGTTCTGAAGTAGAATTCCTTTTCAAATAATTCATCAAAGAATATTCATTTAACGGTGTTCAGACGATAGATCCACATTTTCCTCGAAGTAAATACATATATAAATGACTATTTTTTTTCTGAATTTAGTCACAATTGTCGAATTTTTAATGGTTGCATGCCTTTTTTTTCTTCTTCATTACACGGTATTATGTGTTTTTTGTTGTAAAAGTGCTAGGGGAGCAAAAGCCTTGCACGCTCTTTTTTTAGAGTTCATCGATTTCCTCTGAAGAATAATTTTCGTTCCCGAATAATCTCATGCCTATTAAATGCTTCTCTGGAATTGACCTATACTATTCATATCATATATATTATCTTTCATTCAAACTCGGGCGTTCACGGAAAATTACTTTTCGATAAAAACATGAGCGATTTATTTCATCTTAAAAGTAGACTTTTATTTCCTCTGTAAGGCAGAACTTCGCTTTCTATTCTGCAGAAGAAAACGCTTAACGCACAGCACTCCTCCGATGTAACTGAAAAGCGAAAAAATGTTATTGCTATGAAACTTAAAATATTTAGGCGATATAAAATGAATGAATTTAAGAACTTAAGATAAAGAATTAAAATTTTACAACTAATAAATTAAAACCTAAAGCAACAAGAAAGTAAAATAGGGACCCATCGAAGCTACTCTGAAAATGAACGAAAATCCTGGAATATGATCTCCTACAGAAGAAAAAAATTGACGTTTGTGTTGGACAACGCACCGTCTTAAATTATAGATTGAACTTACTCCGTCTCAGAAAGAAACCCGTGTTCATTTCCATAGTTTGCATTCTCGTCAAAAGTGATATTATGTTGGCACAGTCAAAAAGAGAAAAATGTGGCGATAGAAATGCAATGAAAATAAACATGTAACTGTCTTTAAACGCGAGAAAAAGTTTAAATGTTTCGGTCATTTATAAATATTTAATTCTTTAACTCGCCGTTTTTTTTCGAAAAAAAAATTAGACAATGAAATTATCAAATGGTTTCTAAAGAATATCTGCTCTCGAAACGATGAAGAAATAACACATGCAAAAGTAAAGTAAATAATTATCGATTTCTAACCTGAATTAAGAAAATTGTACTAGATAATTTATATATGATTACAAAGTATAAAATCTCACTACACTGTGTGTTAATATATGTTATGTGCGTTTGTGTATACACATTATTATATGGTATATATTACCATCTTTATATTTATCATAATAAACATAACTGTATACAATTGAAATAAACACAATTCAACTTTCAATTATGATTTATTTACCATCTCTTTCAAAGAATTCATAAACTATGGTGATAACGATGTTAATAACATACTCCAATAAAGACAGATCTGACTCAATTGTGAGAGAGAAGCAGTGATTTTCAAAATCAACGCAAACTTGAACGAAAAAAGTCCGCAAATAGTATCAAAATAGAATTTACATAGCTATATGTTATTTATCATTCTGCAAATTTAATTTCAAAACATGAAGCGTCTTTATAGAATATTATTATTAGCGTTTCACATCGGCTTTATCTACGATGTCTGCCACAGTAAAAGGAAATCCTGCAATCGACTACTAAGAGTTTTAAGTTTACTCGTAACTGCTGTATTAATTATTAACACCCTCTCTGTGATAATTACTTTCGAGTATGACACTCACTCTAATGAGTATTTGCAAACTGTTTTCCATTATACAATACCCCTTTTCTTCAGGTGTTTCCTAATTATAAACTTCAGGCAACTCGAAATTTTAATGCACAACGTATCGAAACTAAAATTAGATAATTACAAAAAGTTAGAACGAAAAGCCGCTTTCTGGGTGATAGAAAGTGTAATAATCCACATTATAATTTTTGCAATATTCATACTGCCCTACATAAGGAATAGTGAATATCTGTTTTACTACTTTCAATACTTCCAATTTGGCTATAAAACCAGTTCCTTATTACTAAACAAAATAATCGTCAGCATATCTGTATTTCTTGATATCTTTGCATGCGGTATGCCATTTTCTGCATTCTGCATATTGTATGCAACTGTCTGTTATCAGCTTAGCTTGGCTTTAAAATCATTCAAAATCGCAATGAAAACAGGGCCATCTCCTGATTACAAACGCTGTTTGAAAGCTTATACTTCTTTGAAGAAATTAATAACGGTATCTGACCGTAATTTATCTTTTCTGATATTTCAGTATTTGTTCTACGTGACGGTATGTTTCCATTACATATACGATGCATATGCTTCCAATATTGCTTTTGATTCACAAAAGGACATAGCCTTTTATATACTAACTCTTCAAAACCTAATTTGCTTTATAATAATGTGTATCACAGCTTCAGCCGTGTCGAAGGAAGCCGCAGAAATTGCCGAATACGCTCGGTCTGACACGGAATACGCCTCAGGATCTGGGCTGTACCACACTTTATTTCTTTTGAACACAGATAAAGAAATATGCATGACCGTAATGGGAAGAGTAGCGATCAAGAAGAAATTTATCCCGGCGTACTTTGGAACAGCACTTACTTATTTAGTTCTAGCGGATACAATTGCGAATTTTAAAAATTCAAAAGTGGAATGGGTAGATTATTACGAGTACGAAGATTATTAAGCAGTATATACAGGTTGTCCCAAAACGACCGCATAAACTCTGCACAGCTAGATTCCTCGTTGGGAGTACATAAAAACTACCCAAAGGAGCGTTCCTGTACGATCCATAGCTTACGAGAAAAATACGAAAAACAAAGTATGACGTCACTGCCGGTGCAAGAAAAAAACACTTTATTGGACATATCAACAGCATGCACAATTTAAAGCAGATGTTCAAAGTGTCCGCCTTGCATGTCGAGGCAGGCTTGAGCACGCCGTGGAATGGCTGTCATCACACGTTGCAGCATCGCGGGGTCCACCGAAGTACAAGCAGCATGCAGACGAGCAACTAAGTCCATTTGTGTTGTCACTACGTCTCGATACACCAGTTTCTTGAGATGGCCCCATAGGAAAAAATCCAACGGTGTAAGATCTGGCGAACGTGGCGGCCATAGAACCGGACCCCCACGTCCGATCCAGCAGCCGGGGTATTCCATATCCAGCCAACCACGTACAGGAGCACAGAAATGCGCCGGAGCCCCATCATGCTGGAACCAATGGCATGATGGGGGGGCGGCAATACAGGGATCCTTAGGCAAGTCCCTGTATTGCCGCTAATGGTATGTCATCGAGGAACTCGGTTAAGACCTCATTGAGAAACACCAAGTACGACTGTCCCGAGAGCCGTTCAGGCAACAGATATGGTCCAAGCAGGCGATCCCCGAGTATGCCGGCCCACACGTTAAGAGACCAACGTTCCTGATTTTTCTGCGGCCGGATTGCATGCGGATTGACCTGGGACCACATATGGCTGTTGTGATGGTTTAATACCCCATCACGAGTGAAACATAATTCATCAGTCCACAGGATATGTGCAATGAAACCATTATCTGTGTTCTGTTGCTGCAACAGCCATTCACAGAAGACCACGCGTTTCTGAAAGTCATCTGGTTTCAGACCTTGCACGGTTGTGTACCGAAATGGCTGTAGTCTCTCAGACCGTAAAAGCCTGTGCACAGTACTTTTACTCGAAGTCATCTCACATGCTAATGCGCGTGTGCTTACCTCGGGCGTCTCTTCTACCCGCTGCAGTATTGCATCCGCCTATGCTACAGTCAGGCCGCTCCGCGGTCTTCCAGTATTGTGAAGATTGGCTGTTGGCAAGACGCTTCCCGTATTTCGCAGTCTGTCGTCCAGCCTACGGATGACGTTGACATCGGGAGGACGGCGGGACGGATATCGACGGGCATACTCCCTAGCAGTTCGTAAGGCATTTCCATTACATCGGCCGTACATCAAGTACATGTCGCAGTAGTCACGAACGGAGTACATGGCCACCATACGAAGACTACCGGTAGCTGCAAGATGCAGCCTTTTAAATACCAGTTCAACGGTGGCTTAACGGCATTCCATGGCGCGCGCGTTTGCATGACGCGATATGCGCGGCGAACGTTTTAAACATTATCGTCTGGAAAGATATGCAAATATTGTTGTTGATATGTCCAATAAAGTGTTTTTTTCTTGCACCGGCAGTGACGTCATACTTTGTTTTTCGTATTTTTCTCGTAAACTATGGATCGTACAGGAACGCTTCTTTGGGAAGTTTTTATGTACTCCCAACTAGGAATCTAGCTGTGCAGAGTTTATGCGGTCATTTTGGGACACCCTGTATATGGAAATTTATTAGGCAGTATACATGAAACTAAAAGTCTCATATTGCTGATACTTCGAGATTCATCATATTCGAGTATGAATATTTAATAGAAAATATGGAGATTTAATGGAAATTTATTAGGCAGTATGAAACTAAAAGTCTCATATTGCTAATACTTCGAAATTCGTCTAATTCGAGTACGAAGATTAAATAGAAGATATGGAGATTTAATGGAAATTTATTAGGCAGTATATGAAACCAAAAGTCTCATATTGCTGATACTTCGAGATTCATCTTATTTGAGTACAAAGATTAAATAGAAGATATGGAGGTTCAATGGAAATTTATTAGGCAGTATGAAACTAAAAGTCTCATATTGCTGATACTTTGAGATTCATCTTATTCGAGTACGAAGATTAAATAGAATATATGGAGATTTAATGGAAATTTATTAGGCAGTATATGAAACCAAAAGTCTCATATTGCTGATACTTCGAGATTCATCTTATTTGAGTACAAATATTAAATAGAAGATATGGAGGTTCAATGGAAATTTATTAGGCAGTATGAAACTAAAAGTCTCATATTGCTGATACTTCGAGATTCATCTTATTCGAGTACGAAGATTAAATAGAATATATGGAGATTTAATGGAAATTTATTAGACAGTATGATACTAAAAGTCTCATATTGCTGATACTTCGAGATTCATCTTAACAATACGGACAGTTTAAGACACGGTCACAAAAAATCATATTTTGTTGAAACTGAAAAAAATTAAAACTCATTGAGAGAGCTTTTATTTCTGTGTAACAAAGAAGAGATATTTAAAACTTCAAAAACACACGGTCACAACCAATCTTATTTTGTTGAAACTAAACCATACCAATCATGTTCATGAGTATTTCAATTTGTTTACTTCAGAATATTTTCATTTAAACAGCTTTGAGACTATCCGTATTTTGAAGAAATTGAACAAGAAATATGTAATGCATGATTATGAGCATTTCCTTTGCGCATTTTAGAAGATTTATATTGAAAAAAATCTAAAATCTCTCTGCAAATATCATTTGTACAATGTTTTAAGGAGTGGATTGAAATTCATATTGGTTTATTAGCTAAGACTAAGGTCTCGAATGGAGAGTTTTTGGGATAAAAGTACATGCAACTTCAAAGTGAAAAATTCCATATGATTTACTGTAATTTATTCGTGACTCATTTATGACTTAAAATTTTAAATAGAAGAGGAGAATCAATACAGTGTTTCGTAAATAGGTGCTCTAACTTTCAACGTGTCGATAAACCTTGCTTAGAACTTAGTGCACGAGTTGTGGTAAGTGAGAAACTAATGTAAAGGACGCATGGTGATATGAATAAATCTAAATTTAGAGGATAAGTGCTGTTTGCCTCTGACCTTGGTCGAGTGCAAATGTGTTAGCATAGTGCTCTTTCCGTGCAACCACGTACTAGCGCCTTGGTCTAGCTAGTAGGTATGCGACATCGATAACAAAACATCGATGTTTTGAAACATCGATATTCAATATTAAAACATCGATGCTAATAAAACATCGCCCAAAAACCATCGATGTTTTTAAACATCGATGTTTTAGAACATCCATTTTTTAAAACTGGTTTAGTAATCTCTAACAATAATGTTACTTCTGTTAGTCGTGGGGGGGGGGATTTAATTTTACTCTCTGATTGGGCTGACACAGATGACAAAAACTTGGTTGCTTTTGCCTTGGGCTACATTGATGACTCAAAATTCTCGTCGTAAATATCGCCATGTTTTGCCTTCAAATGTCCAGATAAATTCGTGGTATTGCCAGAAGTTTTGAGGGACTTAAAACGGTACTTTTGGGAGGCATCTTACTAATAATATTAACGTCAACTTATTTAAAACCAGAACAAAACAAAAACTTAAATGGCTGCTCTCGTGTATATACTATTTGTAAAATAAAACCCCCATGGAAGGTTCTGGAGTGTCAGGAACATTCCAAACGCTCTGATTGGTTCGTTGGTTGTTGATTGCCATTTGTCTGTTTGCTAAGGAATTATTCCCCACTTTTGTATTCGTCCTTTTCAGAATTCAGACTTACATTTACTGAGTGTGAAAATTATGCTACGTGGTAAATTTTTTTTATTATGGTACTTTTTCATTTAAAAAAACATCCAGACAACGTCGATGTCTTTATCGAAACATCGATGATTTGAAACCATCGACATCGATGTCGCATCCCTACTAGCTGGTGTATTTTTTGAGTTTCCTATCTCGGTACTCGTGACCTTACGGGGCTTTTGGCCTGCATATGAGCGACAGTGCTGCAATATAGGGACAGCCTTTTCAGACTCTACTAATATAATGTATAAACCTGGGACTTCAAAAATGGATTGGACTGCAGAAATTGCAAACCGAACTCCTACGGCGCCGGCGTGCAGCCTGGAAAAATCTACAGGAAATCAAGCGTATCCTCGCCGGGAAGGCAGCTATCAAGGCGTTTCAACCCTATGCTCGAGCTATCGACGAACTTATACGGACTTGTGCTATCCTATCGATGTGTGGAATCAACGTGTCCAATTTTTCCCGGACTGGTTTACTCAGGCCCATATTTCCGCATGGGCAAGTGGGGCACTTGCCCAGGGACCCCAAATTTATGGGGCCCCCTAATTTAGTATTAAGTTGTACATATTTTTGAAAATTTGGTTTTAGGTTAATTCAGTAAAGGTGGGCAGTGGCGGATACAGAAAAAAATCCTGGGTGGGGCACAGTGCACCCACTATATTCATTTCAAAAGAAAATTTCCTGAATTTATTTATTAACATTAAAAGTAAATTAATTAACACATTCTTATTATTATTATTATTATTTTTCAAATGTTTGACTTGGTAGAAAATTTTTTGAATTTTCGGTCCGAATTTATGGGGGGGGGGGCCTTGGTGAGTGTCCCACATGTTCATGTGGAAATCTACTCCTGCAGGGGGAGAGCACATGGCCTCCCTCTGGATCTGTCCTTGTAGGGGGCCCCCAAAGTCTGCTTTGCCCAGGGCCCTATTGGGTCAAAGTCGGGCCCTGAACGTCCGAAAGTTCAACCGACTGAATCGGCAGTGAAAGCTCCCAATCCAGATTCTTCGGACGTTAATCAGCCTCAAGTGACCAGATGTGGTCGGTTCATAAAGAAACCTAAAGAACTGAACTTAGTGTCTTTAACTGATGTTTTTGAGTAGCTATCCAGCTTCTCAAAAAGGGGGGAAGATGTTGCGAATGGCAGCGCCTTACCAGCCAATCAGGAGCAGCGCGAATTGACGTCAGATGTTGATGCTCTTATTTTTCAGCCATTTGATCTTGTAACTTTCGTCTACGTAGTTGTGTTTTTGTGTGCTTTATTAAATATTCTTTATGTGTCACATCCCGTCTTTTATTCAGTAGATTTAATTGATCTGTCGAAATACGACATCGGGTAGATGTCAGCCCTGCATCAATATTTTGAGTTGTTCCGTTACTGAGCGTGACGCTACAACATACAATCGAACATAGGTCTAAAAAAGATACTTTTAAAGGTACTTAAAAGTGACCACTCCCCTTAACTGACAGTGATAACGGAACTGGTGTTTAGAAAAGCTGAATATCTTTGAAAAATTGTAGTATGAGTACAATCCCTTAACTGCTCGAAACAGCAAATCAAGCATTAGCAACAAATTGCTCATGCATAAATCATATTTTCGTCCCATTTTAACATATGGAGGGCCAGCTTGGTCACACTGTGCTAATTCGCACATTAATAAACTCGCTTCTGCACAGAGCAGTACCATTAGGCAAATCGTTAATGTACCATGGTTAGTGACACCCCATTATTTAACAAAATACTTCACCTTGATATTGTGCCAGATGCGTATATAGGTACGAAATTTTGATCAAATAACTCATATCAACGATACAACGATACTTTCAATCCATCGTACCAGAGGGTAACATTGGATATAAGATGTGATATAAAATTTAAAAGTCCCTCACAGTACAATGCATGTAAATGAATTTAAAATATATCAAAAGAGAAATTTATGTTGATATAATTTTCAATTTATATACCTCTACCCGAAGGCAACCCGTCAAAACGAAAATATTTTCCCCGAGTCATGATTGGAGGCCATAGAGAACATTTACTGTGTGTGTATGTATGTATGTATATATATATATATACACTCAAGCGTCAAAACATTATGACTACCTGTCAATAACGAGTTGGCCCACCTTTGGCGCGCAACACAGCTTCAACCCTCCTTGGCATGGATGCCACAAGTCCTTGGTAGATGGCCGGAGACAGTTTGTACCAGATGTTTAAGCAACGGTCACGCAAATCCGAGATATTGCGAATTGGTGGTCTTTGAACTCTGAGCTGCCGTCCCATGACATCCCAAATGTGTTCTATCGGTTTGAGATCCGATGAGTTAGGCGGCCAAGACATTAACTGGAATTCAGCATCATGTTCCTGGAACCACTCCAACACAATTTTATCCTTGTGACACGGGGCGTTGTCCTGTTGGAACATTCCATTTTCAGCTGGAAAAACAGAGGCCATGTAAGGGTGCAACTGGTCCGCAATGATGTTCAGATACCTTTTAGCATTCATGGTCTGCTCTACCACAACCACAGGTCCCAGAGACGCCCAAGAGAACGTCCCCCAAAGCATAATACCGCCACCACCGGCCTGTGTATGACCTACTGTGCATTGAGGTAGCAACAGTTCGCCTGGAAGACGGCGTATCCTGACATGACGCTTGGTCAGCAAAGGCACACGAGTGGGACGTTTGCTACGTAGCCCCATATCCAACAGTGTCCGCTGAACAGTGTGCTGCGATACTATTCTACTTGGCCCTGCATTGTATTGGGCTGTCAGCTGAGCCACTGTCTGGCTCCGGTTTTGCTTCACCATCCGAGACAGTCTCCGACGACCTTTTTCTTTGATAGCGTGTGGACGTCCAACACCATGTCGTCTACTGCTGGTTTCACCGTCATTCATCCACTTTGCATAAGTACTAACAACTGTAGGTCGCGAACAACCCACGAGTCGTGCAGTTTCGGAAATACTTGTTCCGAGCCTTCGAGCCATTACAATCTGCCCTCTATCAAAGTCGTTTAGATCCGCAGCCTTTCCCATCACACACAGAAGTAAGTGAAAGAATGATTCTTCAGACTCTCCAGCAGCAGTTAAATACCACTTCCACCTGATCACGTGCCTTCCACGTCATCCAGGCCAATTCATTGCAAAATGTAGGGGTGGTCATAATGTTTTGGCTCTTGAGTGTATATATTATACACTGCTGGCCACCCAAATTGCAACACCAAGAAAGACAAGAGATATCACAACAAAATTTATTTTGTAGATAACATGTTGACCAAGTATCAAATGATTAAATTTATAGACTTCTGTGAAGTGTGGTTCCTGCCAAAATCAGTAGCCAGAGTAGCCGCCCTTGTTGGAGATCACCGCTGCCACACGCCTCGGCATTGATTCAAAGAGACTTTGGATGAGTTCTTGGGGTACAGCAGACCAAGCAGCTTCCACACGTTGCCAAAGTTGATCTGCTGTGGCAGCTGGGGATGGAATCTGGTTCAATCGTAGAGCAACCATGGACCACATGTTTTCTATCGGCGAAAGATCCGGAGAGCGAGGCGGCCAGGGAGGCAATTCAATCTGGCGATTGACGAAGAACCGTTGGACAATGCGTGCCACGTGTGGTCGCGCATTATCCTGTTGAAATATGGCTGTGTTCAAGCCCTGAAGGTAAGGAAGGACAACTGGCTCCAACACCTCGGAGATGTAGCGCTGGCTGTTTAAAGTACCGGCAATGCGTACTAGAGGTGTGCGAGAGTGATATCCAATACCGCCCCATGCCATAATACCCGGTGCAGGACCAGTGTGGGGGTGCATAACGCAGCTGTTCAGCATCCTCTCTTCACGGTGTCTCCAGACTCGAATGCGACCATCGTGGTGTTGCAGACAGAAGCGTGACTCGTCAGTAAAGACAATTTCATTCCATTCTGCCGTTCACATCCTTCTGTCATCGCACCATTGGCGGCGGAGACGTCTGTGGTTCTGCGTCAAGGGTAGACAAAGCAATGGACGTCTTGCAGACAGACCACTCTGCTGTAAACGGCGTCGAATGGTACGCGCAGACACTGGATGATGCGTTACAGACTGCATGTGCTGTGTTATGGTTCGTGATGTGAAAGAACGATCCGTCACTGCCATGCGCACAATTTGCCTGTCATCACGTGAAGTGGTGCGCTGAGGTGGATGCGATCGAACACGCCGGTCCGTCGTACCCTGCTGCATCCAACGATCACATATCCGCTTTACAGTTGTTTGGTTTCGTCCAACACGACTACCGATTTCCCTGAAAGATAATCCACAATCTCGGTAGGCCACTATCCTTCCTCTGTCGATATCGGATACTTGATCAAAAGATGATCGCTGTTTTCGACGAGGCATAATTGATCGTTTTTTTGAAAAAAACCACAAGAAAAACACAATTGCCGAACTTGAAATCGTCGAAATCTCCAAGCCTTAAATAGCGCTTTGAAGTGGCGCCACAGGCGCGCGTGATGTGTGTCTGCGCTGAAATTCTAATCATTTGCATATCTCATCTCCGCTAATGCATGTTGTAAATTTCATGTTATTTGCATGTTTCCTTCAGGGTGTTGCATTTACAGTGGCCAGCAGTGTATATACGAGCGTGTATGTGTGTTAGTTATGGATACATACAGGGTGAATCTGAACAAGTGGGCAAAACTTTACGGGGTGATAGAACGCATCTACACTAACAATATTCGTCATAGAAAGTATGGGCGGAACGCAAACAGCGAGGCGCTAGGTGGCGCTGTAAATGGTACCCGCTTGCCACACGTCCTCATTCGTTCCAGCCAAGGTTTTCCGTAAATGTTTGGGCAGGGATCGTCCATGACCATTTGGTTGGCCCATACCTACTGCCATATCGTCTGGACGACGAATCGTATCACCCATTTCTACGAGAGGTGTTGCCGGAGCTGCTGCGTCCGATTCCAACCCCCAATCAGGTCGAGAATGTGGTTCAAGCACGACGGCACGCCTGCACACTTCAGGTTGGGTGTGCGGAACAATTTAGATGCAACATTCTCAGGGAGATGGATCTCTCGTGTTTGGACGTTTTCCTGTGGGGACATATGTGTGGTAGGGTTAATTGGGTGGGTCGTGATTTAGTATAGTGGTAGGCAATGATACCATTACTCTGAATTCTAAACAATACATTAATTTATTAACACAACACATATATTAGTACACATTCAATTATATTATTGACTAGCGGCCCGTCCCGACTTTGTCCGGGTTGAACAAAATATTATACCAATAAATTTCCAGTTGATAGACAATAAATTGTAAATCTTTTTTTACCTTAATAATAACCTAAATAATACCTTAAATTAATTTTATGTTAGTTAATAATTAAAATAAATTTTTTAAAGAAAAAGACGTGCCGGAGAACGGCTAGGTTCGAACCGCTAGCGTCAGAACAGAAGCCCACCGCGATAGCACCACGATAAGGATCGTTGAAATCTTCGGAACAAAAAGCGGTAGAAGACAGTAGCGGAAACAATGGAGATTGCTAGGATTAAGCCCCTAACTTTATTTCTACTGATCAGATATACATAATATATAGCCTATGTCCATCTGGAATAATGTACCTTTCAAACAGTGAAAGAATTTTTTCAAATAGGTACAGTGGTTCTGAAGATTACCCTCCACGTACAAAATCGCTCTCTCTTTATATATAAGTATAGATAATTATGAACCTAAAGAAATACTCATTATATCAAGGTATTATTTAACTGCACTATTTCACTTATTTAAATTAATTTCATTTCAGTACGCAATATATATTATTTCTTAACTTCCGCCTATATCATAAGACTCGGGGGTTTATAGACTTTTTGGCAATAGGTAATGAAAGGTTACCTCCATTTTTGCAGACTGCAGAAAGGAAACATTCGCCGGCATATTCACCTGCATCGATTGGGATATCTTTCTTCAGGATTCACTTTCGCTGGTGAACACAGTCATCAGAATCACTACAAGTCGTGGGAAGAGGCGGACTTTAACGGTCGGATCGGTTCTCCATCTTTGGCTTGTGGGGGTCAGGCAATCTGTCTTGGTTTCGTAACTCAACTATTCTCATCTCATCGGTAGCTTGCAGGGGTCAGGCAATCTATCTTGGCTCCGACGCTCCTCTGATCGCTAGCTTGCGGGGGTCAGGCAATCTTTCTCGGCTCCACTATTCATCTAATCTCCTCTCATCGTTGAGTTGCAGGATTACAGCGATGCGCTAAGTCGGGGCGCAATCTCCCATATATTATTTTTAGACTTCTCGCTTACGAGGCTACAACTCTATATTCGTGTAATAAGTCTGAGAGTCAAAATCAATTATATTATATTTTATATTCTCACTCTCTCTATTTTTTATCTTCTCAAAGCCCCGCCTTTTACATTTTCATTCGTCTCTCATGTTCAACCTTTTTTTTTTAACTTCCACTTCGATTCGCTAATTTTCACCCCCTAATTATTTCTTTAAACCATTCAGAGCGAGGGGCCTTTTATACAAAAACAATTCCGCCTTCGACTCATCCCTGCCTTTCTATGGATCCTGTTTTCCCAGAACATCTCCTATGTGTGGGGTCCTCTTCTCTTTGCCAACAATTCTCTTTTCATCTCGATGTCCCCTCTATCTAGACCCCTCGCTGTTTCGTCTCTTAACTGTTGCTTTTCAATTTCTTCTTCTTCATCCGGTCCTTTGTATGGTCAAACGCCATTTCAATTTTCTCATTTTAACCCCGATTGTCCGATTTAATTGGGTTTGTCTGCCCTTTTTGAACTTCTAACATGTCGTATCCCCACGACATTCTTCTTGTATCGTCTGGCGTCATTTCACTGTTCCATTTTCCGTCCCGTTTGTTAATTGGTTTTTCTGCACCTTTTCTATTTTCTTTTTTTATATGTCTTAACCCACGACAATATGAAAAGCCTAATCTGCGAGTACCCCATTGAAACTAATATGGAACTTGTCGCCAGGATAGCTGTTTTTGCCGGCGATATTCAGGAAATACCTGGTGTCTTCGCAAAACTGCGCCAGTCCTTATCCCGCAGGTGTGAAGCCTGCATTACAGCTGACGGAAGCTCTTTTGAGCACTTTCTTTGACCATGTAAATCAATTACATTCCTGTCAATAAAATGTTTTCTTCAGTATCGCCTCTCATTCTTGTGTTAATTTTGGACTCAGAAGCGGAAGTGACGTCACGTCTTAGATTTATCGCTTTTGCGAAGGCAGTGTGTCTACAGGACATTGCTTATCTAGTGTAATTTTTGTTTATTCGGCACATGCCGGATGTGATGAGGTTTGCGCGCGAAAAATGTTAAAAGAAGGTTATTCTGGGAGATTTTGTCTTAGGGTGAGGTCGTGTCAGACCATTTGCGCTCCCGTTATGTTATTTTTATTGTGATTTCGTTTTGTAACTCTGTGTGTCTCTATATATAATCAATTGTGTTTGATTAAATTACGACTTCGTTTTTATTTGGCGAAGCAAGAATGCCTATATTTTAATGATAATTTAAATTCGGCCATGGAGAAATTTACTTAAACAAAACCACATTGGTTTTAAAAGCGCTACTCCACGTCGCAACCAGTTGGGAAATACGTAGGTAGGCTGAAAAGTAATGCACACATGCTTGTAGAGCGCGAACGAAATGACCTTCAAAATAGCGCCAAGTGGCATTTGGAAGTTCCCTCCCTCCTCAATACGCATGCGCAGGTTTGAAATCGTTGTGTTCATCCTGTGTATTTTGAAAAGCGGTAGTATGGAGACGTGTTCTAGTGCTATGTCAACGGCGAGTTATACAACGCGCTGTTATCGAATTTTTAACAGCTGAAAAAGTGAGTCCTACTGAGATTCATCGTCGTTTAAAGGCTGTTTAAGGTGACGATGCTGTTGATAGGGGTATTGTAAATCGATGGGTAGTAAAATTTCGTGGTTTCGAGCCTGGAAAAGCCATAATTGTTTATGAAACACGCAACGGACGTCAGATCACTGCCACAGACGATGAACATCGCAAACTCGTCGACGATTTGATTCAAAATGACCGGCGAATCACTCAAAAGCGTATCGCAAACCATAATGGAGTATCCAAGGAATGTGTCTGCTTCATTATAGAACGATTGGGATACCGTAAAATCTATACTCGATGGGTACCACGCCGTCTCACAGGCGAGAACAGCGTCGGACTGGAGAAGCTCTGCGAAACCTGAAGTTTGAACCAATTCCACGCCCTCCTTATTCCCCCGATCTTGCGCCTTGCAATTTTTATTTTTTTTTCCTCTACTCAAGAGAGACCTAAAGGGTAATCATTACACCTCGGACGATGTAAAGAACGCAGCTGTCAAGTCGTGGATTCGAGAAAAGTCGGAAGAATTTTTCAGTGACGGAATGAGAAAACTTGTTACACGTTGGGAGAAATGTGTTAGCCTTAACGGTGACTCTGTTGAAAAATAAATATATGATTTTGAAGCTTAAGAATTGTCATGGAATTGTACTTTAATGTTCTTTTTGCCCGATCTCGCTATTTCTTTTTGTTCGCTCTCTACAAGCATGTGTGCATTACTTTTCAGCCTACCCTCGTACATTGTTCGTTTTTGTTTTAACACGCTTTAATAGCCTAGTCAAAATAGGTTTTATGGCTAAAAAATATGAAAGTTTTGAAAATTGGTAGAGATGTTTGTTTAGACACGCTAATGAACATACTAAAATTCCCCACCGATCAGACTTGAGCTTCCGCCGCCATCTTGGAAAATGTGTACACTTTTTTGGTTTTTTGGAAATAACTTTAAAAATATTGATTTTATAAAAAATAATTAAATACAAAAACTAAAGAGCATTAAATTATGAACAAAAATCATTCATAACATTTTTTATATGTCTAACAGGAACAAAGATAATTGACTTTGAAAAGAGCGCACTATCACACCTGGGACGCGCAAGCGCGGTTCCCCATTGCGGTGGGGGGAAATACCCGCGCATGTGCATACCATAATTAGCCAAATTAGTTTTACACTAAATGGGAAGTTTTTTTGTATTTTTTCAAATAACTGGGGAAATATTAACTTTACGTAAAAAAAGTTTATTTCAAAAATTAAAAAACATTAAATTATGTACAAAAACGATTTTATACATTTTTGTCGTAAACCTAACAGGAACGAAGGTATTGACTATAAAATGCGAGTTGATAATGGATGTAGCTTGTTGCAGGCGCTCTTCTTTGAATTTCTAACCTCTCCCACATTTCGGCATTCTTTAAACACAAGAAAATAGACTTTAATGTTTTAGGCTATGTAGATAATTAATCATTATTAATTTTATACATGAATGTAGTAAACTTGGGGGTATTCACTATCAGATTTCCATTTCGAATAATTATTCAATCTTACCTACATCAGGATTTACGTGCTTTTTTCGGTACGGGATTCTCCCCTTTGTCAGGCATGTATAGATCGTCTATGGATCCGCTAGCATCGGCCCATTCATCAACTTCTTTCATTCGATCGTCATCATCAACAGGGCTGATGCCATTCTGACATACCCCATTGCAATTATTGCAGGCCGTTGTGTAGTTGATGCCTGCTTTCCGATATCCGCATCTTACTCCACAGTCAGTCTTACAGTTGCAAAACACCATGTTTAAAACTGAATCGGGAGCTACTGCATCCATAGTTGTGATGGGCACAAGAATTTTCTCTTGACGCTTCCAGCCCCACAGGCAGTTGGGCCTTTCTTTTTCAGGTGCTCCAAGGTCTTCCTCATTTTAATTTCGATGGCTCGTATTTGAATGTGTGCGTTTAAGGTTTCTTGCGATGGTGGTTCAGTAGCAAAATCTCGAAACAACTCACGGAGATTTTTACATTCCAAATCCGATATGTCCATGCATTCAAAAACTACTTTTGCTAAGGCTGTTTGGGTCAATAAATGAGCTCGGACGGCCCTAGCGTATGCATGGCCAGGCAACATTTTTTCTACTGACGTAGGTGCATAAATCAAAGTGAGTATTTCTTTTAACCCACTTCCAGCCATTATGTACCCAATGTAGCCTAAGAATGACATTAAAAGATGGAATCCACCAAGCCTCACAATACAACTTGATAATAATGGATTGGATGTTGATGCGATTATCTCTCGAGCTTTAATATACAGTGGTTGGTCAAACGTGAGTATGCAAGACTTTTGGTGCATTTTAACACACTGCTGGGCAGCATATTTCAGCACAGTAAAAATGGTGTCATACTTGCTTGGTTGTGAATTAACATAAGGAAGAGTTATTACTTTGGTCTTTTCACAAGGCTGGTTTCTGGTTATACAATGGAAAAATCCTTTCCATTCAGGTATCTGTGGAAGACCTAACCACTTAGCACACATCCAGGAGATATCAGATGGCTTAGGCAGTGGTAAATCTCCCGCTAAAGGATTTAAGACATTCAAATCTTCGATAGTAATTGTTTTTAACCCAGGCCCTCGAAAATTTTCAAACGTTTCCAGAGGAATGATTCCCATTTTGCCTACGGTCGATGCGAATGTAAGTTCGGTTAATTTTTTTATCTTCGTCCCGGTTGGAGTAAAACAAGTAATGCGCCCCCCCCCCCCCATGCTATGAAACGTATTCAGGCCATCGATTGTCGACACATTGAAATTTGCATTGTCAAATACGAATTGGCAGAGTAATCCCTCGCGCATTTGGGGTTGCGTATGATTTATGGCTGACATCTCAAGTGTTTGGGCTTCATAGTAAGAAGAACAAAATCCCAAATTCGAGAGCATTGTTATTAAATTCTTGGAACAGCACTTATTGTACAAAAATAAAGCAAGACCATTGAGCAGCGGAAACATAAATGATCGTGACCTTAGCGGTGATATAATGACGTGAGCTGTTGAAGTGACTTTTTTTCCGCCTTAGCAGTCTTTTTTTTAATAATCAGGTGCTCCAAAAAAGATTTTAGGCTTTCTGGAATGCCCTTGTTCACATCTCTGAAAAAGTTATCACTTGGAGGATAGCAATGAGTGTCATAAACTGGTGTCTGGATATCTTCTTTTATTATGGCTGCAGCAGTTTGTACTATTCGTAGACGCTCCTCACGATCATTTCGTATCCTTTTGTCGTACCAAGAGTCTGATAAGACTTTCATTCCAGTATTACGTAAACATAAGACAGTAACTTTTTTGGAGTTTGAAGCAAAAATAATTCCATCCCCGTATTTTTGTTTCAACTTATTTCTCAAAGTGATGTCGTCTGGAACTAGCCCTGTAATTTGAGATTTAAGTTCGGGTAGTGAGAATTGACAGTCGTCATTATTATCAAGGAAGAAGGATATTTCGTCTACAGCTGCTGAGACGTAATCCGACTCAGGCCGCCCTCTCTTTCTGATTGGATGTAGAAAAAAAATGAAGCTATCTTGGTGATAAATCGCATCAGCTGCAACTAAATCAGCAACGTTTATTATACCACACTGAAATTCCTCTCCCCACTGGTCATGTCTATTCTCTGAAGCTTCAAGAACTTTGTTTTTCATTTCGAGGCTCCTAACTTCGTATATAGTTCTTCGCCTGTCAGTTGTTTTTTTTTTTTTTGTCTTGCTTTGAATTCTTCGTCTATCACTGCCGTACAAAAGAAACATTTTGTTCGAAAATCGAACTGATTTGAAAAAGATCGTAAACTTACCGCGCGCTCTTCACTTTGGGATGTTGACGCGATTTCTGCATTTCTTTTTAAATCAACTTTTATACTTCCTGGTCTGGTGTAATTTCTCCGACACAACGAATGAACCGAAACAGATTTTAAATGTTCCAACTGTTCATGCTTATTGTCTTTTCTTTGGACACTAGCTCTCTTTAAAGCGTCGATCCCCTTTTCTCCTACATTCACGAAATCATCAATTGACATTAATTTTTTACATATAAAACATAGTTCCGTATCAGCCATTGTTCACAGACGCACACGGAACGGTGACTAACTATTAACTTGCTAGGAAAATACCACTGTTGCCAACCTCTACAAAGCGCCTCCCCCTAGCGTCATCTCGAAATCCCCCTGTTTTCCCCTAATACCAACTTGAGATCACCCTAGACCTTCCTAAAAGAAATTCTGGTTCCAAATAGGCATCCTGTTTGAGAGATAAATTGAAATAAATAGAAAATACACACTTGCAAAATGAAATGGAGGTTTATTTACATTTGACATATGTATGGAACTTATAATCTAATAAAAAAACGCGTCTCGATTGTACAAAATATTATTAAATGTCTCCCCCCCCCCCCCCCACAAAATGCCCCTAAAAAAATGGGGCCCCTAAAAGCACCCCTTTTCGTCTAAATTACCCCAAAATTTAGGGGCAAAACCCCCATGTTGGCAACACTGGAAAATACTAGGGTAAGACCGATTTGGCGTCTTACGGTATGCACATGCGCGTGTCTTCCAACCATCGCGATGGGCACCCACGCATGCGCGTCCCTGGTGTGATAGTGCGTTCTTTCCAAAGTCAATTATCTTTGTTCGTGTTAGACTTATAAAAATATATATTATATGTTTTTTGTGCATTTTTTTTTGTGGAAGCTACCTCCATTATCAACGCGCATTTTATAGTCAATATCTTCGTTCCTATTAGGTTTACGACAAAAATGTATAAAATCGTTTTTGTACATAATTTAATGTTTTTTAATTTTTGAAATAAACTTTTTTTACGTAAAGTTAATATTTCCCTAGTTATTTGAAAAAATAAAAAAAACTTCCCATTTAGTGTAAAACTAATTTGGCTAATTATGGTATGCACATGTGCGGGTATTTCCCCCCACCGCGATGGGGAACCGCGCTTGCGCGTCCCAGGTGTGATAGTGCGCTCTTTTCAAAGTCAATTATCTTTGTTCCTGTTAGACATATAAAAAAATATTATGAATGATTTTTGTTCATAGTTTAATGCTCTTTAATTTTTGTTTTTAATTATTTTTTATAAAATCAATATTTTTAAAGATATTTCCAAAAAACCAAAAAAGTGTACACATTTTCCAATATGGCGGCGAAAGCTCAAGTCTGATCGGTGGGGACTTTTAGTATGTTCATTAGCCTGTCTTAACAAACATCTCCACCAAATTTCAAAACTTTCATATTTTTTTTAGCCATTCGTCAAAATTGGGTCTATTTTGACTGGGGTTTAACCCATCATCCCATCAAATCGCGTCGGTGCGGGCGGTTTTTGTCAGGTTGCAGGAAAATACTCTTTTATGCCCTGAGCCTATAAATACACGGACCGGGATAATTTGCACTATATTAATTTTGAAAGAACATTAACAACTGAAACTCAAACTGAAAGAACTCAACAACTGAAAAACAAAGCTTTTTGTCTCTAATTTTTGTGCTCGATTTTGTGATTGCTGACTAACAAAAATATTTCACAGGTAAGTAAACTTGATGATATTCTTCCTTTTGAGCGGTTAGCGGTTAGAAATTGAAATAATACATTTATGGTTTGGTATTTATTTTTAAAAAAAGCTAAGATTCATTACTTAATTCTATTTTAAATGTTTTTTTTTTATTTTGCAAATGTTAAACATATACTACAGGAACAAGTGTAAACTTGGACTTTTGAACTGCATCACCTTACTTTTTTAACAGATACGTGAAATATGGCTATTTTTTTCAGAAATCGGGAAAATACGATTTTTTTTTTTTTTTTTATTAAAGTAAACGTAGGGGGAATTGTATATAAAATATGAACAAAATTAAAATAAAATCGATTGGGAACGTTTCTTTGCAAAAGTCAATCTTTATCGAGAAACAGCTTAACTTACATTGCGCCTTCTTTATAAGTTCTTTACGAAAAGAACCTAATTTTTTTGCAGAAGTCTGATAATCGAAAAATGCTTTCTGGGGCCCAATACAGAAAAAGAAAACTTGAAAAAGAAGAAAAAGTAAAGAAGGCTTTTGGTTCACTAAAAACATTTTTAATCCCAGCAAGATCGCATGAGCCGCCATTAAGTTCCGGAGATAGAAATGTGACGGAGACCGGAATCACAAACCCCAAGGAAGATGTTTTAATTGCAGAACCAAGTCTTGAAACCAGTGAAACCGTGACCAAAGACCGTGAAGATATTCTTCATCTTTCTTATAAAGATGATGTTATGAAATTAACTTTAGTAGAGTTAGGCCCTACCCAACTTACAGAAGCGGATGCAAACTTTCCTTTAAATAAAGATAACAGGAGTTTCTCATCTATTTATTATAAAAAAAATTAAGTAACGGGGAAATAATTCCAAGAGTTTGACTAGTGTATTCTAAATTAAAAGATTGTGTATTTTGTTTTCCTTGCAAATTATTTAAAACTTTTTCTAGTGCCTTTGTTGAGGGATATAATGATTGAAGACATTTAACTCAGATTATAGAACGTCGTGAAAAATCAAAAAGTCACATTTGTAGTACAAAATCTTGGATTGATTTAAATAAATCAATTTATTCTAAAACAACTACTGATTCTCTAAATGAGAAATTAATAAATATGGAAAAAGATAGATGGGTTTCCGTGTTAAAAATTATAATTTTTACCGTTAAAATCTTAGCCGGTCAAAATTTGAGTTTTAGAGGCAAAAATAATAAGTTATACCCAACTATGACTTTGCCGACCCTGCTAACAGAAAACGGCCTAGAGCCGTTCTCTGTTCTTGATTATTTTTAACTTTTTTATTTCCTAACTATTTTGTAAACTTACTGCTTACTTCGGTAAGCAGTGAGCTCTTACTTTTTTTTATTTTATTTTTTTTTTAAATAAGCATTTTCTCACTTAATTCCGCACTGCTCCTTGAGCTTTGCTTTTTCTATCAACTTAAACTTCCTATTCTCAAGCCACACCCTGGAACCAAAATCCACCTATCTCTTTTCATCTTTCTATGGTCATTACTATGCATTCACTATGCAAGCCTACGTTGGAAGGCGTGGCCTATGTAACGTAGTTACACCATTTGTCCTGATGGTCCTGGTGGAATAATTTATACGAACAACAAAATGGAAACTTTTTAAAATTAATTTAAACAATTGCAAAGTTTAATGATACCATATCAGATCACCTCACTAGAATTAGCAGAAATCCATCAAATATGCCTCATTATTTAGGTGTTCATATTCAAAATGAACTTATTTCCCTTTTGGGTAAAAAAATAAGACATGAAATAATATCGCTCTTAAAAGTTAGTAAATATTATTCTATTACTATTTTAGATTCCATCCCTGATCTAAGTCACCAAGACCAACTTACTGTTCTAGTAAGATTTGTTCTATTAAATAATAAATCAAAGCAAATAGAAGTTAGGGAGCATTTTTGGGGATTTATTTCAATATCAGATTCGACAGGACAGGGTTTAACTAATTTTTAATTGGATTTTTTGGAGACTCACAACATTTGTTTGGGGGATTTAAGGGGGCAGGGTTATGATAATGGCGCGAATATGAAGGGTCGCAATAATGGTTTACAAAATAAAGTTCTTGACTTAAACTCTAGAGCTTTTTATGTGCCTTGTGCGGCCCATAGTTTAAATTTAGTTGTTAATGACGCTGCAAAAGCGTCTTTAGAAATTACAAGCTTTTTTTGTAATTGCACAGGAGCTATACGTTTTCTTCTCCGCATCCACTAAATGTTGGAAGGTCTTAAAAAATGAAATCCCAACTTTAACGCTTTAACCCCTTTCAGATACTAGATGGGAAAGCAGAATAGATGCGCTTAAAGTTCTTAGATACAATCTAACAAAAATATATGATGCTTTATATACCCTCTATTCTGATAATACTAGAGACTCTGAAACTAGAAACATGGCAAATTCATTACTTTTGAAAATTAAGTCGTTTAAATTTATTTGTTCCATTATTACATGGTATAATGTGTTAACAAAAATTAATATCTTAAGTAAAGCTATGCAGAAATCGGATGCTATATTACCAAATATTATTTTAATGTTAGAACAAACCAAAACATATATAATATTAGGTCAGATAAAGGTTTTAGTGATATTTTAGAAGAGGTTAATCATTTCACTCCTTTCCTATACTCTGTTTCATTGGTTCCCCTCTGCTTATTACCTGAAAGTCTGCAATTGAGGGCGTGGCCCAGGAATTGCGACCCATTTCCTATGGTTCCTATGGTAGAAGAGAAAAAATATTGCAGAAGATATCGATTGCGACCCTTCATTACCTCTGGTTAATATTGTTAGACCCCGAACAAATAAACGTTTATTTGACTACGAATATAAAGATGAGACTCCAAAAAATCCAGAAGACCAATTCAAAATTAATTTTTACTTTGTAATATTGTACACTGCATTATCAAAAATAGAAGAAAGGTTCGAACAAATAAAACATCACACAGTTTTCAATTTTCTCAGCGACCTAAATAATTTCCTTAAAACAGATAAATCAAATAGATCTACAAAATGTAAATCTGTGGAAATTATGTTACATGATCCATTTAAAAATGAAAAAGATATTATAGCTGAAGATTTATGCAATGAAATTGACAACGTTGCATCCTTTATTTCCCCTGAAATGAACGTGTTAAATGTGATTCAATACCTATTTACAAGTAACCTCATCTATCTGTTTCCAACTTTAGTGATTGCCATACGAATTTTTTTAACATTAACCGTGACTGTGGCTAGTGGGGAAAGAAGCTTTTCAAAACTTAAAATAATAAAAAAATATTTGAGATCAACAATGGGACAAGAAAGGATTTCAGACTTATCTATTATTAGTATCGAAAAGGACATTTCGGAAGATATAGATGTAACAGATATTATAACAGAATTTGCATTAAAAAAGGCAAGAAAAGCAAAGATTTTTTAAGATTTTTGACTGTCTTATTAAGTATATGTATTAATAGATATGTGTTGTATGTATTTAATATAATGTATTCATTTGGTTATTATATCAACACATTAATAATTATTATATTAGACTGTAAAATTAAAAAATAAACTGAATTTATAATATTTTCTGTAATTTGTTGTTTCATTTAAGGTAAAAATATTTCAGAGAAATTTCAATTAATCCATACGGTATGGGGGGGGGGGGGGGGGGGCAGCAAAATTATTCTCGCGCACGGGCGGCAGCTACCCTAGGAACGGCCCTGCTTATGCACTCATTTATTCTTCTAGAGTTTTCTTATTTTACCTATACTTTCCTTTTTTTCCCGAAAATAATTTCTTTATGAGTGCTCTGCGCTTTAGAAATTCTTCACATTTATTATCGAAATAATTTTCATTTCCTTTCTAATTTAAAATCTTCATAACTGCTGTTTTGCAAACATATGCTGAGAATGTTATGCTAGTAACAACATTCCATAGTTAAAGCTTTAAATTTTAAAGAAATAAATTATTAGATCTAGGCGACGGTGAATTTTCTACTTTTGTAGCGAGTTCTATTTCCTTTTATTTTCAAAACTTCCTGCCGTAAACCGATACATTTAATTCGTTTAATAATTTAATCAATTTACTATTAGATGGAATTTTAGTAAAAGTGGGCACTCAATTCTTTTACTTATGTGACATATAAAACCTCTTGTAATGACCGTAACTTCTGCTTTAAGGTATAATAGTCTCTTACAACTTTTCATTGAAATTATACTGAAGATTGCATAATTTTCATCATATTTCGAAGACAGCATTTTATTGCTACGAAATTAATAATTTAGGGTCCTAACGCTTTCAGAGGCATCTAATTATATGATATTATTGAATTCCAACTGACAAAAGAGGAAAGGGCGGGGCAAATACACATCTGCTCCGCCCTCAAAGACAATTTTTGTTCAGTGTTTTTCTAGCGAAAATAAATTCTGAATAAACTCCAAGTTAAAAATATACATTAGCAATTTACAAACATATTATTTCAAATATCTTTTCGTCACTATCATTTCAGAACGAGTGCTAATCGAAGATTATACTATGCAAACTAAATCATTGAATGTTTTTGCATAAACCCTTTTAATAGAATCTGCTTTAAAAGTATAACAGCCAAAATCAAGATTTTTAAGAAAATCCGCAGAGGTTTTGCATTAACAATAAATAACTGATCAAATTTAACCTTCATATTTTCGTGATTATATTTCTGCTATTTTTGAGTATGCTCACTATGCCTTTTTCTAGTAAATTTTCATGATCAGCGATACAATCTACATAATGTGAGACTAACGAGAGTCGAGACATTTTTCCTTGACAGAAAAATCTAAGGGCATGTACTGTCGCTACTACCACACTAGATTAAAGTATGTCTAATATTAAAAAAGGGAACCACTCAGAGCGAGTTCCTACCTTCCCTCCTCGCAAGCGAGAAAGGTGCGATCATCAATGCCGGAATGCCCGATGGGCTACCAGCGGCTTCACGCTCGGGTAGAAACCCCACGCCACATCATCGTGGTTGGGTGTTCTGCGAAGTTCGGTGAGTGAACTCGCTAATCATACTATAGAAATGATCCTATGAAGTATGATCTTAACCTGGACCGCATTCGTAAAACTTCAAGTGAATTTCTACTGAAAAATAATAGTGGTAGCTTGGACTTGCAGAGAATAATAGTGAAGAACATTTTCCCACGTGTGAGCTCAACAACTGTTTTCTACGCTTGGCGAGGTGATTTTGGCTTATTAATAAGCCAACTGGATAGGATGTCTTTACATCGACATCCTATCCTTATCCCTCTCTGGATAGGATGTCGATGTAAAGACATCCTATCGTAAAGACACCCTATCCAGAGAGATATGTTGAAATGAGAAATCCTAAGCTCAAAAATAATAGTGGCGAAAAACGAATGAAACGGTGTTCAAGTGGTATGCATAAAACAGCATTCTTTTCAATATTTAGTATTTAAATATTAAATTTAGTAAGCAAGTTAAACTGATGAAATCGATTTCCTTTCAATGAAAAATTAAAGCAAACTGAACTACAAATAACAGGATACGAAAAGAAAAACAGAATGATCTTACAAGAATGTTTTCAACACAAACTGGATCTTTTTAAAATGGAGAAAACAAAATTTGAAGCGGATAGTGTTGCAATTTTCTAACCAAAACATTTTCGCAAAAGAATTTTTTTTCATAAATCTACTAAAACAGAGACTTTGTATACTTTTATACAGTTTAATGTGTATACATGAAGCTACAGAAGGAGAAGCAGCTCAGTGTTAAAAATGTGTCTCCCTTTTTGTCGCCGCCACTAGAGGGCGCTCGCGTGCACTGGCGGGCGGCTTAGACACGGACAACCATACGCTTTAATATGGATTTTTCGTATTTTTCCTAGCGAAAACAAGTTGTTTTATTTTAGTGCGTATTTAATATGAATTTATTTATTCAATTTAACAATTTTTTATTTTCATTCAAAATCTTTATTTCAAGTGTTTTTTTTGCTACAATTTAATAAAATTCTTAAAGGAAATGAGTAAATAAACTTTTTCAGAATAATTGTGTATTGGTTTCAGAATAAATTAGTTCAGAATTTTGTAATAATTTAATAATTAAGGAAATGAAATTACAGAAAAGAATTGTGAAGAAAGTTTTTTATCATTGTTCATAATCTCTTATGGAAAAAAAATGTGAGAAATAATAACGCGCCCTCTACCGGTGAGCGACAACAATCGGTTCATTTTTCGAAAAATTCCCCATTGAAGCTTACGCTCCTTCTGTAGCTTCATGTGTGTATAGTTCATGCAGTCTTTCACCTTATTTATATAATAGTGCATCGAAGATCCATGTTTTGTTTCCACTTCGTGCATAGAAATATTTTCATAATAAAAAGAACGTTGTTACATGAGGTATTTTAGTTGGATCGGTTACGTATATTCCATTCTTGTAAGATCTTCAGTTTTATTCGCATGACTTTCTCTTAATATTTTGAACGTGATGATTCAGTTAACGCTATCGGGAAATATATTCCTTTACTACTACTTTTACAATCTCTTTTCCCTAAATGCGAAAGACGATGAAATTCACCGGTAGAAATGCTTCCAGTGTTCAAAACTTCTGTTCTGACATGTTCAAAAATTTGCTTAGATCACGTCGTAAGTTTCTCACTGATGAAGAAATAGTAAAAATAGTTTTGTTTCCTTTTGTTTTTTCGATCTTTGGTAAGCTACATATAGAAAGAGATGCCATGTATCAAATGATAGGATTTTCGTCCCACACATCAGGGCCGCCCAGAAACTCTACGGGGCCTGGGGCAAACTTCTGTTGGGGGCCCCAAGAAATATGATTAATCGAATTTTTTTTAATTTTTTAATTTTATTTTTATTTTTTTTTGGGGGGGGGGGGGGCTTTTTTTCAGGAGATTATTTTGAATTCTGAAGTACGGTACAAATTTCAGAATTTTCTTTCGGAGGAAATCTAATAAATAAATTTTTTTACATTTTTTTGGGGCTCCTCCGGCAGTTGAGGGGCCTAGGGCAAAGTGCCCCAGTTGCTCCCCCCCCCCTTGTGGGCGGCCCTGCCACACATACTCGACAGGCAAATTTTTAAACCTGCGACATTACTCAACTAATGCTCTCCATTTCTCTATTAACTCGTTATTTCGTCAAATCAGTGGCGCATCCAGGAGGGGCCCAGGGGGCCCTGCCCCCCAAAAGAAGTAGAAATATTGATTTTGCATTATAAGTATTTTTACTCGTTACCTCGCCCCCCCCCCCAAGAAAAAATCCTGGGTGCGTCACTGCGTCAAATATACTAAATTACGTTAAAATTTCAAATCTTTTAAGTAAAATTCGTAAATTCTCCTGAACCAAGGAGATGAGGAACTTCGTTGTAAGTGCAGTAAAGAACAATTTTCCTGCATCCAAATGAAGTATTTCGAAACATGCTGTTTAAGAAAAGTGACACCAGTGGCGTAGCGAGGGGAGGGGGGTCTATCATGCCCGGCGCCGCTCACAGAGGGACGCCAAATGTCTTGTTAACTAATGCTAAATATTTTATTATTATACGTTTTTTTTGGGGGGGGATGCCAAAAAGTATCGTTGTCCGGGCGCCAGTTATGCTCGCTACGCCACTGCCATGGTATTTTAGAAACATCGATATCTACCGAGAGATTGGCAGTGACATAGCGAGCATAACTGGAGCCCGGGGCACGATACCTTTCTGGCACCCACCCCCCGAAAAACATATAGTAATATTATATATAGAATTAGTGAAAATGACCATTTGGCGCCATTCTGGGCATGATAGATCCCCTTCCCCCTCCTCTCGCTACGCCACTGGAGATTGGTCTCCCAACTATTCGAAATTATCTTCAAAAATTAGTTATTAACTTCCACAGCTCTAACGACAATGAATTGCTTAAAGATTTAGCAATTTATGGTATCATAAAATTTTGAAAAATCAAATATATGTATTCCTATCCCTAAACAATCCAAACTACTATCCATGCAGGTTACTTGCTCACTTTGCCTACTACGAAGCAACTCCGGATCCTTTTCTCTACTTTCTGACTAATTCACAGAGCCCCGCTGCTTACTCTCTGAAAACCTGCACTAGAGGGCGTGGCCCAAGAGAGCAGTTAGACCTATTTTCCTATGGTATTATGAGTACAATCAGAACACCGATATATTGTTAGTTTGTCTATTAAACATACCCTATTTTTACTTAGATTTAGAAATAGTTCTACCACTTACCAAATATTAGTTCAAATTATTTTAGTGCTTACCTTAGTATTGCCGCTTAAAGCCTTTCCCGTCAAAGACTCTGTTGCTGAATGGTCAACGCACCGGACTGCTGAGCAAGAGGTCCCCGGTTCGAAGCTCTACATTATTTTAATTTAATTTAATTCTAATTCTATTTCTGTTAGTTCTAGAAGTTGCTAGAACATTCTTTAATTTCCTGGAACGACGTTCCAGAATACTCTGTTGGTGGATAAAAGAGCAAGTAGCTCAACCTGTGAGTTCAGTTCTGAGTTCTATCAGCTAAGTGTTGTGTGCTAATAAACAGCGTTGTATTCCCTCTACGTGTGTGTTCAATCCATACGACTACCATCTACGCGACATCTTTGGTGGAGGCGCCGGGTACTCAGTTCAGTCTGGAAGCAGAAGAAATACGAAGAAGCCGTAGACTTTTAAATCTTCCTCCGGAATACGGTCTTTACGTAGCTGCTCCACGAAAGCGATTCCCGGCAATGCCTGAAGGAGAAGTCAAGCCACAAACCGTCCTGCTGTCTCCAGCACTAATTAGGGAACCGAGAAAGCCGACAATTTTTAGAGGCGATCCTGGACAAGATCCAACCAAGTGGTTAAAAGAATACCTTAGAGTATCAAAATTTAATCAATGGGATGATACTCTATGTCTTGCGAACGTCTACTTTTTCCTTGATGGGACCGCCAAAATATGGTTTGAAAACAACGAAGATCTGCTGAATTCATGGGACGACTTCGAAAGAGAACTGAAAAAAACTTTTGGTGACTCTCAGCTATATATACGGCGAGCTAAGGATTGCTTAAAATGCCGAGCGCAGAGAGCTGGGGAAGCTACACAATCTTATATCCAAGACGTTTTAGGACTCTGCAACCAAATTGACCCGGCCATATCAGAAGACGATAAAGTGTCCCACTTAATAAAGGGCATCGCAGAAGAGGTGTACCAGGCCTTATTAACTAAGGAGATAAAAACGACAGTCGATTTCAGTAAATGGTGTCAGTACATTGAGGAAATGCAGCAAAAGCGAATAGGACGTCAGAAATTCAGTCGCTTGCCGAATGTTGTCCCAATTGCCTCCGTCGACGAGGAACAGGATCTAACCTCACTGATCCGTAAAATTGTCCGTGAAGAGATACAGCGATTAACTACACCCCAAATTGAAGAGCCCCAAACAGGCGTACAAACCATAGAAGCAATTGTGCGAGATGAGGTTGAGAAATCTTTGGCTCCCATATCTAGTGGAAGCTTCCGAAGGTCGACTCCCACATACAACCGCAGCATCCACTCGACGTATAACAGGCCGGAGCCGGCACAGGAACAATTACCCCGAAAAACCGACGTGTGGCGTACGACCGACAATCGTCCCGTTTGCTTTCACTGTGGCCGCCTCGGACATGTCGTTCGCTATTGCCGGGATAGAAGAGCAATTTTTAATGCTTACAGAGCTGATAGAAGAAACACAGCCCAGCGACGCATGATCTCCCAGAACACCGCCGACGAATCCAGCCGAACGTTTGAAAGAAGTCTGTCCCCTAGCCCTAACCGAGGTCGATCGCCTACTCGTCGCTTCAGATCCCCATCGCCGTATAGACGTTCCAGTGTCTCACCTGGCCGAAGAAATGAGGAAAACTAAGCAGTGCGACCTTCCTTGGAGGTGTGGCCGCTGAAAAACAAAATCCTCCCGCTGCCGCAAAGATGACGAAGAATTATCTAGAACTAAACATTGACAGTCAACCAGTACGTGCGCTCGTGGACTCCGGCGCATCATTTTCTGTCATCTCAGACCAATATAGACGTCAGCTGCGAAAGATTATGTTCCCAATCAACGGAAGCATAATCCTCAAGGTCGCCGACGGAAGTCACGTCCGTCCAATAGGGAAATGTGTTCTTCGCTTAAACATCAATGGTCTAATACGTCCCTTTGAGTTTACAGTTATGCCGAACTGCAGTCACAATGTTATACTTGGTTGGGATTTTCTTGAAGCCTCGAGAGCAGTCGTCGACTGTGGCCGATCGGAACTAGTGTTTGACGAAATGATGTCAGATCCTGAATCTGCTGAGACATGGCGAGTGAACACCCTTCAAGACTGCGTCGTACCTCCGCACTCTATTTCTAAAGTAATTGTCACGAATCCCAAAATTAATGCGATCACAGACGTCATAGTGGAGGGAAATCGACTACTGCTGCTGGACAAAGAAGTTGCGGTGCCCTCAACGATCCTGACGTTTTACGACGGTACAGCCGAACTCTGGGTCACGAATGCTCAACCAGAAGCTAGGTTCATTCCCAAAGGCATGTGTGTGGGCTATGCAGAGACTCTAGACGAGAGGTATCTGAACTGCATCTCCAGTGCGCATATCTGCTCAGCCGCCAAGTTGAAATCGAGCCCTTCTCCGGTCGACTATTCCCAAATGCTAGCCCAAGATCTCACGGTAGAACGAAAACAGCGACTCTTAGAATTACTTTCTGAGTTTCCTGAAATTTTTGATCAATCAAGAAAAGCCGGAACAAAAGTAAATGTGAAACATCGTATAATCACTGGCAATCATCTACCGATTAGCCAAAGGGCTTACAGAGTATCTCCTGCAGAGCGTCAAATTATTCAAGAGGAAGTAGAAAAGATGCTAGACAGAGATATTATTCAACCAGAGAGCCCATGGTCGTCCCCAGTTGTCCTCGTGAAGAAAAAGGATGGAAGTTGGCGATTTTGTGTCGATTATCGTCGGCTCAACAAAATTACGAAAAAAGATGCCTACCCTCTGCCACGTATTGACGACACATTAGACAGCTTAAAAGGAGCCAAGTTCTTTTCGTCGATCGATCTCTATTCTGGCTACTGGCAGATTGAAGTGGACGAGGCAGATCGCGAAAAGACAGCTTTTATCACACCAGAAGGACTTTACGAGTTCAAGGTCATGCCCTTTGGTCTGTGCAATGCGCCGGCAACCTTTGAAAGAATGATGGATAACTTGCTACGACACCTAAAATGGACCATGTGTCTCTGTTATCTAGACGACATTGTCGTGTTTTCTGAGACCTTCGACGACCATCTTAAACGTCTGAATGTCGTACTTAAATGCATCCAAGAAGCTGGGCTTGTCCTAAATCCAAAAAAATGTCTCTTCGGGGCTGAACAAATTAAGATTTTGGGACATCTAGTATCGGAAGGAGGTGTCCGCCCCGATCCAGATAAGGTAAAGGCCGTGAAGTGTTTTCCCACATCCAAAAGTGTGCACGACGTCAGATGTTTCCTAGGACTCTGTTCTTATTACCGCCGCTTCATCAAGGATTTTTGTCATCAAGCTCAACCCTTACAAATGTTGCTGAAAGGTGACTCTAAATTTCGTTGGGGACGTGAGCAGTCGGATGCTTTCGACCGGCTAAAGGAAGCACTGATATCTGACCCTATACTGGGACTTTACGACGAAAACGCCGAAACAGAATTGCGAACGGACGCCAGCGGCTATGGTATTGGAGCAGTCTTGGTTCAAATACAGCATGGAAAAGAAACAGTTATTGCCTATGCTTCGCGGACACTAACCAAAGCAGAGAAAAATTATTCCACGATTGAAAGAGAATGCCTTGCCGCCGTATGGGCTGTTCACAAGTTTAGACCATACCTCTTCGGCAAACACTTTTCAATCGTAACAGACCACCATTCGCTGTGTTGGCTAACTAATCTAAAGGATCCCTCAGGAAGACTTTCGAGGTGGGCCTTGCGACTACAAGAGTATGACATCTCGATTGTTTACAAGAGCGGAAAGAAACACAAGGACGCTGATAGTTTGTCCCGAAATCCATTGGAAGAAGACAATATACCATCGGAAGTCATCGCCGCTATAGATTTTGCTAACGTTGCTGACGAACAAAGAAAAGATCCAAGACTTGAGGAGTTAATACGGACTCTAGGAAATGGCGAAACAGTGAAAGGAGAATTTGAGCTGATTGAAGACGTACTATGTAAAAAGAGTTTCGATCCAACCGGCAAGAAATGGCTTCCTGTCATTCCAAAGCATCTACGTCAAGACATTCTTCAATGTTTCCATGACGCACCCACGGCCGGACATCTAGGATTCGTCAAAACGTATGACAGAATAAGGAAGCGGTTTCACTGGCCAGGGCTCTACCGAAATGTGCGACGATATGTCATGCACTGCCGGGAATGCCAGCGTAGGAAAGCCGTTCCACAGAAGCCACCGGGTCATCTAATGCCTATACCGCCTGCTGTTGCGCCATTTCATCGCATTGGGATAGATCTCCTTGGGCGTTTTCCAAATTCGACCACTGGAAATAAATGGATCGTAGTCTGCACCGACTATTTGAGTCGCTATGCTATTACAAAAGCCCTGAAAACTGCTGAAGCTGCGGAATTAGCGAGGTTCCTCGTCGAAGATATACTTCTAAAACATGGAGCGCCCCGAGTTATCATCACCGATCGAGGGCAAGTGTTTCAATCAAGACTTGTTTCAGATATCATCCGGTTGTGTAACATTAGTCATCGAATGACGACAGCCTACCATCCCCAGACCAATTGCCTTACTGAGCGATTCAACAAAACACTAGGCGACATGTTATCCATGTACGTAGACGTAGAACAGAGAAACTGGGACGAGATACTGCCGTTTGTGACCTTCGCTTACAACACCGCTAAACAGGATGTAACCGGATTCACACCTTTCTATTTACTTCATGGCCGAGAAGCCGAAACAACGCTCGACACTCTTTTCCCCTTCTGCCCTGACGTGGAGAACGACTATACTAAACATCTTGTCGTGAAAACCGAAGAGGCAAGGCAGTTAGCCAGACTACGAACCCTAGAGGCGCAAGAAAAGGACCGTCGGCGTTATAATTCCAAGCACAGGGTGGTGTCCTATTCACCTGGAGATTTAGTATGGATTTTCAAGCCTGTTCGGAAAGTAGGCTTGTCCGAGAAACTGCTTAAAAAATACTTCGGACCATGCCAGGTGTTACGACGATTATCTGACGTAACCTACGAAGTCCAAGACTATGAGCCAACATCAAGACGCCGGAAAACGATAGACACCGTCCATGTTCTTAGAATGAAGCCTTACTACGACCCTGAATTACAAGCACAACATCCGAATGGTGATTCCTCAACATCTGAAGACGGCCATTGTGAAGAGGATCCGCCTACCAATGTAAAGAATGATTACACCGGACCACAGACACGTTCCAGATCAAAAGTTGCTAACAGTTAGGCAACCTAGGACAGCGGGACGCTGTTCTTCTAAGGAGGGAGCAATGCCGCTTAAAGCCTTTCCCGTCAAAGACTCTGTTGCTGAATGGTCAACGCACCGGACTGCTGAGCAAGAGGTCCCCGGTTCGAAGCTCTACATTATTTTAATTTAATTTAATTTAATTTAATTCTAATTCTATTTCTGTTAGTTCTAGAAGTTTCTAGAACATTCTTTAATTTCCTGGAACGACTTTCCAGAATATTCTGTTGGTGGATAAAAGAGCAAGTAGCTCAACCTGTGAGTTCAGTTCTGAGTTCTATCAGCTAAGTGTTGTGTGCTAATAAACAGCGTTGTCTTCCCTCTACGTGTGTGTTCAATCCATACGACTACCATCTACGCGACAGTATTAATATTTCCTATATTAGCGCACTAGTAACCTTAGCACTATATATTTATTGTGTCGACAACACTGATTTTTTGTCTTTTGTTAAATGTTAATATATATTTTTTAAAAAGAATATTTTATTGTCTATGTCTTTTAATGTGGAGGATTTTATTTGCTTGTCTTAGGATTTTAGGATTCTTGTAATTTTATTTATATTTTTGGAGTTTTCACACTTTTTACGGTTTATAAGGTTTTTCTGAATTATTTTCTTTAATGTTTCAGCGTTCATGATGGGAATTTTAAAGGGTACGTTTTAACATGTTTGATACTGAATTTTATTATTTATAAGTTTTATTTTACTTTTCATTTTGTGCTAGTTTTTTAAACATCAAAATTGCATTTCCTTTTTTTGTGACTTTTTCAGTCACATTACATATTTTCTGTTTCTTTTTACATTTGGGCTTTCAATTTTATTCGTGTGTTAAATATATATAAAAATATTAATCATTTCCGAAATTATTATGTCGTTTTGGCGTTCACGCCTATTATTCTCAAGCATGATGGCGGAAAAAAGTCACCAAATATTTGTAATCCGGTAAACTAAAATATACCTGATAGCTAAAATATAGATAATTAACATGATTAATTATTATTAATAATAATTAACAAACTGAACTATTGTTGAGCTCTGTAGTGCTGTCAGAATTCGCTTATCTTTAAGAGGAGGTTCTTTTCTGAAAGATTATCATATCTAAGAGAGGTTAATAAAAGATGATAGGGAACTAGCTAATTTTTAACTACTTTTTAGCACATGAAATTATCAACTCATTTACATTTTATTGAGTTTTGGATATTTACAAGCGTATTCAGAAATGTTGAGGAATTAAAATAGACAGAGGGGATCTCTGTCACGCCTACCTAGGTGTGTTTCAGGGCGTGGTATAAGCATCAAAGAAAGGCCTCCGGGACAGTTGGTGATTACTAGATATTTAATCCCATAGAGATATTGAATTTCTTTAATTAATTTTTCTTTTATGTTGCATCTATTGGCTTTAGAAGTCCTATTGGCATCCATTGGCATGATCGACAAACTGTTTGCTTTCTGTTGGCTGAGGATATTTATAAATGTATATCACATTGTTCGTGCACTCAAAAGTCTCCAAATTAGTCCTTTATATTACCAAATAATAATTTTGTAATGAAACTAGCGGAAAAATACTCTGGTATGAATAAAAATATAATCATATGTAATTTTTATTATGTGACTTCAAGTTTTTATGTTACTAAATTTGAATTTAAGTGCTTATATTTACAATTTAGAAGTTGATGTAAAAATGTTTGCTATTACGATTACTACCATCGAAGTTTCAGCTCTGCTCTTTTCTACATCTAGTAATTTAAAAAAATCATGAAAGAGTATATTGGAATTCAAGGTTATCTTTAAACAGGGATAGTTCATGTCTTGAGCCTAAATTCTAAAATTCGTAAATATGACCCATCTGCGTAATTTTGAACATGAACTACTTTAAAAACCAAAACAAAATCAACTTTCCAAAACGCCATGAATAAATATCCCTTCTGCTGAATAACTAAGAACAATATAGGCTCTAAATTTATATATATATATATATATATATATATTATATATTACAAAGTAATATGAGTGAAATTAAATGTAAAAATTAGAAGATTTTAAATCGGCTTATTAAGCTTCATGCATTATCGTCAAGTAAAAGCAGTTGATGACATACGAGCTAATCGTTGGACTAGAATATTCAAAAGCTAAATATCGCATCAAAATGACCAACCTGTTTTGAGTAGTGGTGTACTTTAGCCATATTTCCTTTTGTCCTTCACTCATTCCTGAGTTAAAAAGATTATTAACTGAACCCATTCATTACTGTCCTCAATAAAATATAAAACGTGCAGTATTATTACAGTAATTATGAGACTGATTTCATGAAAGCAGTTTTTCTGAAACAAAATAGGAATTCGAAATGACCAATTCCTTTTAAAAAATTTAAGAATGATATTACTACCGGAAATATTTTGTAGTTTGAAGTAGAGAGTATAAATACTTGTGTTGGTCACATGTTTATCGGAAGCGTAAGTTTCAGGCACGTCTGCTCATGATCGCTGACTATTTAGCCGATCTGAACAGAATAGTGTCGATTCTCTCACACATACCTGGGCCCTCCTGCAATCACTTGTGGTTGAAGAGCTCTTCGAAAATACGCCGAACTGCTGGTTAGCTGGCAGCTCGACGGTTGGGTATATTCGGCTCTTTCTCCTAAATTCTGTTCTAGTAAGGGGGGAGAGGCTAGCTGTAGCTGAATACTGAACGCTTCCTACGAGAGGCACTGCCAGGCGCAGTTTGCCCTTTTGCCACATGTTACTACAACACATGGCAAAAGGGTTTCTTGCGAGCAATTTTTTAAATTTCTTCTGAAAAAAATGCGAGTTTTAAACAGTAAAAGTATTACCGATCTCGCAAAAGAAATTTTTTTTTTAAATTTGTAGTGGAAAATTAACTTCTGCCCCTAATAGGTTACTGTATTTTCCTTTCTCTCCTGATTAGATGTTTGAAAACGTGATTCCAATACGAGACATAAATGATAAATTTTTACACCAATTCAGAATGTTCAATGCCGATTGTTGAGAGCAATCTTTAATAAACCGATCGCATTAAGTTTTTCTAAAAGGAACTTCATTAAAGTAGCCATCCTAAAGGCTATTCTCTAATTTTTTACATAACAAATACAATGAACCGCAAACGGACACCCCTTTTGCATGGAAGCGTCAAAATCTTTCAGTAGAAACGTATTAGCATCTATGTATAACGAATCCTTGTTTTGCGGGACATTGAAATATATTTTTTAAAGTTCACTGCTTTAGAATAGAACCCTGGAACTAGCACTATTTCAATTGTCACATATCAATTAAATTTCATTCCCTCCCAAGAAAATTCCAAATTTCCAAAATTAATTACCAGTTTGCGAGCGATAAAATCCTGATCATCACGTCTTGGATAGTCTCGTTTTTAATATAATAGTAGAGAATTTCGTGACTTGTAATGATTAGAGACACTTATATAGGTAATATATATTCTCCTGGTAAAATAATTGAAGAGATAACACATAAATGCTGAAAGAAAACTACTAGAAAATTCTACTCTTGTCACCTGTAGGCCCTTAAAGATACCACAACGGGGTATTCTACATTTTCTTAAAACGCAGTTATGTCACATAGAATTACATAACACCATTTTTGTTTTCGAATGAGCAAATGAAAGTTGTCGTGCGTTCTCCCTGAAAGATATTGCTTTAAAAGAAAATTCAGAGAGGGACAAACACAAAATTTGAAAACAATAATACTATCAAAATGAAAACTAGGAAAGGAAAAAGAAGTTTCTTGAAATAGACAGGAATTAGCTGTTCGTTACCGAGTATAGCATACGAATGGTTAGTTTTTTGCGTACAGCAAAAATCGTAGTAATATCAAATTGATCCATCAAGAAATAGTAAAGAAATGTGCTACAGATTTAAGAATAAAAAATTTCATATTTTCAGATGGGCCATTTCTCACGTGACGCGGCAACATCCTATATAAGATGCAGAGGATATGCAGACGTTAATAATGACGTTGGCAGGAAATTGTTTAAAAAATCCCCAAATCTAATTGAAAATTGTATATTAAATTGGTTTGGTTTGGTTTCGAGCGCTGGTCAACATTTTGCTACACGAGGGCTTGACCGGGACCTACAGTTTAAAACCGAATCGGAATGGCTACAAACATCCATCCCAACAGTGGAACTCGAAACCACAGGATCTGAACCGAATACCAGCGCCCTAGCTATTCGGCCATCGCCTGGCTGTACTTTAAGTTATATTTATAATACTGATAAAATTAGACTTTTGTCGTCTATGAATATTGCAGTGTAGAAAAAAGTTCCGGAAAATTATTTAGACATCAGCTGAGAGTGAATAATGAGAGTCTGAAAGCTGAGGCCTTTGAAGTTAGGGACTGTTCACATAGCAACTGCGTACGCAGAAATTTTCAAAGGGGGGGGGGGTTACTATGAAAGAGTAGTTTTGAGCAATCAGTGCAAAGCATAAACCTAATTAAATAATATATGTAATCAGAACCAATGAGGGGGGGGGGTATAACCCCCATCACCCACCCCCCTGCATACGCCACTGTCACATAGCATCTGTCAGCATTTGTGTTACTCGTATTGAAATATATTTAACCAATTACAAACCTCCAAATGATTAGCTATGAAATTGTTAAGGTCTGTGATTGGTTTAATATATATCAATACGAGTAACGCTGATGCTGATGGATTCTATATGAAAAGGCCCTTAGACAGTCTTCGTTTAGGATTCGCGTACCTGCAGAGAAAATTTCAGAGTGTGGAAACTTCCCTATTCATATCAGAAAGGTTGATGTATGTTTCGGATTGAAAAAAAAATTATTCTATTGATCATGGTCTGTGCCACATCACATGCAAAAATTATTTTCCTACAGAATGTAGTTTTAATATTACCAAACAAAATAAAATGCAAGCAAATGGACATCGGAGATTCTCTGTCATTAGAAGTGTTTTATCATCATTTGATCGGGGGGGAATGATCCTAAGAGATAGCCAAATGAGCAAGTGAACATGCTAAACATTAATGAGTAGGAATTGCACTGGCCATTAAGAATACTAAACATGCATGGATTATTGTCATGGACAATAATCCACGCATGTTTAGTTGTGAAGGAATTTTTTATTGTCGGTGAACAAAAAAAATTGCTTCCAGAATGGAGGTTTTGGGATAATCAGAAAAACTGAAACTGATTCAAACCTATATGAGGAGCCGTAAATTATGCAGTCTTTAATGGGAAAAAAAATGTGCTTACAGATGTTTCTTAAGTAGATCATGTTACTAGAGTCGATGGAGTGGCATCTAAAGAATATAAAAATATCACCCAAACATTCAAATAAGTGCAATAAAAATGGTATTGCTAAATTTAAGTGGCTTATACAACAGACACTGTAGACATAATAATTATACAGTAGACATAATAATTCCCTCTTTACAAATTTGGATCTTCTCATTTTTCTTTTTTTATTTTTTACAAATGTCATTCATAAATTCTTTGTCTGTAGATAATGTTCAAACAATGATTTTTAAAAAAAATACACACTTTTTAAACTTTGATTTTCTTTCATACAATAGCATATTTATGGTTCTTTAACATTTCATATTCTTTCACTTACTATAACTGCATTAGTAATTTACTCCTAAAGGTTTTATTCTTTACATCTTGTTTTAAACACTTCCACATGATCAATTATAATTAGCAAAATATTACTTGCTAAAATTTGTCACAAACAACATAAGTTAAATGAAGTCTAGAAAGAGTCCCAAAATAATTTATTTTAGCTTAATTATTTAATCCTATTTAGGACTGTAGAGGATAGCTTAAGTAGGTGATTACCATTCTATCTTTATTTAGCTTGGTTGATGGATATAAATATAGAATTAGAATCTTGAATTTTGCTATCTTATCAAGCAAAATCCATTTATTATTTTGATTATTTAAAAATATCTATTATTAGTAACATCTGCAATAATTTAAAATGCAATAATTATTTAGCTATATATTAATTACTGAGCTCTGGATAAATTTTGATGTTTATAAACATGAGTTCATTAAAATGTATTTAAAATTTTTAGATGTGCAATGTGAACTGGAAAAGAACCTCGGAAATGATTTGTATCATGTAACAAAGTTAAAAGTTCACTTATTTAATAGCTATGAGCTTTTTTTCCTTTACTTTCACTGAGAGCCATGATCAATAGCGTCATCTAAGCAACTTAGATTATTTTGGGTGAGAAGCATACAGTTCACAAGCAGATGGAAAAAAAAAAGCTTTTCCCCATAACTACAAGCAATTATTTTAAGCTATTTTTTTAGTAGAGTTTTTGAAAGCAATTTCGCCTAAATTCTCTGTATGTCTAATTATTCCCCGAAATGAAATTTTTAAGCTTAAAAATTATTTTATTTGACCGTGAACAATTGAGCAATGAATGAAAGATTTTTTTCAAAACTATTTTATAATTGATATTTTTTTTTTTTACAAATTTCACTTTACTTTTCAAATTTTTAATACACAGATGTTACATGCTAGCTATAGTTGCAGGCATTGAGGCAATCATTTGATAAAGAATAATTCTCTAAAACCTCGATAAATACAACACTAAATACTTTATTTGGTTATTACATAAAAAAGTTTTATGTACAAGAAATTGAGCTACAGTTGTATTCCCTAGGGTTTAAAACTTTTACGTTCTCTTTGTTCCCTGTAAACAGCAAACTTTTGAGCTGAAAGAAAGAAAACTGTAAGTAAGATTGCAAATATATGGAATTATAATACATACAGTAAAAACATGATTTTGTCTGCCAGCTACACACACCTGATCCATGTATGTTTGTGAAAATAATTTATGAAGCTAGCTTATTATGATAACCATTATGAGAAAATTTAAATTGAAAATTTTGATAACATATACATAATGACCATATAAGAAATTACACACATATCTTGACCTTCTCGGGTTTCATACTTATACAGCAAAAATCTTTTTCCAGAATTTTCTAAGTTTCATAGTAAATTAGGTAAAAAATTCCAGTTCAAGAATAAAAAAAGGTCAAACTTTTGAAGTTCAATAACTGCATTTTATTAAATTTTATATCTTTTAAATTATTAGTTTTGGAAATATTGCCTCAAATTTGATATTTATTTTAAATCCCATTAGAGTTGCTTAAAAAAGCCTGGTTCTAAGCATAAAATGTTTTTATAAAAATAAATAACCATTAGCATGACACATATGGTGCTTGCGCATATATATTACATAGTAAATATGATAGGGGAAACAAATGTTGAGGATACATATTAAACAATAATACATTTTATTAGGTTTGGGTTTTTTATGTCTAATAATTGCATTAATTAAACAGCATATTGGATTCTTCTTGATTTATGTTTGTGTTTATGTACAGTATGGATATATTAAGGAAAAATATAATACATAAGTGTATATAGCCTTTTATTCATTCAATGTAGGGAAGTTGTTCACTTAAGATGTTTTAAGGCAATCTAAGGCATGTAATATATAAATAAGAAAAACAGAAAAGGCCAGTTTACTTAAACTGTGGGTCTCTTGTTACATTTTTTAGACCATTCTTTACATTAAAACTCATAACATCAATAATTTGTTAATAGAATGTTTTTTTGTAATCTAATTCAAAAAATTAATTTTATTCTAATAATACAATGACACAGCGATACATGCATAAACATTTTATAAACCATACAGAAATGTTATCACAAAGAAAAAAACTAAGCAGAATCACATGGAATTTTTTAAAAATATTCAGTACTCACACATATATATGTGTGCATATGTTGTATACCAACATGCAATTTACTGCAGAATAATACATAAAAAGAATATTGGAAGGTAAAAGACTTCTTAAGAAAAGACCCTGGAGGCACTAAAACAGCTTTAAAGGTTCATATGAAACAGGTCAAAGCAAATTATTATCGTACACAAAAAAAATTTTCTCATTAAGATAGCTTGTGTGACTTTTTCACCATACATAAATGAACATCAATAACAGTACTTACTGTTAAGATACTAATCCTGTAATATGTATTATTAACTTTTCACAGTGAAAATTACCAATGAAATATTTTAACATTATTGTTAGATTAAGAAATGTTTTTCTGAGTACTTAATATTTATAAGCTTTATTTTCTAGCATGTTATTATGGTGGAACCTCGCTTAACGTGCACCTCGCATAACAAGTATTTCACATAATGAGCAAATTCAATTGTAAAAAAATGGCTCGCTTAACGAGCAAAATTTCGCATAATGAGTGACGTGGAAGGAAGTCCCCTCTTCACGTCACCAGAATCATCAATGGCCGAAAAATAAGTATTTAAGGGATGGTTCGAGAAGCAAATATTATGGGACTGGAGGATAACAATGATATTGAGAAGCTTGTGGAAGAGCACAACCAAGAGCTTACCACCGAACAGCAAATAGAATTACAATATCTTTCACAGCAAGCAGTTGTCGAGGAGAGTTTGTCAGTGGAGAAAGACGAAGAAACAGTAAAGAAACAATCTTCTGGGGCAATAAAAGAAATGATGAAAGCATGGGAAACTGTTGCATCGTAAGTTACAAAGCATCACCGTGATAAGACAGTGGCTATGCGTGCTATAAATTTATTCAATGACAATGCGGTGACACATTTTCAGCAAATTTTGAAGCGTCGAAAAAACAAATGTCGCTAGATAGCTGTCTAGTAAAACAATTAGATATGTATCATAAATTCGTAAAATAAAACTACATATGGATGATTTTGCTCCTTAAGAATTTATGTATAAGTAATTTTCTTTAAATAATAAATGTTACATCTAAAAAACTTTGAGTATTTTTTGGCATGGAATGCATTATCGTATTTTACATTAATTTATATGGGAAAAATTGTTTCGCTTAATGAGGGTTTCGCATTACAAGTAAGATTCTAGAGCGAATTATGCTTGTTATGCGAGGTTCCACTGTATATGCATTTCATCATTAATGAAGTCCATATATTTGACACACCCTTCAAAAACTCTTAGAAATCTATGTGTATTTCAAATTTAAATTTTGAAAGAGAAAACTAAATATTTTTTGAGTTTCTATCATTAGAAAAATATTTTTATTAAATATCTTAGGAATAATTTTAAAAAGAAGAGGTAGAAAATAATTGCTTGTTGAAGATAATATAGTCCACAATTTAAATTCCATATGCTCATATATTGATAATTAAACATACAATAGAAATTTTTTTCTCATGATAACATTTTATTCCTTTCAGAACATGTTTTAAATTAGTACAGTCTATAAAGCACACCGAATAACTTAGATATAGAAGTATCAATAATTTGACATCACATTTAGTGCTAAGAATAATGCTTAGACAATTTAAAATTCATCATGAAAGCAACATGAGAAATACTAACAGCCTATCACCTATGTCTATGCCTAATATGACTTTTCATTTCATTAGAATGAAAAGAATTTTCTTTAAAAAAAATCCATCTTTAATTATATTCATTGAGATACAGAAAGAAGGCTTACCATGGGGATCAAATTTAACAACTTCCATTTTCTCAGGCCCTCTCGCCCGAATCATTGGAAAAGAATGCTCACTGAGAACACTTTTCAGAATAATTAGAATATGACTGAAAAAATAAATTAGATTAAAGCAATTGTTTTAGAACATCAGGTAATTCATTCATTAGACAGAAAATTATAGCTCATATATTGGATATACGGTAAACTCCACTTATTATGATTAAATCAGGACCATGACTATTTGGTTATATTATCACAAATAAAAATTTTTTTTCCCAAACACAGCAGATAATTTATCCTAGGACTTTGACATAACAATATCACAAATTTATTGGCTACTTTATAATGGGAGCACCATACAGGTGAGCTGACACAGCTCTCTATGAGGGAACAGCACAGGAACATCTATGCCTTATTTAAAATCCAAACCTGAGCCGATTTTGAGGAAGCTTGACATGCTAACCACTATATGATGTCAGCAGCAAAGATAATATTTTAAATAGTAAGAAAAAAAATTAATAACTATTACAGTAGCAAGTAAAAAATTATAATTTTGAGAGCTTTTAGTCAAAAGATATGAATATGTCAAATATTTAACATGTAGAACATAATATACATAAATATATACATATACTTAAAACATGCTAAAAGTAGAACACAAAATATATAATTTTGACTTTGATACATAAATATATAAAGTTGACTTTGATAATACTATAGTAGATGTATTGTATTAATTAATGATATTTATAATAATTTTCTTTCAAAGGTTAGATAAATTATATTTCTTCTATACTTTACAAATTTAAACAGAAATTCAACAAACTAAAATTAAAATTAAAATATACATGGAATTCGAACTTACGATGTTCTGATTTTTTCATAAGGCATGGTGCAAGCTAAAAAGTATACAAAAGAATTGAAATTAATTATATCTCACTGCTGTGAGTTAAATATACAATTCAAATATATTTTAAAACACTGTCATTAATTTAGATAATAATTAAGAAAGTAGAATTATATATATTTTATGAAACCCATTTAATAATACCAAATTATTTGTCCCCTATATGATTTTACTCCTGTATAGAAAAAATTTTTTGCTGTACTTTCTGATGAAAGTACAGAAAAGGCTTTTAGAAAACACAAGAGTTCTTTTTTTTTTTTTTTTAAATAATCATCAAATAAAGCCAAACAGGGATTTTTATATTTTCAGGAACTAATCCATAACTAACATAATTATTTAATTTGGAGAATCTCATGAAATAAACAAATCAATACAAGTAAACCATCTACATAAGTTAAGCAATGTAAAACTATAACTATCCCCCCCCCCCCACACACACACATCCCAAAAAATGGAAAGGGGGGGGGGGAGGATAGCTATGAAAATCCTTGAACTTTTATTATAAAATATTCTACAGAAATTTCCTTATGGCAAAAAAGTAATTTGTTAAGATTTTAAATTTTTTTTTTTGGCGTTTTTTTGGTCTTGTCTTGTTTTTTTTGGCCCTTACCTTCCTGCTTTTAAATAAACAAAATGTTCAAGAACATTTCCCAGTTTTAACTTCATATGGACTAAATTTTATCCCTTTAACAAATAGTAAATATTCTTCTTATTAGTTCCATTTTTAGTTTCTTCAGGAAGATACAGCCATCATAAATTAGGTTTCTTTTAAGTTTTTGGAAATGCTACTAAGGAAAAAAAATATGCTATATTACCCCCATTATAGAAATTAAGCGGATATTCTGATACACATATTAAATTTAATTAGATTATAAATGATGACAATCACAAAAATATTTTTGCCATATACTATGAGAATAATAATATTAAACTCAAGATGAAAATAAAGTGGTGTAAATTGATTTATGAAAACACAGTTTTTTAACAAAAACTTCTTTAATAGTCATTAATAATGAATGAAATTTCATACATTATACATGCTATGTATAAAAAATGATTCACAAAAATAAAATATCATACATAATAATAAACAAAAACATAAAGTCAAAAATTAGATTTTTATAACATACAAACATGGAAATTGATTTATGAAATATCACATTTCATTGAAAATAATAGTTAGTATAGCTGCCTTTCTTCATCAAAGTTTCTTTTATTCTAGATGGCATTGATAAAACAAGATTTTGAATGTACTTCTGATCAATCAGTTTCCAGTTTTGACAGATTGAAGCTTTCAATTCTACAAGTGATGTGTACCGTATCCCATCTGCATAAACCATTCGAACAAACTGTCCAAAAATGTTTTCAATGGGGTTCAAATCAGGACAACTAGGTGAATGATCTAAAAGAACAATATTCTGTTTGTCTAACCAATCTTTCATTAGATTTGAAGTGTGAATACTTGCATTGTCTTTCATGAAGATGTAATCTAAACTATAATATTGCCATGCAAATGGAAGAAGGGAATTTTCTAAAACTAATCTGTAATCAAATGAATTCTGTTGACCATTTAAAAATACAATTTTACTTCTACCATCATAAGCAATCGCTGCCCAATCATCAAACTTCCACCACTTGATCCCGCCATTTTGGTTCTTTTCAGAGATCCCTTCAATAATACTTCAAACCATTGGGGCCATCCCAATTAAATTTCTTTTCATTGGAGAAAATGACCTTCCAATTGTTGCCCATTGCCATGTATTTCTCGCAATACTGCAAATGCATTTACTTGTGACACAGAAAAAACTTTCGACCAGACTTCATTTTCGACCATCTCAAGCTCCATGAAGAATGTAAAATTTGCCTAACTCTTCTAGAAGTAACAGGAAGGGATAGATTTGCACAAATCTGCTTTGAACTGTGGTCAGTTTTTGATGCAAGTTGAAGAATCCTCCTTTTCTACCTCTTAGTTAAACATGGATTACCTTTTTTGTTAAATTTTTTGCCATAAATTGCTGGATCTTTTCTATAGTTATATATCACACTAACTGATTTTTTAATTATTTTACTAACTTCCAGAACAGATTTTCCACATTTTAGATATACATCTAAAGAGTAAGATTTTGGCTCTTTTGTCATCAGACAACACCTTTCATGAAAAGTATGACTGAAATGTATTGCTTCCAATAAATAACACTTTTTATGTCAACTGTGCATGTTACGTTACTTTGTTTTATGCAAATTTTTGTCACATTACTTCAGAACAGCCAATGATATGTGATATTTCATAAATCATTTCCATGTTTGTATGTTACAAAAATCGAATTTTTGAACTTATGTTTTTATATCACGTGTGAAATTTTTTTTGTTAAATCATACATAGCATGCATAATGCGTGAAATTTCATTCATTTTTAATGAATATTAAAAAAAGTATTTGTTCAAAAACCATGTTTTCATAAATCAATTTTCACCACTGTATATTGGAACTTATATCGTTAAATTTTGTTGCATCTTAAGGACCTTGATGTGAACTAAGCAAATTTACATATATTATTGTTTTGTAAATAGGCTGGTGATTTACTAAGAATCTAAAAGTTGTCTCATCAATTAATGGATAATACAAGAGGACTTCCATTTGTTTGCAGAAAATATACCTTATATAACTGAATACCAAAAAAACTGCTTAAATAACTATTTACGCCACTAAAAACATTGAGTATCTCAACTGATGATTATATTATTTTATTAACGTTTAAAATTGATATTATATTAACATAATTAGGAGTTCTGAAAGGAGTGACAAAAAAGGCAATGGTTACATCTTGTGATATACATTGCATAGTGAAAGAATGGCATCCGAAAGAACGGAACATGCCAAGTGAGGGAACTTCTTTTAAAAATTTGCATAGCTGAATGTCCAATAACAGATGATAAAGAAATTTATACAATAAGTTAAATTTTATACTTCAATATAAAACTAAAAGAAAATTTAAAGCAAAGTAGTATCATAAGTTGTAGCTAAAGTTACTTCAAAATCTTCAGTCTGAAAACTAAAGATTTAGCCAAAAGGGAATTGAAAAATTTTCGAAATTTCAAACAATTGAAAAGAAAAAAATCAAGTTACAAGTAAGTATACGATGTCAGAGCTAATATACTTTAAAAGTTATGAAGATCTTGTATCACCGTGAAAGTTCAGTAATTCCTGAATTTCGGAGATGAAGAATAAATAAAGCGACGAAAATCTTAAGTGCAAATTCAAGAATTAACCTGGACAGACTCAAAAATCGTGTATACAAACAACTTTTCAATGTTTCGGTTGCCACTCATATAGATAGAGAGATGCAATAATTTTTTAAAATAATTTTTTAATAAAAAAAAAAATACTTCCTAAATGTTGTTCTGTAGATGTATTAACTATTAACATGTTCCTGAGAGTATGAGTGAAATATGTTCAAAAGTTTAAGACATGAATAAGAGGCGTGTTTTATTTCCTGATTACTGTTGGCAACTTTAGGTAATGTTTACCTTATGTTTTTAATTTTTTATTGGATTTGGATACGTTAAAATTTTTTACATTGAAGTGAAGGATATTTATAACACTGAAATATCTTATTTAAGTGGAACTTCTAGTGTGAGTGACAACTGCCTCTAATTTTGTATAAGATGACTTCAGTTGTATTATGGATTAGTAAATGTATAATATAACCTTGTGAAAATCGCGACTCAAAATATCAGTGACGAAATTAAATACTGAGTTTTTGACCTTCTAAGAAATAAAATATGTTTGATTTTGGGAAAACTTATTATTTAGAACATAAAAACGACACGTTATTTTACAAGAGTTAAATATATGTTTCAGAAACGCTTTTAAGGTAATCCACCATGCGGTATCTTGCTTGTACCGGAGTGCCAAAAAGAGCAATAGTTATGTTACTTGTCTACCTTCTGTTTCATGGAAACTTTTACACTTTCGTTTGCGACGCGCAATAGAGAAACAGCACAGGGGCTATCAAACTGGACTAGAAGGCACAAATAATGTGCCGTGTTATAGTTAAGCCAAAAAATGTCAATTTTTCTCCGCTTTATTTGATTAAAATTCTTATTTATTTCCTCTCGAGTTCAAAAATACAAAGAGTATATTATTCCTTTCTTTGTGTGTGAGCAATAATATATAAAGTCCTTTCAAAGTAATTGGCTAGGATGCTGTTATTCAGTACCATTGTCTATCGGTTTGACTCCTGCTGTTGGCATGGCTGATTGTAGTGTTCAGACATGATTTTAAACTGTAGGTTCTGGTCTCATCAGCTCTTATACAGCAAAAGATAACCATAGCATTCTTAACCACCCAACAATTCATAGTTATACTTGTTTGTTATGTATTGATCAGGTAATGAATAGAGAATGTGCTAGTTAGTTTAAATTAATGTTTCTATTGAACGAGTATGGAAAATTTGCAAATTGAAGTTAAACATTATGTCCCCCTTTCTAGACTGCATAGTTATTTTACAATGTTTGAAATTATCATGTAGATGAATTTCTGAAATTCACAGTTAAATTTAATCGCATACAAAAGTTTTACTGGAGTAAGAATTGTGGAACAAGATTTTCTCAGAGATAGGTTTTTTATGTGCTTTTTTTTTTTTTAACATGTATGTACGTGTGCATGTATTTGGTCATTTCAAACATAGCAAATGTATATTTAGATGTAGTAAGAAAAATCTTTTTACAAGATCTGTATTTATAGTAATTTAATTCATAATCAAATTTGTTCATATTTTCTCATGGTAAATAATTTGAGGAAGATAATAATACCTTTAAAGTATCTAATAATTTCGTCATTGTGTTCAAGATAGTTTTTTATTTGTTGCAAAGTGCTAAAATTTTCGATTACATATATCTTATAAAGTAAATTCTTATTTTCTATGGTTTACTTTACATTTTCCATGTAATAATTTTGAAAATCATATATAAACCGATGCCTTTGGCCTTATTTAATTTTTCTTTTTTTGTACATTCTGAGTAAATATTTTCCATTAATAGCATTTTACGAAAAATATGAAAAAACATTTTAGTAAAATGTGTGTTCTTGATCCTTTGTGGTAATTTTCATATTTTTCTATCTTTTTGCATCCTGATTGAGAATTAATTTTGATTAACTAATAGTACTTTATTGAAATTTTTGGTTTACCAGTAAGTCAACTAAAACCTTATATTTTAAAAAGCATTTCTGAAATTGATAATTGTTAACAAATTAAGATTTATATTAAAGTCTTTAATTTTAATAAAAATTGATACCTCATACTATACTGAAAATGGTCAGTGCAAAATCCACTCTATTTTTTTGGCACAGGTATTTATAGTAATTTATTTAAAGCAATAAAAATTTATAAGTTTTTTTCTTTATTATTCAAGGAATCACTGAATAAAAGTAAGAATGAAATACCTATATTAAAATTTGTTTATTACCTATTTTATCCCTAGTATCTGGAAGAATTCATAAAAGACATACCAAAATTTATATCTGTATCAATGAAAAAAGTGTTATCAATAAAGCTTTTTGTTAAATTCATACTCAAAAATTTCAGCATAGTATTCATCAACACTAAAATATTTTTGCTATTTATTTATTACTGTATATATGTATTCTTAACAATTGTAAGCTAAAATTTGATAACAATTTAATATCCTACAAATTCTTTGCTAGATGAGACATCAACTTAATGTTTTGAAAGTTTTTCATAATTAAGATTTAAATTTTTTTAAAGTGCCAAAATGTCAAGAATAAGTTACGATATTGATTCATAGAAACCTAGTATTTCTGATTTAAAATTTACTTATGTTATAAATGTATATAAAATTTAACATATTCTCGTGATAATCAGCGAGTTAGCCCAGTGGGCAGTGAATATTCCTGATGTAGATGACAGATGTTATGTTGATAGGATGAATATTTATATCTGATTTAGTCCTTAAAAAATATAAAATTTGATATATTATGCATATATTTGTTGGAACTGTACCAACTTAAATTTGATATACCAAGTGATGAATTGTTTAATTTAGTTTTCCTCATGTATGAAAATAATTTGTCTTTGATAATTGCTTTCTGCATCAGGTTATTTGATATATTTGTACATTTTTACGAATTTCAGATTTTTGGACCATTACTATCTTTTCTTTTATTTTAGTAATTTTTTTAAAAAAATGACCTTGTATTATTTTATTGAGGGTAAACTTTTTTTTTAGACCTCTAATGAATTTCAGATTTTTTTATGATTTTAAAATCCTTGCTATTAAATTTAATCCTTGTTATTAAATACCAATAAATCACAAGGAATTTTTTTAAGGTGAACACTGAAAATCAGGATTTTTTTCCCCCTCTCTCTCTCTCTCTCTCTCAGGCCAGTTACCAGACCTTTAAAAGGTCTGGTAACTGGCCTGAGAGAGAGAGAGAGTTTTTTATTTTTGTTTAATTTTTATATTTTTAATTTCTATAGTGTTATAACTCTGGTAAGATGTCCCACGAGAATTACTTCTTACAAGTAAGTCGACAATACTAAACATGTACCGGGTGGGCCGCAAAAAGTCTTTGACACATTTCAGAAAATAATATATAAAATAGAAATTGCCATAAAAGAGTTCAGTTTGCGGTCACTTCTTTAATAGAATGTTAAGTTTTTTATCAACAGAAAATTTCGAACTGCTGCCAAAAGAGGGTGCCACAGGACCAAACATCCATAGAATGACATATTTTCGTTTTCGAATGCCATTTCTTCGCTTTGTTTGCAAATTGCGTCATTCTTAAAATGACTTCTCCCACTGAAAAGGCAAATTGTGTTGGTTGGTATTTTGAAAGCAAATCAATTGTAAAAGTGCAATGTAACTTTCATACCAAGTTTAATAAAGCACCTCCAAGTCGGAACAGCAATTTGTCCTGGCATAAGAAATTTCTAGAGATTGGTAGTGTTCTGGATAAACCAAGAAGTGGTCGACCATCAACCTGTGATAGCGATGTCGAACAAATATGTGAAACTTTTACTCGTTCTACGAAATCAACAAGACAGGCTTCCATTGAATTAGGAGTTGCCCGATCATCAATAAGGGATGTGCTCCATAAATGACTGCACTTTAAACCATACAAAATGCAACTCATACAGCAATTAAAACCGAGTGATTTGCCAATCCGTTTCAACTTTGCTGTTGATATGCTGCATCGCATTGATGTTGATAATGATTTTTTACAACGCATTATCTTTACGGACGAAGCAACTTTTCATTTGTCGGACCACGTCAATAAGCACAACACCAGAATATGGTGATCTGAAAATCCACACTTTATAATTGAAACGGTACGTGATAGTCCAAAAGTTAATGTTTGGTGTGGTTTAATGGCAGACCGTGTCATTGGTCCGTTCTTCTTTGCCGAATCGACTGTAACTAAAGAAGTTTATTTGGATATGTTACAGTTATTTGCCAATCCACAAATATCACATATACCTAACATCTTTTGGCAACAAGATGGAGCTCCACCACATTGGGGAAAAATTGTATGCAGCTACCTCGATACACAATTCCCTCAGCATTGGATTAGACGAGATGGTCTACTAGTATGGCCACCTAGGTCTCCAGATTTAACTCCGCTTGATTTTTTCTTGTGGGGATATGTCAAGGACAAAGTCTTCGCTTCAAAAATGACCGACATTACACAGCTCAAGACACAGATCATCGAAGTCATTAAGAATATTCCACAATCCATGTTGACAAGCACGTGGAATGAGATCGAGTATCGCCTAGATGTGACACGAGTTACGAAAGGTGCCCATATCAAAATTTGGTAACAAGAAACTTGTTCTGTAAGGGTAACTATTAAAAAGTTTTTCATATAAAATGTCATTCTATGGATTTTTGGTCCTGTGGCGCCCTCTTTTGGCAGCAGTTCGAAATTTTCTGTTGATAAAAAAACTTAACATTCTATTAAAGAAGTGACCGCAAACTGAACTCTTTAATGGCAATTTCTATTTTATATATTATTTTCTGAAATGTGTCAAGGACTTTTCGCCCACCCGGTATATTACTTACAAATGTAAAACTTAGGACTTTGACGTAATGTGTATGAATTTAATATTTGATCGTCAAATAACTGAAGTTTGCGTCTAGAAAAGAAATTCATATTTACTAAAGTTATGTCAGACCTTCTTCAAAAATGATGTATTTTCTGTTTTTACTTATTGTGAGACTGATTGTGAAAATATATTTACTCTTTTAAGGTGCTTGATATAGATTATTTTCATGATTTTTTTTAAAATATTCACATTAAAATTATTATTAACTGATGCTTTTTGTCAAATTTTAATTGTCCTGTTTTTTATAATTTCAGTTTTGAAAATGGCAAAATCAAAATCAACGTAAGTATTTAGCTTGATATTTTTCTAATATCTCATTTTTCTTATACAATTTACTGGAAAAAGAGTTAATTTTAATTGTTACACACATACTCTGTAGATATGTTATCATATATGATGTATATATAGCCTTAGTATATATACAGCCTGTAGTCATTGCGTATAGTTATGCAGAGGGCTTAGATCTACCCTTTTGTAGACTTGGTGCCATTTGCACTTTAATACAACTTGACTGTTTTATTATCGGAAAACTCATTACTATTGACTCAACATTTCAAAATAATAATAATGATGATTATATTTAGTGTTCTGAATGAAAGTTAAACAATTTAATTGCATCTTCTAATGGCATTATCCTTTAGCTTTATGATGAGTCTTGAAAAATAGTAGGCAAGCAGAGGCATAATATTCTTTGAATAATATGCCACTATACATTATAGTAGAATTTCTGTTTATATCAGTCAAAATTATAATGTGAATTACAGGTAGGAAATAACAGTTTTAAAATGTATTCAAAAAATATATGTCATTTTTCATTTGTTGCTAAATATTTTCTAATTTTTCTGTTGTTGTATTCTCTTTTTTTAAACTTTGATCATCTGTTAAATTTTAGTTACTGTATTAATAAAATATAGTCTTGACAGTGTTTATTCACATGAATTGTCTCCTAGGATATCAATACTAATTATTGCTATTTAATCATTGCAGTGAAGAGATATCTGTAAGGTATACAATTATAAGAAAATTTCCTGGACAAAATCTAGAAAACTTTTCGAACTTATTCCCTCAAATAGCTTAGGCCCTTAAACTCTCTTTCAACTGTTGAATGGTGTTTTAAATTATAAATTGATCAATTGTGCTATTATTGTTATTTTGCATCCTAAGGTCCTATATTGTAATGTTATACATACTCATATTGAACATCAAAGCTTGTATTTGTGTAATAATGTTAATTTTCTAATTCTAGACATGTTCTTGTTCTCATGAAGAGTGTGATAACCAAACATATGTTTCCTGCTGTTAGGGCAAAGCAAGCAGATAAATTAGAAGTTTTAAAATTTGATCCATATGGTATGATTTATTCAAACCCTTTAAATATATTTGCTGTCTAATTTTGTTGACAGATATATATATATATATATAATAACGCCACACCAGTTTTAATTCTATTCCAATCTTGTCTTTCCCCTTTATATAACTTCCGCATTCTTTCTATATATACTTGGGCATGTGGCACCACAGAGGGTTACATGGTAAACCAAAACTAAATTTCGTATATGCTGGTTTGAGCACCAGTATTATGGACTTATATTAAATCAGGGATTGAGTGGACATCATTTTATTTCTCTGCTTGTAAATATGTAAATATCCTCTACTCCTGGACATTTCATATTACCATATGTTTAATTGTTAGATAACCATAATGTGTTTAAAGTAATAAAAGTATTATTCCGTTTAATTGAATTATTTAATTTGGAGTGATGTGCATGAGGCCCAACTACCTAGCCGAATACCCATTTTACTATATTCCAGGAAATCGTTAATTGCTATCTAAAGATTCTGTATTTCACATATATATAAAGTCTTACTACTATGATTAGGCACTTTTAGTTTTCAAACATGAAGGCACCAAGAAAGAAAAAAAAAATTAAAGCTTATGAACCTTTTTTTTTTTTTTTAATTATAGTTTTAGTTAGTCTTTCTTTTGTTTGATATATATTTTCCATCAAGGAAATAATTTAACTTAAAAATTTAACTTAATTTAAATCCTACTGAATTATAATCTCATCCAAATCTTTGGACATTTTTGTGATAACAAATACATTTTTCTGCAACAACTATGACTTTTATTTATTTAGGTTCATAGACAATTGGTATCTTTTAAAATAATATTTAATTATTGAATAAAGTTTTCTTAGAATTCAGGAGACAAAAACTTTTTTTTTTTTAAATACAGTAGCCACTTTTCTTTAAAACATTCCCTCATGTGTACATTGCAAGTTTTTGTTGGCTACTTTATTATGAAAGCTCTCACTAGGTGTGCAACTATTGCTTCCTGTGAAAAGACATCCCAGATACAACCAAGGTTTGACTGGGATTTGAACCATGATCATGTAGTTGCAGCTTGTGGTTCTAAACATTAAACAATGTAGACTGTAAGAGTTTTGTTCTATCGCTGAGCGGACTGTGGCAGATATCAGGCAGTAAATCGCTTGAGCAGCGATGTCGTTTTAAGTTAGGGCAATGTAAAGTTCTATATGCCGATATTTTTTTTTTTTTCTGGTGCAGAGCTTATTTCAATAGAATGTTTTAAAACTTTTTGAATAAAGGGCTTTTATTCCTTTTTTTTTAATGTCTCGTACTGCTCAGAGTCCACTGAAGACAACAGGGTTATGGGCCCAGAGACCTATTAGAGTAGTATTGAGACGGAGGGCCCCATAAAAGTTTTCCGTGAAGAGTGTGTTTAAAGATTTCCATTGTAAGCCAAACTGTGAAGATGGCTGAAATAGGCACGATAGAGAAGCTCAACCGAAATAATTATACCTCATGGAGCAGCGACATGGCCATAGTTTTGATGGACCGAGGTTGCTGGGACATTGTCCTAGGCAAAGAGAAACAGCCCGACGAAAAGGCTATGTATAAAGAGGTTAATGATTATCAACTGCAGATGAAACGATCTTTTACAACTATATACCTGGGATTGGAGCCTGAATTTTGCCCAATAATAGAAGGGATGACCGGTGGCCAAGCATGGCAGAAACTGAAACAACATTTTGAACCGGATACCCAGGCAAGAGCAATAATGTTGACAGACGAATTTTATAACTGCCGGTCAGAGGAAAATGAAGCTATAGATATGTATGCTGCCAGACTCCGGAGAATCGTGAGACAACTGAAAGAAGTCAAAAGAGAAAAGGATCAATTTGAGCAGTCATTCCAATTGATACGATATCTACTCGATAAGTACGAAGGAATAACCCAGATTATATATAGATGGCCTGAAAAGGACTTTACTTTCGAAAAAGTTCGCAACGAGTTAATTTCAGAAGAAGCACACCTACAACAACATGAGCAGGACAAGAACGAAGAAGCCATGATGATAAAAAGAAAATTACAACCCAGAACAGCTACTCATCCTCCTTCCAATCCAGAGACTGAGGTTCCGAAAGAAACGAGGAAGTACTCGGGAAAGTGCTTTGGGTGTGGATGCCCAGGACACTGGAGATGCCATTGCCCGAGCCGCTGTAAAAGCAAGCCATCCGAGACTAAGAAGAGTACCCATAAGCCACCCGGCACCAGTTTCTTGCTAGAGACGAACTGTGTGAGGGAAATGCAAGGTAACGAGTGGGTGCTGGATTCAGCAGCTACTCGCCATTTTTGTAACGATAAAAGTTTATTTCTCAATTTTAAGAAATGCTGTAATCAAAATATAGTGGTAGCTTTAAATAATGTAACATGTCCGATAGAAGGAAGAGGAAACATAAAACTTATTTTTAAAAATGATATTTTAATCTTAGAAGATGTTTTGTACTTACCTTCGTTAAGAAGAAATTTAATAGCTTTTTCCCCCTTAGATAAATTAGGATACCACATGTTATGTAAAAATCAGAAAATTAATGTTTATAAAGATGAAAATGAAATATTTAACGCTAAAAATAAGAATGGCCTTTATGTGTGTTATCCCCAAAAATCAATTCAGGAGGAAACCCCTCTAGCTGCTTTAACCCAAGAAGAGATACTAAAGGAGTGGCATATTAGGTATTCCCACATCAATCCTAACTATATAAAAGATACGTCAAAACAGGAAAGTGTTAAAGGCTTACCTAAATTAAGTGGAAAATTTCCTGACTGCGAGGTGTGTAAAATAGCAAAGGGTAGAAGGGTATCTTTTAAGCCCACATTTAAAATTCGTTCGAAAAGACCTTTGGAGTTAGTTCATATGGACTTGTGTGGACCTATGCCCTATACCCCTAAAGAAGGTTTCAGGTATTTTCTGACTGTTATTGACGATTTCTCGCGTAAAATTGTAGTTTTCCCTCTTAAAAATAAAAACGATGTTTTTGAAGCATTCGAAAGATTTCAGAAACGGGCAGAACGATTCTTAAATATGAAAATTGTTAGTGTTCGCACTGACAACAGACTTGAATTTGTAAATGCCCAATTTGAAAAGCTTTTTGATAGCCAGGGTGTTCAGCATGAACATTCAAATGTTTACACCCCAGAACAGAATGACCTAGCTGAGAGATTTAATTATACGCTTGTAGATGGAATAAAAGTTTTGCATGAGGATAGTCATTTGAGTAATGGTTTTTGGGCAGAAGCCCTAATGTGTTTTGTATATACCTGGAACTGGATTTGCCACAAGGGGCAAAATAAAACCCCCTTTGAATTGTATGGTGGTCAAAAACCATCCGTTAAACACCTGAGACCTTTTGGTAGCACAGTTTTTGTCGGTGTTCCTAAACAGTTGAGAAGGAAATTAGATATGCGTGCTATAAAGGGTATACTAGTCGGGTATGGTCAGAAAACCGGAGGATACAGAGTATGGCTACCTCAGGAAAAACAGATAGTGGAAACCATTAATGTCAAGTTTACAACAGAAGAAACACCTAGTCATGATAGGGAAAATAATCCGGAAAAGGTGAATGCAGAGGAAAATGTCCTGGACCAATTTAAAATTCTAGATAAAAATGTAAGTGACTCTGATAGTTCTGACTCTAGTATAGATTCAAACGACAATGAAACTAGCGTAGATTCTAAACAGACTCATGTAATGTCTCAGGAATCCCCTAAAGCAGTAACCTGGATTAGGAAAGCAGTACCTAGGAAAGATGGCACGAAAACAGATATATATTTTTATGAGCAAGGAAAAACTAAAAGGTTAAGGTCAAATTATGATGTAAGAAAATATTGCTTAAAGAAAAACTTGAAATTTGATCCAAACATGTTCTGTTTTAGTGGGGCAAACGACTTCTCAGGAATAGTTAACCCAAAACCAGGATCAAGTGCAAGTCTTGCGAGTGCATGACTAGATAAGGACATTTTTATACCTAAAAATTATTTTCAAGCTATAAAATCTCCCCAGAAAAAGCAGTGGGTTGAGGCAATGAAAGACGAGTTAAAAACTATGAAAAAACGCAAAGTTTGGGACCTAGTAGATAAATCCGATAAGGAGAAAATCTTAGGATGTCGCTGGGTGTATACGTTGAAACGCAACGAATCAGGGGAAGTCGAAATGTTTAAAGCTCGACTTGTGGCTCAAGGTTATCACCAGATTCTTGGGGAAAGTTTTGACGAGGTATACAGCCCTGTAGTTAACTTTAGCGTTATAAGATTTTTCTTCTCGGTTTTAGTATGTTTAAATAATTGGGTTCACGTACAATGCGACATAAAGTGTGCTTATTTATATGCAACTTTAAAGCAACAAAATTTCATGAAACAGCCGCAAGGTTTTGAAACAGGGAAAGATCAGGTTTGTTTATTGAATAAAGCAATTTACGGTCTCCACCAAAGTGGCAGAGAATGGTTTCTTGAAATTCATAAAGTTTTGAAAGGTCTGGGATTTCAAAAATTTAAATGGTGCAATTGTGTTTACGCATACCAAGGAAATGTAATTTTGTTATTATATGTCGATGACATAGTTGTGTTCGGTAGCTGTGTAAGTTGGGTAGAAGAAGTGTTAGAACTTTTAAAACAAAAGTTCGATTTAAAGGTATTAGGAAGAACTAAGAGGCTATTAGGTGTGGAATTCGAAGAGACCAATGGTTCTCTGTTGATTCACCAACGTAGATATATCGAACTTTGTAAAAGCTATGAAGAATTTGGTTTTTCAATGTCTTCACTTCCAATTGCCAAAGGCATACTTTCACAAAAACACAATCACCACAGACGGAACAGGAAACTCAAACCATGCTTGATGTTCCGTATAGAAGCTTAATAGGTAGTTTATCATTTTTAGCCGGTAGAACCCACCCTGATATAGCGTATGCAGTTAATATTTTTTCTCAATATCAGGAGAACCCAGGCATAGCCCACTGGAATAGACTATTGAAAGTTCTAGGTTATGTTTTTGCTACTAGGCAGTTAAAGTTGAATATTTCAAATGTTACAAACTTGAATTTAACTGCATACTCTGATGCTGATTTTGGCAATAATAGGGATGATAGGACATCCATGGGAGGCCAAATAATATTTTTAGACCAAGCCCCCATTGCCTGGAGAACAAATAAGCAAAAATCAGCTAGCTTAAGTTCTATGGAATCTGAATTTGTAGCACTAACAGATGCGGCTAAAGAACTGCTGTGGTTTAAAAAAATTTTACACGAATGCAATGAAAAAGTAATAACCCCTCAAACTATTGGTACATGTCGTTTAATGGGTGATAATCAGGCATCCATAGAATTTTTAAAGTCACCAATAGAGAATTACAGAACTAAGCATATAGATATTAAGTTGTTTTTTATCAGGGATTTAATAAATCAAGATGCATTTAATTTAATGTTCATTATATTCATAGTAAAAATAATCTTGCAGATTCTTTTACCAAACCTATAAGTAAGCTTCAAACTGTACTATTACGAGACCTTATATTTAAGGAATAAAGACTTTAACGTAAATATAATAAACTTGAACTTTTATATAACATTGTTTTTTTAAGTTCAAGCTTTTGTCTTTGAATGGTATTTAAAAAATTTTTTTTGAGGGGAGTGATTAAATTTTAAAAGAACTTTCTCTCAAATTTTCGAGTTTGTATGGACTTAATTTTTTTTTCCTAACTTGTTTTACTTCAATTTTTGCAACTAAAGGTCAGTTGCTGATGTAAAATGAATTGTATGTTTTTTGTTGTGAACGCATATGTTTATATATATACTGTTTAAGCACATTGTTTCATTTGCAAGAACATATAGTATAGTACTGTGTATACATGTTTATTTGATTGAGAATGTTTATACTTAATTGTGCAGATATTTTGTTTATGCTTGTAGTACTTGTTTTTACTGTTGAACTTGCAAAATAATGTAAAATATTTTCTGCACCATGTGTTAGGCGAATTTTTTTTAAAGTTAAGTAAAAGTGTGAAGAGGAGGGCCATTGTTAGGAAAGTGCGTCATCCGAAGCATTCTTCCCACTTTTACATGGCCGTGACGTGCATCTGTAAGAGGGTGTGGCTGGGTTGGCAGTCCACTCTTTGCAAACTGTGTTTGGCAATGGGAAATATGCAGAGTGGATTGGTATAAAAAGCCAACTGTTCTATCGCTGAAGCGGACTGCGGCAGATATCAGGCAGTAAATCGCTTGAGCATCGATGTCGTTTTAAGTTAGGGCAATGTAAAGTTCTATATGCCGATATTTTTTTTTTCTGGTGCAGAGCTTATTTCAATAGAATGTTTTAAAACTTTTTGAATAAAGGGCTTTTATTCCTTTTTTTTTTAATAAGTCTCTTACTGCTCAGAGTCCACTGAAGAAAACATTAAGGGAAATTAATAATATTTAAGGGAATAAGATGAATCATATTTAATTTACACTCACATGAAATATAATTCAGCAAAATGTCCATGAAATACTGAATGTAAACAAATCAAAGTTATTTGTAAATTTCTACACTTTAAACCAGAGCATTGAAAAATAACTCCTGGTCTGGAGAAAATGATTTTTTTTAATAGTCAAATTATGTCAGTTTTTAACTCTTATTAATAGGGATGAGTTTTTTCCGCTTTTTGGCGGATTTCCACTTTTTTATATTTTCTGCAAAAGAAAAATTCTGCTTTTTCACAAAAAGTTCCACTTCTTAAAATTTTTTGAAAAAAGATCCACTTTTTTCGATTTAGCTTATACTACGTTCGCACCAGCAGTTTCAAGCACGATAGAAGTGGATTGGTGGAAGGATATATGTTGCTATGTTATCATCATGACACACAGCAAAGTCAGAGAAACTCTTTCATTTGCGGGTCCCGACGTGCCTCTCTTTCCAGGAACTTGTTCCGTATCACGTGTTGCTCGTTGCTCACGACTCTGTATACTTTTGATTTTGTATGTGTTTTGCTTTAGTTTAATATGTGGTGTAAGAAAATAGATTGCTTTTATTGTTCTTAATATTGTCGTTATGGTGACTGTTAGAAAAGATATAGTATGTCGATCAGATAAAATAAACCTTCATGTGATCAACTTCGGCATTAAAAATCCATGGCGCTGGGAAAGGCTGGAGAAAAATGTAGCAAACACATGTTTAGGAGACGTTTTCTGATTTTTTGCCAAACTTATCCCTAAATTAACAAAAGGGGACAATTACTTTAAATATCTGAGTAATTAAGCCTCTTTTTATAGTACATATGAGTTCTTAAAAATTCTATTTTTTTCTCTTTTATTTGCAGTGCAAAAACAAGTATTATATCGTGAAATGAAGAAGATCAAAAGTATAAAATAATGAGTGGAAAAGCCCTATCAAGAAATTTGTTATGTATTATATGTACACATCTGGGATCATAATTAAATCATTTTCACTGTGTAGTTTGTTGAATCGGTCAATAAAAATTTTTTAGCTTAAAAAATTAGTAAGTGGAATATGATTTAATGTACTAATGTAGAATTTTTCTCAAGTTCAAATACAGTAATGTATTGTTTGTTCATAACTTTTCATCATCATTCTTCCTATGCTAACTATATACTACATTCATAGTCTATGTAACATTATTTTTTTCACAAATGATCTGTTTAACCCTTCAGTGGGCACACCAATTTTTGGAACACCAGCAGGCGTGCATGGCACAAAGTGTAACATCTCTTTAGACCTTGATTATTCTTTCTGCAATGAACTTTTTTTTTCAAATTGAAAATAATAATTCTGCATTTTATGACCAGATATAAAATGTTGATAATATTGAGATATATGTATAATTAAAGGCCAAAAAATGCAGATACAATCGCCTTATTTCAAAACTGTCCTTTTTATTGGATCTAAGGACAACTTGCGAATTAATTCGTATTATGTCCAAAAACCTAAAAAACAATGAGATTGTCCATCTGCGTGATATGCGGGAACCATGTAATAGCTACACATTTGATCAATTACATCAATTGCTTTTGTCATATTGTAATCCAGTATAATTGCTGGTTTACCATGGTTAAATCATGACTAAAAATGAATTGGAAATAAATACAAGGGTCAGAAAATCAGACCTGCATTAGAAAGGGTGTAGCTATAAATAGAAACTGCTTAGAATATTCAAACCTTACATGTAAAAACAAACCATTCAAAATTACGAAACTGTTGCACTTTGTACACGGGTGTGCCCACTGAAAGGTTAAGAAACCTTTCTTTCTCTTTGTACTTATTAATCCTTACACTCACATTAAATATAATTCAGCTAAAAAGTCAATGAAATACTGAATTAACAAATCAAGGCTATTTATAATTTTCTACACTTTAAACCAGAGCACTGAAAAATAACTCCTGGTCTGGAGAAAATGATTTTTATTGAGCTCCTAGGTCATATAATCCCCCCCCCCCCCTTTTCCCTGGACTTCCTAATGAAGAGCTCTCTAGGTCCATGCTCCTATGAATCAAAGGTCAGAGATTAACCCCTTCTCATCAGACCTGCTTTAAGTAAGAACAAATTAGTATTAAACGGCAGTTTTTACTTCATATTTGGTGTATGAGTATTACAAAGAAAAAAACTCATAATCTCTTCAGTTTTATCAATTTATTATAACACAGATTATAATCACTTATTTCAGCATGAATGTATTGAAAAATTACATACTGAATATCAACATAAATTTAATTACAGAAATATATTAAATGCATCTATGAGATATGGATGCACACATTCATATCTCACACATGCATGAATTAACAAGAATTAACATAAACATTGCACTTTGCTCTTTACAAGTCATATTCTCTAGAATAAGTAAAACAATTTTTTTTCTCTGTAATAATAACAATTAAAGTACATGTGGCTTTTGCACCCTTTTATATAATTTAACAAAACATGCAAAAGTTTTCATAATAAATGCAGATTTGAAATGTTAAAATACTTCATATAATTTTGCATACACATTTAAAATATATTTATAAACTTCTTTTAGCTTCAAAATTTGAAACTGGTTAGAAGGATGACATTTTAAAAACTAAGTCAAATTTTTAAAACTCTTATGTACACATATTGAGTTGATGATTTACATTTTCATGAATGATTCTTTTTTTATATTAAAAAATGGACAGCAACATATTTTAAATTTTATTCACATGATGCGTCTGTCATAAATGTATGAAAGATATAAAACGGTCATGAATTTACATGTGCTTATTTATTTATCATCTCAATCAATTTCTCATCCTGGAACAAACTTTTAGAAAAATATTAATAGTTAAATTTGAATCTAAAATTTCAAAGGCACTCTATGACTATCAAATCAGCTTATTAGTGATAATACTTCTAAGTATTGTATATGATAAATATATTAAGAAAATTTAGATTTATCAAATTATAATCTATGAATTGTTTGAAATTCTTAATCTAATTAGATCCTGACTGTTTGTTAAAGTAATAGTGTTTTGTAAAATTATACTACAAAAATTAATGATGTAGAAAGTCACAAAAATATACAAATACAGAAATATTTAAACAATACTTATAAAAAATAGGGTCATATTAAATGAAATTATTGAAAGTAGAATAAGAAAGAGACAATAAATTTTTCAGTTATATTTTTATAATTTGATTGTTGTTATTATAAATTAACCTTATTAATTATGTTAAATTCACACTTTGTATTTTTTCCTCTGCCATTTATAAGCAGTGAAATAAATTGCTTCTGAAACTGAATCTATGCTGAAATAGTAAAGTTTCATTAGGTTGATAGCAGCATTTTTTTTTTCCGTTTTTGGTGGGTTGCAATTTTGAATAAATCAAATATAATAGCAGAATGACTTTCAGTTTATTAAAAAAAGCATTGTGTACGTAGCACAATATCAAGAACATTGATGATATTTTTAAAACCCTTACAAATAGATATTAAAGGTTTTTCACATCTTGATTTTTAATCTTTCCTTGAGCTTAGTAAGAAATTTCATTCAGTGACAGATATGTTCAGACAAAACTGCATTTCCTGTAAATTTAAATAACACGAAGCTTTCTACATTATAAAAGGACATGATATCAATAATAGTCTTTTAGAGCAGAGCCTGATCATTTCAAAACTCTTTTAACATGAAAGTAATTTTAGGCATTTATTGCTTACTAACCTTAAATCACATAATATACACCTATACTCAGAACAAAAAACTGCACTGGTCCCTATGACCAGGTTCTGCTTCCCAGTATTCATTGAGTAAAACCCATTTATTAACCAAGTTATATTTTACAGTAGAACCTCACCTTTTCATGAAGACTGAACTGAAGATTCAGAATTTCAACTGAAGATTTTAACATCTAGCTAGTGTAGGAGAGTATTAGAAAAAGCAATCTTTTGTTTATTTTACCACTTGTAGATATGGTGGAAAAATAGCTATAAAGTAATTAAAAATGACAAACATCAAACTGATATACTAATTCCACTGTTCTTTTGCATATTTACCAAACTTTAATATAATTTTAACGATTCCCAAGTACTTTAACTTTTTAAATACATGCAAAGCGATAATCCTTGTGTTGAGCTGATGCATGGTACATATCCAAGCCATTAACTTTGAAATATAAAGCAAAACTTGGCAGTTTTTGTAAAACAGGTTATTTTAACAATATATTAAAACTTATTTAACTCATTATAACTAGAATTTGGTAACTGGTTATACAGGAAACTTAACCATAATTACTTATTAAGAAGTATTAATTTCTTCTAAAATTATGATGTGTATAAGATAAGGACACATGTTGCAAATTGAAATTATATAGTACATTGTATTTGTTTTGGCGTACTAGTAGCGCCACCTGGTTGCTTCGCGCGAAGTGTGTGTATAGTTAGTTGGTGTTGGACTCTTGAAACGAATAAATGCCTAACACTTGAAATCTTGGTTAATATTTCTTGAACTCTTGGATATATATTTCTTCATGGTGAATTTCTACAACACATATGAAGTGACAATTCATAAAATCTGGCCTGTTAAAGATATTAGTGTTTTGTGAGCTCAACAATGTTTCTAAATATATTTTATCAGTATCCATAGCTAAATATAATTTGTTTAACTTGAAACAATAGTAAATTTGGTATGTAGAGATCAAATTTAATAATTCGTGCATGTATCTTTCCATTTTTTGCATGGTTTACTTATTTTATATGTGTATCAAAAGATGCTTTTTATTAAACAGAATTTCTGTTAATCATCACTTAATTTCACTTGAATTTTATTACCTATTTTTAACTTCTCTGCCAAGTGTGAAACTTCATATGTAACCTAACTATTCAAATAACTGTATATTTAATATGACAACTAATAAAATTAGAAGATTGATGACAGGCAAAAAACTGAATTTTCAAATGAAGCTGTGAAAATGGAGCACACTTCCTTTAAATAAACACATATCTGCAGATAAAAAATATGCAAATTCTGTCATTGCATCTGAGGTTCTACTATGCGCATTTCCATAAAATTATGATCACTGTACCTATCACTTTGCATTAGCAATGTGATTACTTTAAATAAATCCAATCGTTCAAAAATGCCTGGAGATAAAAAATACACAAATTTGGTCACTGTAACACATGTCCTATTTGCATTTGTGCATATATATATATCACTGTATCTATCATTTGGCAGATATTATTGAAGCAACAATTCATTGAGTACAGTAAAGTCCTGATTATCCACAGTTCAAGAAAATGCTATAAAACTTGTCAGAATAAGTAATAAAACCATCAGATTTGTAAAAGGCTTAAGAAAATCAAAATAAATAAATAACAATAGTAAAATAAATGCACATATAAGTAAATAATAATAGGGCACAAACAAACATATGTAATAAATAATCTTTATAAAACCTAGATGCATATAAAAATATTCATAAAATGTATACATTCATGCACATTAAAAATACATAAATAAATAACTTTTTTTTCACCAGGAAAAATACATGAAATGCATGAAATAAAAAATATAGAATGTAACGATAAAATAAATATTAATAAAAACTATATACATTTTAAAAATATATAAATGAATAATTCCTTTTTTTCACCAATAAATAAATAAATAAATATATGCTTAAAAGCTTAAAATAAAAAGTATAGCCTGTAATTATAATCACCCACATGCATCCAAAAACTGCTACCTGATCTAATGCAAATAGTCAGTTATTATAACACTATCCTAACTAGATGTGATCAATTTATCTGCACAACATATATTTTTCAGATAGCCTTAAGAATTTTACATTTAGTGCTTTTCTTTATTTAATATACGCTAGCATTATATTTCTACTTTTATTCTTCAAAGTGTAAATGTGTGGTAATGAGCATTTGAATGCTCAAGCTTTTTCTATCATTTCACAAAATTATACCTGTAACTTAGTTAAATATATCCACATTTGAATAGTTTATAATATATGTCAAGAAGTAAGGTAGACTTTAAAATTTGATCATAATAGAGTACAACATCCCAAATCCGGAAACCTCTCAAATCTGTAATGCTTTAATAAATGTCCAATTTTACTTTTCCATTTTACCAATAGATGTCACTACCAAAATGATCAGTAATTAATTACAAGATAAAAATAACTTTTTATATACCATGTTTTTAAATTTTCTGTTGAATCATATAAACTTGACAATTCTATGTATTAATAAATACTTTTTAATAATTTTTTTGATGAATTATCCCATCAAATTGAAAGAAAATGAAGTTAATTGGAAGTTAACTTGCGTTTAACTTTTCGTTCCTGTCCCAGCTGATAGATGGCTGCACCAGTCTACAAAACAAAATTAACTGAAAATGAATTCAATTCTGCTAAAGATGGCTAAAAGTATCAAAATAATGCATTGTCATAGTGTTCTGAGCTATTCTAAAAGTTTCAAATGTCTAGCTAGTCAGGAAGTTAATTTAAAATCGATCGCAAGATTTGTACTGGACAAACATACACACAAACAAGAAAGCAAGTTAATAAAAACATGGTAAAAAAATGTGCTTCCTTTCAAGGAAGTGACAGCAGTGATTTTGAAGGCTTTCAAGTGTCTGAGAAAGAAGCTGAAATAGCAGAATTAGTAATGTGCAAATAAAGGCAACATTAATTGGATAAATCAGACATACAGGAAGTTTTAGACATAGACGAAAATGTGCCAATCGTCGGTTCTCTGAGAGATTCTGAAATTATTGATAGTGTGGTAAATAACAAAGGTTATGATGACAGCAATGGTGAAAGTGATTCGGAATGCTCCAAAAATAAAAGAATATCAACAGAAGACCTGATAAAATCATTAGATAAAACAATATTAGGCTTCAAACACTGGAATTTTATCTTGGAACATGAAATTATGGCACTATATAGGATTCGAGAAGAAATAATTTCTAATAAGCTGAATTTAAAGCAACAGACATTATTGACTGAAATGTTTAAATTATAATGTAATTATATGTTCTGTATTTAGGCTTATTTAATAATTAAACCATTTTACATTTTTTTTTAAGTGTGTGTATTTTTTCTCCTAAAATTTTGTAGAGTTATTTAAAAAACTTTCAAATCCGGAATTGCTGTGTTCTGAATGATTCTGGATTTTAGAGGTTGTACTATATATTAGTTTGAAACCATACTCATGAAAGATGTTTGAAGTAGAATGCAGATCAGGTACCAGTTGTCACAATTTATTTTTCAGCTGAACATGTTTTGATAATGAGAACTTTACTGTTGTATAGCTAATATTTCACTCAAGCCACTACTTCTGTATTTGTAATTTCTACACAAATATTAACAATTAAAAAATATACAATCTACAGTGAGTAAAACTGTGTTGCAGTTGAAGACTGCATTTCTATTTGCCCCATTTTAAACTGCAATCTCTGCAGCCAGCGCAGGAAAGTAGTGCTTATTGAGGCAGTCTCCTCTCTTGATCTTGAAGGAGGGCGACAACTTACACAAGCATATAATCTCATATAGAGATTTCCAGAGAGCTATAAATATATAAATATCAATTTAGCTACCAAAAAAAGTCTAATTTTCTAATAAGACTTAATGATGAATATTTACTTCTTTAATTAAAAAAACTGCTTTAAATACAGTTGATTCTGGTTAATGGAACCACATCAGGACGCGATTGTTTTGGTCTTAATAACTGGCTGGTCCGATTAAACGAACATGCCTTACGTTACAAGATGGGATTCAGTCTGAATAAATGGCTGGTCCAATTAACTGGAATCGACTGTATCTAAAAACAAAAGAATTTACAAAAAATTTTCCAAAAGTTAATAATATTTTGAAAAATACCAAAAATAAATATTTCAAAACAGGAAAAATATATACATTAGTTACACTTTTATATACAGGTACCCTTGACATTGAGGTTTTAACTTTTACAGATTTGATTATTTATAAATTTGCCATCAAAAACTAATTTAAAAAAAATAGTTTTACATTCTGTGCTTTACTAATATTATGGAAGTTAATTAAATGCTGTGCATAACTGTATATAACTGTGTTTTTAAACTTTAATAATTTTCTTAATATCTAACATAGATTACATCTCTACTGTATATTATGTACTGTATTGCCTTTCTCTCATTCTGAGTGGTATCTAAACGTTTCTTTTGCTGTGTGTATGTATGTATCAGAGCTAGCTTTATATAATGTAAGCTACTATTAATTTAAATACAAACTATATTAATACAATATATTATTTTACCTTTTTTTTTATAAGGTCTACAGTAGTAGGCCAAGGTTGAGATATTCAGGTATTTTCCACTTTTACAAAAAGCCAGATGTATGTATTAAAAATGTTTAAATTATGAAGGCACCAGTTCAATCAGTCAAATTTACAAATTTTTCATTCTTCTGCTACCAACATTAAGAGTTATTTGTTTGAAAAGTGTGATCTTTACGATAAATACATCTTGGCTTTTGTAAATTCTTCATAAAATTATTTGATCCTACTTCATGATCCCACCTTTAAAAAACATTTTTAATAATAATGTTTGCAACTGTTAAGATTGAGACATAGTCAATGAACTTAACTACATGAGCTGGAATAAGAAACTTATTTTTGTTTCAGCTTTTTGAGATTTATTGTATTTCACAGAAAAGGGCAACTTTCATGCCTTACAATTAGAATATTTTTACTAATATCCATAGCTATCTTCATTTTATTTATTTATTTTTCAATTATTATAATTTTTTTGTTTGTGTTTCTGTCTTTTTGGTCAGTAATCACCATACAAACAATATTATATATATTATATACTGTGAAACTTCTATGGCCAGCCATCCCACTTTTGACTGCCATATTTTGTTCAGAACCGATTCAAAACTCCATCGATCCAATGTTATGGGGAAAACCTCTTTTCGACTACCACTTTTTTTTGGAAACATTACTGGCTGCCATAGTGAAGTTTTATTGTGTGTGTATATATATATATATATGTAATATCGCCCTTACATCACGTCCTTAAATTATAACCTGATAGGGAAAACTAGCTCATATTTACATGGCTCGAGCTAGACTCAGGCTGAAAGGAATAAAAATCAGATTTAAATGCAATCAGGCCAAACTTCTTAGTACATCGTTTATTAAAGCGAAAATACATCTGTTCATTCCAGAAGAATGGCTCAGAATAATATCACCTTTCAACATCAAACACAAGAGGGCGAGAGGTAGACATGTGACTATTATTTATAGGGTCAGCAGATTTAGGGACTTGTGAAGCTAACCCACTCCTGAATTGGGACATATACATGTGTAGAAATGCAAAGGTTTGTGATTCACGGGAAGTTCTGTGTCTAAAGGTTTTAAGTGATAAATTAATATTACTGGGGATTAAATCAAGAAAAGGCAGTTTAAATGCTAGAATGGAGGGCATAATATTTAATATATATTATATATATATATATATATACATATATATATATATATAAAATATTCTAACTCTTGGCATTAGAACACGCATCTTAATAAACAAATCAAATAATTTTACTACTCACATGGCCTTGAAAACTGTACAGAACTGGGGTCCACATTGGCAACAACTATATATAAATAGATTTAAATCAAATTAGAACTTTCATAATTAAGTGGCAGTTGCCTTCAACATTTGAACATAAAATGTCAAAAATACTATAAAGGCAGACACACACACATATATATATATATATATATATATATATATATATATATATATATATATATATATATATATATATATATATAGCAGGATTCATACATATTTTTAGACAGTAAAATTAATAAACCTTAATAATTTTCATTAGCTCTTATCAAACTTTCAAGGACTCACTTAATGTCAAACATTTTTAGCTAATTCTATGATGTTTTTTGCATACATATTTGATAATGCATTACACATTTTTTATTTAATAATATAATGCAATTTTTAATGTTTAAAAGATGAACAGTTACAAAATCTATTATGTAATTAAATTAGTTCTCATGAACATACAAAATTTAAATTTACTTTTAAAACATATCTATTTTAAATTGCTTATCATCTATTTCTGGTACAGTTTTGTTTAGCTGTATTTTTTACCATAGCATTCAAATAAAAAATTTAAAAAAAGTTCCAATTGTAAAAATACACTCATGTCCATAAATTAAGGATAATGCCAGCTCCGGCAAATAAAGGTTCAGAAACTAAACAAACGTGAATTCTTCATAAAGTCCATTTATTAAACAAAAGATAAAGAACAAAAAAGATGGTGTATGTATGATACCATTCATAAAAACTGCGATTTTTGAATTATTCATAAAGTCCATTTATTAAACAAAAGATAAAGAACAAAAAAGATGGTGTATGTATGATACCATTCATAAAAACTGCGATTTTTGCTCCATGGAGCAATTTAAAAAATATCTCCTTTACAAAAGCTTAATATTACATGGTTGGTATGATGGTTAATACATTGTATGTCTCCTATGCAATGAAATACAGTCCGTACAATGCCTAGGCAAGCTGAGTATCAAATTATCGAGCTGATCTGGGGAAGATTACTCCACTCAGCAAGCAATGCTCTCCCAAGTTCCGGTACACATGTAGGAGGTGGTTGATGGGCTGTAACTCGTTGGCCAAGCATGTCCCACACATGCTCTATCAGATTCAAGTCAGGTGAGAATGCTGGCCATTCCATATGGGTGATATCCTCAGATTGAAGGCATTTGTTTACGATGTTTGCTCGGTGAGGATGGGCATTGTCATCCATAAACACAAATTCTGCGCTCTTGGCACCCCTAAACAAATGTACATGTTGTTCCAGAATGATGTCCCAATAAATGTGGCCATTCATGGTTCCAATTTGAACATGCAGATCTGTTCTGGAGCCCAGTATAATTCCACCCCAAATGAGCAATCCTGCACCACCGTAACGATGTCGTTCAATGATGTTGTATTGGTGGTAACGGGTACCTGGCATTCTCCATATGAAAGTCTAACATGAATCAGACTGCAAGCTAAACCTGGACTTGTCGGAAAACATCAGACAAGCCCACTGTGACGATGTCCACATTGCATGTTCTCTACTCCAGGCTAATTGCTGCCAACAGTGAGTTGCCATGAGCAAGCCATCTGACAAGCCTGTGAGCATATAGACCAACATTTCCCAAATGTCTGTACACGGTTTGCCTTGAAACTGTGGTACCCGTGGCTGCAGATATGACGAGACATGTTGGATGCTGTGCCCCATCTGCTTCTTTTGGTAGTTACTGCCAAATACTGGTCTTCATTCGGCATTGTAACTCGGGGTTGACCTGCACTGTAATGTCTACTGACATTTCCATCATCTTGGAATCGTTGCCAAAGCCTAGAGATGACACTTTGGGCAATTCCAAGTTTCTGGGATACTTCCATCTGAGTGCGCCCACATTCTAGGGGGCCGATAATTCTACCACATAAAAAATCATCTACATGTGTCCTCTGTGTCATAACTATTCGGCTATGGCATTGAGAAGCTTACAGAACGCTTGTGAACAATTTTACTTCTTTGCCACGATTCCTTATATACCCCTCTCTTACACTCTCATCATTGTGACATACTATCTGCGTCATCTGGTGGTTTCCTGTAATTTGCATATTATTCTTGAAGATGTGTGGATTCTATAGGTGACATTTTTACTTTAGAGTTCTATTTCCATGTGATTCTGAACTATCCTTAATTTATGGACATGAGTGTAAATTTGGAACCAAGGAGTTAAAAATTCAAATCAGTTCAAAAATGCAATAAGAAAGTTAAATTATTGCATTTGAACATTTTAATTTACTTTCACACAGGTTTTGACCACTGTGATGTCCCTAATTTATCATCATTTCAGAAACAGAATTTTTTTTGGTATTCTCAAGAGTCTTTCTTTCCTCTGTATTAAAAAGTCACATTCGTTGTAATCTGCAATGATTATATAATAAGCATAGAATAAGAAATATACATGAAATATACCCGAGCTAAAACAGTTGAATTGCATTCTTGCAGTGCCTCCATCAAGCTTAAGAAGTGAAGACTAACCATCTCAGCCAGCTGAAAAGTAGAATGTGCATAAAAATTTATTCTAAGGTAACAGCTTGAATGCAGTTTCAAAGAAAATTAACTATATTAATTATACAAAGATACTTAGTTCTCCAAATAAATTTAGAGCTTTAATATGAATTTGTGTCGAGTAAAGTTGCTAAATACAAAGGGGGGGATTGAGAACCTAAATATTTCCCAATCTTATGCTGTAGACAGGAGCCTGAATCATAAGCTTGGCACTATGGCATGAATATCTACTTCCACATTTGATCATCTATATATATAAAACAGTTCCATAACTAACTGACAGATAACGGGCAGACTGAACCACTGGACCTAAAGGGCTGAAATTTTACATGGTGATTCTTCTTATAAACTAAGAAAGATTTTTGAAAAATTCTTAGATTTTTTTAAAATAAAATTTTTAAGTTGTTTTTGCAACTTTTTTTTAAATTTGCATTTAAAATAATAATTTGAGGGTTATAAAATTTATATCATGAGAAAGATCATAAAAATTCTTTTAAAATTAAATCTTTTCCGAATCTTTACCTTCATTTTCTGTTTTTTGGTGAATTTTTAAAGATTCATTTTTAGAATTTAATTTATTAAATGCAGATCACGTGGTTTTTTTTCTTTTTGTGGTACTTTAAATTAATTTTGCATCATGTGCATAACAGCAAAATAAATTGACAAAAAAATATTAAAATACGGTAAAAGATAAAATTTAATGACTAGACTAATAGAGAGGGAAGTTTTTTGAGAATTTAATTCAAATTAGTATATTTTATGGATATTAAGCATACAAATTAATTGCATAACTTCACCGTTGTATTTAATTTGAATATTTTCTTCTACATTATTTTGTCTATAAAAATATCCATTACGATTTTTTTATAAATATATGCTTTTGATTCTTTTTTTTGGCATTAATGCATACATTGACAGTTGTATTTAATTTGAATGTACTCCATAGTGAAGCACGGGTATTCAGCTAGTCCCTCCTATTTATAAAGTATAGATAGATATATTTTAATGCATACTTCATGATATTAATATTTGTAAACCATACATGTTTCTCAGGAATCTCAATGTGACAACTGTATCAGCATAGCATCAAAAATTAAAATTTACATCTCATATGGTTTAGTTAGAGCACTTAAGTAGTCTTTAGTTAGAGAAATGAGATTATTATTAATTAAAGATTGATCATTGTAATTATTAATGCAATGACGTAAGACCAAAAATTATGATAAAAAATCAGGCTTAAGGCAGTTAAAAGCTAAGGCAACTTCAGTTGATATTGCAAATCTACAATCCCCGTGTTCCTGGCAATATTCCTTCCAGTATTTTTCTAATCACAAATCAGCAGATGCATTTTTTAAAAGTCTATTTTCTGCTTTTGAAGACAGACCCTTAAATGAAAAACTAGTTCTTCAGAAATCTTTTTATTTTAAATTCAAAAAATTGATTTTGAAGTGAACCATAGCTTAATACAGGTATTTAAGATCTCTAATGTCAACTGATGCATTGCAAATCTACAATCCCCATGTTCCAGGGAATATTCCTTTCAGAATTTTATTAATCACAAATCAGCAGATGGATTTTTTTAAAGTCTATTTTCTGCTTTTGAAGACAGACCTTTAAATGAAAAGCAAGTTCTTCAAGAATCTTTTTATTTTAAATTTAAAAAATTGATTTTGAAGTGAACCATAGCTTAATACCGATATTGAAGATCTGTAATGTCAACTGATGCACCACCTTCTGAAGGTAAATAAGCTTGACAGTGCATTAACATTTTATTTACATAACAAGGCTAGAAACCTTTCAAAATCATATCATGCTCAGTCTGGCATGTAACAAACAAAAAATGCCCCACAAGAAATGTTGCACATCCAAATTTTTTTCATGAAAGATTTCTGAAAAACAAATTAAATTAAAATTTTTTGTACTTCATATGTTTTGAAATACCGTAAGACAGGGGTTACTTTGTGACTGCAGAGGTAACTTTGTGCCACATAGCAATTTTTTCGTATTTCAGATCTTGCATCACACCCATGATACCGGGAAGGCAAAGAACAGCAACAACAGCTTGTCTGACATACAGAGACACCTAGTGGCCAGTATCCAAAGCTTCTGTGCACCATTTGTCTTTACTAATCAGTGTATTGTTCAAACCTGCTCTCAAGCTATTGACTAGGGTGTCTACTAGTTTTGAGCAAGTCAATTTCATGACTTTTCATGACATTTCATGACCTTAAAAATAAAATTTTATGACCATTGAAGTACATACTAGTTTAAACGAAATTAGTCTCCCCCCCCCCCCCCTGGCTCGTCTTTCAACAATATTCACCTTATTATTTAAGTTCTTATCAGGAAAACCTTATTTTTAAAAAGTTGGGATTACAACCATGCAATACTTACTAGTTTTATTACTCTTATACAAATTCCAGATATGATTGTGACTCAAACACCCATGAAATTTATTGATGCAATGTAAAACACCTTGAAAGTGAATGATGCAAAAATTAATCATTCTCATACTTATTACAGTTACTACAGAAACCCTATTAAAGTAAATAATATTTAAATAACAATTTTTCATTAATTCTACACTGATACAATTGTAAAATAGCTGTATCAATGTTTAATTTGAGTTAATTTTTGCTTAAATTGAGGAGCTTTCCTAAACTGCTCTGAAAACATCAAGATGAAGAACAACTCAAACTGGACTGAGCCTCCCCGATATTTCACTATTTTTTAACTAAAAATAATATAAAATTTACTAAAATTACATAATATTTAATATTAATATTTAATAATAATATTAAGAAATTATAAAATTTAATATTATATAATCTAAAAGTCCATGCACAATCTTGTGTAATATGTTTCAGTAAATTTATAAAACAATTCGGAGCAAAAAAAATTGAAATTAAGACAGTAAATAAAAATTTAAAAAATTTGAATTTTTATTAAAAAATTAAATTTTGAATAAGTATGCAGTTTTAAAAAATTTTACATTTAAAAATGTAATTTTATTTCGATGTTAAAATGCAATGCAGTAAACTCCAGAATTTCGGGGGGGGGGGGGGGGGGGATCCTGCCCGTCGAGCTCCCCCCCCCCCCCCCCCCCCAAGGCTACGGTCCTGGGCGGAGGAATAGCGCCCTTTACACGTACGTTCTTTCCCGCGTGAAACCACGATTCCGCGCGATTGAGTGCACGTGTGAAGGTGTCGGAGAGGAAGGGAAAGCTGCTTTGGAGCGTACTCCAAATTTTCCCGCACGCAATCCCGTACGCTCCAAGCACTCCAAGAGCGTACGTGTAAAGGGCGCTAAACGTACGCTCTTTTGCGAGTGCTTGGAGCGTGAGCGCAATCCCATACGCTCCAAGCACTCGCGAAAGAACGTACGTGTAAAGGGCGCTAATATCTCCCGTGGAAGAGAGCTTCATAATTGAATGCATCGCCCGTTACGTCATTGGCGGGAGAAAGCTTCGCCTTCGCCCGTTACATAACGTATACTCGGCGGGAAATCTGCATATATTGGACATAGTCTGTTACGTGGGGAGAGAGAATACCTCGAGCGCAAATAATGACAAGAAGCCAAAATCTATACGGTAATACTCGAGTTCACTGAAAGAAAAACCGATCTGAACTATACTTCTCTATTCAGGATCGACGTAAAAATTGAAGCTCTATTCTTATTTTTTTTTTTTTAATTGTGTTTTTCCGCTGTCCAACTTCTCTCTCTTGTTAGCATTGTGCACCACTTGTTCGTGTTAATTTTAATGCTTTACCATATGTCTACTTCCGCTGTGTGTTTCTTATCTCTTCGTATTTTCGTCGCCCGAGGGGTAGCCCCACATGACGACGTATCTCTCCTTTCTGTGGAGGGGAGAAAGAGCGTTCGTTCCCGCAGTGGGGAAGAATACAATGCATTTTCCCGCGGGAACTCTGTTATCTCTCTTCCGATGCGGCGTCACAAAGTAGGCAAAAATTGATCTTAGTGTTTTTGTACCAGTTAGGAGCATATTTTCTATTGTACATTATATCGATAAAAATAATTTTAAATTGAAAAAATTCGTGACCTTTTCTTTCAATTTCGCTACTTTTCATGACTTTTCGTGACCTTTTTCCCATTTCGTGACTTTTCGTTACTTTTCATTACTTTTCATGTTAGTAGACACCCTGTTGACTCAGACTTTGGAAACTTTGCGTGCTGAAGGCTAACACCTTATAAATACCAGAGGAAATTATTTTTTATTGACAATATGTTAGTTAGATTGTGGAGCAATATAACTTTTGTATAGTGATATTTCTGAGAGATATGAGAACATAACCTAAATATTGAAAGGTGATGGGGTTACTTTGTGACACATTGACACTGTCACAATATAATCCACAACGTTGACCCACCTCCCTCAGCTACTGAATGTTGCATTTTTCCGTCCTCTAAAATACCAGTGGAGAGAAAGAAGATTTGACTATCTGGAAAAAAAATACCGGAAGAAGCAGAATGTGCCGAAAAACAAATTTCCTCATCTTCTCAAAGAACTGATGGCTGCCCTGGGCACCCGAGGTCTCTTTGATGTCAAAGATATAGATAAAGCGATCCAATATTTGCAATAGGTATATATAATTGTGTATCAAGCTTTTGATAACTGTTTTAATGTCTAACTTTGTGTCAAGTAATTTTTCCTCTTGAATTTCAAGGCAAAAACACAGATGTCACAAAGTATCCCCACTCAGGGGGCAACTTTATGACACATTTTAACTTTAATTTCTCAATGGTTATTAAAGATCTGGGTTAACGCAATACATTACTACATAAGGAGATAATGTACCAATGTTTTGCAATTGTTCATTTTTGGCTGCTTTTAAAACTGATTGGCTAGCACAGGAAATAAACTTAAAATCCGTCACAAAGTAACCCCAACTTACGGTATTGTTCATTCCTGGGTAAAACTGTATTTTTATACATGCCCAAAGTATATTTTTACATTCTCCAAGTATGTTGGACAGAGAATTTTTAAGCCTTGATATGTGATGTTTCAAACATAACACTTCTGAAAGATACGGTAAAAAGAAATTGAAAGAGTAAGAGAGAAAGAATAAAGCAAACCTGAGGATATTCTTCCTGTATTGAGTGAAGGAAAAAGAAAATAAAAGAAAGATATAAGACTAAAGAAGCATGTATTATAAAAGAAGCACACTTTATAATTAAAAAAATAATAATTATGAGACTTACAGGCCAAACCATAACAACATATGCTATATTAATAGTTAAAAAAGTTCTGTTGGTTCAACTTTAATATGAACAGAATTCTGATTAATTAGGATAATAAAGGTATGACAGCACAATATACTGAAACTGAAAAAAGTTGAAATATATGGGTTCAAGGTAGCCTAGTGGTAGCACATCAGCTTTCGGTTGCTGAGGGTGCTCTGATTTAATCCCGACTACTGCCATTAACCCTTCAGTTGGAACATGATTTTTTCCCTGCTTAGTGGGAACATCTGTCTGTGAGGCAGATATAGATGGAATATTTCTTTCCCATATATTCCTAACTAGTTTCAGGTTTGCATAGGCAGTTACAGATTTTTATTTTCCACAATACTTTATTTTAAACTTCAGACAAAAGAAAATTAGAAAACAACAATATATATTTTTATATTTAATTAATTTTTTTTTCTTTTTAAGAAAATCAGTCTTACTCAACCTTTATTTCAAAACAGGTAACATTAATTCATTTCTTTAGTACTTAAATAAACAAGATCTCTTCATTGTAATAAAAGTAGAATGACATGGAAATAATCAAACATTATTTAAAAGGAAATTCTTAAAATGAATTCAAAAGTCAGAATTGAGAAATAAACAGAATATGATTCTAAAAGTACGAGAATCTAGGCATAAGGATTAAAAAAAAAAAAAAAAATCTATATAATAAAATCCAGAATAAAAATCTATAGGGAAAATTTTTTTTCAGAAATCTAGCATTATCAAGATCTACAAAGAACAAAAATTCAAAAAGGAACAGAAATACGAAATTCTCAAGAAACAAAAATATAACAAATAAATATTTTAAGATTTACAATAAATAAATGTTTTTTGGATGACATTGGAATTAATATTTCAAAATGTTTTGAGATAATGAAAACACAATGGTGGGAACATCTGACTAGCTGGCAGATACTGAATAATACATTAGCAAGAACATTTGCCTGACATGCAGATATTTAAACATACATTAATAGGAATATCTGTCTAGTAGACAGATAATGTTCTAAAAAATGGCACGTATCTGAACGATAGAAGGTTAGAGCCACAAATTACCCATTCACACTTAAGACAAGATGTTGACTGAAGCATTTGTAAACTTACAGTACCCTATGTCGAAGGGTGGGGTCCCCCAGTGTTGAATAAAGAAACCATAGCTGTCTGAGAGACAGATGTTCTGACAGAAGGGTTAAATACCTCTGTGTCTAGGCCGGATATGGGCATGTTAAATCCATATACCGGAAATTCCCTCTATGAAATAAGAGATGGTGGGAGAGGGTACGATCCCCCCAGATGCTACCCCTGGGGGTGCTCAGTCAAAATTGCAGTGGCACCTGGCTAAATTGGACTCTGTGGTGACATTATAAACCAGATCCGCACCCTTCAGCCAGCTAGACCTGGTCTGGAATACATTCCAGCAAAGGGGCATTAGAAACAGCAACAACAAAGAATAGCACATAAAAGAGTTGAAATATGTAATAGCACAACACAGTATACAGTTGATTCTGGTTAATTGGACAAGCCGCTTATTCAGACCAAATCCCATCGTGTAACATAAGGCATGTTCGTTTAATTTGACCAGCTGTTTATTAGGACCAAAATGATTTGTGTCTCGATGTGGTCTGATTACCCGGAATTGACTGTATATGATTATATTACTATCTTAAAATGCATAAAATCTTGAAATACAACGTGAAACTCTTAAAATAAAAAAAAAGTATATATGTAACAGAATATTACAAACCACTTTTGAATGACAGATTAACTGTAAAATTCCTGGTGTAACTTTAGCCCAAAAATCTGTTAATGTTAATCCACAGGCTTGATTTTGCTCACTACCGGGTGGATTTAAAGCAACCATATGCTCACAATACATTGTCCAAAGCTAAAATAAAAGTTTATATAACTATATAAACTCTGAATTAATATGAAAAACATAATACTTGAAATTACTCCAATCAAATTTTTATATTAATTACTCATTTTTTTTATATTAAGACACCATGCATTCAAAATATTTAGCCAGATGATAAAAAGGTGATGAATATATCAAATGGGAATTAGTGAATGAGTAACAAAAATTATGCTCAATAATTTTTTACCATTATAGAACAGAAAGAATTTATTATGCAGATTGATTATAGTATATAAATTAATTCAAAAGTATATTAAACCCATATTATAATCCTATATGAATTTAATAACTAGGAAAAATATTACAAAGAAAATAATCGTAATCCAAATCAGTCAAATAAGCACTTGATAGAAAAAATTTGACCATAGTGCTCCAAACCAAACCATAATCCAATTGTTTCATTTGATAATAAATTAATCCATTTATTAAAATCCATGACATCCATTTATTTAAAAGTACTTTAACAGCTAAGAACCATACCAAAACAGTTTAAAAATAACTGAAAGATAAACAATAAAGCAAATCTGGGAATATTTTCTTTGTATTGAATGAATTACTACACAACTAAAAAAAGGGTAAAGTCCTGAGTCTATATATACAAGGTTAGTACAAATGAATGACCGGCTTTTAAAAATTTACATTTTCAAAACTATTATACATATTACAATAAGTGATGCACAAAATTAAAGAAAAATATACCAAGTTTTTTTATCAATAAATGGCAGCACATCCATAGATCGCTGTGATTGAAATCTAAAAATGGCGACAATGACAGAGAAGAGTTTTTGCATATTAGAATATGCAATGGTTTTTTCAATCTTTGCATGTACATACTTACTTAAATGAGGAGCTTCCATACCAATGGATGAGGTGTGTGGGTGACAGTGATTTGCCCTTAATCACATGGCCACCAAGATCCCCGGACCTTATGCCATGTGATTTCTTTTTATGGGTTTATGTCAAGGCACTGTTTATACACCACCAATGCCAAAAACACTGCAAGAACTTAAAGAACACATTTGTGCAGCATTAGGAACCATTGACAGTGTGATACTACAAAACATGTGGAATGAACTTGATTGCAGAATAGATGTTTGTCTTGTAACAAAAGGGTCACACATCAAACATTTGTAACTGAAAATAAAACTTGATATATTTTTCTTTAATTTGGTGTATCACTTATTGTAATATGTGTAATAGTTTCAAAAATAGAAATATTTAAAATCTGGTCATTCATTTGTGCTAACTCTGTGTGTGTGTATATATATATATATATATATATATATATATATATATATATATATATATATATATATATATATATATATATATAGTTCATCTTGTCCAAAAGCTGATTATCACACAGGTGCACTAAATGAGGAAATCTAAGTTCCTTTATTATCTGTGTAATAAATAATGCATGATCCTGATTCAACTGATCAATTTTTAAGAGAACTTTAACCTTATTGTTAGTTTATTATTAAATTAACCTTATTTTAAGAGAAAGTTTTTAATTTAACCTTTTTGTTAGTAATCAGAGTTTGTTCTACAATGTTTAAGCATATTGAGACAGTGGCGTAGTGAGCATAACTGGAGCCCAGGGCACGGTACCTTTTTGGCGCCACCCTCCCCCCCGAAAAACATATAGTAATATAATATATAGAATTAGTTATTTTGGGACCATTTGGTGCCCCTTTGCGAGTGGTGCCTGGGGCATGACAGACCCCCTTACCCCCCCCTCTCGTTACACCACTGTATTGAGAACTATTTACATAATTCATTCACTAACATACTTTTACACAATTTTTATGGAAAATTATGTACATCAAGTGTTAGATTATTAATAAGACATTGATTAATTTTATGTACTTTAAGTGAGAAAAGTATCATTACAGACAGTTTTGAAATCTGCTTTAAAATTTTTATGCTCATAAATTATATGTAACATTCTGTTTCAGGGGTCGGCAACCTTTTTTACTAGAAGGGCATATTTCAGAAATGTGGGAGTTCGGCGGGCACCACTAGATGAAGAGGAGGAGCAGGGGGGAGGGTGATATTTAAACATGAAAATATTAATCTATATATATAAAACAGTTCCATAACTGACTGACTCACTGACATACAATGCACAGACCAAACCGCTGGACCTAAAGGGCTGAAATTTTGCATGGCGATTCTTCTTATAGTGTAGAGATGCACTAAGAAAGATTTTAAAAAAATTCTTCTTAGATTTTTTAAAATTAAATTTTTAAGCTGCTTTAGTAACTTTTTAAAGTTTGCATTTAAAATAATAATTTGAGGGTTATAAAATTTATATCACGAGAAAGATCCTGAAAATTCCTTTAAAATGAGATCTTTTTCGAATCTTTACCTCCATTTTCTGATTTTTGGTGAATTTTTAAAGATTAATTTTTAGAATTTAATTTATTAAATACTGATCACGTGAATTCTTTTTCTGGTATTTTAAATAAATTCATCGTCATGTGCATAACAACTAAATAGACAAAAAAAAAAAAAAAAAATTCTTGCTAATGCGGCAGATGATTGGACATTATCCAAAAAAATATTAAAATACAATAAAAGATATTATGTTCCTCAAACTGTACTATATGAACTGTACTATATTCTTTAGTATGTTCTATCCGATTTAATTTGAATATTTTCTTCTAAATTATTTTGTCTATAAAAATATCCCTTACAATTTTTTTATAAATATATTTTTTGGGTTTTTTTTTTTTACATCAATGGTATACATTGATTGTCGTATTTATTATAAATATATATATATATATATATATATATATATATATATATATATTTCGCATTAATTGCATACATTGACCGTTGTATTTAATTTGAATGTACTCTGTAGCAAAGTGTGGGTTTTCAGCTAGTGTGACATAAATTTTTAATACATAAATTCAAATTTTTATTTAAAAAGAACAACCTCAAAATTTATAATTGATGCGATATGTGACATTGCAAATCTGCGGCGAACTCGTTGCAATGTAGCACATAAGTTGAATTCCCAGTTCACAGGCATTGGTTCAAATGAGTGTCAGTGAGGCTTGATCGGTACTTTGATTTTAAGTATTTCATATTGGAAAACAAAGATTCATAAGCATAGGTTGACAGTTCAGTTTCATAGCAGGAAAAGCAAGCTGACAGCGAGGGGAGAGCAACACTGTCGAGACAGCAGGCTGCTCAGTTTTTGATTTTTACAGTTTTATGATTTTAAATTTTTTTACTAAAATTACTCATTAGAACTACAAGCGTTTGGTGTTCAACTATCTAAAATTTAAATATCTGAACGGTGGACACTGCGTTGCCGACCCCTGTTCTATTTTCATCCACCTTTAAATATTTAATATTAACTATTTCAAGATTCAAAACAAACAAACAAACAAAAAAAAATTTCTTAAATTTTTACTTTTAGTTCATTTCATAAATCAAATATATTTATTGATTTATAACATAAATACTAATAACATTTATTAATGGAATGAGCAGTAAAAAATTAGAAAGGGCTTCCAAGAAAAAATCTTATGAGGCTAACAAATAAAACAAAGTGTTTGAACTACTGACAAAAACTATAAAATTCGGTTTTAAAGGGAAATCAGAAAGATATAACAGTGGAAAATTTTTAAAAAAATGAAATGAGAAAAGAGGAGCTTGAAATAATAAAGCAATAAATCAATGAACAGTTTGAAATTTTTTCAGAATTGAGAAAAGAGGCAGAGAGGAAGAAGGTAGTTTGAAAATAAAATCTAAAATCAAATATATTTATAAATGCCAGTGATTACGAAAGTGGTCTAAGTAGTTATGCCAGTGATTACAAAAATGGCTGAGTCAAGAATATAAAAAAAAATGAGTTTATCAGTTATTTCATGTTGCATTTTTTTACATTACCGTAATCTAAAGCAATCTTTGCAAAATTGTAAAAATTGAACCATAAATATTTTCTGAAATATTTTATTATATAGTATAAAAATACTTTTTATTTTGTTCAAACTTAAACCTTTAAATACCTGGAAATGAAAAATATATGACTTTTACCACTTTTGTAATCACTGGCATTATGACATAGATCACTTTCATAATCATTGGCACATATATTCTATTGTTACAAATTTTATGAGTCTATGGTAATCTAGCCAAATATGAGAGTTATCACCAAATTGGCGATGGATTTGGTGACTTATTTTGGTCACCAAATTTGGTGATACGGCTCCAAATGGTCGCCAACTTGCCATCTAGACGTTTCTAGAAAGGTCTAGTGATATCAAGCTGGCTGACCGATAAAGGGCACTTTGGAAGTCTATAAATATACCTGACATTGGCATTGGAAATCAGTGTTCTTTTCTGCTGAGAACTGAATCTATTGAAAGTGCGTTAGGCGTGTATTGTATTGAAGACTCTGTTATCCTGATTTGTATTTTTAGAGTTTTCTGCTGTATAGAAGACAGTTGTTACGTGTTTTCTGTTTGAATTTGTGTATGTGCCTGAAGAATTTACAGAATAATAAATTTTATTTTGTGTGCACTTTCTGAAGAGATTTTATTCAATCCTACTGAACCCAGGAAAATGGGACACTATAAATAATAACAATAAAACAGTTTCAGATAGGAATTTTTTCAATTCATACTTAAAAAAAAAAAAAAAAAAAACCACAGCAAAATTTGTATATTTTGTTGAAGAAAAGTTAACTTTTTAGGACTTAAAAGATTTCTCCCCCCCCCCCCCCCTTCCTGCCTCCTAAAAAAAAAAAAATTCCAAATAAGTTTATCACTCTTTTTCTTTTACAGGATATTAAAGAAAATACATAAAAGGTGACCCTAGATCAGTAAACTTACCTGACATAAAATGAATGCATGGAATAAGGAAGACATGTGCAATACAGATACCTAAAATGAAAATAAAAAGTCACATTATCATTTTGGATTATAAATAAACTTCTGTTGTTTTGATCATTATAAAAAGAGAATTCTGCTGTTAAGTTTTGATGATACAGACAACTTTTCATGTAAATTAAAAAATAATAATAATATAAGTTTAATTAAAAAATAATTTAAAAAATTATGCATTTTTATAAACATTAATTAACTAGTGGCACAACCACTGGGGATGGAGAGTCAACCAGTAGTGAGAATAAAAATGTATGATAAAGAGGGATTCCTTATACTAGTGGTGTACTCTTTTTCTGCTTGAACATTACTTCAATGGAATGATGTTATTTCTAAACTTCTTAAAGATATAAATACACAGGGTGTCTCAAAAAACCTTGACACATTTTAAAAATTTATATAAAAAAAGAGTATACAAGGTAGGAACTGGAAATTCACAGATGTGTTACCGCATATATTAAAATGCCTAAAGCTGTAAATGGGTATTTTGCTGTCTCATAAATTTCTTATTTACATCCCAAAATCATTTGGTAACAAGACAGTGCACCACATCATTGGGGTATGATTGTACAAAACTTTTTAAATGAAGAATTTCCAAACAGGCGGATTGGATTAGATGGTCTTATCCAATGGCCGCCTTGATCTCCAGACATTACACCTCTTGATTTTTTTTCTTTGGGAATTTATCAAAATTTATTCAACAAAAGTGGACAGTCTTAAATAACTCAAAAAATTCATAATTGCTGCAATTTCATGTGTTACAGAATCCATTTTGGAACGCACATGGGCTGAAATGGATTACCAACTGGATATTCTCTGTGCCACAAAAGAAGCACAGATTGAAATTTATTGACTATACTAAAAAGAACTCTAATATATAAGGTAACATATGTGAATTTTTAGATCCTATTATGAGTACTTTTTTATATATAAATTTTTAAAATGTGTCAAGGTTTTTTGAGATACCCTGTATTACTATTCTAAAAGTGAATTAACTACTGTTACATTTATGGTTTATTTTAACCAAATTATGTTTTAAATAATTTCACTATTAATCTTACTTTTGATTGCTCTGAAAATCCAGCTAGAATAACTTGAATATGTTCAGCAATGTGACAATTAGCTTCTAATGGAATGGGTTGACAAGCTGATGGAGTTTGCATTAGAGCACTGTGAATTAAAGCTCCTAAAAGCAACCACGATAACAAGCGAATGTGACTAACACAATCAATGAACTCTTTTGGCCTGGAAAGAGAAAATTAATATATATATATATATGGAATAAGTTTTTGGATAATTATTTTGACCTATAAAAATTAAAATAGATACAACAAATTGTCAATCATTATAACCATTACAAATTAATGAATCAATAGCTCTTGTTTTCTAATCTAAAGACATATACAAGGTATGGCCATTAATTTCCAGGACTGATCTAATAACTTCACAAAATATTACATGAAATACATGTCCATTTAATATGATTCGAAGTAACTCCCACCTGCCATAATGCACTTCTGTGCTCAGCTGTATAAGTTTTGGAAGCAACTTTTAAAGTCCTCTTTCGGAATGCTCTTTAATATGGATGTCACGGTTTTCTTGATGGCTTTGACATCCTCAAATCTTGTTCCCTTCAGCAAATTGGCCCAGCATGACGTCATGGAGATGCAGCATCATCCATACTCTCCTAAATTAGCACCAGCAGACTTTTTCTTGTTTTCCAAAACTGAAAGTATTTGCTGAAGGGAACAAGATTTGAGGATGTCAAAGGCCATCAAGAAAACAGTGACGTCCAGATTAAAGAGCATTCCGAAAGAGGCCTCTAAAAATTGTTTCCAAAACTTATACAGCCAAGCACAGAAGTGCATTACAGCAGGTGGGAGTTACTTCGAAACATATTAAATGGGTATGTATTTCATGTAATATTTTCTGGAGTTATTAGATCAGTCCTGGAAATTTATGGCCGCACCTTGTAAATTTATTAAAATATATAAGTGTATTAGTTTATTTCTGCTAACATTAAATCTAATTTTTAATTAAATTTAATTGATTCAGTTATAATAATTCAGCAGTAAATCAAATTGGCTTATATTTTTATGCAATGTTTATTGCAAATGAAATGCTTCAGATTATCACCAGAAACTTATTGTATCTTCATTTGAAACTCATCAAATCTCAATAAAAGCTACACTGATAAGACTCTCTGATGAACTTCTGTTGAATATTATATCAAAAGGGGTCATTCTATCATCTATCAATGAATTTATTTTCATATCTCTGTTAATTTGTGCTACAAGAAAAGCAGCTAATATTCAACGTTTTCTGTTGTTCCCAATTCAAAATCTACCTTCATGTATAATAGATTTGCAAAAAAAAGAATAAAATCCTCTAAACTACTGAATTTAATATTATTTATATAATATATAGGGAAAAGGGGGAGGGTAAATTCAAAATCTTGAAATCTATGTATTCAAGATAACAAATTCAGTGACGTAGCGATCATAACTGGTGCCCGGGGCACGATACCTTTTTGGCACCCCCCCTTTCTGAAAAACATATAGTAAAATAGTATATAGAATGAGTGAAAAGGACCATTTGGCACTCCTGTTCGAGTGGCCGTAGGAGCATGATAGACCCCCTTGCCCACCCCACGCTACGCCACTGAACAAATTTACAACATACAAAACAATGTTATAAGCTTACTATACAGGGTGTTCGGGCTAAAGATATCCAAAAGTCATGACTTATTTTTATGGAATTACCCATTAGAATTTTTAAAAAAATTATTTAAATAGAAAGAACATCTCACCAAGTTTTAATATCAATCATAGATTTGATCATAGTATCATAGATTTCAATGTGTGCACCTTTTGTAGCACGACAAACGTCTAAGTAGTAATCCAGTTCTCTCCAAGTGTTTCATAGCATATCAGGAGTTATTACACAAATTGCTTGAATGATACACTTCTTCAACTCATCCACAGTTTAAATTTTTTGTTTATACACAACGAATTTAATGAATCCCCAAGCAAATAAGTCTAATAACACCTGATATGCTACGAAACACTTGGACAGAACTGGATTACAATTTAGACGTTAGTCGTGCTACAAAAGTTGCACACATCAAAATCTATGATACTATGATAGAAATCTATGATTGATATTAAACCTTGGTAAGATGATCTTTCTATTTAAATAATCTTTTAAAAATTCTAATAGGTAGTTCTATAAAAAATAAGTCCTTTAGCCCAGAACCCTGTATTTGAATTTTTTAAATTTTTTATTTCTTAAAATTCTCGATAGAGTTAATATGTTCAATGTTAAAGTTTCTTTGAAAAATAATTAAGACAACAATATTCTAATTTAAAAAGAAAACGTAATTATTGGTCTTAATTATGCATTTGAATAGGTACATGTTTTGAGTTTAAAATACAAACATAGTAGATAATACCACACAGAAGTACACATATAAGTTGATTCTGGTTAATCAGACCATATCGGGATGCAATCATTTTGGTCCTAATAACCATCTGGTCCTATTAAATGAACATGCCTTATGTTACAAGATGGGATTCAGTCCGATTAAGCAGCTGGTCCGATTAACTGGTGGTCCAATTAACCGGAATCGACTGTATATCTCATTTAGAGATATACATCAAGTTTTTTACATTTAGTGGTGGCTATGGCAAAAAGTCAGTGGTAAACATACACTGTGGAAGAGTAATACTTTTTAAAGCAGGAATAAAAATAAATTGCTAACCCTTGTTGTAATGCAGTTGGTGGGTGATACAGCCATGGAAGGTAACGGCTAATAGCTCTATTATCTCGTCCATTGTTTTTTGAAAACTCAATAGCTAAATATTGAGATATGCCTGCTTTTAAGTGACCTCCTAGTGTTTCTTCATTTAAGTGTGTGTAATTACCATATAGCATATTCTGAAATAAAGAGGTGAGAATGTAAATAAAATTAGCAGAAAAAACAAATATTAATGACATTGAACAAATTATGATTAAATACAAAATTCCTGCTATAAATAATGCTCATTGAACAGCTGATAAAAGATATAATGAATATACTAAACATTAATCAGATTACATTCATTATTTCTCTCTCAAAATTAGTGAAATTTTGAACTCTTAAACATCAATGAGATAAAACAAATTATAATTGGATAAAAAATTTCATACCAGAAGTAATACTCATCAAACAGCTGACAAAAGAAATTACGAACAAAAGTCAACCTCAGATTTCACTGTATAGGGGAGAAATACCTAAAAATCATTTCTGAATAGTATATTTAATAATAGCTTTTAAAAGATGAATCACTATCATGGAAAATAATCTATATATATAAAACAGTTCCCTAACTGACTGACTGACAGATAATGCACAGACCAAACAGCTGGACCTAAAGGGCTGAAATTTTGCATGGCTATTCTTATTATAGTGTAGGGGTGCACTAAGAAAGATTTATGAAAAATTCTTCTTAGATTTCTTTAAATTAAATTTTTAAGCTGTTTTTGTAACTTTTTTAAGTTTGTATTTAAAATAATAATCTGAGAGTTATAAACTTTATATCAAGAGATAAATCATAAAAATTCCTTTAAAATGGAATCTTTTTTGAATCTTTTGTGAATTTTTAAAGATTAATTTTCAGAATTTAATTTATTAAATGCTGATCCTGTGGTTTCTTTTCTTTTTGTGATACTTTAAATTAATTTTGCATCACATGCATAACAATGAAATAAATTGGCAAAAAGATATTAAGATATGGTAAAAGATAAAATTTAAACACTAGACTAATTGAGATGGAAATTTTTAAAGATTTTAATTCAAATTAGTATGTTTTATAGATATTAAATATACAAATTAATTGACATTTTATGCATAAATTGACTGCTGCATTTAATTTGAATATTTTCTTCTACATTATTTTGTCTATAAAAATATCCATTACAATATTTTATATATATATATATATATATATATATATATATATATATATATATATATATATATATATATATATATATATATATATACATATATATATATATATATATATAAATTTTTTTTGACATACATTGACCGTTGTATTTAATTTGAATGTACTCCGTAGCAAAGCACAGGTATTCAGCTAGTTATTGATAAATGAAGAGAAATAATTTATTCTTAAAAGATGTACATTGCTTCAGATCATGAAGCCTTTGTAAAACTTTGATATAGTACAGTACTAGCCTGGAGTGAAGAATCTTAAAGCCATCAATCTCCTTTTTTAAAGCCAGAAAATGCATATTACTGTCTGCGTGTGACAAGTGTTTGCTTTCTACTTACAAAAAAAAGAAGATCCCTGACTTCAGATGAACTGAGATCATTGGCTATTTCAGAGATTTTTTTCTGTACTGCTAAATGTTACCTGTGTTAAATCCTTCCTCAGTAATAGCCATGAATATATATAAGAAACAGTATCACTCAAATGGTTATGAAAGCTGCTGGAATTCATTAGAATCATGTATGATAATTTGTATAATAAACTGTGTCACCAGCTATATAATATGTCTATTTCAGTTTATTTAGATCATATTTAAATATGCAGGGTGCCTCAAAAAACCTTAAAACATTTTAAAAATTTATAAAAAAAAGTATACAAGGTAGGAACTGGAAATTTACAGATGTGTTACTGCATATATAAGAGTTTTTTTCTGTATCAAAAAAGTTCGACAGAGGGCGCTAGTTGTTCCATGAAAACAAAAATTGTAAAATGGCTAAAGTTGTAAAAGGCTATTTTGCTGTCCCACAAATTTCTTATTTACATCCCAAAATCATTTTGCAACAAGACAATGCACTGCCTAATTGGGGTATGATTGTACGAGACTTTTTAAATGAGGAATTTCCAAACAGGTGTACGAGATGGTCCCATCTAACGGCCGCCTTGATCTCCAGACATTATACCTCTTGACTTTTTCCTTTGGGATTTGTCAAAGACAAAGTTTATTCAACAAAAGTGGACAGTCTTAAAGAACTCAAAAATGCATAATTGCTGCAATTTCATGTGCTACATAATCCCTTTTGGAACGGACATTGGCTGAAATAGATTATCGACTGGATATTCTCTGTGCCACAAAAGGAGCACATATTGAAATTTATTGACTATACAAAAAAACTCTAATATATAAGGTAACACATCTGTGAATTTCTACTTCCTACCATGGGTACTTTTTTTTATATAAATTTGTAAAATGTGTCAAGGTTTTTTGAGACACCCTGTATATCACTTTAGATATACCTCAATGTTATTTCACATTCCCTTTTTTGATTACACCTCCTTTTTGGTTACAAAAAAGTAAAACATTAATTTTTATCTTAAGACTTCAATTTTTAAATATTTCAAAAATCAAAACTGTACATTGAGAGAGAACATACTGATAAAGTTTATACAAAGTGTTACCTTTACTTTAGTTAAAGTGTGAACATCCGATACAAATTCAAGAGCATCATTTAAGTACTGTTGCATACATTCTCCAGCAAATGTTTTGTACTAAAAAGGGACAAAATACAATTTTAATAAATAGTTTATCTTTTAGTATACTCTAATTAATCAAAGAAACCAAAATATTAGGTACTTATAGGTTATAGGGACCATGTGTTGGCGACTGTTTTTCCAACTTGTCACCAACACAAACATTAGCAATATTTTCCAATACGATAAAATTCACATACATTGATAAAAAAAAGTAATAAAATATATGAATTATATATAATTATCATAAATGTAAATAACAGCTGAAATTCAATACAAACCTAAAAGTTAATGGATCTACATTGCTAAAATAAAAATTATTGTTTTACATTGAAATTTGTGGCAGCCATAAATCAACTATTGCCTATAAAATTTCATAAAATTTGTTACTACCAACAATGCTCTGCCACATAAACTCTGTGAGATATGAATCCAAATGTTGTCTTGCTGTGCCTCTATGCTTCTTATTTTGACATTTCACAGATCCCCAGAACCTTTCTACCATCTGCATATCTAGTTAACAGGAAAAAAATGGGACAATGGTATAACAGGAATAATTTATTACTATTAACCACTATTAACAGGTTTTCAATATTTGAAAATAGCACCACCTATTTGCAGCAACCGCTACACCGAAATTTGGTGTGGTCCCTACGTGTTGGCGACTTTGGCTTCATGGTCCCTATAACTGATAAGTACTAAATATTAACATAATAATTTTAAAACTTACCACAGACTGTGAATCAAATGCATATGGTATGCCATCAAGTATGACATTTGGTGCTAACCGGCCACCACAATCAGCCAAAATAAACTAGAAAGATATCAGATAGATAATAAAAACTACAGTATACACTATAAGAAAAAACACATAAGTAAGATATCTCACAATGAGTGACAATACTTCAAATTACTTGCCTCAGATCCATAATCGAAAATGTTATTTCCCTGTTCTAATTCTTATCAGAACAGATAATTAAATCCTTCCTGATTTTTTATTTATCATTAATTCTGTAATTTTAAACTGTTGCCAATGGTCACAGATTATGAGAACTGCACCTCTAATACAATTTTGTTGATAACAAATACCCTAAATACAAAATACTATAAGAGTATAAATAAGAAAAGTTATAAAATATATACTTGTATAGTGACTGATTTTTAAAAGAACTAAAGGTAATTTTTAAAGTAAAGAGCACAATAAATTTATAGAAGTATCTATGCAGGTACTAACAAATAGCATATGCATGCCATCTATTGCAATGCATTGCAACTGTGTTCAAAATATTTAAACAGAAGAGAGTAAAACACATACTTGAACTAATGTTAAAAGGTTGGCATCGGGAATGGATGTTTTAAATTTCAGGGCTTGAACCATTTCAAAGACAGCTGTTCTTGTCAGGAGCTGTTTATCTCGATCCTAAAATTATACCTTTATAAGTTCCATTGAGATAAAAGAGAGAACTTAAATAAGCTCAAGGATATACAAAATAAGTTTAACAAACATTTAAGTAAAAAAGGTTAAAATAATTACATACTAATAATATTTAACATTTATTTTCTTACCAATTTTCCAACACTAAGGATCTTAAGTCAGAGAGTATTGTTTCTTCTAAAGATTACATATTACAAATCTTTTAAATTTTATTAGGAGCTTTTCAGGAATTTGGTTAGGTTCCATAGTAGGAAGAAACCAAGTTCAATAATGTTGTTGAACACACCATTATATTAATGAAAGTATATCTAAAATTTGGTTTCAAATATTTTGATTTTGTAAGAAAAAATTTACTAACCAAAAGTTATTTATCAGATATTTTTTTCAGAAAAACAAAATATGCCCCTGAATCAGTTACATGAAGAAAGATAACTTCATAACCCAGAGTAATTAGTATGTCTTACTTGAGGAAGTAAAACAAAGTTTATACATGATTGTTCCATGGTATGATAGAGAGATATAAGGGTAAACACTTAGAAAGTATAAAATCATAAGAGTTGGGAAATTAACAAGTCCAATGAATTGTTACATTACACCTAGCTATAGCTGATTAACCCTTAGACCATTGAGTTTTTGCCTTATGGTTCTACCCCCAGCATTTTTTTTTTTTTAAGCGCATTTCAAATGATGTGCGTTTTGAAGGAACATTCGAAAACGCGAGTTCAATACAATTAAGTTATTTAAATCAAAATATATAGTACAAAATAAGTTAAATATAAAATTTTTGAGACTATATATATATATAAAATGTACAAATTTTTTTGTCCATAAATTTCTTTTGGTATGATATATTTTAAAGCAAGGTGATATGCATAAACCCACTTTACAGTCTTTACACCATATAGTCTATTCATCACTTAGTCCACTATAGTTCTTTCATCCCTTTTTTCATCGACTAAATCTGAATAATTACTCTTGGAATCACTTGAAATGTCAGTTCAAATAGCTTTTAGCTTTCGAAAACCAAAACTCCCACCATTTTATACTGTATGTATTCTATGTCATATGAAAATAATCATATAAAAATCTACTTCTTATCAGAAAAAATTGTACTCGAATGCCATTAAGTGTTGTTATCTATTGATGAAGGAAAAAATCAATTTAGAACATGTTAAATGCATTTGTAATGTGCAAAACATTGGAAAATCCAGATAGATGCATCCAGCACATCCGTAACACTGGGAGAAAGACTCTGATGTACGCTCTGAGTGCATTCGTAATGGTCTAAGGGTTAAGGCTGTTATCTTTAAACATTGTTTCACTCATAAGAAATAGGAGAATTCCATAGATATCATCTCGAATTCTGCAGCACAATGCCACCATTAAAGAATGAGGAGTCGATAAGCTTTTCAAAGCTAATTTTTTCCTGTAGCTGATATGAACAAATAGAAAAGAATAAATCTTTTGGCATTACAAGCTACATTCTGTATTTAAAATATGGCATACCCGAGCATTTCTGTTGCACACTGTACAGAGGTCAGAAAGTTGGTTATAATCCAAAGATGAGTGTTGAATAGCATGACTGAGTATTTTGGAGAAAGGATCTAAAATAGACTGAAATAAACACAAATTAAACCAATCATGTATTTAGTAATTTTTAAAATAAGCATAAAATCAAACATATAAAATTATTTAGCAGTAGATTTTTGGAATTATACTGTTTTTTAAACATTAAAGAAATAATAAGGGATGCATATGGTACAAAGGAATACTTAACCTGTAAATGGTAACATCTGTCGGAATCACTCTCACAGTAACATCCGCTCATGAGACTAAGTTGGATTTCGTAGCTCATTACTTAGTCACAGTAATGAGAGTCACAGTAATGGTTACTTAGTCACAGACCGCTTAGTCACAGTAACATCCGCTCATGAGACTAAGTTGGATTTCGTAGCTCATTACTTATGTAATTTTCCAATTTTCATTTAATTTTAGCTCTATTTGAGATATTATTGATTTATAAAATATATTTACACTTGGTTTTCATTCTAATATAACTTTATTTAAATCTTTAAATGCATTTTTCTGCATGATGGGTTTTTTCAGCATTTTTCATCTTTAAATTGTTATAAGTCAAGAACCGTTAAAGATAAATGATTCAAACTTGGAACATGTCTTTTTCAATTATTTGACTTTAATTTTGAATCAGCAAATTTAAAAAAAATTTTTACTTTTGAAAATAGGATTTTTCAAAAATAAGTTGCATAATTTTTTTTTTAAATTTTTACTCTAAATATTTTTTATTTTTTTTAAATTACTATTTTTAAAAATGCTGAATCAAAATTAAAACTTATATATCTCTGTTTGATGAAATGAAAAAATTTTTAAATTCGACAAATAATATTTCGAGTTATAACGATTTTAAATTACCCCACCTTCTTAAAAAAAATTTAAATTTAAAAATTTTTTAAAAACTTTATGAGAAGCTTTATGATGTAATTTTGTTTATAAATTATATGATTAACCATCGCAAAATAATTTAAAATTTTAACTTGATAAATAAAAGAATTTTTTAAATGTGTCTTGGATCCTAGACGAACCAAATACGTACCTTTAAAGTAATATCTGTCTCTAAAACGGAGTGAGTTTTCTTGGAATGGTAAATGTAAGACAATAAAGTAAACAAAACTCAAAGATAAACAAACACAACCAAGGTCATGGAATAATTGAAGCATAGCTCGAACATGAAGGTTTCAAATCGATAATTACGCACCTTAGCGGGAAAAGTATAAACTCTATCCGTTCGAGAGACGGATATAGACGACATACGGATGTTATCATTTACATGTTAAAGAGCATACAGGAACAGAGATAATGAGATGAACATTTTCTGCATGTAATTTGAATAGAGAAAATGTTCATATGATTTATCTTAGCAAATTAAAGTCTTTTTGTATTTTTATTTGAAGAGGTATGATAAAAATCTTAACACTGTATAATGGTTAGCATAACAATTTTCTCTCTAACAGATATGTACATTTCATATCAGTAATACAAAATTATTACACATAATTTAGATGACAGTTCTTTAAAGTTAATTTTTTTTAAATTCAAAGTAAATTTATCATTCCTCAACCTAACAAATATACTAATACAAAGAAAGGGACCATAAACCCTAAACACCAATTTCAACACCAATGTATGAGCCAAATGTCATACATGGAACTGGTTCCAAATTCGTTGATTAAAATGGATTGTAAACTAATAAATTGCATCAAAACTATTGTCGACCATACGACATATGAATTGATACTTTTAATACTTTTATTAGTTTTATACTTCTATTAACTTAAACACATTATCTACAATGCTGACGTATAAATCAAAATCATATATGAAACATCGACCATACGATGAACAAGTACGAGAGGAACTGACTTGTTCAAATTATAGGTGATGCTCAAAGGTGCATTTGGCGATTGCCAATGTAGCCATTGGTGCCAACAACCAATAATGCCTTAAATTAATAAATAAATAAGAAAATACATAAAATTGTCAAAATTTACATTTTTTACAGCTGCTAAATAGAAAATTTCAAATAAAATAAGCAGTATTCATATACTAAAAATGTAATAAAGTTGCTTATGATGAGTGATATAGCAAGTACATGAAAGAATATAAAATAATTCAAATAAAATAAAACTACCAATTAAATAATTTTTAAGAATAAAGTTTTTTCTCAAAATCACATTATTACTGATGATATTGCTTGATTCACAAAAAAAAAAAGAAAAAAAATGCATAACAAAATGTCCTTACATAAAACACTTATTTACACATAATAAATTAAATTCCATACTTTTGCCTCTTTAATAACAGGCAGTTTCATTGCACACAATATGATTTGAAGCACACAATTCAACTGGATAGGGCCAGGTGTCAAAGTTAGAAGAAGTTTTCTAAGAAAGAGATCCAGCTGTTGGAGAAATGTTGGCCAAGGAGGTAAAGTGCTTTCAAGAGGCAAACAATCAAGATATGTTGCAACATTATCCAGTATATGGAAGATCACTTCATGATGAAGATGTTTCCTATCATTCAAATTCTACAATGAAAAAAGATAAATTATGAATTAGATTAATCAATATGAATAAAAACCATGTCAGAATATATTTAATAGAAAATTCTCAATTGCCTGTAATTCTTTATCAAAAATGTAATTATAATGCAACATGAAAATCAGTGAAACAAACAAAAATGATTCTGGGTTACTATGCATACTTATCAAGTAAATAACAATATTATTCTAGAGTGGGGATTCCCAACCTTTTTCCTCCATCGACCCCTTTTAAAAGAATGATTTTCTTCATAGACCCCCTCACATTTATCTCTATAATATACAGAATACAACATAATTATAATACTAATAATTGCACATAAAACACTTAAAGATAACAATTTGACTAAGAATATGAACAAACAATTTTAAAAAGTGGTTCATTAGGTTTATGTTTTATTATTTTTGTACTATTTTCATTTTTAATTTCAGAAATATAAACAAGATTTCAGAAACACAGATTGTAATTGCACAAAAATTCAATTTTAATTAATGCGGTGGTTGTATTTGATGCACTGATACAATTTTTTTAATGTTTGGCCTGAAATTTCTTATCATTGTATAGTCACAATAACTAACATACGAATATAAATATATATATTTATACATATTAAAGTGGATATTATTATCTAATAATTACAATCCTAAAAAATTAAATTTTAAAACAGAAAAATTTATCACCGACCCCCAATAGACCCCTGGAATACTATAGACCCTTTTTAAACTTCCATCTGGACCCTGTTGGGAATCCTTGTTCTTGAGGAACAATAAACATTGGAAATGGCTGGGAAGTCATTCATCATTTAAACTAAATACAATGACATTAAGAAATTATATTTCAGGAATATTAGAATATTATGAGATGCTAAATACACCAATTTATATAAGTAACATATGTTTATAATAATTTAATTATGCAAATATGTCACTATAACACAAAATTTGTCAAGGTAATTCACCAAGATACAACTGATATTTCAACTAAAACTGTAATGATTAAGCTTTTCTTAAAAGATCTGGCATGTTATCATATTTTATTTGTACTATGCTGTACAATTAAAGTTGATTTTCTACATGAAATGATATCAAATGTGACTTGTTGTGCTGATATTTGGAATCCTGAACAGATTCCAATCCAACATGACACTCCAGCAAATTTAAATATATGTGTGAGATGTTTAATTGTATATTGTTAATAATTATAATAATATAGGTGGCTTAGCATTTTCTTTATTGGCTGATGGACCTTTAATTTTTTTAATAATAAAATCTAATACCTTTGTTTAAAACTTTTCCATTTTCTAAGCAATCTTATTTCTCTTCTTCATTCTGGTATCCCACGGTAATACGATACAAAATAGTTGCGCCATTTCGTTCAAGAAGCAAATGTCATCAACCCAGGGATGGAAAACAGATATTGACATCTTTATGACTCCCCAAACATCGCAATTTTATCATTGTTTCTCAGAAAGTCTACCCCACACATCGTAATTACCACCCAGACCTTTTCCGAGAATTTTTCCCCGTGAGTTTGTTGATGTCTCGCGGCGGAAAGATATCGCGAAATCAACCAATGAGAAGCCAGGAAGAGAAGGTCTATTTTTCACGCAGAACAACAAAAGAGGCAAAGTGGCTGAGAAGATCCGAACGAACAAAAAGTGAGGAGGGGGATTCGAAGAGAGGAGACAGAGGATGAAGATTCCATCTTGAGGGTCCCAGCGGAGGTCTGAGAATCCTGTTCGATTCAGCGGCAGCTATGAAGAGCAACATTCGCCTATAAGTTCCCCCCCCTTCTTTGGACATGTCCTATTCCCGAATTCTAAATCTTTCGACTTTCCTATTATGCCTTTGTTTCTAGATTTCTACTTCTCCTTTTTTTTAGACTTCAGTCATTTCGGTAAAGTACAATTTTAATTATGATTTTCGTTTTCCTTTTATTTTTGAGTTAACTAAAGAATTTTTTTTTATAAGATCTTAATGGGTTCATTAGCCACCTAAATCAAATTTAATTTCAGTCTATTTTTATTGTGATGTGTAATACGAGAATTTGTTTTATGTGATTAATTTTTTTTTTCATGGAATTGTGCCTTGTATGACAGCTGGTTAGATATGTAGAAAACTTAATTTATGTTAAAATATAAATAAACTTTTGTAATTATTACCCCTAAAATTTGTGTCTCGTCCTTTCTTTAAAAGCGTAAGCTTAATGACTTTTATTTTGTTTAAATTTTCCTTTTCAGAGTAAAGTTCAGTTTCTCTTTCAGCTGTCGTTTTTCCCTTATTGAATCTGTTGTAGGTTATTGCGGTAATATTTTAAATTCTTAACTTTTGAGGTAATCACAATGCGCCTCATCTTAAATACTATTAAATTCACTCCCTAATACTTAAACTCTAATTAAACTTAAGTAATTGAATTAATATATATCATGATAAATTAAGTTAAACTTTTTCTAATGTCTGAATAAGAACAGGCATAACATGACTAATGACAAACATATTTTTTGCCTGACTCTAATATACTCCTTTCCTCACAGAAGAAAGGAACTAAAAGGGACTGATTACCAATCATTGGCTGTGGTTATTACCTTATTAAAACAATTTCTTTTTAATTTCTTACTTCACAATTAAAAATTCTCTTATCATTTTTGATAGGTGCCATTCTCACAGAAACTTAAAGAATACAGAGGCTGTTCGCAAATTTTTTAGACGATTTTGGTAAGCGGTAATAAAAAATCGTTTGCTGCAAAAGAAATAATTGCAATTGTACTATGTTTTTAAAAGTCAAAATTATCGTCTGCGGCTTGAAAGTTTTGTTTTTATTCAAAATGGCGTTTTTAACAAAGCAGTGGTTCGAAGACTACATTTATGCTCTTTCCGAAGAGAAATATGCATACTCTGTTATCCAAAAACGATGTAAGAGTCATGGTTTTGTGATATTTAAAGCGTCGATAGGTAATATCGTCAACAAGAAAGGAAAAAAACGTCAAATTGGAGCCTCAAGTGCGACAAAAATTCCAAACAAGTATCCAAGGAAAAAACGGACATCTTCGACTATTGCAAAGGTACGTTGTTTAATGTTAAAAGAAAATCCCCCTAGTCAAAGGACAGTTGCAAAATCATTAAAATGCTCGGTGTCCACTGTAAACAAAATGATAAACGTTGATTTAAATCTTAAGAAAGCGAAAAAACGCAATGTGCATCGTCTTCTTCCAAATCATATCGTTGAACGCAGGACACGCTGCAGAATTCTATATGAGAAACACTTATCCAAAGAAAAATGGAAAACAATTGTCACAATAGATGAATCATGGGTATATTTAAATGATTGCAACAAGAAAAGAGCCATTTATTATCATAAAAGGGGAGAAAAAAATTTAAGTACATGGTTCAAAAAATCGAAAGAAAGTTTTTCTAAGGGATTCATGATTGTTGCTGGTTTTTCTTATAATGGCAAGTTAAAAATAAAGAGAGTGGAAAAAAAATGTCAAGATTAACTCCAAATACTATCAGAAACATATTTTATCGTCAATTTTTCTGAATGAAATACCATCGCTTTACCCACAGTGCCATCAATCTGTGAGACTCCATCAGGACAAAGCTAGCAGTCACACATCAAAATCCACTGTAAATTTCCTAAAAGATGTGGAACAAAAAACTGGTATCAAGGCCATACCCTTCACTGATATCCCTACTAAATCTCCCGATGTATCACCTATGGATTTTTGTGCTTTTGGACTTTTAAAATTTGCATTATCCAAACGTCGTCCCAAAACCCTTACAGGACTCTGGAAAGCTGTTCAGGAGGAATGGGATAGAATACCTCTTCTGACACTTCAAAAGGCATTATTATCCTGGAAATTGCGGTGTCGAAAGATAGTTCAGAATAAGGGATGTCAAACAGAACGTTTAAAACACAAGAATTTTATGTAATTTAGTTTTGTGAATACAATATACATCGTCTAAAAAATGTGTGAACAGCCTCTGTATATACACCCAACAGTCAATATGGCTGATCTAAAGTTATTTCTGTTTAGTCCACTCATGAAATATTCCAAATCAAGTTTAATTATAGATAAAGAGTTTGATATTGATGCCAATGTGCCAATCATCATGATGGGTGATTTTAATATAGATACAAAATGCAACGAAAAGGCATTTGATTTCCTGAAACATTATTTTAATTTAGATATGGTTCCATCCAACTATCTGAGTATACTGGGAAACTCATTTACTGACTTGACATTTACACGACACATTACCCCCGATTCTCTGACATATGTAACTTATTTTTCTTACCATCGACCTATCTATATATATAAAACAGTTCCGTAACTGACTGACAGACATATAATGCACAGACCAAACTGTTGGACCTAAAGGGCTTAAATTTTGCATGGCGATTCTTCTTATAGTGTAGGGGTGCAATAAGAGATATTTTTGAAAAATTCTTCTTAGATTTTTTTCAAATTAAATTCTTAAGACGTTTTTGTAACATTCTTTAAAGTTTGCATTTAAAATAATAATCCGAGGGTTATAAATTTTATAACACAAGAAAGAACATAAAAATTCCTTTAAAATGAAATCTTTTTTGAATCTTTACCTCTATTTTCTGATTTTTGGTGAATTTTTAAAGATTAATTTTCAGAATTTAATTTATTAAATGCTGATCCTGTGGTTTCTTTTCTTTTTGTGATACTTTAAACTAATTTTGCGTCATGTGCATAACAACAAAATAGACAAAAAAAAAATTTTCTTGCTAATGCGGCAGACGATTGGAAATTATCCAAAAATATATTAAAATACAGTAAAAGAAATGATCCTCAAACTGTACTATATTCTTTAGTATGTTCTATTAGATTTAATTTGAATATTTTCATCATTATTATTTTGTCTATAAAAATATCCATTACAATTTTTTAATAAATATATTTTTTTGTTTTTCTTTACATCAATTGCATACATTGATTGTTGTATATATTATAAACATATATATATATATTTATTTATTTATTTGGCATTAATTGCATACATTGACCGTTGTATTTAATTTGAATATACTCTGTAGTGAAGTACGGGTTTTCAGCTAGTTCTGCATAGAGTTATAACTCATCATTCTCTTCACATGTAGGAATTTTATTGGAAAAAAAAGGTAAGCAATAATAAGCTATCCTAAGTTAATAAACCCATGGTAGTTTTGTTAGAAAAGACTACCTAAATTAAAATTTTTTTTTTTTTTTTGTTACTGTGCAATTCTCAGGGCTCAAAATTTAAGGACTTTTTGTTACAAATTAGGGTCTTCCAAGGACAAAGTAAAGATAAGTTATTAATCCTTTAAAGGATTTTTAAGGACTTTGGAAACCTTTATTATATTGCAAATAAATCAACTGACATAAAAGACATCATTATTATGAATCAGAGAAAAAAAACCAAAGAATTACTTTCCCTTTTTTTTTTTTAAATTTTAAAATTAATAAAAATTCTGAAAGAAGATATCACCCTATATCTAAACAGTTTTTCTGAATTTCTAAGATAAAATTTTCAACTATGTTATACTATGACCATGAATTTAAGAGTGTATGTGCATATCACTTGAACAGATATATATAACCTGAACAAATTTAAAAACCATATAGATTCTAACAAAGTATTTAGAAAATACTGCTTCTAGCTAATACAGTCATCAAGTTTAACTTTTCAAAATGACAATTAACATGATTTTAAACATATATAATTTACATACAAGAATAAATAATTACTTTAAACTTTAAAAATACAGGGAAATGAAGAATATATATTTCTATATATATAATCGTGGTTCCCAGCCTGTAGAAGTCTGCGGACCACTAAGCCAGAAATTGAACCATGAGCGAACCACCACCACCCTCCACCGACTTGAGGGAGGGAACCTTCCAGGGAGTATGGGGGTATAGAATATCCCTCAGGCAAAAGGGATACAGGATTAACATACTCACATTCTAACGTATCATATTCTAATTATTAAATAATTTTGTTAAACTTTTAAGAAATTCTTATTCAACACCTGATAGTCATTGGAAATATTCAGCACATCTAGTTGAATGAACATTGCTTTCAAAATTTCCATTTATTTGGCAACATTTTTATATGTGGTGCCGGACTACTCCCAAGGCTCTCATGGACCACCTGTGTTCCATGGACCACCGGTTGGAAACCACTGATATATAAGAACTATACATAATACAACATATATATGCTACAATAAAAATAATTTTCAATCTAATACCTCAAACAATAATAAAAGAGGAGTGACTTGATTAACTTCAGTAAAATCAGCAAGAGCACCAGCCATTGTTTTATAAAATTCAGGCTCTAAAATATATAAAAAATTTAATGCAAGGTCGATAAAAAATTATTTTTTAATTAAAAATAGGAGCATTATACATACCAATTACATGAGACTGAAATATCTGAACAAAAACTCCATTTGGTGCAAGCTGATGTAGAGTACATCGAAGGAATTGCCTAGCCACACTTACAGACCCTCCAGGTAAATGAACAGAACTAAAATAATGTTAAAAAAATTTAGAATTTAAAACAAAACAAGGACTCTCTATAATCTTAGTACAGGTATTCCATGACTTATGACCACTCGACTTACAACCACTCGTACTTACGACTAAAATTTTTATATTAAAAATATATATATATTTTTTTTCCTCAAAAATACTGTTCCTTGAATGTAATTATATGTATTACATAATTATTAAAAAATGTGATGCAATATTCTGCAATACTTCAAAAATTTATGATGCAATATTTTTGATATCCACACGATAAATAAAATAAGCTTTCATTGGCTTCAGGAATATTTTCAGCTTTTCATTATATTAATAAAGGACTACAACAATTAGAAGAAATGGATCCAAATGAAGAAAGATTCACAAGTGTAAATTGTCACATTCAGGAAAATCTGGCTTGCTACCAGACAATATACAAGGAAAAGAAGACGCAAACTGTTCAAACCACCTTGGATAATTTTGTCAAAAAAACTTGCAACGTATCTTCTGTCGCAAATTCTGAACCAATGGATTGTACTAACATAATAAGTAGTGATGACAAAGCATAATTTGTCATCTAAATACAATGTATATTCAATTACAGTTGGCTCTCTGTTTAACAACTTTCAAGGGATCGTGAAAAATCGTCCTTAAACAGAATTTGTGAAAAAATAACATTTCCCATAATGTTGGAGGGGCCGGGACTGGGAAATTTCGTCTTTAAATAGAGATCGTCGTTAAGTAGAGCGTCATTAAACAGAGAGCCAACTGTACGTATGAATGTATGAAAGTAAAAAATATATGTACGTACATATACATAAAAAATTGTTTGAAACTCGACTTACAAACATGTCTCGGTCGTAAGTTGAGGAATATCTGATACAAATACACACTTGTTCACACAATTTATCGTACAACACAGGCTTTATTTACAACTGTTAGCTGAAATTAATATTCAGTAAAGCATAAAAACAGAATGTTTGTTTTTCCAATAAATGTGAGATATTTCACATGTTGAATTTCTTGGGAAAAACTTTTCACCTTTCAGGGCCCAAGCTTGTCCAATTATTCACAATTTAAATTATTTAAAAGCTTGGCAAGGCCCGATTTAGAAAATTCTGGACTATAGGAACAACTCGGGATGGGAGCCCCTTAACACTGATGTGGATGTAAAATTTCCAAAATTGACACACAAAAAAAAAAATAATCATGAATCATTGTGAAAGTACCATTTTACCAAGAATTGGCTATTTGAAGCATAGAACATTATCAAGTAACAAAAAGCAATACAACATTAACTTCATCATTAAAAGACCAATACAATGCAACCAGAAAAACTTATTAATCCCTTATATACACTATAACATACATATGATGAATTATACACATAACTATACATATGATGAACCAATCAATCAAATTTGAAAGGATATATAAAAAAATTGCTATTAAAAAAGGTAAAATTTTTTTAAAAAATTGAATTGGGAATTTTTTCTTTCTTTTCTTTTAAAATAAAAATTTTTGGGGCCCCCCAACATTTGGGGGACCCTAGGCCTGGGCCTAATGGAAAATCCGGGCCTGAAGCTTGGAATCCCACAACTGTATATCTTTAATATTCATCATATTTATAAGCCAAGTCATATACCGTGAAATCTTGAGTACAATACACACTTTTTTTTTTACATTTTAGTCTGCAAAATTGAGGGTGCATATTATACTCATGTACAAAAAATGTAGTTTTAAACATTGAATAAACGACAAACAATAGATAAGCTGTATTCTAGTGAAAGTGATTAAAACAGATAATATGACATTATTGTTTGCTTTGAATTAAAAATTTAAGGTTTTTTTGCTACCGAATTTGATGTTTTCATTTATTTTTATTACAAATTTTATTTATGTTAATAAGTATTTGTGCAATTTTTAAATAAAATATTGAAAAGTTTTGGGTGCTTCATATAGTCTAATTTTAATTTTTTCTGAAAAAAATCAACACATGTACAATACACATGTAAATATACATCTAAAATCAAGCATGCATATTATACACGTGTGCATACTATAGTCAAGATTTTACGGTAAGTTTGATTGTCAGTTTATTGAGGTGAGATTTTTATCTGCAATTTATTAATAATTTGCTATAAAATTTAATATTTCAATGCTTTCAAATTATGTATAAATGAAATATATATTCTATGAAATAAAATAACGAATTATTTTAAGAGTGAATCAGAGAAAAAAATATTTTATTCTTTTTTATTTTCAAAAATATATTTTATAAATTTATTTCCAAAATGAATTTTAAGACTAGACAACTAAATGGAAATTAAATCTTAATATACTGAATTTTTCTGAAAAAGATTTAACTTACAAACAATCATGGATATTTATGTATAGTAGAGAACCACATAGAAAACCAAAAATGAAAAAAATCAAATTATGGTAGAATTGGACATATGGGTATATTCAAAATTAATCCTACAATTAAAAAAAAAGATGAAATAGTGAAACATAAGTTAAATTTTGAAAAATTTGTTACCTAACAAAGAAAAATTGCTTGACTTTAATAACAATATTTTTCAATTTTAAATTATATTGAACTATCGTATTTTTTATAACTTTTTCTGTAGGCTTGCAGAAAAAATAAAAATTTGATTATAGTTTCTCAACATCATCAATTGACTTCTAATAACGACTATTATGGTCTGATTGAGTAGAAAATAATTACATTTATTAGTCAATAACTTTGTGAGAAATTTTCTCACTTTTATCAGGTATTTTCTTTAATAACTGTGAAGCCAGGAAATCATTATAAAATAAAGTTTCTGTTTCGTAATCTTTATGGAATTAATCAAACCCAAATTCTATGTTTTTAAAATAAAATGTTTATATACCTTAGACATATTTTTTAAGTTCAAATTTGTAATACTGTAAATAACTAAGAAAAATTACCTCTCATTTTGCCATGGATAATTAGGAGTAGATGCAATCCTGAAATAGCACAAATTATTACAGTTACTCTGTTAAGACATAAAAATAATTCATAATTTCAATAAATAATTTAATTTTTTTTAAAGAGACAGCACTATAAATAGAGCATAGTTTCAAATTCAGATATTTAAATAGGTTTTATAGCTTAATCACAAAGCTTAAAAATTTTTAAGACTGTACCCCTTGTAATCTCTACAAGAATAGTGTGCTTGCTCACATGATAAATTTTCCGACATCATTCAGTTTCAAAACACCTTAAATTAAAAAAGCATAAAATGGGAATGATAATGGAGATAGTTACACAGACAAAATCTGTATTTAAATTTCATGGAAAACCTTCAGTCCTAGAGATGGAACTTCCATAGACTCATTTTAATAATGAAGGTGATAATATTGAGGGAAACCTTGAAATGGCCTTCATTATCTATTGACTTGTACTATTTGTGACAAAATGTTAAAATGGCTAAATAGTTAAAATGACAAAATAGCTAAAATGTTAAAAGGTTCTAGGTAGTGTAAAGTGTTTGTCAAGATAATATAGAATTCTGGAGTGTCTCCTTAACATTATTGTTTGCCTATAATTAAATACAGTCGATTCCAGTTAATCGGACCACATCGGGACACAATCATTTTGGTCCTAATAACCGGCTGCTCCGGTTACACGAACATGCTTATGCAATAAGATTTATTTTGGTTCTTTAGGATTCAGTCCGATTAACCAGTGGTCCAATTAACCAGATTCGACTGTATCTTGAATTTTTCCTGAATATGAAAAAGGCAAAGTATGCAGGTTTCAATACTTCTCTAGCATTTTTATATGTAATCCAACTAAAAGTTTCAATCCTTTCTGGGTACTGAATAAATAAATTGATTAAAGTCATATAATTTTAAAATGAAAATAATGATGTAGACTATAAATACTAAGACATAAGTTTTGAACAAATACTAAGATATTTTAAAGTTATAAGCAACATTTCCAAAAAACTCTTCATGGAAATAACATAACAGCTGGTGCATACATACACATTTAAGTACATTTTAACATTAAATATTTCAACAACAATATATTTATGTTCCATAAATATAAAAATAAATATTACCTAGCAACAATCCTAAGCATTTTTGGTAACAATGGGGCAGCCATAGCAGGTTCTCTATGAACATATGTTGCAAGAATAACAATACATAATCCAATTTCTTCATCATTATACTCTTCCACTACTGCACCACATTCTGTGCACCGCTCTGTAACCATGTCATCTCCACAGCGAGTAAATGGAGACTGACTAGTACTAGAACGTTTTGATGCTAAACTAGCAGGCATATTTCCCATTTCTACTTTTCTTGCTCGTCTGTAAATAAAAACACAAATAATGTAAATAAAAACACAAGCAAAATGAAAAATGGTAAAAACAGATAACAGAGGCTATGGTACGAATGCCGGACCGGACGCCAAAAGGGACGATTATATGCGACTGTAGTAACCCCCACCCCCAAAAAAAAAAATTAATGCAAAGGAAGTCCGTCCTTATGACGAAAGTGGGAGTTGTCTTTCTGGCTTCTTAATAAGGGTTTCATGCATTATTCATGAATTATTCCTGCATTATTCATGCATTATCGGTGCATTATATGTACATTAAGAAAAAAATAAGTTTGAAATCGGTGTGATGGATATTGGTTGATAATTAATTTGAAGGGCATTGTATATATATATATATATATATAATATTGTATTATATATATATATATATATATATATAATATTGTATTATATATATATATGAAATTTATAATAATATTAGAAAATTACAATTATCAATTTTTTTAATATATAATCAAGAAATACAAACTTTTATAAAATTAACTTATTAATTATTTAAGTTATTAATTATATCCACTTTTAATATAATTAGCAGCAAACATCCATGCAGAACTAATGAAGAAATATAATTATTTGCTTATTTTCTTTTGAAAAATATTGTATAAAACAGAAAAATATAGCTATAATCTTTGAAACAGAAAAATACAGCTATAATCTTTGTATAATTATTTATTAAGAATCGGGAAAACCCTGACCTGCCTCTGAATATATAATTAAGATACACCCCCAAAAAAATCCCGCCTCTAAATAAAAAAAACCCGAATGAACGCTCTTTTGAGTGGGGTAATAATTTCCACGCCAATTTCGTTTTTCGGAAGCTATACTTCACCAAAACCTCTCCAAAACGGTCCGGATTTTGGACCTCAGCCATAACAGAAATTTATAACAGTATCATAAATCAATCAGATATGACATACAGTGGTATCTCGGTACTCGTTGTTAATTGGTTTCAGAAGGCATGACATCAACCAAACAAATTTTTCCCATAAGGAGTAATGTAAATTGAATTAATTTATTACTGAAAACCAGAAATTTCACATTTTACAGGGCAATTTATAAATGGATGGAGTTTTTTATACAAAATCTTTAAACTACATAATTTAAAATAATAATTAGATGAAATAAAATAAAATTTATTTTTCTCTCAACCTGTAATGAAAGAAGCTTAATAAGATAATGGTGAAATAAAGGAGGAAAGAGGTTATTGCTAGGAAAGGGAGTCTCCTTCCAATAAAACATCAGGTACTTGCACAGGGATTCTATCTCTTTTCAGTCTCTTAACATAACCAATCCCTGTTGTAGACTGAGATTTAGGGAATTTCAATTGTTCCTGCCTAGATTTCAAAATAACTCTGAAGTGAGACATTCTTTGATCATTAAACAAGTCCAGATTTTGGGTTGCTAGAGCTTTGTCAGGGTGATAATTTTGAACAAAATTTTGTAATTCAACCTACTTCAGTCTTTCTTTTTATCCAGAGACAGGATGCAGGGGCCCTTCTCGTCTCATACATGCTTTACATCTGTGATGAGTACCAAAGCATTTTTTTCACATCAAAATGCGACGAGTAGTGAGCAAACATCGAGTACCGAAGCATTTTTTCCCCACTGACATGCGATGAGTACTGAGCAAACATTGAGTACCGAAGCATTTCCCCCCCATTGAAATGCAATGAGCACTGAGCAAACATCAAGAACTGAAGCAATCTATTCACTTCAAAATGCGACGAGTACTGAGGTATGACTGTATATAAGCAGAGTAAAATTCTCATATAAATATTTGCAAATGATACTTAATTTTCTGTGCAACTTTGGCAATAGCTTGAAGCACCGATATCAGAGTTTCAAATTCTTCTTTTAGTAAAGTTAAGAGAAAAGCATGCCATGTTACATTTAAATTTGGTTAGCTCTGTACAGCCCAATGATAGGGTGTAACAGAGAAGATAGTCAATATTAGGAACTAAAGGAATGAATGCTTAAAAAATAAATTGAGAGAATTTTTAAACAATGCTAATCCAAAAAAGCCTGCATGATAGTACAGGACCTAATTTACACACTAGGATCCATCTAACCAAACAGGCAAAATGATAATTCAAAATTGAGGTGGAAAGCAAAAATTAGAGATTGGGAAAATAATTTTGTTTAAATATGAGAACTTAGACAGGAATGCCTTTCTTAAATGTTAACTATTTAAGTATTATGGCATAGATAAGTCTCAAGCTAATCGCAGTGAACAGGACTATGACGTTTGGAGAAAAATATAACTCATTGAAAGCGACCACCTGATGGGCCAGGGGTTGACAATTGTAGTAAGTCAAGACCTAGTTAAGAGCAGGGGAGAGTCTCAGCCAGAAAAGAGGGTGACTATTATTTAACAAAATTACATAAAATAAAGAGACACAAATAAGAAAAAAAACACAGTAAAGATTAGATTTTGAACATAAGTGATGAGGAGAATCATAGTGTGGGAAGCAAGAAGCCAGATGACCAATATTACCAGTAGTGGGTCAAAACATAAAGAGATAATTATAGTTGAATAAAACATGGGAAACCTGTGATATGTACCCAACCACAGTGGGAAGAATTAAGCATTGTACTTAGGCCTCAGCAATTTTGATTCTATGCCAACAAATATTTGATACTGTTTTTCTCATAATTTTTGTAGTGATACTTTTTTTTACAGATGAAAGTAACTGCAACTTTTTTCCTACAGATGAAATAAAGTACAAATATTGCTTCTGTGTATTCAAATCGAAGTTTTAAAAGAGGGAGATGACAAGGTTATTATTAAAATACATATTTTTAGAATCCAGGACTTCATAATAGAAAATACTTTGTAAGATACTGCACAGTGGAAATTGTTAGCTAGAATTTTTAATCTCCAGTTAAGAAAAGTTTTATTATTATGACTTATTTTATATCAAATAATTTATTTCAATTTTAAAATTATGTTTTCACTAAGTTATTACTAACACTACTCACAATTAAGATATACAAATTTCTACCAATGGTAAATCAGTTATTTTGACTAGCTTGGTAGTTCTGGTATGAATGATTTTAAGGATCTAAAATCAAAATAATTTAGTAAAGTATTTACATTTTGTATGCCAATAGTAAAACTACCTAAACATAGAAACCATTCAGTAAGATTTAAATATTACTTTTCCGAATCAGAAACAAATGCTATGTAGTTAAAAAAAGTTATTTACCTCCCTGCTGTCTGATAATCAAAGCTTCTCTGTGCTTCAAGTGCAATGAAACCAGATTTCCTTTGTTTACGCTGCCTGTATGGAAGTCTGCACTTTGAATCCTCTTCAAAGGCTGATAAATATTTTTAATTGTTAAAATAAGAAATGAGACAATTATACTAAAAGTAACACAACAAAACAATTTCAGGTAGATTTAAGCTTCCTAAAATTGAAATAAATGTTCAAGAATAATTTCACTAATAATTATTCTCAAAATACATTTTTTCCATTACCAAATTAATTTCCTAATGTTTCTCTTAAAAACTACATTTTTATATGTATTACTGGCTATATCTAATTTAAAAAAAAAGTGTAGTATAAACTTATAGTCTATTTTATTCCTAAAAATTCTTTTACTCCTAATAAATTTTGTTGCCTCACAAAAAGAAACATTAATTCCTACCTTTCTCAAGTCCCTTCTGTATATTATCACTAAAAGTTGAAAGCTCAATCTTTTCATTCTGTAAACCATCTACACTGCAACTACTGTTTCGGTGATCACGATCTGTCGAATCTGGCTCTTTAGATTTTTTATCTTGATCAGTAATATCATCTTTTTTAATATCCATTGCAGTCTTACAAACTTCGAAAATACCAGGCAATGTTGGAGCAATATCAGAAGTAAAATCAAAAATTGTATTTGCTATGCATTCAATACCCATTGAACTAAAAGGAAAACTATCAAGCTGCTCTAAACATTTCTTATCATCAGATTCTGTCTTTTCTACAGCCTTGGGCTCAACAGATACTACTTCACTTTTGCTGACAGGTATATCTTTCACCTCAGTATCTTGTTTATCTTCTTTATCAGCACTCTTTAGTTCAACTGCTTTGGGAATCTCAAATACTTTTGCACCAGTTGCACCTTTAGGATCAGGAGAAATAGGTTTGGATTCTGGAAGAGTTTTGATCGAGTCCTGTTTTTTCAGTTCACTTTCAGGTCTTGAATAACCTGGGTAACTATCTTTTTTGGTTGGCAAAGGACCTACTGGTAATAATCGCTCAGGAGCTGGAATATCAAAGAGAATGTCAACATTTCCAGTTTGGACACCTTTGTCCTCGCATAAGTCTCGACTAGAAAATGTATCACGTGACAAGTTGTGATCAGTTCTTAGAGGTGGATGATATGGTTCTGGTTCATTATGTGTTAGAGTGTCACTTCGTCTAGGCCTTTCTCTGTCAGGCATGCCAATAGGTAAGAGTCTTTCAAGAGGGGGTCTAAATATTGGAACAGTCAAACTTTCACTACTTAACATTTCTGCTTTTCGAGAAGATTTGGGTAGATTCTTTTTGCTCTGAAATGCTCTTGAATGAGGGTATCTTGAATGGGACATTTTACTATCCTCACTCTGAGGCAAATCCAAAATATTACTGTCAGTTTTACTTCGACATACACTTTGATGCTTATTGCTTTCAAATGGTAAACTTTTCATTCTGGAAATATCTTTACTCTCAGACCTTTTTAGAGTAGCAAGTTTATTGTATTCAGAAATCCCAATATCTCTCTTTGTAAAAGGGGGTTGCAATTCAGGTTTTGAGGATGTGGAAGGTTCGCTTATAGCTGAAATATTAATAATAGTACGATTTTGTAACAGTGGATCTGTCTCAGAAAATGAACACTGCGATGGTAATTTTTTGAGAACAGGTGATTTTAGAGCAGTTTTATCTTTGTATTCTTCAATTTTCTTTTCTGGAATATCTTTGGTTTCAGATTTTGTGTCAGGAACAATGTTCTTTTCCATAACTTCATATGAAGACTTTTCTATTATGCTAACATTTTCAGCATCAGATGATACTGAGCTGTGAGGCATATCAACTATATTCTGATCCTTGAATTCTGAAATATTCATATTCAAGTTTTCAGAATTTGAAACTATAGTTGCTTCAGTAACTTTTGACCATGGGTCACTAACTACAACACTCTCTTTGGCTGAATATGGTTCACTCACAAGTTTCGCACAAGCCTGTTCAACTGTCTGTGGATAACATGACAAATCGGTAGGAAGCTGCTCAGTCTCTGAGCTTTCTGATTTAGGGCTTTCTGGAATAGCTTCCAGCTCTGGTTCAGCATCTTCACCATCACTGGAGCAACTTCTCTCACTAGATTTCCAAGATTTCCACTGATGACTTTTATCTTTAGTAATTTGTTTCTGGGCTTGCTCTAAAGGTGTTTCTTCTACTTTATCAGAAGAAAATTTAGTTTTTACTTTTGACGATTTAGTTCCATCTTCATGCAAAGAGCATGTATCTGAAGATGCATCTTTATCCTTTTCTGTAACTTGTTCCAAATCTGCTGGTGTACTGAAATCTGAGGACATAAAAATATTAGAGAATTCATTTAAATAAAACAGCAAGAAATAGTATATGTGTATGTACTTAAACTTTAGGTAGAACTCATACATTACTAGAAAAAAACTAAAATTAAATATTTCAAAAGAGCTAGATAAGTGCAAGTTGTCTGTGTCTTTTTCATTTGTTTTCAATGAAATCTATCTGTTTCAATGGGGATCTTGGGGCCTTGGGATGTCTTTAGGTTAGACCTGCATCCTATTCAGAAAGTTCCTCCTTGAGGTAACTGATTTGGTTAGGCTCTCTGATGATGAGACAAGTCTGTTACCTCGATATTTGGTTTAGTTCCGTGACTACTACAGAATCTTGCCTTATGGTGCGTAGAGCCCTAAGTGCTTGATTTCTGTTTATTTTTTGTCTACATTCTTCCTATATTTATCTAGCTCTGTTGAAATATTTAATTTTAGTTATTTTTGTCCATTTTCAATATGAGGATTTGTTACAACTGTGCAATCTTTTATTGAAAAGTTAAAAGATTTCAATGCTAGGGTAGGTTTTCAGTTAATTTGTTTAGCAGTCTATGCCCACTTTATAGGTTTTAGTTTGTGTTGAATTGTTTACATTATATTACTAGAAAAATATTCAAAAGCATAATTTCAGTGATGCAGCAAGTGATGGGATTTGGGGGTTAAATTTCCCATTCCCATCAGCCCATTAACTGTATGTATAAAACTAAAGGCATAAAAAATTTCCCTATTTGTACAAGTTTTGGTGCATATTAAGTTCTATCTCTCCAAACAAAAATCATGGCTTAGCTAAAGCTGATTTACTTAAATTTACTAAATTAAAGCAGTAGAATGTTGAAAAACTTAAGAGTTATAATAACTATCTAATGCAGGGATTCCCAACAGGGTCCAGGTGGATCCCTTGGGGATCAATGGAAGTTTAAAAAGGGTCTAGTATTTCAGGGGTCTATTGGGGGGTGTAGAATAAATTTTTGTTTTAAAACTTAATTTAATTTTTTTGGAATGTAATTATTAGATAACAATATCCATTTTAAGCAGAGGCGACTCCAGTCCAGAGTTTTTTTTTTTTTTTTTTTTTTTTTTTTTTGGGGGGGGGGGGGGGGCAACATCGGCTCTTAAGGTTATATATATATAAGAAATAAGCATTGTCTCATTTTAAATTTAAACTCATTTAGTATTAAGTCTACAATTATATAATTTTGGGCTATGAAAAAAAAATACGTCGGGCTTTTTTCTTTTTTTTTTTTTTTTTGGGGGGGGGGAGGGGTAATTTCCCCATTCCTCCCCATTGGAGCCACCATTGGTTTTAATATGTATAAATACAGATTTGCATAAGGCAAAGTGATCCATGCATCTAAATTCGAATGTCGCGACGCTTTTGTATATGCCTCGAATGCCACTATCGGCTTTTACTTGTGTACCAACACTAGGCAGAACTAGGGAAATCCACCAGACCTTAAACAGCACATGGGTCCTCCTGATTCAACCATGAGAAGCAGTTTCATTTTTTTTTCTTGGTGATGCTTGTACAATTATATTCTGTGTTTATGAAATCTTATTTATACTTCTGAAATTAAAATAATATAAAAATAATAAAACATAAACCTAATGAACCACTTTTTCTAATTTTTCATTCATATTCTTAGTCAAATTGTTATCTTAAGTGTTTTATGTGCAATTATTAGTATTATAATTATGTTGTATGTTGTATATTATAGAGAAAAATGTGAGGAGGTAGATGAAGAAAATCATTCTTTTAAAAGGGGTTGATGTAGGAAAAAGGTTGGGAACCCCTGATCTAATGGATAGTTAGAGATATTTGTACAAGTCCAAATTAGACCACCTTCAAAAATTAGCCCCCAGTAAGCATTCTAGTGATTTGTAAAAGGTTAATAGTACAGTAAAAACTTGTTTATCTGGCCCTCATTTATCTGGATCTCCAGATAATATGGATCAGATTTGTAAATTTTTATTTTAAATTTAATCTTCACATTAGATAATAATTTTTAACTATGATAGCAAGAACGTAACTATAAGTATGCCAATAATAGTTTTTTGTTGAGTTTAAGAAAGCTTTATTAGACTGTCACAGGGATTGACGTGGATTGACTCAGAAAAGTTATTTTTTATATTTTTTAATGTCTTGTAAACAATATTATGTAATTTTGTTACAAAATATACTTTTTTATTGTAAGTCTGCTTAGTTAAGGATTTTAGTTTGTTTATTACCCATATTAGGGCCCTGGGTTGCCCCAATTGGTCGGCAGATCTGTACTGTCCGTTCAGCACATCCTTATGAAACATCACTGAACAGGGGAAATCAACCCTCCACTGACTTAGCAGGTTTTGCTACGCAGCTTCCAGTCTTCAGGCTACACAATTGCTTATGGACTGACCGTCCGAGAAGCTTAATTTTGTGGATTATTACCCATATTACCCGGATTATCTGGATTGCCTATGGTCCCAATTAGTCCAAATAAACAAGATTTTACTATAATTGAAAAGAAGGGAGTTAGTTTAGAAAATCTGGAACCATTAAAGATGTTATGACTTTAAAATGTGGATGCAATTGTGTATGTGGATGGTACTTACTAACAGGATTGTGCAAGGGGAAAATGATGAATGATCATGATGATATAATTAAGGTCAACATATACTAAAAGATATAAAAAAAAAAGAAAAAAAAAAAAAAAAGATTTCATTACTAACCTCGAGATCTAGATGGTAGAGGACTAGGTAGTTGCTCATGAACTAACTTGCATCGATGACGCTGAGACTTAAGGGTGTTTAAAATAATTAAAATCAGCCATTTTATATATCTGTTGAATGGGAAGTTCTCGTAGTGATACTGGGGAAGTAAAATGAAATTTTTACTGTTTAAAATTAAATACATACTTCAGGTTACATTCAAAACAATACATAAAATTTAAAATCTATGCAGCAGAAAAACAAAAATTTAACATTAAAGTAATTTCATTCATAAAGAATTACAATACTAGCAAGAGTATATAAAAAGTAGCAAATAGGTCAGTCTACTATTTAACCAATGTTACAATTATATAATGAGAAAAAATGGAAAAAAAGGATAAAAAATAAATATACTTGATCCCATGTACATCACAGCAAAAGTCATGAAACCTTGGGAGAGTGTGGTGAAATTTAAATTAGCAATTCCTTACAAAAGTTTTAGAATTAATCATTTTGAATGGTTTGGGTATTCTAGTATCAAAGCAATATGATTTGAAGAGTGAATATAAAGCTACACCATGCTTAATATTAAATGCAAACAATAATTTTTAAAAAAAGATTTCTGATAACGGTAAATGATATACAGTCGAACCCCGTTATAACAAACTTCAACGGACCAAAGGTTTTGTTCGCTTTATCTAGTGGTTTGCTATATCTGAACCGTTAAGAAAAATGCCAGAGTTTATAAAATGTAAAACTCATTAGTTGCAATGTGTATTCAATAATGATGTATTAAAAAAATGATAAAATATATTAAAAATGATCATCAATGAATTAAATAAACTAAAATCGAGTGCATTAAACTGACATAATACTAATTAAATTAAGTATAATAGGAAAACGGCAGGCCCAAAATTTTTGTCCATTATATACTGGGTTCACTATAACGGGGTTCAACTGTACTATAGTCAGTAGCACACCCAGGATTTAATCTTGGCAGGGGGGCGGGGGGAGCGAGTTGAATGGATAAAAATATTTATAAGGCAAATTCAATATTCATAATACAATTTCTATTTCTTTGGGGGATCCAGGGCCCCTTGGCCCACCCGACTATGATATACTAGAGCAGGGGTGGACATTAAGTCGATCGCGATCGACTGGTGGACCACCAAGACATTTTGGGGTGACCGCCTTTACTAAGACCTAAGACGCGTATACTAAAAGAAACATATTTATGGAGATAAAGTATACAGACTAAATCTTCTACTAATTATAACTACAAGAATTAACTTTAGATGAAAAAGATTTATTTTTTAATGTATTTTGAATTGTTTGATAATAATTGCATCTTTTGATATTATTACATTTGTGGCTATTATTATTATGTTTATATCTTGCGTTTTGCTTTAAATGCGGTTTTAAAAGAGTAAGTTTTTTTTATTGTAGTTATGTAGATAAGTACATATTCCGTATTTATTATTAAGTTATAATAAATATTGTAGACCTTTTTTTTAGCTCACCACACCTACGCCAATGGGTGGACCGCAACACCTTGAAAAAATTTGAAGTAGCCTGTACCCTGGAAAAGTCTGCCCACCCCTGTACTAGAGTATATGGTAAAAATATCCATACTATAGTATATCGTATATATTATACTATAGTATATGATACTAATGGTAATTGATATACTATATCATTTACCATTATATAGTATATCATTTAACATTAGAAATTGTAATTGGGAAGCTCTTGGCATTTGTAACATACACAGTCAAATTATTTCTTCACATATTTAAATGTTTATTACATTCAAAATCATAGTGCACTAAAAGAGTGAAATAAAAACCTCTTCAGAAAAATGATACTTACTTTATACATGATAACCAAAGTAGATTGCAGCCAGGAGTGACGACAATAGGAGCTTAATAACCATAATGAATAATTTGGTGGAAAATGTTCACTCGGATATTTATAGGATGATGGACAACAGACTAACACGGATAAAAATATGATGAGAAGATGATTTCCTGTCTTAAAATTATTGTCCAAAATCTAAAAAGTATGAAAAATCATTTTGCAATAATGAGAAACATGAAGTAACCTCATTAATTCTATAAAACACTTATTCGAGAAATATTATCCAGATGAAATTTAGATACACAAATTTCTTTTCCAAGTCATAAATCTCATTTCTCTGTCAAAAAAATTAATTGTTTCAAACATTTTCATACCACTTATGAAATATTGAAATAGAAAGGATATAATTTTGTTACATTCAGATCTATTTGTAACAGAATATCATTTCGTTAGCTGTGATTTGAACTGGGATTGTGGAAGCTTTGATAAAAAAGTCACTAAAATGTTAATGAAAATATTCTTCAATGAATGAAACATGTTACATGTTGCTCTAAAATTCAATACTTTTAAGGCCTTTGAAAGTGAAAGTAAAAATTAACTTTTTCAGGCTTTTATGATAGATATCCTGCAAAAAGTAAGTTAAAATTATTGACAATATTAAATAAATGTAAAAAATTCTCAAATATGCTGAAAATAAAGAAATATATAAATAAGTATCTTTATATAAAATAAAGCTTCATAGAGCAGAATTTTATTTGAGGCTTTTATTAGTTATATCTACACAAATTTAATAATATTTTTTAAATATAGTTTTTGTAATCATAATATGATATATTTAATTTCCCTATATCACTTTTAATACAGGGAAAAACAAATAGATGCTATTATTTCCAGAAAAAACTGTTACAAAAATGCATAAATTCCTTTACATAACAGATCAATAAATTAGAAGATTTAATGTTTATTCAAAGTATGATGGTCATGACTACTAATTAAACACTTTACTTTGAACATATATAAAGCACTTTAAAATTTAAAGAAATAGATAAGAAGATTTACCTTTGGCATGCATAGGAGGAAAGTAGAGAAAATGGCTGAATTTCTAAAATAACATTTAGTACATATCAGTTTTTTTGTTCCTTTCAAAAAGCAATTCATTTCATCTGAAAGAAGTGAAAAAAATTATTCAGAAAACCTACCTCATCTTATGAGGAGGCAACAAAAACCTTCCTTCTCCCTGACTTTGACTATAACCTAAAAGTATACAGAGATGCCGCATAACAGGAACCTGCAAAAGTGTTGAATGAAAAATAAATATAAAAATTTATGAATAAACATAAATGATACAAACAATAAGTAAAAATAAATTAACATAGATTAATTTTGATGAAACTTGTGGACTAACATAGACTAACATAAATATTTGTTCAATATATAGGTCAGCAACCAAAAATATGTAAAGTCAAACTTTTGAAGTTCTAGTTTGATTGATTTAAAAGTACAAGCAAAGTATTTAAGTGTACTTCTTATCACTAACCAACTTTTAAAAAAATAAAACAAATAAATAAAACATGTTCACTAATATATTGAATACCAGATGTAGATAGTAAGGAGGTTTATTGGAAACTTTTCTCTTTTAACGTAGGATTACGTTCCTCCATAACAGTCCTTCGGAAAGCAAAATTTCAGACGCTAAAACCATCCAACCATCTGTCCTTGCAAGTTATAATTTTGGCAGCGTGCCAAACCCAGTCTGTATCGCCTTGACAAGCAGTAAACAGTTAAGCAGAAAAGTACCAAAATACGTTAAAATTTTGACATACATAAATGTATATATACATATATATACGTACATATATACATAACACATACATACATAAACACATACAAAAGAGGTAAGCAACGATAAATAAGCCTATGTTAATAACCCGCAGTAGTTTCATTAGAAGAGACTACCTGAAATTTTTAATTTTTTTCTTGGGAGAACATCTAACAGAATTAAGTATTCCATTTAACAAAATTTAAAAATGATGCTTGCAATGACATTTAATGATACCTTCATTTAAAACAGTGACTACTACTATTCCAGTTTGAGGATATGAACTATGAGGATTTCCCTCTTTAGAAAATCTTGATGCTGAAGTTGCAAAGTTTTACTTATTCCTATACATTACAACTATCATTGCTGCATCATGTATTGAATTGTTCTATAATTTAGCTTCTAATTTTAATATCCTGAAATATATTCATTAAAACACTAGGTCATCTGGTGTTTAAGAAAATTACAAAATTACTAAAGAAGTTATTTTGTCATAAAGATTATTTCATAAAAGATTTTTATAAAATAATGTTTATCTGCTTTAGTCATGACTTTTTTATTTGAATGTCCTCCAATGTGTTCAGAGGCTTGAAGCTCAAATTTAGCATCCAAAGCATAGTATCTTTAAACAAGAGAAAGTATTTTATTCAACATTATGCAATACAGCAGTACAATAAGATTCCTTTTGTTTTTATACTGTATCACATTTCTCTTAGGCTGCAAGATGGCTGAATGGCTAAGGTGTTGGCATTCAGTCCAGAGCCAGAGGGTTCAAGTCATACTGTTGAAATGCTTGAAGCTGTTTGAAATCTCCTTTAAACTGTAGGTCCCAGTCTAATTAGCCCTTTTATAGCAAAAGTTGACCATAATACTCTAAATCAACTAATCATTTTGCTTAACCATTATTTGCTTAGCCATCATTTGCTTAACTAATCATTTAGCAGTAACCATTACCTATATATATAAAACAGTTCCGTAACTGACTGACTGACAGATAACGCACAGACCAATTCAGACCATTCAGATGCTGAGAAAGCTGTTAATATCAACAGGCACATGCATTGAAGAAATGCACTATTTCTAGGATTGATTAATGATCTTCTAATTTCCTAAGAATATGCAAAACTAAGTAGGAGCCAGATAACTTTCAAGAACTTGGTAACTAAAGCAACTAAATTTCTCTTAAAACTATTTTTTTTATAATAACAGGTATTAAAAACAGTAATTTTTTTATTAGAAGAGACGTTTCCATGGTTTTAATATAAACAGACACATGCATTGAAGAAATGCACTATTTCCAGGATTGATTAATGACCTTCTAATTTCCTAAGAATATGCAGAACTAAGCATGAGCTAGATAACTTTCAGGAACTTGATAACTAAAACCACTAGATTTCTCTTAAAATTATTTTTCTTATAACAGGTATTAAAAAAAGTATTTTTTTTTTATTAGAAGAGATGTTTCCATAATTAGTACTAATTCAATTACTTATATACATTTCTGTATATCTAACATATGTTTTTAAACAAGATAGAATTCATATATTTAATACCATTCATACATTTACTCTCTACACCAGGAAGACATTTAAAAAAACTTTCTGACTAATTTCACTGGGTTGGGATGCACATATAAATGATTGTTATAAGCTAAAGTGATGAAAATTCTCATTACCAAACTTCTTGGGGGATTTTCGTCAAATCGATGAAGGGGATCTGGTCTTGATAGAAACTGGAAAAAATATAATTTTAATTCATTTAAAAACATTAGTTTCACAAAAAAATTAAAGAGAATCCATAAATAACTCAACACATATAGATACAATAAAAAAGTCACTATAATCAACTCATATACAGATTGAAAAACTAATACATTGTTATCCCGCGATAACTCGCACCGGGTATGATATGCCCAATCCATTTTCATTCAATGTTTTTGTTATCTTCTTCTTATTGGATTAGGCCAAAATTTCGTGTAGCTGTATTCAAGGTCGCATTCTTTCAGCAGGGTAAAAAGTAGTTCTGCTCTAAAAATAGATTTTGAGAAAAATATTTCGGAGGGTATGTCATACCCATGCGAGTCCTCGTGTTAGTCAGATATTTCCTTTTTTTCTGTCAGTTTAGTGCATCATGGCACACTTTTTGAATTACGACAAGGAAGTGAAACAATTGTGACACCTTTTGGAGACTGTTTCTAGTGATGATAAACCTTTATCCGAAGACAGTGATTCCTCTGAGGATGGAGAATACTGTAGCAATCACAATTATTCTACTGAAATTGAGACAGAAACCGAAGATAAAAGTTCACTGTCAACAGCTGATTTTTATATTGGTAAAGATAAAGTTACAAAATGGCTGAAGAAAAAATACCGGAAAATGAATGTAAGGAAGCCTTCAAGGAACGTAATTAGCCAGCTTCCAGGTAATACACATTATTCAAGAGATGTCGCTTCTCCCATAGATGCATGGAATCTTCTCTTCGATAGCAACATGATAAATATGATGGTGCAATGCACAAACATTTATATCAAATCAATTAAAGAACGTTTTACTCGAAAGCAAGATGCAAAGAAGACAGATGAAATCAAAATAAGAGCATTTCTTGGACTGTTATATTTATGTGGAATGCATGTCATCACACACTAATTTGAAGGATTTGTATGCGACAGATGGAACTGGGATTGACATATTGCCAAAAACCATGAGAATGTTATTGCTATTAATGCCAGGATTTTGTTGATGTCCACGAAAAATCCTTCCACACAGTTCAGAAACAGCCGTTTCTTTCTGAAAACACTGGGACTCATTCTTTTAGAACAACACAGAAATCGTGGGCCTAAAAAAAAATAACAAGCACTTCAATGGAACTGGAAATCACTAATAGTGAACCTCATGAAAAAAAACTCAAGACCAAATATAAACGATGTTAAATTTGCCCAAGAAATAGGGACAGAAAAACAAAGTTTATGTGCCAAAAATGTTTAAAATATCTCTGTGTTGAACATCAGTATGTAGTTTGTAAAAATTGTCTATAAAAAAATGCAAATACATATTAATAAAATTCATTAAAAATCTTTAATTTATTATTTTATGTTCTTTAGTTATGTAAGTCTTGCATATTAACAATATTGATTCTTAAATAGTAGAAATGAACATGGGTATGAGATACCCAGTACGAGTTCTCATGTTCGAAATTGGACGCGAGTGCTCGCGGGTTAACAAATAATGTTAGAAGCCATGTTTTAATATCGACTTAAAAAATAACTTTAATTTTTAAAGTTCAGAAAACAAATTTCTTTAGATAATAATAAAACAAAAGTTTTGTATATTTACTATAATATTACATAGCGAGGTGTATTGCAAAGATTATTACCTGCATTAAAAGGAAAATCAAAAGATGAAGTGTTTCTTTATCATTATCTTCAATATCCATTGATCGATAAAGTATGTTCAAGAAATGAGTATCTTCTTGAAGAGTTTCTTTTAAATGTCCATCTACAGCAAAAGGCATTAAATTTTTAGAACAAAAAAAAACAAAGAACAAAAAAATCACAGAAATCAATATGCTGCATCAACTAGGAAATATGTATATTGAAATTTTATTTTCAAACAGTGCAGCAAGATGTATTACCAAATTATAAAATACGAATCAGTCTTTTCTATATGATCAGACAGGCTTCAGTTTAACAAGTGCAGTTTTATGAGTTCTGCATGGAAACATCTAGCATACACTCATGTGTCTTCAACCCGTGGCCCGTTGAAAAATTTTGATCATGCAAAACAAATGTTTGATATAAGTTGGAAAAAAACCTTAGAATGACAAATTCTCTCACACAAAAAAGATCAAGAATGCATGGGGAAAAGTAGCCCATGGCACAGGCTTATCAAAATAGTAAACTGGTAATTGTATTTAGAATCTTAAAATGAAATAAACAGAGAAAGCAGCATGCCAAGGCTCTTTCTTTCCAGAACCTCAAGAGTGTCTTGTCTTCCTGCATTCATTCTGTTTCAGGCAATATAAATTACAAAATACATTGATTCAACTCCCATTTTTTGTTGTTTGTAGAAAATAATAAATAAAAACATTTTTTTAATTAATTATGTTTATAAAGATACAAAATACTTTTTAAAACATGCCATACACACAAAACTTCAGTGATGTGTTTTGAAGGAATTAATCCTTTATCATCATGCTATAAAAAGCAAATCAAGAAATTATCTCAAAGGCTGAAGCTCATTTGCAAATAATGCATTTTTTCCTCTGTCTATACATTTTATTTCACAGATGTGTGGCCCACAGAACTTTGCGAATTTATTGGTGTGGCCCGCGAATGTGAAAGGTTGAAGAACCTTACTCTCGACCAATGGTTCCCAACACATGAGAGCACTTGAGGTGGTATGCAGAAGGGTTCAATAATGTAAAATGGACAATGTAGAAATACAATGGGCTAGTTTTCTTGCCTGTATGCCCTGCAGTCAGAAGTGGCACATGAGTCCTCTCTGTCTGTTATTGAACTTGACATAGAAGCTCTAATAAGAAATAAATATAAGCAACAGCAAGTTTCTCATTAACCCTCCTGATAGAGAAATTTTAGTGTTGGGAAATTGTATTTTCCATATGTTAATAATAGATATGTTTAAATGGCTATCTCTAGTTTTATGTATTTATTTTTCATATTTTGCTTTATTTATACTTAAATACATTTTGTAAATTTATTAATATGTGTATAGAATTTATTTGAACCCCCTCAGAAAGGTATAACATAACCAGTGGTACATCATGAGCCTACAAAGTTCTCAGGTGGTACTCAAATATAAAAAGGTTGGGAATCACTGCTCTAGATTTCTCTACAACTTCCACATTTTCAGAGAACTCAAACTATACACTTAGAAAAGATTTCTAACTCTCACTTGTTAAAAGAGAACTAAATATATCATGCAAATAACATGTATAAGATCAGAGACATCATAAGAGTTTCTTCCCACACTAATGTATAAAAGACTATCTGAATACCTGTACTTCGCGACGGAGAACATTCAAGTTAAATACAATGGTTAATGTATGCAATTAATGTAAAAAAATTAATAATAATAATATTTATTAAAAAATCGCAACGGATATTTTTATAGACAAAATAATGTAGAAGAAAATATTCAAATTAAACAACAGTCAATGTATGCAATTAATTTGTATGTTTAATATCCATAAAACATACTAATTTGAATTAAATTCTTTAAAACTTCCATCTCAATTAGTCAAATGGTTAAATTTTATCATTTACCATATTTTAATATTTTTTTGTCAATTTATTTCGTTGTTATGCACGTGATACAAAATTAATTTTAAAGTATCACAAAAAGAAAAGAAACCACGTGATCAGCATTTAATAAATTAAATTCTAAGAATCAATATTTAAAAATTCACCAAAAATCAGAAATGGAGGTAGATTCAAAATACATTCCATTTTAAAGGAATTTTTATTATCTTTCTTGTGATATAAACTTTATAACCCTCAGATTATTATTTTAAATATAAACTTTATAAAGTTACAAAAACAGCTTAAAAATTTAATTTAAAAAAATCTAAGAAGAATTTTTCAAAAATCTTTCTTAGTGCACCCCTACACTATAAGAAGAATCACCATGCAAAATTTCAGCCCTTTAGGTTCAGCTGTTTGGCCGATGTATTATCTGTCAGTCAGTCAGTCAGTTACGGAACTTTTTTATATATATAGATAAGATTTATTTCACTTACAAAAAGAAATTTGCATTAGAGTACACTTTCCCTTTAAATTAACAACTCTCTTGATTTATTCACTAAAACTAGACTAATTTTTATGACTTTAAAATTTCCTAACAGAAATCTGATGCATATAAACCTAACAAAGTTGTTAAATACAGAAAAAAACTATAAAATGCAAGAGTACTGAAACACATAGATCAACATATAGCATAACTAATATTTTAAAATAATGTATATAATTACCAGTAAAAAAACTATTTGGAAAATGCTGCAGAGGAGCTCCAAGAGTGCTTCCAATAAGACGTGATGTCTTACGTTTTAGAACAGGAGCAGATGCTGGCCTTTCATAAAACTTTTCTCTTTCTATAATTAGAAATGAATGATAATAACGATAGTAAAATCAATAATTTTTAATAATTATCAAATAAAATTTGTGAAAAATAAGTAGGTCATGTAACAAATTAAATTTTAAACTGACAAAAACTTGATTTCGATTTAATGTAAAGGAAACATTTAAGAAGAATAAATAAGTAGGAAAAGGTCAGATAACTCTTTCAAAATGGAAGAGACATTTTGAAATTATTATGATGGTTATGTTTTGAACTAAATTGTGTGCTGGGGACTGTAAGTAAAAAATGTTTGATGATTAAAATAATATAAATATTATGAATAAAAGAAAATTGTATCATACTAGTTTTCCCTCCCTTCATATTTTTAATACCTACTCTTAATTCTATCTAACCAGATGGAAGCTAGACCTTCCATTTGAAAATGAAAAAAAAAAAAGAGTAAAGTTTGAGTATACACAAGTTCTTCAGTTAAATGCTTATTTTCATCATACAACAGTAACACAAAATTCAATATGCATGAATAACTGAGAAATGTTTATTATAATTCAATTTAAAACTACATTAATATGTAGCTTAAATATTATGCTATAGTTTTTAAGCAAAAATTCATTTCAAAAGTACATTTGTGGAACTAAATAACTACTTTCAACTGCATTGAGAAACTAAGGGCCTGTTCACATAGGAGTCCAGTAGCGGAAGCGTTAAAGTATTGAAATATATTTAACCAATAACAAACCTCCAAATGATTAGCAACAAAATTTTTAACGCCTACGATTGGTTTGTTTTCGTCTCAGCACCATCTTTCCTTTTATGATTCTGCTACCTGACTCCTATGTGAACAGGCCCTAAGGATTGAACTCAATTTTAAATGCAAATTGAAGTACTTAACTAGTGTTTAAACTAGTTTTTCATCAAAAGAACATTTTATGATTATTTAATATATGAATAGAATAAAAAAATTAAAAAATAACAAAAAATCTTTTTAAGAATATATAAAAAACAGCTTTAACAGCTTTATAAGTTTCAAATTGTCACCTGTCACATTTCACTGTGCAGCTAATTTAATTAATCTTATGGCTAATTGAAAAATCATTATGAACATGTAAGAAATCTTAAAACGTACAACAATTGTAAAAAAAAAACCTTTTTTTTTATTAATCTCTGTATCTGCTAAACATAATAATCAGATAGTTACTACATACAACACACACACAACAAAAGAAGAAGAAAAAACTAAAGATGGTACTCAAAATTTACCAATTTTATCTTGGCGGAAACCCATAGAACTTGGTGCAGTTGTGCTTCTTTTAAAGGGAATTTTGTCCCCAAAACTAGCAGCTAGAGATTTAAATTTGCTGTTGTAAGCTAAAGCATCTTGGGCACGCTTTAATTTTTTCTGGAACATTTCACTATTAATGTTAGTATTCTTTAAATCTGTAAGGAAAATTATTGCAGACTTAAGCACAATACAAAAAACATTCAGGATAAATGACGATTTTTAAAATTTCAAAATAAAAGTTGATATTCATATAATATTAAAACTACAGGAAAAATCTAATATTTATTTTTTGACACTAATAAACAAAGTGGGAAAAGTCCATTCAAGACTCCTTCCAATAAAACAACTTCTAATTTTTAAATTGAAAGAATAAGTGGTGGCTTTTATTACGCTCTAAAAATAAATTTTAAGTACATAATAATGTGATTCTCAAAACAAATCAAAATTTTGAATCCTCTATATAAAAGCTTGAAAAGAAGATTATTGGAAGAAGAGAAAGGACTTAATAAGGTTATTCCCTTTAAAATCCAACATTAAATAAAATGGTCTTTACGGAGAGGTATGAACTTTATTTCTCTCTCATTTTCAAAAAATTTTATACATTCATAATGAGAATATAATGCTATATTTAAAAAATTAAGCAAGAAATTTAAGGAGCTTAAAGTTAAGATTAACATACTCAAATTAACAAGAGAAAGAAAAATAGCAGAAAACTAAATTATAAGTATGGCTGCAAAATGTGAATATATATATATATATATATATATATATATATATATACCCAGTGGCAGAAACACCGCGACACGGCGACATCGTTGCGGACATAGAAAACCCCTTGCGGACAGTTTTTGTCTGCACTAATGAAAACAATTTCAAAAATTGTCCGCAAATTTCGGACATTTTTTGTCTGCACCAATAAAATGTTTTAAAAATTGTCCACAACTCTCGGACATTTTTTTTCCGTGGCAGTACGCAGCATTATGTACCTCTTCTCTTGTTATCAACAGCACTGGAAATGTTTCCTTCATCAAATAGTGGTATTTCCAGTACATACCATGGCGTTCCCCTTCCTGAGAAACCAATTAGCTTAAAGAGTCTCAGATCACAACACAAAGCTGGTGAATGTGATGAGCTAAGAGGCAATTTCTTATGCCTATCAAACTATGTAAAAGCTCTAATTGAACAGTTCAGTGTATATTTCTGTGAAACTGAATCAGATGGTAAACCAACATTTTTTTCTGTCATTGACCAGAGCAGTGTTTTGTTCAACTATAATTTTTTGGTTTATCCAAAAAACAATGTTAGCATAGAGGAAGCAAAACCGAACAAGGGACTCACTGAAGATAGCTTCGATGACATTTTAAATGTGTTTCCTTTTGTGGAGTCTTCCGTGGACTTAAGAAAGGCTCTGTGGTTTGAATATCAGATATTCAATGAATGAATGTGCAATAGAGTATACACAATTGTTACTGAGGGTGATGCACCAGATCTGAAGCATTTATTTAAAATTGCATTCCATGAACTGAAGGAAAAACTTCCTACATTTCTAAAGTTACTTGTTTTCGTTATTTCAATGCCAGTCTCTGAAGACTTGGGGGTCTGTAATTGATGTCGTTGGTAAACATAGGCTGAGATCGAAAGATGGGCACTAATGATAAGAGGGTTTTTATTCAACTGAAAATGCCCCCAACTGGTTATAAAGGTACCAAAAGATTTTTAAAAGCAGCTTTATTGTCCCTGTATGGTTCTGCTTATCCTTCTCATTTTAGAAACCCTACAAGAAGTGAGATGATTTGTAACTTCAAAAGTTATAAGCAAAATTAATGAAAATGCATCATGCTTACCATGTTTTAAATAAAATGATAAAAAATAGCTGGTTTAATGTATTATTTATTTGATAAAATTACACGCAAAATTTGCAGACAGATTATGAAATTTTAAAAGCTTGTCGCAGACAGCTACAAAACTTTCTGCCACTGGGTATATATATATATATATATATATATGTGTGATAATATTACTAACTACTTATAATCGCCCATTCTGTACTTCATCTCTGCCATGGTAACCCGTCCTTCTTGTCTTGACGTAAACGCTTCACCTTCCACATACTAACTTCCTCCGCCAATTCTGGCAACCTCTTTCACCTAATGCTATTTTGGCACTTTTTTGAGGAGACGCGGGCTGGCTTCGATGCGAGTAACATGTTGCTGTTTTCATGGAATAAACTTCAGTTGTTCTTGTGATTTGGAATTGCATTTAATTTCGGCCTCGATTGTGTTTCTTCAAGAGATGACCATTCGGGTCATCATATATATATATATATATATATATATAATTTTTCAGTGTCTTACAAATTTTGATAAAATGATAAATATATCTAAAAAATTATCAGGCTGTAAAGAAAGATACGGCTTAGTAGTGCAGTGCTTACCAATCTCTTCAAAATTTCTAAGTTTTATTCCTGCACTACCCTAGTTATTTTAACCCTTTCAGGGGCAACAATTTCCCCCATTTACATGATGCAGATTTTTTTCACGATTTTTTTTAATCTAAAGAATCTTGAGAATTTTTCCAATTAAAGGTTGCAAAATGTTTTTACTTCTTCAAACTGATAACAGATGGCATTAGTAACCCTTTTACTGCTCATTTAACTGGAATATATTGAATGCAAGGGAAAAGAAGACTAGATTTAGGTGTTTGCACTGTTCAAATGGTGCCCCCTCAAAGGATTAAGATTAAAAGAGACAGAGTGTCAGAAATGGGTCCTAAATGCATTTGCTAGTATTAAAGACATTATATAAAGAAATAAATTTTAAACAAAAGTGTCACCTCTGATGTAAGAAATTTCACCAAGTCTTTCTAACACAATCTGATCCTCCAAGAACAGAGAATCAAAACGGCCAAGAAAGAAATCCCACGTCAGGAAGCGTTTTTGAAAACAGAAATTGTGCAACTGAATTATAGTTTGTAAAATCATAGGTCGGTCTGCAATGTTCCAATCAAACTGTTTCTCACAGCACCAAACAAGTAACTAAAAATGGAAGAAAAAAGCTTTTACCAACAGAGCAGTAAAATATAAATATATGTGAGCAGATGAATAATGTAAAAGGAATGCATTTTCTGAAGAACACATTGTATATGAAATATTATATTGTGTTGTATGGTACATGTAGTATTGATTATGATTTGTTTTGCACAGTGTTGTATGGTATATATATGGTATTGTACAGTGTGTGCATAAATTGTAATGTATAGTGTATTGTATATATATGGTATTGTACAGTGTATTGTATATAAATTGTAGTGTATAGTATATTGTATATATATTGAATTGCATTTATAGTGTATTGTATATAAATTGATTTGCATAATGTTATAATTAATTGTATAGCATTGTATTGTATAGTAATATTATGTATGCAAATCAATGTTAAAAGTAGATTTTATGCTGCTGATATACAAAGTAAATAGTCAGGGATTTTGCATATAAGTTTAGGCTGAGGTCGGCTTAAACTTACCAACAGAGCAATTTCTGTTGATAAATATTAAAAAGCTATTACAAACAGTTATAAAATTAGATTTATCTCTTTTTATACATGATAACTTAAAAATTAACTGAAATTTTACACATATTTGTACATATTTATTGATTTTGAACATTGAAAGTATAAAGTAAAAGTGCTGAAGTCCATAAAAGAAAAACAACAAAACACTTTGAATCTATATCATGAAAATTTTAAAACTATTTGTGTGCCACTCTGAAAGAAAACGATGCAACTAAATTCCAAATACCTTCACAGATGGAGCCTTTATACTTTCAAGATTTAATAAAGTTCTTTGAGATACTGTTGGGTGATCATCATCTAAAGCATGAAACAAGTAACAAAACGCACAAGAAAGAGCAGACTGTAACAGTGGACTATTCTTCACAGTAGATGGGTCCACAAAATGTGCAATAACTGTAACTCTTTCCACTATAAAAGACAAAAATAATGTACAAAGACAATGATGCTGAAAACTTGTCTCAATGCAAGTTTTTATTTACTTTTTAATGTCACTTTTCTTAATATGACATTAAAAGAAATATAAATAATTAGAAATAGATTCATACTAGAAATTATATTATCATAGGAGAGAAGTTAAAGTTTTATTTGATTTCTCAAATTATATTGCCTAAAAATTCAACATAGAAATCATTACATATTATTTATGAGAATATTAAATCAAAATTCATTCACAACTTATTACTTTAGAACAATGTCCCCACCATATAAAAGTCTGCGGATCACTAAACCAGAAACTGAACCATGTGTGGACCGCCACCAGCCCCTACTGATTTGAGAGGGGAAACCTTTCGGGAAGGGAGGGGTATAGAATATCCCTCAGGCAAGAGGGATACAGTATTAATGTACTCACATTCTAACGTATCATATTCTAATAATAAAATAATTATGTTAAACTTTTAAGAAATTTTAATTCAACTCCTGATACATATATTTGGCCCATCTAGTTTAATGAACATTGCTTTCAAAATCCTCATTTATTTGGCAACTTTATTATATGTGGTGTCAGACCACTCCCGAAGCTCTTGGGGACCACCGGTTGAGAACCAATGCTTTAGAACAATTCAAAAATTTATTTAAAGTATAACTCAGAGCTATGTAGCCTCAGAGAGCCTTGGAGCACAATATTTTACTATTTAGTAATAAAACATGTTAAATGTTTGAAAAAAATATTTATGAAATAATCTAATAAAAAAATTATTAAAAAAAGGACTGCAAATTTAAATTGCATTAAAAACAGACCATATATATTAATAAAAATCTTAATAAAAATATATATGTTTATAACTTTGCATGAACAAGATCAGTAAGAAATATTCTTTTATAAATAAACTAGCTGAAAACCTGCACTTCGCTAAAGAGTACATTCAAATTAAATACAACAGTCAATGCATGCAATTAATGCCCCAAAATATAAATATATATATATATATATATGTATAATAAATACGACAATCAATGTATACAATTGATGTAAAAAAATATATATATATATATTTATAAAAAAATCGTAAGGGATATTTTTATAGACAAAATAATGTAGAAGAAAATATTCAAATTAAATCTAATAGGACAGACTAAAGAATATTGCACAGTTAATATAGTACAGTTTGAGGAACATATCTTTTACTGTATTTTAATATTTTTTTGTATAATGTTCAATTGTCTGCCACATTAGCCTGGGAAAAAATATTTTTTTGTCTATTTCATTGTTATGGACATGACGATAAATTTATTTAAAGTACCAGAAAAAGAAATCATGTGATCAGCATTTAATAAATTAAATTCTAAAAATTAATCTTTAAAAATTCACCAAAAATCAGAAAATGGAGGTAAAGATTCGAAAAAGATTTCATTTTAAAGGAATTTTTATGGTCTTTCTCATGATATAAATTTTATAACCCTCAAATTACAGTTGGCTCTCTGTTTAACGACTTTCAAGGGACCGCGAAAAATCGTCCTTAAGTAGAGATCGCCCTTAAACAGAATTTGTGGAAAAAATAACATTTCCCTACACACTTTACAGGCTTTGGACGATCAATATATTTCTTAATATATTGGCATGTTTAAAAATGTTATTTTTATTATCATTATCATTTTATTCACAAAAAGTTATTTTAAATTACATTGAAAAAAAGAGTACAAACAATATGATAAATTTGGTTTTAACAAAGTCAAAAAGTGTTGATTGCTTCATTTTTTGCCTTGTTTTTGTTATTCTCTTTTCCTGTTTTTCTAAAATGTTAAATGTGTCATCTTCCATATTCGATGTAATATAGCATACAGAGCAGAAGTTGCATGTGTGTAAGACGGTGGCAGTGTCTCATTTTCCGTGTCTTCAACTTCACCTTCTTCGTCTGACTCTGTGTTTTCGTTTACTATATCTTCATAAATTTGTTCTACATTTCTGTAATCTGTTGTTAAAACAGATTGATCACAATTGTAGAAATCTTGAATTGTAACATCCTCATCTTCAACAAGACTTCTCGATTCTTCAGGGGTAATGTCATCTTCATTGATTTCTACATCCGGACTTTGCAGTTCCACTACAAGTTCTTTGTGAATTCCAGCAACGCGAAAGCAGTTTTTTTATTGTGGATGAAGAATTGCTTTCCATGCTGATGCTATCATGTGCATTGCTTCCAAGATCATAAATTTTCTAATTTTCATACTATCAGCTGAATGGTTTTTAATTTCCTAATTGAAGACTTTCTGTAGAATGCTTTCACACTGTGAATGATACCCAGGTCTAATGGCTACAACTTGCTAGTGCAATTAGCAGGTAAGAAATGAATAGTCAAATTTGTAAGTCAAGGGATATTTAGAGTATATGTAGTACAAAGGTCGATTAAAAGTAAAACTTTTATCTTTTCTTGATGCATTTTTGTATCAAATTTTCTAATTCAGTCAATAAAAATTTGTGATGTCATCCGTGCTTTATTGTTAATCCGGTACTCACAAGGTTTCCTGGTGATATTCTTAAAACACCTTGGTTGGTTTGATTTGCCTATAACTAGTGGTGGGAATTTCTAGGATCCATCCGAATTAGTGTACAGTAAAACAGTCAGTCGTTCCTTACTGTGTTTTCCACCAAAGCACTTTTCTCCCATATATGTTAAAGTTTTATTAGGCACCCTATTGTGGGGTAGGCCCGTCGCATCTGCATTGCGTATGTTCTTCTCATTATATCCATCTAATATCCCCTTCAAAAATATTTTCCATTCTTCGACTATTTTTTCATCTACAGCGCCACTTTTGCCAGATATGCTTTTAAATGCAATTCCATATTTTTATTTGAACTTTGCCAACAGACTAGCTGAAGCCTGAAAATTTTGCATTCCAAACTTTTCTGCCAGAACAATAGCATTTTCTTTAAATATCACTCCGAAAATTGGAATGTTGGATGCTCTTGCTTCATGAAAACATTGCAGGACTGCCTTATCAAACTCTTCTGATCGACCACATTGAATTTTCTGCCATTTGGATTTGGATCTCAAATCAAATTTTTGTGCTACAAGAATTTTCTCTTTGCTTGCTAAAATTATTTTGAGAGTAGACTTGGGTAGCTGAAATTGTCTTGCGAATTGGACTTTTGTTAGTCCAACACTTTCTTCTCAGTATTCAATAATTTTCCACTTTTCGTGTAGCGTAAGATGCTTTCGCTTTGATGCATTTTGCTCTGCTCGTATTCGCACTGGAATGAGCTCCTACACATAACCATGAATTCTCTAAACATGAACATCTGCTTCCCGGAAGGAGTGAGAGAAGGCTGCTATTGGACAGTTCGCAAGTCACATGACAACAGATGTTAGGGACAATAGAGTGATTCAGCTCCTGCACTAAGAGTTCCATGAAAGAATATTCGATCTTCCGAGAAACAGTAATTCCCCCCCCCCCCCCCATTTTTCACACTGCAACAAGTCTATGATTTCAACATTGCAAACATCAAGGAAATTCCGACACCAAACTTGTTTTCACCCACAGAAGGAAAGGAAGGTTCCCCTCCTGCAGATAAAATGTTGAAGGAAAAATTTATCATGTAAAAAAAAATCATCGTTAAACAGAAACGACATCGTCTTTAAATAGAATTTTTTTACGTCGGAGGGACCGGGACTGGGAAATATCGTCTTTAAATAGAGATCGTCGTTAAGTAGAGTGTCGTTAAACAGAGAGCCAACTGTATTATTTTAAATGCAAACTTAAAAAAAGTTACTAAAACAGCTTAAAAATTTTATTTTAAAAAATCTATGAATTTTTCAAAAATTTTTCTTAGTGCACCCCTGTACTATAAGAAAAATCACCATGCAAAATTTCAGCCCTTTAAGTCCAGCGGTTTGGTGTGTGCGTTGTATATCAGTCAGTGAGTCAGTCAGTTACGGAACTGTTATATATATATAGATAACAGAACATAAGATAAAAAAGTTAAAAAAAGGAGAGAAATTTTCCTTTATCAACAGATGAAAATATGATTTTAGGAACTGCTCAAATAAAACAAAAGTTTAATCATAGATTTGTAAAAAAATTAAATCTTAGGTTTCACAGTATTTAAAAAAACTTTTAATTAAAGATTTCTTTAGCATACTATCTATTATGGAACAGGACAGAACACTGAAATACCAGCTGAAAATCTAGTTCTCCATTCTTTACTGTGAAAATCTTGTTCTATAGTTTTCCAAAACATGTCATAACCAGATGGAAGAGTAACTGCATGAAGAAGCAAAGATGTGGCAAGTTGTGCTATATGAGAAAATTCCATTTGCAGCAATTTCCAAAGACTAATAATAAAGAGAATTAATTTTCATTAGATAAATAACTGGATTAATTAATACAAGATAGTATATTCAAGAGACTTTAGGAAAGGAAAATTTCAAGCCTAATATTAGTAATAAAACACTGAAACTGGAATTAATGCAAATTTTCAAAAACAAAAAATGAAACCTCCTATGTTATAAATAATAAAGATAATATATATATATATATATATATATATATATATATATATATATGAGATAACCCGAATGGTCATCTCCTAAAATAAGCATTGTGGTCAAAAACAATATGATTTGAATACAAGAACATATAACTTTATTCCAGCAATAACATGACCTTACAGCGCAGTGTCCAGCTTTCAACTGGTGAGCGTAGAAGTAGCTGTAAACAAGTTGCCAAAAATTGGCAAGGTAGGTTAGTATTGGTAAAGGACGGAAAGGTTACCACAGAGAGATAGAACTCGAATTACAGGCGATTAGAGGTGGTTGAAATTTATTACATATATATATATATATATATATATATATATATATATATATATATATATATATACATATGTACATATATATATATATATATATATATATATATATATATATATATATATATGTTCAATTTATAGTTGATCCATGTTCAATTATAGATGAATCCAGTCTCCATGTTCAATTTATAGTTGAATTGCAAGTAATTATTATTTGCAATATTATAATAATTATTATGAATAATAATTTGTTAAATTTATTTTTGTAGTTTTTGCAGTAAAATGCTTTGTACTTACACTACTTGACTTACTGACTTACACCACTTTGCCTTTCACCACCTCATATATAATATATAAGTGTAATTTTCTTTTCAAAAATGGCCGTTCCAGATTATAAGACAATTATAATCAGTACTAATTAATAATGAACTGCTGGAATAATAAAAAGTAAAAATTTTTCACCAACTCTTTTGATAATTTTGTGTGAGGTCTTGTAAATAAACTTTAATACAGTTCACAATTTTTGATAAATTTAATTTTTTTATGTACTTTTAATACATGATTCAAAATCTTAAAATTTTATAAAAAACATAGGTCTGAATTTCTACAAAATAAGTTTTAATCCTACAGTAAATAACATTAATGACATTTAATCCATAAAATGGAAAAAATATATGTAACTTAGAACTCAATTTCATGACTCGCTTCTTTACTTTAGAGTAATTGTACCACAGTAATGACTCACGTTTTCTGGTAACATATAATTTCAGTTTATTTTGTTACTAAATCTAATTTTAGAAAATTTCAGCATTTGGGAAATATCTTATAAAATAATCAAAATATATAAAACATGGTATTACTGCAAATTTTTGGACATTACTATCAATACATACTTTACTATTAAAGAGCTTTCTTGACACCATATGAGGAAACCTCGATGAGAATGTGCAGCTTTATTTAAAACTTCTGAATGCAAACACATGACTTTTAAACAAGATAAAATATGGTACAGAACATCTGCATCTTCAAACACAACAAGATCCTAAGTAGAAATAAAATTAATCATTAATATGCCTTGAAATATTTACAATACACCAACAAATCGAGTCAAATAAGGATTGAAAAAAAATATGCTTATTACAGATACCAAGAGACAACAGCTAATCTGTGCAATTGATAATCCATCTTATATTTGCCATGCAAAATAACTTTTCTTGTAACTTTAGAACAGTTTAACCTGATTCTAGAAATCTAGAACAATTTTAACAGAAAATAGGACTATATCAGACCATTGCTTCAGTACTGGAAAAAAAAAATCTAAAATACATGAAACAAAAAAAAAATATATTATGAAATTCTATCACAAATAACAGTGTTAAAAGTTTAAAAAATAAAATAAAATCATTGAAATAGAAATTAAATATTTTCTGTATTTTGTAAACCATAAAATTATTAGAAAAAATAAAACAACTCTTTTTAAAAGCAACATTCAAAATGACATACTACCAAAGAATAACTTATGTTTTCTGTGTAACATATAATTCCAGTTTGTTTTGTTACAAAATTCATTCTTATAAAAAGAAAGCTATATCAAGCAAGTGATAAACCAAAATTTCATACAACAATTTTCAAAGAATTTAAGATTATAAAAGAAAAAAATTAAATTTCAGGAATATTCAGGAATTTTTTAAAATTTCAGAAATAAATTTCTTAAAATTTGTGGATTCTATAAATTTCAAACAGGAAAATATATAAATAATTTATATATTTAATCATAAATATACCCATATTTATGATTAAATAGATAGTACATCTTTGAAATGAAGATTATTCCTAATACATTAAAATTATAAATTTCAATATCTTTCCAAAAATTCATAATAAATTATTCAATTAAGAACTCAAATCTCACTTTCAGTAAAACATAAAACAATTGTAATTGTGGAGGAAGCTCTTCAATAGTAAATTTGTATTTTCCTTCAGTTGTAGGCCAAAATAGATCTTCTGTAGTTTGTGGAGCAGACTGTTCATTTTCATCTATTAATAAAGGTGATGCTACAGTACATTTTGCTCCAGCTGAAAATAAACAGATAGAAAACAATGAAGCTTTTCCTTCATTATATCATCATTCACTAGGATTACTATTTCTCTTCCTCAAACAATTCAAACAAATAATTTCCTTAATTTGTATATAACTAAAAATAAATAATTCAACAGAGAAAGATAATTACTAGCCGGAAGATTGCAGACAAAATAAGCTGAAATCACACACTTAGGGCTCAATGCACCATAAATCAGCTTATTTTGTCTGCAATCTTCTGGCTAGCAATTATCTTTCTCTGTTGAATTATTTATTTTTAGTTATACTTGTCTGTTTTCAGTATGAGGATTTGTTGCAACAGTGCAATTTTTTTATTGAAAAGTTAAAAATTTTCAATGCTAGGGTAGGTTTTCTGTTAATTTGTTCAGCTGTCTATGCCATCTTTATATGTATTATTTCATGTTGATTTATTTACATTATTTGTGTTCCTTAATTTGTTTAACACATTGACTGCCACACTGCCTTTGAAAATCGGCCCCTGACAACAACTTTGTGGAATAATATTTTCTAAAAGTTAGGTCTAACTAACCAGTGGCACAACAGTCCATTGTGGACCAAGGCCAATGATGCCCATCTCTGTTTTCTTGACCATGGATTTGGGGTGCCATACAGCATATGTCTTCGGCAGGTGGTCAGCCTGCCGTGGGACTCCCAAAGTTAGTTCCCAAGCATGCCTGGTCCTCATTTTATCAACCCACTCAAGGGATGAAAGGCTGAGTTGACCTTCCCCAGTCACAGGGTTGAACCCTGGAACTGTGGTATGGCAGCTTGAAACTTTTAACCACTATGCCACCAGGTGTCAAAAGTTATGTCTAGTATAGTCATTTTCTATAACAATTAAAATTTATGTATTATTATTTATTTATAATAAAAGTATCAGAGTAATCACATAGTTGGCTGACATGTCTTTTTTATTTTGTTGTTTAATTTATTTTTACCAGAAATTCAAGAGTATATATACACAAGTGTTTAATACAACCTAAAATACAATTATTGCATTATTGCATATTTTAAAAAAGAGCTATTAAAACTTAAAATGATCAAAATTTTATAATCAAAAATTGAATTAACCTACTGTATTTTCTGGCGTATAATACGAACCTATAATTTTAAACTACATTTTAAAATTTTTAGGTATATTCTCCATATAACATGCACTCTTTTCTTGACAAAGAAACCTAAAATGTACATGAGGCAATGTACATTTTTGAAGTCATTCATTCAAAGGATTTTTCCAGGCTTTTGAACAATGGTATATTGAATAAACAAGTGATAAGAACAATATGTGTGGGGGGGAAATACTTGAGAGAGTAAATAATTCTGCAAACAGGGGGTAAGAACACACTTCTGACCTGAATAAATTTGTGGAATTAGGAGTCAGATGTTTTCTCTTTCAGAAACACAATTTGATGATGTGCCTGAAGATATAATGGAAGACAAATATGATGAACTATTTATGTTATCCGATAATTAAAACTTTTAAGTTCATAAGGTATATGTTGTTTCTTTTAAATAAACAGCATTTAGGTACATGTAAAAATCAAATTTTTTATGTTCATCTTTTCCTTATTTTTAAATCTTTCATTTTTATATTCAGCATATAACGTGTACCCATAAATTTTGATCTTACTTTTTGTATTAAAAGTGCACATTATATGCCAGAAAATACAGTAGTTTATTTTATTTAAATAGAAATTTGCAAGTGAATTATCAACATTTAAATCATAAAAATTTCAAACACATGAAATTAAAAAATTTAAATGAAAATATCAAACTACATAACATTTCTGAATGAAAACTATTAAAGCTACAAGACATACCAACATCATCCTCTGTTAATGTAACTTCAGTAGCCACTGCAGTAATAACTTTTTCTGTAGGAATAATTGACACTGTATCCATTTCACTACATTCTTGGACAACAGCAGTTTGTATGGGAGATACATGGCCTACAAGAGATTTATCTCCATTATCAGCTATAAAGGTGTCAGAAGCAATGGGAACTGAAGTTATTTCATCTTTATGAGGAACAAAAGAAGGCATTTCACACTCTATCTTGATATCTTGGTCATTCTTTTCAAGAGAATCAATATCAAGATTAGGATTAAGTTTTACTTCAGCAACAGGTGTGTCCCCAGGAACCTTAGAAATAATAAAAACACATTCAACAGAAGAAATAATTTTCTAAAATAAATGAGATAATTGTATAAACTTATTTAAATTAGGAAACATATAAGTATCAATAAAATGTACCTCAGGTCTAAAATTAATGTTATGTTTCATGCTTATATTTAATCTACATAATAAATACATTGTTGAGTATTTTAGACATATGTTCCTTAACCCTTTCAGGGCCAACAACCTCCACCGTTTGCACGGTGCAGATTTTTTTTCCAATTTTTTTTAATCTAAAGAATCTTGAAAAAATTTTCCAATTAAAGGTTGCAAAATCTTTTTACTTCTTTAAACTGATAACAGATGGCAGTACTAACAATTTTTCTGCTCATTTAACTGGAATACATTGGATGCAAGTGAAAAAAAGACTAGATTTAGGCATTTGCACTGAACAAACAGTGCCCCTCAAAGGATTAATACTTTGTATTATGGAAGATCCTTGCTTAACACTAGAAAGACGAGAATTTTTTTCTTACTAAAAAGACTGAACGCTGTCATCTTGACAGTTAAAAATAAAATCAAGAATTTAAAATATTTAATTTATTTTTAAATAGTTAAATACCTTAATTTTGAACTATTTCATACCAATATATAATAAATTAGTATATATATATATATATATATATATATATATATTTATTTATTTTTATGCAGGTATGCCGAGCTGACAACTTGGTATGGTTAATCCGTAAAAATATACGCATAGTTTGTGTAGTCCTTATATTTCAACACCAATATTTTCGAAGAGCCAATATTTCTGTTATTTGCTAAAGGGGGAAAAGACAAAAAGTAAATAATATTTTTCTGGTATTATTTTTAAGATTTCTGCCTGTTTTCTATATTGCCGTCAAATTGATGGCTTTCAGTCTTAGTAGTTATATAACACATTTTCTCCCCCTCTTTACTATCGAATATAATTTTGTAAATGTGTATGCATATTTTGCATAAAATTAAAAAAAGTCATAAAATTTCAGAAGCTTGAGTACATAAATATAGACCTAGTGCTCAATAATATGTCCAAAACCATCAAAATGATAGCAGCCATCTTTCTAGTGTTAAGAAGGACACTTCAAGACCCATTCTCTTCAAAAGCAAACAAAAAATTAAGTAATATTTTCTATAATAGTAGCATGACCATCTGGGAAAAATCGTTGGTGGTGGAGAACAAACTTCAGCTGGCAGCAGTGTAAACCCAGGCAATTGTATGCCTCTACAACAGACCAACAAGGCAGAAGTCTCAAAAGTTTATGAGAGCCATAGAACAGATATGATGAGGTGAGATGAGAAATTATGAATACTGAGAAGGCACAGAGGAAACAAGTCTAAAGATACAACACAAAAAGGAAAAAGGATGTTGTCACTGGCACACAGCTAATGTGTTTGAACGAAAATACGAGAGCCAAAAATAAAACAAAACCAAGCAAGAGAAGAATTTAGTAGTATCATTAGGAATACTAACAGGACAAATGACTTTCCCTTAAGTGGGTCTAGTCTATTATGAGAGGGAATCAATATCCTAGAACATGTAGTCAATAACACTAGAAAGATTGGTACTTTTCCGTTAGCGGCGTGCATTTGGCATTTGCCCTAACAAGTATCACCACTGGCAAGAATGCAAAGTTGCCAACCTAACAACCCTACAAAAACAGTTTTATAGGTAATAGATAGGCTAAATTTTGAAAAAGCAATGTCACACATGAAACGTTAGAAGAAGAGAGCAGATTAGCAGGTATGAATCATGTGAGAGAACATGATTAATTTCAGAGACCTAGTTATATAACCTCAAAATTCCCATGAATAAAAATTGGAAACTAATTAACCACAAACTGCACTTGCTTCCTTCACAATTGTACAAAAGATTGAGCAATTGTGATGAAGCACCAAATGGAGCTATAATAAACATCATGGAACATCAGCCACCATTTGGAATCATATTAGCTGAATTTCTGTCATGACGACAAAAAAAAAAGGGTCCTTTTGAAAACATCATGAAGGACATTAAAGATTTTTGGCCATCTAACTAAATATTTACTTAATTAATTAAATTCCTATTTACTTATATATTGTTCATTTATGCTCATGTATCACACGAGTTACAATTAATTAAACAAAACAGCTGAAAATGTGACTTAAGAACCATATTTGGCAACATATCACTTGCATCCGACTAACGGAAAAGTACCGAAAGATCATTTGTTAAGTGGATGCATCCCACCCAGCAGAACCCCTGCTAAAAATTTACCTGCAGACTGCCATCTAGAGGGAAGAAAAATGATAATAAAGAAAATGGAGTGTTGTATGGCAGATAAAAAAATGTTAAAAGAAAATTAATCAATGTCCTTGACAATAGATGGAATCTTGCAGCTTACACAAAATATGTTGTCATATCACTTATTACAGAACCTTTGAAGATTCAGCCTAACTTACCTCTTCATCATGAATTTTACTTACTCTTGCTCTTCCAGTGTGTTATCTTCCAAATTCTGATCAGTGAAATTACATTGTACATCCATTAGTTCTATTTTATATAGGCTGTATATTTATTATTCCAGTTTTTATTGTAAGTTAGTATTATTTTAGATATTATACATGAATGTGATATGATTAAGCAGGTGTTTTTCTTAGGTCTGGTTGTTACACTGACTTTTGATTAAAGGGAGAAAATACTACAGTAGATACTTAAAACCATTTAAGGTTGCTATGATCACACTAAACATTTATATATATACTAAACATTTAAAAATATTTCTCTATTCTATAAGAAATACTAGTAGATTGCATGTCAGTAATCGATAATATAAGGAAGTCATGACTCAAATCTGGGAAACACTGGTTTAGTCTCCTGTTTTTACTTATCAAATACAATAAGAATATATATACAGTCAAACCTGATTTTGTGTGGTCTTTTTTAATTCGATTTTTACTGTGCGATTTTTTTGTGCACGATTTGTTTTGTGAGATTTTTTTATGCAGTATATGAATATGTATCGAAAAAAATTTAAATTATATATTAGAAATTATTTATTTGAAATTCCCAAAAGAGCTTTGATCGTATATATCTGGCTATCATGACATTTACAAGCAGCTGATCAAATGACCGTTGTCACAAAAATTTATCACTGACTACATGGTGACAAAAAATAAATCAACTCTAATATCTTCAAGTGACGAAAGCGATTACGAACCAGTTCATCACAAGAATATGCACGTTTTGGACTATGTCGAGTAGCATCCAATTGTGTACATTTTGAAAATTTCTCTTGTTTAAAATGAGAAATTAAATTTTTTTTAAATGTTTCTATGTATAATTTCATTGTTTATTTTGTTTGGAAAGCACTTTCTCACTATTTCATAAAACTTTGTCATATTTTACAAGTGAGACTTTTTTTATATGGTCCCTCTCCACTGCATAAAAAAATTTTGTCTTTAATATGTTGTGAAAAATTATTTGCTATAGCTATTTATGAAGTTCTGGACTTCATAAATAGCTATAGCATTTTGTGCAGTTGTTTTTTTGTGTTTTTTTGTGGTCCCTATCTACTGTACAAACACAGGTTTGACTATAATTCATTCAAAATATATATACACATACATAAGTATTTATTATAAGCAAACAGAACACAAGTGAAGAGGCCTTAACAAATTTTGTATTCTTACATCAGCCATTGTAAGTTCCATTGCTGGGGAGAAGTACTCAATAAGGGCAAGACTAAGCTGAAAGAAGATGGCACACATCTCACAAAATATACACTGACTTCCTTCACTGGACTCATTGCATGTATGTGTTCCTTCCCAAGGTGCTTCGATCTGGTCCCGAATTAGTAACAAGATAGTTTGTGCATCCTTTTGTTCTAAACCTTTATGAAGTGGTATATCCTGTAACTCAAGCTGAAAAGAAAACATCCACAAATTAATGAATCTCGCAAAGATGACAAATTTTTAGATCCATAGGAAATAATTTTAAAAATACAATATTCATCTGAAATGAAAAATTTCAAAAGTACTTTTTTACAAAAATTATTTGGACTTTTTAATCTAAATTTTGCTTAGTAATAATACATTTTAAAAATTAAATGCACTTAAAGAATAAAATGCAAGAATATTGTATTATGCAAAAGAAAAAATTACAAATTGATACCTAAACTCCAAAACCTCTCAACTGAAAAATTACAAATTTTAGAGGAGTGACAAAAAACATTTTAGCAAAGATGTCACAGCTCTAGATAAACAACTCATAAATAAGTCACAGCTGTTCATTAAAATGCCTTTAGAATGCACTTAACACTATTTATTGAGTTTTCGTATGAATCAATAGAGGGAAGCAGCTGTGAGTTATCATATTCCCACATAAAATGAAAACAGCAAAAAAATAGTAGTTGAGAGGTTTTGGAGTTTAGGTATTGAAATGTATTTATTTTTACAGAATATCTTAAGTTGTCCAAATCTAGAACAAGAAAAGAGAAAATACATATAGATGCTCCACTTGCTTTTTTTAAAAATTGACTACAAATGAAATAAAAGCACATTATTACAATGCTCATACAACAATTCATAGGCTCATAATTTCAAGAGGTTAAAAATGTTTTCTTTTATCAATCACAGAAATTTATCTGCTGCATTCAGAAATAATAGTCTCATTTTTGCCAGTTGTTTTTAACTTTACGTAATACAGTGGGTATACAGCGGGTTGCGTCAATATGAAGCAACTGAAACTAAATAACAAAGGAGACTATATTTCTTAACACTAGAAAGATGGCTGCCGTCATTTTGACAGTTTTGGACATACTACTGAGTGCTATGTCTGTATTTATGTCAGGCTTCTGAAATTTTATGACTTTTTCTAATTTTACGGGAAATATGCACACACATTTACAAAATTACATTCGATAGTAAATAGTGGGGAAAAATGTATATCTACTATGACTGAAAGCTGTCAATTTGACGGCAATATAGAAAACAGACAGCAATCTTTAAAATAATACTGGAAAAATGTTAGTTACTTTTCATGTCTTCCCCCCTTTGCAAATAACAGAAATACTGGCTTTTCAGAAATATTAGTGTTGAAAAATAAGAACTGCACAAACCATGCATATATTTTTATGGATAAACCCTATCAGGTTGTCAGCACTTTATTTTATTTTTAACCGTCAAAATGATGGTGTTCAGTCTTTTTAGTAAGAAAAAAATTCCCATCTTTCTAGGGTTAAGCACACAGGATATGAATGATTTTACATGACATACCATTTTATTCTTAATTGGTGCTCAAGTAGTAATGAAGTTTATTTAGTCTAATGGTGTAGAAGTCAGTATGCTACCTTAAAAATCCAGAGGTATGGGTTTAACCTTAAAAATTACCAGCATTAAAATGATATATCAAATATGTGAGGCAAAACACCAGTACCATTAGAGTAAAAAACTAACATTTTGTACATTTGTTGCACAAGAATGTGAGGGAAAATTTGAGGGATGGAATTTGCACAATATGAAATTATTTCACATCTCTGGGATGGCCATATAGTGGCCATCTTTGCTGAGAGCTTTGTATGAGAGATACTTTGTATGAGAATGCTTTGTATGAGAGATGCAGTCTCAGTCCTCACTCTTGGAAAGCTGTCATTAAAATTTTTTGCCTGTCACAAGGAAACTGCAGTTTTCTAGAGCAAAATACTTTTTATACTAAAGAGCAGTATAAAGAAAACAGAGATTTCATTGGACACAGACAGGGTGACAATTATTGACCTTTATGAAATAAAAAATAAAAATTTTAAAAACTACTGAGTTCAAAAATTTTATTCAAATTTGAAAGTAAGTACAGATAATCAGAATTAATTTATGACATGTTCGATATGCTTGCCATCAATGGTTATGATGTGGTGCAGCCGAAGAGCAAAATTCTGCAAAACTTGCTTAAGTATTGAGACATCGATGCCTTCGATGACCTCCTGAATGGCTATTTGAGCTCAGCGATGGTTTCAAGGTTATTTGTATAAACTTTGTCTTTAATAGTGCCCCGCAAAAATGAGTCACAAGGGTTAAGATCATGAAAATATGATGGCCAAGCGATTCCCATTCGCTCAGAAATGCTGTATTTCAACATTTTCTACAAAAAATGAACAACAACAATACGATTGCGCATGCTCAAAAAAATCCAAACATGCCCTGCATTCAATCACCAAGTTTTCACCAAATCTCGACAACGGTTCAAAAGTTATCAAGTTTTTTTTCCATATAGCTCAATAATTGTCACACTGTATCATTTTCTCTAATAATGTACTACATGAACAAAAATGCTATCTACCTGCTTGATAAGAATATCCAGCATCAATATAAAACAAGGTAAGTCTATTTCAGCCTCTGACTCATACTCAACAACTAAGAGAGGGTTTTCTTCTTCAGGAACGTTTACAAGATTCATAGGAAACTTTTGAGAGCGAGATGTAGTAGGCCCATTAGGACCTTTCTGTTCTTGTGATGGATGCGGAATCAGGAGTGAATTTGGGGCTGTTGCAGTTTTGCCATCTCGAGATACAAGGTTTGCAACACCTTTTTGAAACATATCATACAGCAGTTCTAATGGTACAGGAATTTCAAGCATAGATAATATCTAAAAATGATAAAACAAATAAGAAAATATAAAATTTTGAACCAAATCTATATATATAAAACAGTTCAATAACTGACTGACAGATAATGCACAGACCAAACCAATGGACTTAAAGGGCTAAAATTTTGCATGGTGATTCTACTTATAGTCTAGGGGTGAACTAAGGAAAATTTTTGAAAAATTCTTCTTATATTTTTTTAAATTAAATTTTTAAGCTATTTTTGTAACTTTTTTTAAGTTTGCATTTAAAATAACAATATGAGGGTTATAAAATTTACATCACAAGAAAGATCATAAAAATTCCTTTAAAATGAAATCTTTTTCGAATCTTTACCTTCATTTTCTGATTTTTGGTGATTTTCACATTCAAAATATAACCTTCAGGTACAACAATTTTTATTACAATCTACATAATTACATTCTTGCAAAGTTTGTTTCTCATTTGTTTTGTTAACTGAATATAAATTTAATTTTAAATTTTATTATACAATTACTTTAAAATTTTGATAAATGATATAAAAAATTATGCATACTGAAAATATGATAGGCAATAATAGACAGCAGTTCCAACAATATAATTTGCAATCTAGATCAATCTTCTTGAAATAATTTTCTGTGTATATTTAAAACTTATACAACATTATAAAGTAATAAATTGGTTTTTTTATGCAAGGAAGTATCCTTCAATCTGAAAAAAAATTACCATACCTGCAACCAATAGAGTGCTTGTTCCTGCACAGGAGATGATGGGCAATCAAACCTTATACTAAGAAACTTGTACACTTCTTTGGTATCGAAATCCAAAAACCTCAAACAGGGATCAAATACCCTACTGCAATAGATTAAGAAATAGGCTTGATTCAAACATCTATTTACTTTATCCATATATATACATTGTATACTTAGGTATTAGAAACTACTGTGTTAACCTGCTATTTGAAAGTGACTTTAACACAATTCCTCCACTTTTTTACTTTAGATTCTTTATACTAACAGCAATACTTTTGGTAAAATTAATTATTTAGAAGTAAAATATAAGTTATTAGATTCAAAAATTATAAATATTAGAAAAGTGAGAACTAACATTCCAAAACAAACTTTAAATGGTTACAAAATTAGCAACATTTTCAGATATTTAAAACTTGATTGTTCAGATATTGAATGCATACCACTGGAGGTAATTATGAATTATTGATTAACACTTAGGCAGTTGATTTTTGCCTTTGGGGTCTTACCCCAGGATTGGTTTTTTTTGGGGGGAATGAACGTTCGAAAATGCTAATTCAATATAGTGAAGCTTTTTAAATCAAAATAAGTGAAATAAAATTTTTAAGAAATATATATATATATATATATATAATGAGGCAGTGAAAGGCAAAGTGGTGTAAGTCCAAACATGATAGGTAATAATCATAAAATCAATGTGTGTTTGGCATAATTATAAAATCAATTTGAATTATATTATGTTCAATTTATAATAATTATTATAATATTGCAAATAATAATTTCTTGCAATTCCACAATAAATTGAACATGAAGATTACATTTTTGACCTCAAATAAAAAAAGTTGAAAATATGACTTACACCACTTTGCCGTTCACCGCCTCATATATTTACATAATGTACAGATTATTTTGTTCAGAAATTTCTTACTGTATGGTATATTTTATAGCAAGGTGATATAACCAAGGCATAAGCCACTTCACAGTCTTACACCATAATCTTGTCTTGTCTCTTTACATACTTTTTTTCCACTCACTAATTTTCTGTGCATCTCCACCTTGGTCCATTTTTATTTGCAGTTGCGGATATGTACTCTGCAAAATGTCTTTCTGTGAGTCTAATAGGATCACATTGTTTTGAATGGTGTCCACCAGAATTCGAAAACCCAAAACTGCCTCTATTTTATGCTGTATGTATTCTCAAAAACAATCACTTAAAAATCTACTTCTTATTGGGAGAAATTGTATTCGAATGCCATTTAGTGCTGCCATCTATTGACAAAAGAAACAACTACTTAAAGAATGCGTGAAATGCATTTGTAACGTCCAAAACATTGAAAAATCCAGGCAGACGCACACAGCATGTCCGTAACGTTGGGGGAAAGACCCACGGATGCGCTGAGCATGTTCGTAACAGTCTAAGGGTTAAATATCTATGTACTTTGAAGTTTTATTGGGTACAGAAATCAGATGAAAATTCAGTGATAACATAGAAGATACAATCTATCATACTTTCACTTACAGAAATATACTGCTTTAGATATATAGTTTAATTTATTAAAGAAATTATACATTATACAATCACTCAAAGTATACAAATATCAAACACACCTTGATTTTATAATTATGCCAAATTACTACAAACAACGACATCACATTTAAGAATTCAAAAAAAAAAATTCCCGAGCAATAAGTAATTAATCAAAAATACATAATCTTTACATCACATTTTTAAATTTCTGCTTTCCTTGCATACATTAGAGATGCTATTTTAAATTTATATATATCCAAGTACGTTAATACTGACTCTAAATTTAAAATTTGCAAAACACCATAAATTTATTACCTCAATAGAAGTTTCAATTCTGGAAACTCAGCCTCTATAGCTTCATGTCGCAAAGAATCCATCCAAAAAGGCATAATATATTCCCATACCTGAAAAATGAAGATGTAAATTGATTTTCAATAAAAAAAGAATACTAGGTAACAATTAGCTAAAATTTTAAGTTAAAGTGTACAATACCAAACAGTCAACTAAAATATTTAACTCTCTGGTCATTGTGTTAAGCTAGGGCATAATGAGAAATAAACATTTCCTCAAATAATTATAAATTTTTTAATTTCATGAAGGTATACAAAATATACATAGTTATTCTTTACAACTTGTAGATAGAACGCTGGGGGAGAAGGTCAAGAGCAAAATCACAAACAAACAGTGTGTGATACCAATATACAAGCTAATAAACACTTGGAACTAACTACCCCAAGAAAAAAAATCTATATATTTAAGTTGCTAAGCTGACTTTTTGGGCAGTCCGTGAGAGAAAACAACTGCATCAATTTACTTCATTTTGGTCTTAAACAAAAGATTGCAATCTGTAGATTTGCCAAATTTGGTTTTTGTAACCGAAATTTCTATTAATCAGCAGTAATTTTCAATTAAAAAATTGATTTCTGCACATGCTCAGTGGCATATTTAAATCTGGCTTTAGAAACTCACTGTTTCTGTGCATGCTCAGTGACATGTTTTAATGATAAACAAGTTTATTCCAAGGAGTCTCTCTAGATCCCTCTCTGCCATTTTTATTTTTATGATAATTATGTTTGTGAAATATAAGATTAAACCTGATAAAAATTGTTTATTTTGCATTGTTTAATTAGCGATAATTTACACTTAACAAATTGCTTTCTGCACATGCTCAGGGATATTTTAAAATCTGGATTTAGACACTCACTTAGCACAAGGCTGCTTCAACACATTAATTTGTTTCTGTGCATTATTATGATTTTCAACATTTGGCAATGATGTGTTGAGTATAATATGTGCATTAGTACATTTATTTACTATCTAGCCATCATGTTTTGACGGGTACCAACTAGTAATTAATAAATAGACAGATGAAAACTAGTGAATCCTCACTCAGAAAAACTTTTTGAAATATCAAAATATTTTTTTTAAAAATACCTCTTCAATCCACATTTCCCTCCCTCATGTTTCCCTTTATGAACAATCGGTTCATAATCTTTCTCTAGATAAGAGTTATATATTTTTAACCCTCAAACAATATGGTGGGGCTCAGATCCAACCATAGGTGTAGCATCAGGGGGCCCCCAACTTAACTTGAAATAAATTAAAACATTAATAGAAGTTCAGTTAAATTTTTTTATTCCGATTTTGAAGACCAAAAATGTCAGTATATTATTTTTTACATTTTTGTGGTCAGAAATTTGGTTCAGTAACTTCTAAGACTAGGTACAAGACTAAATAATTAGACCTAATATATACAACATTATTCTATGTAAATACCAAAGAGATTTTCTTTGTTTAGCAAAACTACAATTCGTTGATAATTTTTCTATAAAAAGGTTTTTATTTCATGTAAAATATTATCAATAAATGATATTATACAACAAAAATACTTATTGCATACTTTTTTCTACCAAAAACCTCATCAAAAAAAAAAAATTGGGTCAGATCCGACCTGACCATACCATCTATTTTGTCTAAAACCACTGTACCGTTTGAGGGTTAATTATGCCTAAAAATTTTGAGGACCAATTAAAAGCCAGAGTCCAGCTTACTTTAAATATGACCTTAATCTAGTGTTTTCTGGTAATTTGATTTACTCTGTCATCATAGCAAGAACCCCCCAAAACTGAAACTAAAAGCTTTATTATCCATTATCTATAATCAGTAAAACCAAAATTAATGCATAGCTCTGAGGATTGAAATTAAATGGTATTTAATTTTTTTATTGAAAATAAAGGACTTCCAATAACCATGATAAAAATATATTTTTTAGAATATTCAGATAAGGAAGGACTTGGAAAATATTTTAGGACTGTAAGAACTTCACACATAGTGATGAAAAGTTGCAAAAGTTTAACTTTATTTATAAATTACTCACATAGAAGCCCAACATAGAAGCTAAAAACTACAAAATCAATAATTGAAAGGGTAATGAAAAGTTCCTGATATAGAACAAAGTTTTATTTTATTTATAAAGAAGCCAATTCAAATATGACACCCCATTATTGGTGCATATATCAGGTGAACTTTCTATGTATTTATCATCATATTTCCTGACGAATTTCAGTTTAATTAAAAGCATAATTTGAACCATTATTACTTTATTACATAAAAGATTTTAATACAAAATAATTATGCTATAACGTATTTACATAACGTAATTATTAAAAAATATTTACATTTTATAAATACACTGTTACACTGATTCACAATAAAAAACTTCAAGCAAATCTTTAATTCAAGTGTAATGAAACAGACACCAAACTTTAGTCTTTTTCAAAAACAGAGATAGATTATTTATACATTTTTAAGGATAAAATGATAAAATACATGTTACCTATAGTTATGTATATATATATACATATACACACACACACATATATATATATATATATGAGGCAGTGAAAGGCAAAGTGGTGTAAGTTAGTAAGTTAAGTGGTATAAATCCAAAGCATTTTACTGCAAAAACTACAAAAAATTCCACTATAAATTGAACATGGAGATTACATTTTTGCCCTCAAATAAAAAAAGTTTAAAATGTGACTTACATCACTTTGCCTTTCACTGCCTCATATATATATATATATATATATATATATATATATGTGTGTGTGTGTGTGTGTGTGACTTGGTACAAGAAGTGCCTAAGTCAGTTTTCTCCAAGATGATTTTGTTTGCTTATGCATCTTTAAAAAAATATATTCAATATAAGAAGTACCCAAGTCTGTCTGATGCTTTAAAAGTGCTTTCTAAACCATTAGACTTGGGTACTTCTTGTATATATACGTATAGACTTGGGTACTTCTTACATTGAAAATAATAATTTTTTAAAGAGACATAAGCATATGAAGCCATCTTGAAGAAAACTGACTTAGGCACTTCTTGTACCAAGCCACAGATATATATATATATATATATATATACAGTCGAACCTCCATATATCGAAGTAGCAAAGTTTCGGAAAAAAATTCGATATATAGAAATTTCGATATATAGAATTGATCTTAGTTTTATCATGATTCTCCTAAAACATTAAAATTAAAGCTAATTTTCGTATACGAAACTCCATTTCCAATTTATATGCGAATCACATTAAATGAAAGTTAATAACAAAAAAATGAATTAATATGAAAGATTTATTGAGTACTACATACCCTTTAAAAAACAATAATCCAGACAGTGGTTACAATGATCACAGTTACATTCTTTTAAAAAAAACTACGAATATCTTGCTGAACAGCCAGTTTTGCAGAAAATTCATCAAAGAAATGTTCGCATTTATTCAGTCCACTAAAAACTTCATCAGGGATATTTTCCGCGTATTGAAGTTCACGACGTATTGTTTCAAACGCCAAAAATTGGGAGATTTTATTCTAAACTAGAATGAAATCTTCCAATATGTCTTGAAAAAAAATTTCGATATATAGAGATTTTTTTGATATATGGAAACAGTTTTTCTATGTAATGAACATGGAGATTTGCTAAGAGTTCGATATATAGAAAATTTCGATATAGGGAAGTTTGATATATGGAGGTTCGACTGTATATATATATATATATATATATATATATATATATACATTTATTTATTGATTATCAATTATTCTATCAAGAACTATACTTACATCTTCTGTAATTATATCATATGGTATTAAGCATAATAAGCGTTTGAAACCTTCTCTAATCTGTACAGGATAACATGGCCATGATTCCCTGCAATATGTCATAAATACTTAACACACACAAAATTTCATATTTAAAAAAAATATTTAGTGATTTTTTAATATAACAAAAGCTACTAAAGGAATTAGTACTGTTTAAATGGTCAGTTAACTTGAAGTTTCAATGTCTTTTAAGTAACCAACTCATATATAATTAATTAAAGTGATTTTTTTTCATTTTAATTACCAATAACAAACTATGGAGTTTTTAATTTTAACATGAAAAGTAAAATATGTTAAGTTCTGATTCCTGCTTTCCAATTTTTCCCCTTCTGACAGAACAGATGATGTACAATAAAAATTCTGTAATGACTCCAATAGTAAAAAACTTTAACAATGGGATAAAGTACAGAATGCAATTCAAATAAAGATGTTTTCATACTAAGTCATCTGGGCACCAAAGTAACAGTGATAGCCAAATTCTCAATTTACAACTTCAATTTAGTTAAATAATAGATCTGTCAAATAAAATATTCAACAACCAACCACCAATATTTCCATTGAGTTTATAATCATTGGTTAGGTAATAAATTTTTGTTCTACATTAAGCACAGAACTCTAAAATTAGAAGTTGCTCTCAGTTGCTTATAAGGACTGTTGAATAATCATAGATGGATAACAAAATTAAATGTCTTACAGTGTAAACATATGCTTCAATAACTCTGATATTTATATCATTTTACAAATATCAGATAATTTAAGTTGAACATTTAAGGAAATACTAATGTGCTTAAATTAACAGTATTTCTCTAACTGTTATGCTAACAATGCATTTTAACTATAACTTTTATAAAGTAAAAAATGTCAGATAAAGTTACTCTAATAGTAGCAATATAGATTAAAAATAATAGAAAATTATGGCCTCACCTAATTTAAAGAAGTTCATAACAAAAAGTACTACTCCTTTACCTTTTTAATGAGAGTTAACCTTTTCCTTACGGGGTGGGATAGCATGTATTCCAAGAATATGGGCTCAAGGATGTATATATAAATATATATATATATACAGTGGCTCCCAAAAATGTTCGTACACTTACGATTTTCATTGAAATAGGGGTCTATCCATTAATTAAAATGAATATTTCAGAGTGGGTATTTAATAATAACATTTATAATCTATTCTTAACAAAACTACATGAAATATTATAAAAACATAGTAAAACTTTATTTTTAAGAAACCAATAATCAAGAAGTAACAAAAACTTTATCTCACAAAAGTCATCGTATATATATATATATATATATATATATATATATATATATATATATATATATATATATATATATATATATATATATATATATATATATTAACCCTCTCAATTTCCTTTAAACTCAATTTAAAATGGAATGTTTATTGTTCCCTAACATAGGTCATAGGGTTAAATACATAGGTACAAAATTGAGGTCTATAAAGTTCAGTGTTAAAAATTAGATTTATAAAAATTGTATCTAAAGATATTCTTGCAAATATTTTAGTTCCAAATAACATTCCTCTGTATAATTACAGAGCAATAAACATCATACACAGACTAAATACTTTTTATGTTATACTGTTACATACCAGTGACCTCCAACTTTTGCATAGTCTACAGGGTGGGGTAAAAGGCAAGACACATAAACTTCAAACCTTTTCTTTTTTACTTCTAAAAGCCATCCTTGGATATACTAAAAATATATATTGCCATTGGTATAAAATAGAAGTATCATTAATAACTTAAAAAATTTGGCAGCCAGAAACTGAATTTTAGTGAGGCAAGATAAAATAAATTAATAAAAACTAGGCAGATCCTGAAATTTTATTATTGCAAGGGTGGGAACAGATTTTACAAAATCAGCAATCTACACAGTATCCAGATAATAATTTCTCAAAATGATTTTCACAGATGAAGTATACTTTACTGATCCTGACTAAGCTTAACTTGACAGCCTAAAGCCCCAATTCTCAACTGTTTAAGAGTCTGAAAATTGTTCATTGCATGTAATCACGGTTACTTGCTTCTACTAAAATGATTCACCTCCAAAAAATCAGGTATTATGACTGCTATTTTTATCATTATGGAAGTCTAGAGAGCATATAAAATATCTTCTGCTGAAAACTACAAAAGAACTTTTAATGCCTAATTTTTTTTTAACAGCACTTGACCAATGTGCACAGTCAAAATTAACTAATTTTTTTTCTGGTAAGAATACAAGCAAGACCATAAAGAGAAGCAATTTTCCCAGTTGAAAAAATGCCTTTCAATGAGTTCTCTCTGAGGGAAAAGTTATGGCTTAAAAGTTATTAGTATGCAGCAATGAAAAATTTTTGGTAATGTCTTTGAGTATATGCCCACTATTTCATGACTAACAGAGAAAATTGATTTAATTGGGACAGTCATGTTTTTAAAAAATCAAAATATTGTAGCTTAAAAAACTATGTTTTGACACAAATTTTAATCCTTATATAATTAACTGAAAATGAATTACAATAGCACAATTAATAAAAAAGTGAATTTAAATCTTAAAGACCTAAATCCTAAATACCAAATTCATACAGAAAATCCATATCAGAAAATTAAAAATACATTATATTATAAGATCAATTAAAAGACATACAATCCAAAAAAGGTTTATAGTATTATAAAGATGTACAGAATAAACACATGAGAAGTGAAATAAAAAATATTTAATTTTGAAATCTAAACTTTAAAACAGAAAAACAAAACTACAAAACAGATCCTCAAAACAGAAAAACAAAAACCATATTTTTGGTAGGATAATAAAAACAAGCACAAATAAATGTTGTATCTCATTGCACTGTTAAAGAAAAGGATTCTTATATAAACAGTAGTTGTCTTAGCTCGGAGAATCATGGCACAAATAATATTTCATCCATAACAACAATTTTACATTATACTAACAAATCACACACTACCTAAGAGATCTATTAGTTCAATCTGCAAACATTAAAATTTTCCCTTTAAGCCAGAACAATACATTATGGTCCCATAATGGGTTTGCCTGCTTTTATCTAAAAAGGAACAGATTTTATGGACGGGTTCAATTGCATAACATGATTAAAATACTGCTTCTCATCCTAACAAGAAAGTCAATAATTATATGTGCAGACAAACAAAAAAGTAGAGAACAACTCAGTCTGCTAATTAATTGGATTTCATAGGATTTATAAACCCATTTTAGAAAAATTACTAACTTTAAGATATTGGAGAGCCATATAATATTCCTATCACTTACAATGAAAGCACTTTCTTTTATCTCATAAACTTTACATGAAAACGTTATTCATTAAAAGCAGATATAAAATTTATAAAAAATGCATAAAATTTCAAAACAGGCACTACTTCTTACATCGAAAGCAAATATGCCACACAGTTTTAATATTTTAATCGTCTGAACGAAAGTGACTTGAAATGAAAGTATCCATGAAAAAGACATGAATGAAATTATACCATGTATATAAAATTAGATCACACCAAATAGACTTTTAATGATCACAGATTATATATATATATGGCCACTTCTAAAGCATATAAACCATTAAAACGAGCTTCCAGGTATTTTTATTTCACTCCAGACTCACAACAAAGTTAATGTAACATTTTACATAAAAGCAAACTAACTCAGAATTAATAAAAATAAATCTTGAACAGGTGCTTTAAACATCTAGTTCATTTCCAAAAATGCTTTTCCTTTACAGAACTAATCCAAAAAAATTAATGAAAATAAAAATATATATATAATTTAGCAGAACAATAATTAGCGAACAAAATGAAATTTTCAAAGGGAAGCAAAAGGCAAATAGCAAGTAAAATATGAAAATAAGTCTAGATCAAAAAGTGAATTAATTATATATATATCTATATAAAATTCTGTCATCGTTAAGCTCGAAATTTGTTTAAATCACCTCTTTTTTCAGTTTCTCCAGAGCATTACCAGCTTTATCTGTTGGCAAAAGAATCAGAAAGAACAGTTAACTACAATTCTTCATAATACACTAAATGAATAAACCCTAAACAATATCAGAATACAAATCACTACCACTTACCATCAGGCAGACATGCTGTGTACACAAACCACTGGAATAGCATACTTAATAAACGACCTAAAGATTCCTAAAAAATTTAAAAAAAATAAATAATGACAAAAAATCTTACCCTTTTTTCTAATAAAGGTAGGAAGGAAGGACAAAATTTTAATGGAGCTATAAAACTTTACATTAAATAAACTAGAACTACATAGTTTGGGTTAATAAAATAAACAATACCATTTTACAAGAGAAAAATCATTTCATTTTCATTCAATAAGCTAGAAATTATTTTTTTAAGTCATTGCTTGATCTTTATTCACTTGTTATTAAACAATTAAGTTCGTTACATCCCATTATTTTACATGTGACATGTGATTAATTTTACATAGTATTCAAAGAAATTTGTGTAGTACAAATAATAGAAAGAAAGAAGGCTTTTAAAATACATTTGCAATCTTCTCTTTTGATTATGGGCATCTGAAGTTTTAATCCTTTATATCAGGGGTCGGCAATGCAGTGCCAACAAAACAATTTTAAAGTGCCCACCATTCAATATCTAAGATATTTGAACAAAAAACTTTTGCAGTTATAATGAATAATTTTAGTAAAAAAAATTAAAAATCGTAAAACCATAAAAATAAAAAACTGAGCAGCTTGCTCTCCCGACAACGTCACTCTCCCCTTGCTGTGAGTCAGCTTCTTTTTCCTGCTGTCAAATTGAATCTTCCTTGCACATCGACATATGCTTGTGAATCTTTGTTTTCCATTATGAAATACTTAAAAAAAAAGCACCGATCAAGCCTCACTGACACTCATTCGGACCAGTGCCTGAGAACTGGGAATTCAACTTATGTGCTACATTACAACAAGTTGGCAACAGATTTGTAATGCCAAATATCGCATTAATTATAAATTTTAAGATTGTTTTGTTTAAATTAAAATTTGAATTTATGTATTAAAAAGTTATATCGCATTGGCATTCCTACCAAGGTTGCCTGCCCTCTGTGCAACAAAAGAAACGAGCCTATGGACAGATATCACCTGCATACTGTGGAGCCCTTCATGGAGATACGGATTCATTGAGATAGTGGGAAGCGAGAGGACTTATGGGACAATAACCTTCAGTTATCTCATGAACTTTTCAATGTTTTTGTTGCTGTTGTTTCTTTGTTTTAATTTTTCTTTTTCATATTCATGTACATGGCCCCAGCCATTCGAAATAAAAAAATAAAAAATAAAAAGTTGCACTGTTTTCATGTTTAAATATTAACCCCTTCCTCCTATTCATCCAGCAGTGCCCGCTGAACTCCCACATTTCTGAAATATGCCCTACTAGTAAAAAAGGTTGCCAACCCCTGCTTTACATAGTTTAAAATAAATTAAAATCAATGATGTCTAGTTTGTTTCTCAAACAGATGGTGAAATATCAAGAGAGAGTTGCATTAAAATCAAGGTAGACTGAGTTGGAAATAGTCTACTCGCAATTAAAAAATGAATACAAGAGACTTCAAAATTCAATGTGGGCAGCAACCAGGGTCACAATTATAACTAATCACAGAGATGTAGAATTAGCACTTTTAAAATGTAAGCAATTTGCATTTCTAGAGTGAAATTGATACATATGCAAATTACTTGGATTTTAAAATGAACCTCTTGTAATTACATTTAAATGGAGTTTTTTTTGTTGTTGTTGTTCATGAAATTTGAAAAAAAGTCAAAGCTCTCTTTTCTTTCCTTTTATAAATGATAAAATGTTGGTAAATTTTGAAAAATTTTGAATTATTAATAAAATGTTTAACCAACTTTAATCTAGCAAGTTAGAAAAGAGAGTCAATAATTATTAGAAATCAGGAGGCATGTTTATGGTGATATATTAATTAAAAGGGTAGACTGTGAAATAAGTTTTAAAATGTAAGCAATTTGCATTTCTAGAGTGAAATTGATACATATGCAAATTACTTGGGTTTTAGAATGAACCTCCTGTAATTACACCTTAATAGATTTTTTTTTTTTGAGGGGGAGGGGTCATGAAATTTGAAAAAAGATCTCTTTTCTTTCCTTTAATAAATGATAAAAAGTTGGCAAATTTCGAAAATTTTTGAATTATTAATCAAATCTTTAACCAACTTTTATTTAGCAAGTTACAAAAGAGTCAATAATTATCAGAAATTAGGAGGCATGTTTTTGATGATATATTAATTAGAAGGGTAGACTGTGGAATAAATTCTTTAAAACACACTTTCAGTTATATTCTGCATAATTAATTTAATCAAGGAAGTAAATTTTGGTGGATATTTACACAAAATTGATAATTATATATTTTTAAAAACAAGCATATTTATCTCAACAGTTGATCAAAATTTTAATATCAGTAAGATGAATAGATAGTACATAACTGAATGGTCCTTGGAATGGGTGTAGAGGGCATTTAATCACTGAGGATTCATTAAAAGAACATATTAATTTTAGTTCACAACCTAAAACATCTATTAAGCCTTAACTTTTCCTCCCAATCTCTTTAAGCTATATTATGATGAAATGAAAAGATTCAAAACAATAAATTATACAAATGCCAAATAATAATAATAATGAAGCAGAGAATGTGTACCATATAAAAACATCATTACTGCAAATCTAGAAAACAGAATAAATCAGAACAAAAAATGAAAGTGAAAAAATGACGAAAAACCAAAGAAAGAAATAAACTGGAAATAGCAGGATCCTTCAGGATGCTAAAAGTAGATAAAAAAAGAAAATATAAGCAACAGAAGATACAGTACACCCAGAATTAGGAAGAAAGTTGGCTTGAAACAGTTGCATGAGGAGAACATAAGAAAAAAAGGATGAAATAATATTACCATATAGAAGATACACAGAAAATCTCAAACAAAATTCAATTTTAAGACTTAATCATTTGTTCATACTATTTTAATTTTAGAAACCAAATTTAAACTCAGTTCCAAAGTAATTTCCTAATTAAAAACGTCTTTTTTTTCAAACTCAACTTCTTTGATGTATAAATTAAAAAGTGCTATATTTTAACAGGCAGCATAAGCAAACAATTTTAAAAACAACTAACAGTCTTACCTGAAATTAGAGTTTTGAGTAAATAAACATGAAATTCCCTGATAAGATTTAGAAACCAAAGTAAGCTTATGCATTCAGTACTTCCTCTAAGAGAAAATAACCTAAAATCTTTCTTATAGCTTACAGTTCACTAAATATTTTAATTATGTAAGATTCCAGACATGAAATTGCTTAAAAAACAAAAATAAAAACTAACATCAGGTGTGTTTTCCTCTGGAGCACAAAGACCAACCAGTAGCCATATTCCATATCGACTAAGCAGTTGCCTTTCTTCAACTACTGTAGTTTCCTTACTATCCTCTCTATCATCCTGTCCATTCATGGATTCTTGAACATGTCTTTCATTTAAGGGTTCAGCTTCTCTGAGTAAACTAATTTAAAAAAGGAACAATAAAACTGCTACAATTGCTACAAACAAGAGCATAAAATTACTTACAGTACTAGTAATAGAATAAAAAAATCCCTATTCTTGCTTTAAAAACATTAAAAAAATGTTAAACATAAGAGATTGTGACCATAGGCGTAGCGTGCTTCTAACTTTTTTTTTTTTTTTTTTTTGGGGGGGGGGGGGGGGTGGCACAAGTTGAATTCAGTTAGGGCCCTCCTCAGTGCATTGACTGCTGGACAGTCCTTAAAATATGAAATATTATGATTTTTGGAAATTGAATAGAATTGATGTTTGAGTAGTATTCAAAAGTTATAAATGAAAAAAATAAATATAATATAAATAAAATGAAAAAAAATAGCATCGAATTTTTATTATGGATCTATCATTGTTAAAACTATGTTATGGCTAAAGATATAATCAGAATCTTCAGTTTTACAGCTTGAAAATGTGGGAAAAAACAAACTTTATTAAAAGTTGTCTACAATTTTCCGATTTTAACTGAACTTCTATTAACATTTAATTTATTTCAAGTTAAGTTGGGGGGCACGTGCCTTCCCCCCATAATTGTATATCAAATGCAGTATTTGTAGTTGATCAAAACATTACAAAAATTGATATAATTTCTAAAACATGCATACAGCATTGTCTGATTTAACAGAACTAATACAAGAAAATTGAAATATATTTTATCTTTAAAATACTCTCTGAACATGGTAAAATTTATCCAGATTCTCAAAACTGCTTTATCAATGGGACTACCTAATATGTTCAACTGGAAATTTCAATTTGAACTGATAATTGTAATTAGCAGAAATACAATACCAGCAATAATATTAACAATTTAATATTTATACAAACACAGACCTTATAACAGCTTCTACCATGTAAGATTGAGTTTCGAGATCCATACTCCAAGGTGATGGTATGGTTGTATGAATCATATGATTTTCTCCTTGAGTTTCATTGTGATAAGTTACCACACACTGGGCACAGTAACGAATGGGACGGTGACCATTACGTTTTGCACATTCCATTGAAAAACAAGTAGCCACAGCTGATTTATCTCCACCCTTGCAATCCTGAAAACAACACACATATACGCATATAATGATACATTAAAAAAAATAAATAAAGGTAACAAATATGTGAATATAAGACCTTCCTACTACTTGAGTTAACCTTTAGCTTACGGGGCCCATTTTTCCTATTCCCTCTATAGAATGAGAAATTTCATACCCTCTTTGTAATAGCGGCCATTAAGGGGGTTATATATATATATATATATATATATATATATACATATATATGGCCAAGGTGTCCTGGTGGTAAGTGCACTGGTTTTCGGTGCTGAGGGTGCTCGGGTTGAATCCTGGCATGCACCACTAAATACCTACGTTTGTGACGTCCCTTCATAGGGAGCAATGCTGGTCTGCCTCTATGGTGCTCCCATAATAAAATGGCCAGCAAAACTGCATGAATAACAACAGGTGAATGTCTATCTAACAAAAAGCCTCTGCATTTAGAAATATATATATATATATAGAGAGAGTCAATTCTGGTTAATCGGACCACATCGGTCATTTTGGTCCTATTAATCGGCTGGTCTGATTAAACGAACATGCCTTATGTTACAAGTCGGAATTTGGTCCGAATAAGAGGATGGTTCGATTAACCAGAATCGATTGTATATATACAGAAGGTCGTTTGAACTTTATGGAAATGAATTTGATAGTTAAGTTTTATGTATAAATTCCACATTTTTTATGGCGATTTGCTTCTATCTCATAGCCATGGTTCTCGACAATATCTCTAGCTTGAATTTTCCATGAAAGTAAACTTTTTCTTAGTACTGTCGTGTCAATTTTACCCCATTCCTCTTGGACCGTTTTCCAAAGCCCATTCAGTTTTCTTGGATGCAGTTTTCCTAAGGCTCATTTTAATAAATTGAAAGTGCAAAAGTCCATTGGAGAAGCATTGGGTGATTTTACAGGTATTTCATTAAATGGGATACATTTTATTCCTGCTTCTGATTCTTTCTTTGCTAAATAAGTTGATTTAGGCGTGTGACTAGAGGCTTTATCCATATGAAGTTCAACTTTATCAATATCCTTTCCATATAAGGCTGGAATTTCTTCTTCAAAAATTGGTTCTAAAATATTCTGCTGATAGTAGGGTGAATTAGTTTTGGCTTTATTTGAGACTTTTTTGATTTTTAATTTGCTGTTGTAACAAAATCCTGCAACTATCATGAATCCCTTTGGGAACTTTTCTGTACACTGACAAAGCCATTTCGTATGGTCATTCCTGTCAGTTGAGCAACAGAAAATTGATCTTTTTTGTTACAATCCCTTAAATACACCCATGCCTCATTGAGTGTTACCACAAATTTCCATTTTTCAGCAGCTAAGAGTTTTTCATATAATTTTCTACAATTTGCTTTTCTTTCAGCAATATGCTTTGGCAAAAGCATATGAACTTTAGGTTTAACTATCTTTTCTAACTTCAAATCTCTATGAATAATTGTACTTACAGTGCCAGAAGACAATCCTAGTTTCGATGCAATGGATCTTTGAGTCAGCAGATTTTCTTTTGGGATCAGAGACTTCACTTTCTTGATATTTACCTGCGTTCGAACAGTCTTAGGATGAGGTTTCACGGTCAAGTTTTCATTTTTACTTTCAGTTAGACATTTTTTTCCTTTCAAATTTAATATAGTATAAATAACTTTTCTTGAAATGCCATAACTGTGATTTTTACACCGCTTTATAATTTGTTGATACAAATATTTCTTCTTGGAAAGCGCAGTTATGTAACCTTCGAGCCATCTATCAATTTTAAGAACGATTTTCAAAATAAATCTTTCATTTTACATTCCAATTAAAACAAAATAGTAGCAGACAATTATTCCTAAGTTGCCAAATTTTTATCTCCAAATGCAAATGACAAAAATAAATTACAAAATCATTTCCATAAAGTGTGAACGACCTTCTGTAGTCGTTCATTCTTGGAATACATGCTATCCCACCCTGTAAGGAAAAGGTTAATATACTACAATAATTATCCTAGAACCCAGTATCTTTTAGATTTCTATATTAAATGACGATACACTATAATTATTTTTCCTTAATAAAATACTTTGACCAAGCAGATTCACAATGTTTAAATATACCAGAAAAAATTAACAAAATATTCTGTGTGATTATAAGATGTTTTACATATAATCACACTATATTAGCATTTAATTACCTTAAAATCATTTGGCTCATAAGCAGAAAATTAAATAAATAGTCATCAAATTTCCAAAGTTAGAGAAAGAGGGACTTGATCATCAAATTTACAAATATCAATACTTTATACAATTACAGTAGAATAAAATCATTATATTTTGATAACTCAAAAATTAAATATCTAAATAACTGTATGAATTAATTTAATGCATACATTTTTGATAAAATTAACAATTACTTCCCACAAAATTTAATCACAAAAAAGTATTCTTTTATAACTTACATATCTTAGTTGCAATTTAATTATAATCAATTTCCATTGAAAACACAAGAACTATAGAAAGAATTTTAGAGCTATAAATTTAATGGGCTTGCTCTTACAAAGACAGGATGATTTTTCAGTATTTTACTACACACCATTTTGAATAAAGCCCTTTCAGCATTTATTTTATATTCCAAATTTAAATATGATTAATAGTTGCTTTTCTCAAGAGAAGTGGATGTAAAAATATTAAACCAACTAAGTTATATCAAGTTATTTAAAAAGTATACTAGCATTATGTTCCTAAGATAGAATATACATTCAAAATAATCTAAATAACTTATATACCACAAAATCTTGAGTAAGATAAGCACTCGTTTTTTTCACATTTTAGTATGCAAGAATGAGGATGTGTATTATATTTGTGTACCAAAAAAAATGTAGTCTTAAACATTGAATAAACAACAAATAATAGATGAACTGTATTCTAGTGAAAGTGATTAAGACTGATAATATGACAGTATTGTTTGTTTTGAATTAAAAATTTAAGTTTTTTTTCTACTGAATTTGACATTTTCATTTATTTTTATTACAAGGTTTATTTATGTTAATAAGTGTTTGTGCAATTTTTAAATAAAATATTGAAAAGTTATGGGTCCATATTACAGTCGAATTTTAATTTTTTTCCGAAAATTTTGCACAAAATCAAGCATGTGTATTATACACGTGTGCGTATTATAGTCAAGATTTTATGGTACATGATATTTTTTAGTTACTTACAGGATCTTCACATTTTACAGAAATTTCTTTCATGGGCAGTAAGACATCAACTAAATTTGCAGAACCATGCTCTTTTTCTACTTCTTCGGCACATGCCTCACACATATAAAGAGGTGGGGGGTGCTCACCTGATGCAATTGCCTCTGAATGCTCAAAACACATCTGCAACAAAAGGGGAAAATCAAGTTTTTAAAATAATTTTTTTTTTTACTTAAAAAGTACATTTCAAAAATATCTTAGTTTGTCCATAGATCTGAATGTCATGTTAGAAAGTGTCTTATGACCTTTTAACCATAAAGGTATTTATGTAAGGGAGTCCCATAGCTATATCATCTCAACAATTTTGAAGTCTTTCAACTTAAAAAAATATTAAATAAATTTCTTACTTACATGCACACATGAACACACGCATGCAAGTGCACGCACACAAACACACACACAGATATATACATACATAAAATAAAAATTAAAGTAGTCATTGTTTATAAAAAAACTTAGGATGAAACTAGGGTTAAAATCTGTTAAGAAATGGAGTATACATCAAATACACATTCAACAGCCACTTTTACAAAGACTGATAAACATTTTTCTACCTCATGGTCTTTCTTATCTCCACACTTATGAACTCATCAGTTCTTGACTACTAATTGATTAGAAAACATTAAAAATAAATCAGTGGTATAATTTTAATAGATCTCGGTAACTATCATACAGTTTTAAGTTTTATCTGTTGTTTCATTCCAATATGGTTAGAGAGAAAGAAAACAAAATATAACAAAATCTTTAAAAATGGCAAAATAATCTACAATAAAATATTAACATTTCACAGACCCCAAAACATGTTCCCTGATTCCTTTTTTTATTTAAAGCAAACTTAGAAATTTAGATTGATTTTACTTTTCTAACATCTGGTAATTTTTAAGCACAGAAAAATCTTCGTGACATTATTTAAAAATATTCTATACTGCATATTGATGGTGTACAAACTTTTTCAACTACAACCCACTTTCTTAAAATAAAAAATTTCTCAATGCTAATAAAATTTTTTAGGTAGCAGCAATTTTTAAAAAAAAATTTTTTTAAGTTAGGAAAACGTTAACATAAGCAAATTTGACAAACCAATTTGAAAATCAATGAACTGTAGATTTTGGATATATATCTACTCAGCAAAATAACAATAAAAAAATATCTTGGTCACTTTCTAAATCATGTGTGACTAAAACATAATATATAAAAATTAATATATATTTATATTTCAGTTAGGTAAAAATTAACAATCATTAAAATTAAAAAGAGTGGGATTTCAAAATTATAAGGTTCATATTAAAACTCTGAAAACTATAAACTTCATTTAATTTATCAAACTAAAATAAAAATAAATGAATGAGAAATGGTAAGCCTGGACCTCAGATAATATTTGGTGAAATATTTGAGAATGCTACTCTCGTATCATCTTCCAGGTTAAGTCTTGATCGCTGTTTGGTTTTTATAACCACCGATATTGAAAACCTAGTCTCACACAAATAGGTAGAAGCCAATGGTATCCAAGGAAGCCTTGCAATTCTGTTTGACACCTTATTTAACAACATCATATATTTTTTAACATAAAAAAATAGAAAATTTAAGGCATAATTTTTAATTAAATAATTCAATATGATATAAATTTACTTTGAAGGGTCCTTGACTCCTCAAATTTTTTCAAAACCCACAGTTTGCACACCAGTGCTGTATGTTATAACTGTTTAATTTTAAAATTTGTTATAAAAGTTTAAAAATTATATTGTAAATTGTAATTTCAAACATTATGTTTGTAATAGAAGTTTAAAAAATATATTATATTATAAATTGGATTATAATTTTTAAAATTATATTATAATATAAATTGGATTATAATTTTAAAAACTATATTATATTATAAATTAAATTAGAATTTTAAAAATAATTTTAAAAATTATATTATATTATAAATTAGATTATAATTTAAAAAATTTGTTATAGAAGTTTAAAAATTATATCAAATTTAAAAATTAATTAAAGTTATTTATTTTATTTTTGTTTTAAAATTTATCAGAGAAGTTCTCTTGTAAAAATCAAAAATCAAAATACATAAAATAATATATACATAAAAATTATTTTTATAAAGTAACTTTTTTTTTTTCGAGTAACATGTTAATCACTGAAAATGACCCTATGCAGTTTAAGTGAAAAAAATAAACTGCTTTTTAAAACAGTAGTGACAAACATTGTCTTAAGTCAGATTAAGTCTTTAATAACTGACTAACACAACACTTATTATTGTTATATTTTAAATCACTTCCAGTTTTATATATTAAAAAATTATAGAATTTTGAACTGTCAATACCTTTACAGCTTCATTCCCAGTCATGCTAGTACAATTCTCTCTTTGACAAAGTTGTGCTTTCCACCCTTACAAAACATTTCAAATTATTATTTAAAAAAGATCTGTTACATAAAAATGATAAAACATCACATTATACATTAATACAAATAAAAAAAATTACATGAATGATAAATATTTTTCCACTTATTTAACATATTTGTTTATGTAAACCAGATTAAAATTTTGAGATAATTTATTGTGTTAAAAATATGCATATATATATATATATATATATATATATATATATGTGTGTGTATATATATATATATATATATATATATATATATATATATATATATATATAGTTTTACACACACACAAATATTCTACACCAATGTAACATAGCAATCTTAAATTGAAAATTTAATTTTTAAACTACTTAAAAAGCAAAAAGCCAAATAAAAACAATGATGACATTAATTAATGATCAAATACGCTATAACACACACATGCTTTTATACAATATAACTAATGTTAAACATCTCAGTCACCCTGATAAAACAGTACAAAGGTTCCTTCAGACTTGTACATTTCTACATTTCTGTTGCAAGTTTATGTTACATCAAATGAAAACATAATTAAATTAAAATCTGAGAGTAGTTTTCTTGGTGAAATTTTGCCATCTAGTTACAAACTTATGAACATTTTTAACATAACTAATATTCACTTTTATATTAAATATCACTAATTAAAGTTAAAGTGTTATAATTGTGCTTGTGAACATAAATCATATAAAAGTTCTGTTAAAATTCATAAATAACAACAGTCAACATGCATACATTTTATTTCATTTGCAATATTTACATGATGATAAACATCAAAATATTTATTTAAAGTACATTAGGAAGGTAAATGATGTACCTAGTGCCATGAGCTTAAAATTCTACCTCATAGTGAAATAATTTTAAAGCTTTCAGATGCACAGAGCAAAATGAATGTGTCAGAGATAGGCATGCTTAGATAAATTGTTCAGAGCTTGAAAATCATAGCTTACAGACTATTTGATAACAGACTAGATTGAAATTTTAATGAAATATGGAATGCATATGAAAATTTCAATAAATTAATAAATGGGTAGTAAAAAATTAGTAAAAAATTAATAAAAAATTAATAGAAGTCATCTTCTGAGTAATTTCATGTAACCCATTTAAAAAAAAATGCAAAAAAATATTGTAATTGGTTTTGAAAAAGCTATTAACTGTTTACCAAATTTTTTATGCTTTCGACATTTCTGAATCCATAGATACACATATCTGGTAATAGCAAGATAAAAATATGGTAGTGAACTTTTTACTCATCAAAATTGAATAGAATAAGCATGTTACAGTTAAAGCAATGTTACATTATACATGAAAATCAAAGATACTTGATAATTTTTGCATTTGACAAAGTTGTTTAAATTGCCTTCATTGGTTGTACACACCAAATCTCAATCAATCAGGGATGAAATTTATTAACTAAATTAGAAAAATCAATTTGGCCTAAATTATAAACATAAAAATACTTTTATTTTAGTTTAGACTTCTAAACAAATGAAATTTTAAAAATAAATGCATCACATTCTTTAAGAAATAAAACCATGAGCAATTGACCATCCAAAATAAAACAATATCTCAGTATATCAACCAAACCATAAAATCCTCCAAAAGATAACAGATAAGCATATATTCTTATAACTGTTATATAAGTAAATGAATATAATAATAAAAAATAAGCCCCTAAAAGATGGATTTTTTTTTATGCTTTACATACAATTAATTTAACGAGAAAAAGTGTTATAGATGTATTATTCAACACAACCTAAATAAATTATCTTACAATTTTGCAAACAGACTTCAAATTTTGAAAAGAGAGACTTCATCATTGAATCCTTTGTAAAATGAAATGAGGAAAACATGCCTGGAGTGATAAATTACTAATTTTTACACAGAAATACATGATATTTACATTATATCTTAGGGAAAACCTAAAATAAAGCATTTCATTATAATTTTAAGATAGGAGAGTTCAAACGTTATCCATAACACCATGATATTTTGATTTTCAGAATGTATTATCATCTTGCAATATTAACTTTAGTGCAAAACAATGACTACCTCCATAAAAAATTCTCAACAGGTTTATTTATGTAGACTTTGATGAACACAGGCATAAAAAAATCTATGAAGTGAACACTAGCATTTTAATACACAAAATTTGCTTAGTGAATATATTCTATTTACTGACTTAAAAGTAATTTTCAAGCTCTGAAATATATCACACTATTTCTCTTAAAAACACATTAATAGCTAGCTATTCTTCAATGTTTAATGTAAAAAGTGTTAAGCAGCTAGATAATAGTGAACTGTATTGTTTCAAAGAGTGATAAAAAGTAGCAGAAAAAATAATGAACAGGCATTCAGCAATACAGTATATATATATACATAAAAGCAGAGGTTCTACAACTAACATGCTTCAGTCCAGAAAGTTACAAAACTACTGTCATTCCACTATACATACAGCTCAAGTAAAAGCACATAAGCGAAGAAATACCAAGCAAGAGGCTATAGTGTAAATGTTACCTTTATTTTACACAATAAAACCCCTTCATTGAAAAAGTTAAATGTCAATAAATTCAAATTTGATGAAAGTCACACACACGAATAAATTTTATGTGAACTGGAGTATTTTTATGCTTTTAGATAAAACTGAGTTTGGTTTTATACTGTTTGAATTATTTTTACAAACGTGTGTACATTTTTATTTTGACTGAATGATTAAAAGTGTTTAAAAAGTTCAGGAAACATTAAGAGAATTCTGTCTGTAGTCAAGAGCCTCCCCATTTATACATATACATTTTTCCATTTCTTTAAAGCAAAAGCTAAATGTTAAGAAAAAAAATTTTGAGAATACTCTCATGCATAATCTGAATTTTGTTTCAAATTAACATGAATATTTACTCATCTTCTTGATTTAAATATACTTTTGAAATGTAATGTACAATCAAAAGTTATGGAAAGTTATTAAGGGTAATTTTGTATTTTGCATGTTTTTTTTAATTAAAAATTTCAAAATTAGAGTAGTGCCAAAAGTGATAGATATTTCACATGTGTTTAAGCATACATTAAAATTTGGCATGGGTAATTCAATTTTAGTAAATGTATCTTGCAGAGAATTTGCATATACATCAGGCCTTTTTAAATATGAATTTAAAAAATTATGCTCAGTAACAAGTTTGCTGCTTGTAAACTTCCTCAATCAGCATACAGACATATCAGAAAATTTTGCGCAATTTTTTTTTTTAAATATGTCCACTTTACTCTTAATGAATACTAGGTTGAAGTACATAATGTTTCTGGCCTCAATTGGGTATTACAGTCAACCTACTTTTATTTGCTAATGGGCAAAGCTTATGTAAAGCAACAGTCAGTATAACTTATATAAAATACAACATGCTTGTGCAAATTTTAAAAATCTGTTAGTAAACATATCTGAAGTTTTAAGTAAGTCAAACTATTTATATATACTCTGAAATTCTATAAGTTGATTATGGCAGTAATAATTAGTAATAATATTTTAAATACTCCCACTGAAAAACTGTAAATTTAATGAAATTTCTAATAGTGTTACTGCAGTAATTGATCTACTTCTAACCAAGATTATCCTAAATATTAAATAAATAGTCTCAATTTAAAGGTAGTTTTCAAATGAGGATTTCAAGTCTTTTCTATACAAGTTCTATTTCTTTTGTTATTAAGCTAGTTAATTCATTGGTTGATTAAAGATAACTGTATCGAAAAGTCTGAATTGTAATAAAAGAGATTGCAAAGTTATATACATATCTAAAGAACCTATTTAAACCAAAGAGGCAGGAGTCCCTTTCATAAATAAAATAGTTTTGACAGATCAGTAATTGCCAAACCACTAACAACACAATATACTTCTATTGTTCAGAAATAGTGGAGTGAGCAAGAATTTCATAGGTATAATGTGCTTGTAGCCAATGATTGTGTGTACATGTAGTATAACTTGATAAACTACCATTTGTACTTTTTTATTATTTGAAAAGAACTAATACAACAACCCCAAAAGGGACTTGTAGCCTAGATTATTCAATGCCTAATATTCAACAGGATTTAAGAAAAAAATCATGATACTGATAGTATTTTCAGTGTCATATATCCTATGATCCTATTATCACCTTGTACTTATCAATAATTTAACTGCCAATGAACATAAATATAGTTCTTTAGAGGCTTTCAGATATCAAGAGCATCTAAAGAGATTTAAATATAAAAGTTTTCTTTAGGTGATAAAATTTTTCTAGATGATAGTATCACTATTCACATAGCTAAATGTGCATAAAAGTTATTTGAGTAACGTGAAATTGAAGTTAATCATTTTTAAGTGAAGTCCAGAACCTACAGATCTATACACTATTAACTTTTCAGGAAACACATAATATTCTCCATAAAAGTACTTTAAAAGCCATTTAGAAGCTGTAAGAGCCTATTCCCTAAATTAAATGTCATTTTAAAATTAAGTAATGTCTCAAGACCATACAAGAGAAGAATTTTCTTACTTTCGAAGATTCCTTTATTGCTTTATTTAATTTATTTCCCACACACACACACACACACACACATATATATATATATATATATATATATATATATATATATATGTGTGTGTGTGTGTGTGTGTGTGTGCATGCATATATATTTTGGCCAATGCTTCAATTTTTAAAAAAATGTATAAGAACTCATCTCTACTCTATCTCATGGATACAAAAATACAGAAGACATATCCCTCAGGTACTGACTCAGCAGTCATGGACCAGTTTCAATCAAATTTATTAAGAAGACTATATTAGTTCTTATGCCTATAGTCTTTAAGACTGTTCTCCATAGTCTTTAAGACTGCCTATAGTCTTTAAGACTGTAAAACTCTCTAAAACCTTCATAGACAACGCAAAATTACCAAAGTATTGTTTTACATATATGAATTTTACATATACAGTAATTAGAGAAATTGGATTACAATTCAACTTGGGTTTTTTCCCCAATTTTTTTTCATCAATTATTGTTTATTGAAGGAACTTTTTAGGTCAATTTTAGTTCTAACACAGTATACAACAGTTTTATGTAAAGAAAGTACAGAATAATTAGAAGCAGACCAAAGACAATAAGTCATAACAGAAATCATTGTGTTGTCCCAAAGCCAACTGAATAGGTGTAGAAAACTCTTTCAAAATACAGAAAAAAAGCATAGACAACTGAGGTTAGACCATCCAAAAATAGCACAAAGAATGATCTTTAGTTGTGCCTAGCAGACCGTCAAAATAATTAACTAAATACTACAAAACAAGTACTTTTAGAGACCCCATACTGCTTAGTACTTAAGTTATCACATCCATAACTGCAAGCTAAATAAGTCAAACAGTAAATTCTACTAGAATAATTTGTTGGAATAATGATTTTCTATTACCAGATAATGGATTTAGTGCAAACTGATCTGTAATCCTAAGATGTCACTTCGTAAAGGTCTGATATTTTTAACTATCCAAATGTTATAGAGATGATATACACTAAACATGACAACTAAAACCCTCAGTAATATTTTGTCGAAATTTCTATTACATACTATTTGTTATGCACTACTGTTTTTTCAACAAGTTCCTGTTTACAAATGAGAACTTTCACTCAAGAAATTAAAAGTATCCTTTTATCAGCAGGAAAAAAAAGGATAAAGTCCTCTCATAAGATAATTTGAATAATCTGCAGGAACAGTGAATCTTCATAACAAGAAAATTCTTTCCCTATTTCTGCCTGAATTTGTCAGTAATGATTTTATCCCTGAATTCTAAAGAAAATAAGGTATTTTCTTAAATTTGAAATCAGACTTCTCTAAATTCCCATTGGAGATAATATCTATTTATAAGGGTTCTCTTTCGGTGTGAATAGTATATTCAGTTTCTCCTCGTCTTAATTTTTCTAACTTTTTTTTTCTGCCTCATTTTCACTTTTAACTTTCCTTATAACAAAAGCTGGGAATGAATAGGATACACATTACTGGTTCCCTAGTAAAATATATCCTTATCATAATTAACTTATAGCATATTGCAATAAGGTTACAAAACAAAAGGATGATGACACACTGTACAGTACTTTTTTTTAATTATCTGAACTTTAAATCTGAATTCATACAAAATGAACACAGAATTGTATTGAAAACTATTCATTTCTTTGTTCAGTTTTTTTAAAGTTTCCTTTATTTGGTATCCTTTTTAAAATTCACTATCATGTGGTTCATGTAGCTCTATCCATTACAGTTATACAAGCATAAAGAACTCAGGCCCTTTATTACAAGTAGACGAAATAAGTAGGCTGCTTGAATTTAAATAGATATTTTTGAGTTTTTAAATATGTTTTGTAGTGTGAATTATATATATGTGTGGTACCTGAGCCTACATTGGATTGTGGTACCTGAATATGCCAATAGATGACACTTTGCACAGCTCCAGACTAACGAAAGAATGAGAGATCTCGCAACCCCAGTCAGCGGTTGGACGGAGACGAACTATGATGAGTTTGTCTGATAGCAGTGGACAACTGCTCATTCATTAGCCTATATAATTTTAATATTTAATTATGTATCCTTGTAAATAATAATCTTTATAAATAAGCAGTATTCATTAAATGTTAGTATAGATTATAATAGTTTAGTTATTTGAAACTCCGCACGGCTATCCTGTCCCACACACATATATATATATATATATATATATATATAACATGATTAAATGTGTTTGTAATATTTAAAATGCTTTGAAATTTAAAATCATATACAAGTGGGAGGCTGTCAACTATAGATAACAGACTTTAATAAGAAAAAAGGTGTTTGAAAGTATATGTTTAAGAAATTAATTCATATTGATAACACTTTTACCAAGTTAGATTAAATTAATGAAAAAAATTGAGGCCCTGATATACACGCTATGCAAGCTAATAAAAAATGTCAGCAGAAGAGATCAAACCGATAGCTATAGACTATAGATCACTATAGGTATCTTGGATCATAGAACTGATACCTATATTCAATTTCTAGGATGCTTTTAAAATTGCAAAAAGCACTTTTTTAATTATGTCTACTTATTGTGAATATCTTAAATTCTCTTTTTCATCATATGAGGGGTCAAATGCCATTTTTAAACATATATTTTTTTTCTCAGAATTACTAAAAATTATACCAATTTCATGATTTAATCATTTGAATTATAAGCAGTACTAATAAGTAGACCTTTGAAGTTTAAGTAGAAGTCTTCAGATTTTGCAGAGTGAATAAAATGCAAGTAACATGAATATATTTCATTTTTAAAATGTCTTACAATTTAATCCCAATTCCTAAGATATCAAAACATTAAAAAAGCAAGAATAAATTTAGAACTTTTTTTTTCATGTTTCATCCAATTTGAGAAGTATAGCTAATAAAAATACCTGATTTAATCTCCTTTGTTGTTCTAGGTGTGAATGAAGGTGAAGTGCAAGCAGGCAAGCAATGAATAAACAGAAAGCCAGAAAGAAAGAGAAAGAGAAGTGTGGAGAGAGAAAGAGAGAGAGAGAAAGAAGAGAGAGTGAAGAATCCTTACCAGTATGGCCTGATCCTTGAGGCATAAGGGAAGGTGATACAGAAGATGGAGAGAAAGTAGGAAAGAGAACAAGACAGGTGAGGGTGCACAGAGAGTCTAGAAGCCACCCTACCAGGGACAACAGCGAAGGCATGAAAAGGAGAGACAAAGACACTTCAGAGACATTGCCTCAAGTTAGTACAGATTCAACAAGCTTCAGCTCCTCATCAGATTAATCCTCTGAGTGGCAATGTCTTAATATACTTGAGTATGTAGCTTTAAAACATATTACAAAAGAATTAAAAAAATTTTACTCAGACAAGTTGCAATGATATTAGTTGCAAACTTTCATATACATATATATATATATATATGTATATATATAAAGATTACATAAACATGGAACATAGCTTTAGACTATACCATGTTTATCATTTAGCTTCAGCAACAGGAAATAGCAGTGTGTTGAAGTAAACTCTGTTTTCAAATAATAACAATGAAAACAAGCTTTCAGAAATAATTTTTCTATCAACAGAGAGGGGGAAAAAATCTAGTTTCAAACAATAAAATAAAGTAATACAGACATTAAAAAAATATGAATTGACTTCAAGATATTAATTTTTAATAGAAGTTAGTTTTAAAAAGTTCAAAAGCTACTCAGAGGATTAATAAATTCAATATATTAGGGATCACTAATTTAAATTTGAAAGCATTCATAAATGTGAATTTATTTCATTAGTAGTTTTAAATGCACATATCTCAGCTTGAAATAAATATTATTTCTATGCTATGTTTAAAGCTTTGGAAAGTTATTAGACAATATTCAGTTATGTTTACAAAACCTACAATGTTTATTTATTTAGTTTTTGACATTAAGCAAAATGATACAAGAAGGTGTTATTGTTAATGATTCAATATAGCAGAGCAAACACAAGGCCAAACACAAAATGTAACACACACAAAATTAGATGCACTTACAATTCTTGAAATTCATTTCAACCTTTATAATTTCAGTGAAGAAGATTAAATGAATTTCACAGAAAATTAACATTCAGTACTGCTATATTACAATTTATATAGTGACCCCTATAACAAACTTCAAAATATTACTATCTTTTTACAGCACTTCATACAAATTATTTAATGCCATCAATAATCATGGACTCATAATGATGTTGCAGGACAAAATCCAAAAGAGCAGATGATCTGCGGTGAGAAAATCTTGTCTATAAAATAAGAGATACAGAAAGGTCAAACAAATAAGTTTTTCAATAGAAAAAAAACTTAAGAGAGTGAATGAAGGTTCTCAAAAATGTTTCCAAAAGTTCAAAAAAGCTTATCATGGCTATGTCCCCAAAGATGCTCTAAGAAAAATGTAATTTTTTTGAGAAAAAGAGAAAGTGAAAATAACTTCAAAACACAGTCTCAAAGAACAAAGTACTTTGAAAAGTCAGATTAAAAACAACACAGTTTAAGAAATAGCAAAAATGTTTTTAATAAAAATTCTAAAATTCAGTTTATATGTGAGAAATTAGCTATTTTTACATATAGGGCAAAAACATTTTTAAATTCAGAAAAGGTAAAAATATCTTCAAATAAATACGATTTACTGAAAGAACTATAAAGAATATTTAAGAGAATTTGTCAGAATGTTAACCATGAAAACAATTTTTGAATATAACTTCTTGCAACTAGATAAAAAGTGAATTAATTTTCAAAAGAAAGCAATTAAGTAAAAAATTCAATGATAAACTATCAGAAACATCCAAACTGAAAGAAATTAAATAATTTTGTACTAATATGTTCAATAAATTGCAAATTATCAAAAACACTGCTTAACACTGAAATTGTCCCAGTCAAAAGAAATGGATGGATTAATTCTTAAATTTTATTGCACATAACAGAATGATACAATCCTATGAAGTGAAACACACAAAATTAATAGAAAAGAATGTAAACAATAAAACTAGAAACATCATTCAGTCTAGATACTGCTGATGATTTCCAAATAAAAAAGTGCTATTTAATATGGTCCTTTTTTAGAGCTACTTAAACACAAAGTTTCATTCCTATTACGGTTTTCACATACATAATAAATTAGAGAAAATAAGCAGTCTTGGATTATCTCTGATTTTTTGGCATATGTATATATGAACACAGAGGCTATTATCAAAGATCAACTGCTCAATGCTCTTTAGATAATAAATATAAAACAGTAAGGCCAAGTAAAATTTTATAATGATGTCCATAAGAACCTGGGATTAAGTGCTCATCAGACATAGTGATATTCATACAATATGTTAAAAAATAATACCATAAAGGTGCCATTTCAACTTGAAGAATCACTAGAAAATAAAAAGAGAAAGTTTGTAACAATGTTCTGCAGTTAGCAAAAATCAAACATGCACCTCTGGACTTGAATGCCATTAACTTGATCATTAGATCATCTCAGTGATAACAGGAAAATATTCTATTACTATAATTCCCGTCTTAAAATGCTATAACAAATTCTTGATTGTATCGGTAAATAATTTAAATAATTCATGCTGAGAAGGCACCTCTAGCCAATTTGAAAGGCAGCAATATCTTTTCAGCACTAATCTGAAATATTTTGCCAATAAAAATGTAGTATAAGTAACATATTAACATGATGTATTCAGCAGAAACTTCCAAAACTTTCAGTTAATTCTCATGATTATAACAATAAACTTGAGCATAATTAGGAATGAGCTTGTGCTTTATTTCAAAACAATCTATTGTTATAAAAATAAAAGTCTGTAGTACACATACAGAGATTCTATAAATCACTTCTGATTAAATGTTACAGGATTTAATGACATGTAAATTATACTTTAAGCCCTAGCATTTATAAATAATAGGTATTTAAAGAGATTATTTTCTCAATTAAAATACAAATCGACCATTTCTACAGCTTTTAAGATAAAATTTTATTTAATTGACCATAAGCCAACACATTTTTTTATACATTTGATAACTCAGATGCATACCAGATTCATTTTCAAACATCCACAGATCATATGTTCTCCTACCTTTAATTCATTTACTCTGAATAATAATGATAATTTTTTTTAAAAAATCTGGTAACAAACGGGCAAATGTTACATGAGCAAAGACAAGTCTTTAAGGCCATTTCATTTTACACTGAAAAAGTGCAGAATCATAACATATAAAGTCAGTTTGGATCATTAGAGAGATAAGACCTTACATCAACAAATATATCTAGACAATGTATTTGATATTATGTGAATTACAGCTCTTTATCTTATTCAGCATTATTATTTCTTTATCAGATACAGAGCTTTCCATTCATTTGTTCTAAATTGGGTAATTTCAGTTCACAGCAGTGGAGTATTGAACATAATATGACAACAAATTAAACAAGTACATCAATTTTAATTATGAGTACTGGAATCAAAGTTAATAAGAACTGGAACCAGACTTTAATTAATAATGAAAGTATGAAGAAAAGACATATAATTTTCAATAGATATCAAAATATTGAGCTTTTGCTCAAAATAATTGTTACATAAAATAGAAGAATCATTTTATTATCAAATATAAAAATTGAATTGCTTACTACGAGGAGAAATAAAAGAATATATAAACTAAACTCAGAAGAGATGTAGTATAATTCATGAAGATTCAATGTGAAGTCAGAAATATTAGGTCACTGTCACATATGTGAGAAAAATGTGACAAAGTAAAGAAAAAGTATTAAATCTCCATAGCTCAATCACCTTAAAAATATTCACAGTTTCTGACCAGCAAAGTATGAGGGTAAGTACTGAAGTTTGCTGAACCTTGTAAATCTGAATGTGAAAAAAAATTATTCTTTGATTAATTTAAAAAGAGGAGAAAAAATAAAAACAGTGCATAATACACAATCACATCACAATATGATGCAAAAGAAACACTGACCACTTCACAATACTATAACTCTACAAACTGCAATTGAGGGAAATGCAAGACAATAGCAAAAATAATGAGCACCATTCATTTATAGGAGCATAACTGCTTTTGTATTAATCTAGCAAATACATAAGCATTGAGTATGCATCTGATGCTGCCCAATTGTCTACCTTAGGCTATAGGAGTGAAGATTTATAACCAAAAAAGAAATACTGCAGTTCATTAATGTCTAAAAAATCAAAATAAAAAACTACTTAAAAATATTTCACAAGTACTCTAAAAATCACTAACAACATAAAAATCATCAAAATGTGTTTTCAAAAAGTCAGTACTAATTAAAGATCATTTAAAAATATTAGAAAAAATACTGAAAAGGTGTTAGTAAAAACTATTTGATATGCACTCTCCTATAAAATTACATCACAGCCATGAAAGCTTGAAAAACACTATTTAAAAAATGGCAAATTCTTAAAAACCAAATGAGCAATTTTTTTTTAACTGTAAATAAATGCACATACTTTTTAGATCTGCTATTAGTTAATAAACACTCACTGTAATCAGTATTAAACAAACCAATGTAAAAACTGTAGATTTTTTTTAAAATCATTAATAACACCTTTCTAAATTAGAAGATTAAAAATGAAAGAAAAATAACTAAGCTTAGTAATTTTTTATCAAAATAAAACTTTATGAATGAGACTATATTCAGTATGCTTTTAAAACTTGTCAGACATAATTTTACATATATTTATTTTGTTGATAAACTATTCACCAAATTTTTTTGGTTTATAAATAACTTCTTAATATATCAGTATAAAAATAGAGATATAAAACTGAAAGCAATGCATTTTTTAAATTTTATTCAGGAGAAGGGATAGCAAGAATTTTATAAAAAATTTAATAAGTACAGAAAATACAAATAAAAAGAAAATTAAAACAGGGGCAATTATTTAAAACAGGGCTACTTACTGCTTTTTTAATTGAATAAATTCAGGTATTATTAATAGTTGCACCTAATTGCAATACCAATACATCAAAGTCTCAAAAATATGTGGAAATAAATTTCAAAAATTAATATAATTGAAAACATAGATAGAGATTTCATGCCCATATCATTTAACTGAAGCCAAATTAAGAATAAACTATTAAAAATATTCAGAAAATTTTTTTTAATTTCAAACATAAATATTCTTAATGTATATATATTCAATTATTTATATCCATATGTATTTATTTAAATTTTGTGAACTTGTGAAGTAAATCAGTTACATATCTATACCATTACTGAGTGTGTATATAGATCTTAATAAATCAAACATATTTGCTGCAGAAACAAAGAACCAAGAAATAACTGTTCTTCTATGCAACTGTTTAAAAATTTATTTTCAATACATTTCAAAACATCATTTGGAGAGCTCCATTTCTGTTTTATGACTATCAGTCATTCCAATGAAGGAAAGAAACATAGACCTTTGTGATAAAATGTATGATTTGTTTTATGATAAAAAAAATATCAATATTTAATCTAGACAAATCACAGGACTAAATTCTTATCTTAAACTATAAATTCTAGACAGACATCAAAATCTGTGGTTATATATTTTCATATGAAAGCATATTTTCAGGAACATAAGGACATTTTATAGTAAAAATATCAATAAAAGTTAGCACAAAATAAAAATTTTGAAGAAAATTTCTATCAGCTGCAAAAAAATGAAACTATTCATATCTATTCATCACTATATATATATATTTTTAAATCTTATAGAGTCTCTTAGAGTTTAAGCATTGAAATCTTAAAAATATGCCCTTAAACGGAGCATATATATAAAAAAAACCTAAAATTACTGTATATATGGCACTTTTTAAATTTGACTTTCACTGATGATTGATAACTTATGTCCCAAAATACTAACATAATCCAAATATGCCAATGTGATATTACAGATATGGATATCTGAAAGTTTAGTGATATTCAAAGTTAATAGTCTTAGTGAATTTTAGAGCATTTTTCAAATATCTACCCATAATTCAAGCTTAAAAACCTGACAAGCAGTCTTGTGACTTCATTTAGCAGTTACAGCAATGTCACAATCCTTGTTATAGAATGGGTTATTATTATCAACCTAAATTGCTTAATATGGTGTTGAAACATTCCCCAGAAGAAGCTGTTAAATTGTTTGTGATCCGAAACTCTCCTGTGATATTCCTCAAGACCTGCCTTTAAGCCAGCTGACCAACTACAGATATACAATCATACAAGTTGATTCTATAAGATAGCACTCTTGTTCTTGAAATACTAATTGAACAGCACATTTTTAATGTGCCTGAAATATCAACAAACTCTCAAGAGGAAAGCTCCTACTTCTAATTTACCAGGAAAAAAATGTTTGAGCAGTATTTAAATAAAGCTAAAATACTTGCAGATATTACTTCTGTTGAGTATGTTTGTTGATTCAAACAAACCTGTTTGTTTTCCTCACTTATCAACAAGAAATATGTATTGCCTCAAACTCATTTTGAAGAGCACTATAAAAAGTGTTTAAAATCACCACCTGTTACCAATTAGTCTCAATATAAATAGAAAGTTTGTCTCAAGATAAATTAATGATTTTCTTCATCTAAAAAAATTATAAAATCTCTCTATATATAACTTATATATATGCAGTCATTATTGAAATAGTAAATAGTTTTTCAACAATTCCAGCAATTGCAACTTCGTAGAACAGTCTTGCTACAATATAAACAATAAATACAAGAACAAAAAACTAAACTTATAGCTATAGATACATTTTTATAAACTATACACAAATCAAAAGTAAACATCATTACTTGTAAGCCAAGGTCTAATAAATTTAATTAGTCATTAAATTATTCCTGCATCAAAAAACTAAATTTTACATGTGAACAACTGCATTGCTTCCAGTCTAATACCTCATCAAACAAACAAAACAATCCCTAAAAAGAAACGTAAATTTTGTAGCATGCTATTTATATGTGCACTCAAGAAGGAAAATTAAATTTTAATGAATATTTTAAAAACATATATCTGTTATGAACTAAAATATGAAAATAAAAAAAATTATACAGAAAATTTGCTCATTAAAAATAAAATTTTGACTGTTTTCACAATTGAGTTTTCAGAATTTAGACATTCAAGGTATGGTCAATGAAATAAATGTAAATAAAATTAATGAAATAAATTAGGAATGATTCAATTATTCAGTTTGAATATTTTAGAAACACAATCAGTTATACAGAATTATAGGAAAGTAATATTTTTCAGGAAGGATTAAATTTAATTTTTAAAAAATCAATATTCTCTATTACAAAAATACATGAGTAATTTTAAATTATTTGACAAGAAAATAAGATTAAATATTTCTGGTGAATATTTTACAGTAACAGTTTAATTTAAAAAAAAAAAACTCTCAGCATATAAAAATATTAAAAAGGGGGGGGGGGGCAGATTTCAAACATAAAACTCAGTAAATCAGGAGTTCTCTTGGGAAAAAAAGTGGCCTCAATGGCTTTTTTAATGATAGAATGACATAAAATCACATCCAGATAATAAAAAATAAATTAAAAATTAAATTTTTTAATTTAATGCACTTTAACTGAAAAGTTACCAGTTAAAAAATTGCTTCTGAATGAGAGCTGATTCTATTAAAAATAACATACATTTTAAATTTATCATATTGAATTTAACCATAAAAAGTAGGATGAATAACAGGTAAAATATATTTAAGAGTTTTCTAAGAGAACTTTTCCCCCATTGACATAAAATGCATACTTAATCCTTTGCGTTATAAAATGGGTTAGTACACTAATTCCTCATTTCATGACACATTTAAAGAAACTCTTTCTGAAAACAATTTTAAAAGAGACTATTTATTGAGTAAGAATCAATTTGATAAGAAAATCATTAAAATTTAAAACGAATTAAATAATGAAATAAAGGAATATAAGGGAATAGAAATTTGCAAAGTACTATCAGTATGAACTAAGAGTACATAGTGAGAAATATAGATAAAAATAATTTTAACTATTAATTAAAAAGAAATTATAAAAAATTTATTGAGAAAGAAAATGAGGGATTAATGTATCTGTTTCAGTCATGAAATTTACACATATTAATGATTACATTTGGAAATTTTATTAAACTTTGACAAAATTAGTTTAATGGGAAAGCAATAACACGTTCAGGACAACACAGCACCAGGACACAAGTATGCATAAACCCAAAAGAACACACCATTAGGTTTATTACCAATTCCTTTTCTATCCAAGAGTGCTGGGTTCAAGGATGGGAGATACTGAAACAACAGTTCAGCTGCATGCCAACGAGCATTAGCTGTCCCATGAGCAATCACACAGAGTAAATCCTGCAATGATACAGAATTTGTGCATTAAGTCATTTATAAAGACATAAATAAAGCTCATCTGAAAACATTAATTATATCTGTTAAAGTTATAGTCCACTCATATAATAACGCATCTTTCAATAGCATTTATTTAAAAGAGTTAATACAGAATATGCATTATTGTCATGCATTTTCAGTTTTGAGTAAGTAGTATAAAGATTCAGATCCTAATCAAGTTAAAATTTATGAGTACAACCATTTAACATGTTTGTATTATGCAAAATTTGAAAAATAGGAATAAAATAATATTTGTTTCATCACAGAAAATGCATTCTAAACAATTATAAAACAAGATATTGATAACATTTAATATTTTCATAAAAATTTTGTTTTTGTAAAATTATTAAAGTTTTTTGTGTCTAGTCCTCCCACTCTTAAAACAGTTTTCATATCCTTCAATTGACTGAACAAATATTATCACAGATTTTCATATAAAGTTCTCAAAGTACTAACAATAAAAAAAAAATCAATCTAACAAATTTTAAACAAATTCGCATCAAACTAACACCTTTACCAAATTTGTTTCATTTTATTTTATTCAAAGTTCAGACTATTTTCTGAAAAGTAAAATTACAGGGTGTTTAATAGTGATCAAATTTTTTCCTATGTAAGGACTTGAAGTAAAACATCTTTTCAATCTTTTCTGAGCTTTGCAATGGTACATACAGTGGTTACAATATTTGCCCTATACACAATATTTTTGAGCTATTTGATGATTTCAGATAATTTTAAATGTTTAAATACTGACAAAATTTAACAAAAAAGACAAAAGACTTAAATTGTCTATGAAAACCTAGAAACAATTTAATATTTTTTCAACTGATTTTTTTTTATATATATTTCAGTTACAACTTTGTTCAGCAATTATTTATTTTATTTTATTTCTTGGTGAGTTAACATTGCACCTTGGAGTCACCCCAGTTTTTATCGAGCACCCCCAGGAGCGATATCTGGAGGACTCCTACCTTCCCCAAACCACTGACTTTCTAGAAGGACTTCCTGATCTATGGATTTAACATGTTCATATCCAGGCTAGACATGAAGAAGATTCGAACTGAGCATCCCCAGTCTGAAGCCCAACGCACAACCCCAAGGCTACCTCGAGCCTTGTTCAGCAGTATTTATCCCCAATATTTTGATGAACAATTAGACATTTTCATGAAAAAATAAAAATAAATTCAACCTTCTCTAGCGCCTCTGCTGAGTATTAATCCAGACAAGCAAGAACATGTTATCGACCCCCTGCCTGAGGTCCATGACAAGAACACCGAAAGTGAGAACTTGCATCATCCATCCAGACCAAGGCCTGGTATGTCTCACTTGCCAACTACAGGTTCCAGAACCCGTCGTCGGCTTGCCTAACTCGTGGATTATGTGACAGATATTTTTTTAAAAGGAGGGGTGAATGTGGTGATATTTATGTGCAACAACTTATGTATTTCTCATTCATGGCAATAGCATTACTTGTTGTAACGTGGTTGGCAACATACTGTCGCTGTTTACACTCGACAATGCTGTAATTCCATGTGCTTCATTCTGTTAATAAAAGCTTCTAAACCCCTAATGCCTCGTCTAACTTTTATAACATCATCTCAGTGGAACAGTGAACAACCATAATTGTTGCATTTGGGTCACGGAAAACCCCCGTACCTTCCATTAGATTCCACCCCACTTACCGAAAGTTACAGCCTGATCTGGATTCACAACCACATTCATTCTTGGACCTTTCTTTTTCGAAGAGGCTGCTAGCCATGGCCGTGACATGCACTGTGGCAACCAACCGGTACAAAAGAATGCTCGAAACTAATGTACCTCATTTGAAACAGCGGTAATGTCTTGACTCAATTAATTTTATGCAAGATGGAGTGCCTCCACACATTGTATACAGCAATTTCTTCAGCAACATTTCACTAATGACTGAATAATCAGTCATGTGTTTCTGACAACCTGGCCATCTCGTTCTCCAGATCTTAAACTGTGTGATTTTTGGCTGTGGGGACACTTAAAAATCCTTAAGGTCCTTGCCACATGAATGTTTGGTACGTTCTAATAAAATATGTTTAAAATGTGTTTTTCGGCATATGTCCTGTTGTAGAGTGCTATCTAACGGTGTTTTCTGGAACTTATTTTCCCACGTAATCCGTTTCCCCATGTCTTGAATAGTATGTGCACAAAATTTGAAACCATTACATTGAGAAGTTCAATATACAGGGATGTCAGAGTAGGGGCGTTTTAATTCTAGCCACCAGGTATTTTTCTCACTTGTATGGATGCGACTCAAAATGTCATCAGCTCATGCCTTACAAAATTTATAACTTTGGTACTTTGGGATTATCCCGTCGACCATTTTCGCCAAACCTGATATTATCGCCAAAAGGTAGCTTTTGCGCCAATAACCGCAAATTTTATCACATTTACTGTGTAATCCTTGACTACGCGCATTAGTGTTCTTTAGCGTGCTGAAATATACTGTTTTTTTTACTCCGCTGCAAAATGATTTTAATTTGGGATTTGCCTAGCACCGAAGAGAGTGCAGTGGCTTATTTTCAAGAGTATGGAATCATTTCTTCTAAGAAAATGTGCGTGAATGGCCACGATATGGCGTTGTATATCAAAACTGATAAGCAATGGCGGTGCAATGTAAAGGGGTGCGATAAACGAGTAGCTATTCGAAAAGGCACGTGGTTGGAAGGCTCAAAACTCCCTTTTTTGACTGCCCTCCGGTTTATTTACTGCTGATCGCATGAATTTACATCAATTGAATGGGGAGAAAAACGGCTGGATTTGCCAAGGAAAGACAATTGTTGATTGGAACTGTTCACGCCACTAAGGCCGAGAGCAAGTTGAGACGCAGCTGGGTGAGGTGACTCACCGTGGGATTCTGTGAAACAAAGAAGTGAATACTACACCGGATGTTGGAACGCAGGGTCCGGTGACACAGCTTGAGAGCGCCCGTGAGCTGCGGAGGTTTGTGGTCGTGCCGCAGATTGTCACTAGTGACTACGACCTGCGAGTGAAAATTTGTGCTGAAATCGAAGTCTACGATGGAGGAACAATTAATTGAGGCAGTTCGAGGGAGAAAAATATTATACGACACGTCACATGCTGACTATTTAAAAGTCAAATTAAAATTGCTGCTTTGGGAAGAAATAGCCCAAGAAATTGGAATAAAATGTGGTAAGTTTTTATAATTTTTTAATTAATTAAGATAAATTTATTTGAAGGGTATATGGGAAAACGGTTGTTTTTTTCAATCAAAAGTGTTTCTTGAATTAGTTTACTTACAATGTATTCAATTTATTTTCGTGTAAATTTTTTTTTTTTTTTTGGACTATTGCCGATTTTTGCTCCACCCTTCATTTGTTTTAGATAACATTTTATGTACAGCAGATTTTCGGCGAAAACAAAACTGCTTTGTAGGTATATTTGTATATTTTCTATACAGATGTGTGCCATTTTGTCGGAATGATTTTATTTACGAGGAACTACCAATTAGTTACGTTCCCCTTTAACATGCTTTTCCGTTCGGAGGTAGGTATTAAAATTTTTCCGAAATAAACTGAGTATCTAACCAGAATTTGAAAAGTAACTTTAATTTAAATATAAATGACTGAGAAAAGAAAAGGTGTTACAACATTAAAAAATAAGCTTAAAAAGTATTATATTTATTAAAAATTATAAATGTATTATGCTTTAAAGATTAATTTTTTATATTCTAATTACAATACATTCTCAGTACTTTCCATTTAACACGCAATCTCTCTGCCAAGGAACTGAACCTCCGGGTGAATTAAAGTACTCCGTGAACTTTTTACGAATCCAAAACGCTGGAGATCCACTTCGTGCATTGGTTTGATGCAGTGGACGTAATTGGAACTGTGGCAAATCCTGTTCGGGGATATCACCTCCAGTTTGCACTACTGCAGAATTTCTCAAATAGTTGTGCAGTACGCAAGATGCTTTTACAATTTTCACAACAGTGCTTACTTTACATTCAAAAGGTGAACGAAAAACACGAAAACGTCTTTCTTTTCTTCAGATAATTGCTTTTTGGAAGCTTTTCACGAAGTAATGTTAAAATTACTTGGTCTTCCGAGTTCATCGGAATCAGATTCCGAACTTAGTAATGATTGTATATACATTGCCATCGCGCACATTTTGTTAAACACCCTCACTGGCACGCAGCTGAGACGGAACTGCCTCCCAACTTTCGCTCTCCCTGCGCGCAGTTCATTGAATCCTGCTTCCCTGTTTCACCCAGCGTCAGTGTTGCCAACCTTTTCAAAGCGCCTCCCCCTAGCGCCATCTCGAAATCCCCCTGTTTCCCCCTAACACCAACTTGAGATCCCCTAGACCTTCCTAAAAGAAATTCTGGTCCCAAATAGGCATCCTGTTTGAGAGATAAATTGAAATAAATAAAAAATACACACTTACATAATGAAATGGAGGTTTATTTATATTTGACATATGTATGGAACTTATAATCTAATATAAAAACGCGTCTCGATTGTACATTACTGTCGATTTTTCTAATTTTAAATTTCATCGATGTCAGGATAATTATAGAGTATTTCATCAAAGACTGTTGTGAAGGATCCATAATTTGGACATTTTAAACTCCTTCCAACGTTATAGCCATTTTGTTCTTCCAACACGATTACGGGGCATAAATCGGCCATCCTGGTCACGGCACCAATATATGTTATGAGGGGTACCAGAGATACCCCTTTGCGTTGTGTAAATTTAGGGAGGTGAACTCCAAAGGGAACTATGCGTTTATAAATAAAAATAACAACATTTATTATACAATATTTTACAAGAAAAGGTCGGGTTTACATATTATATTTAAGATCTTGGCTATACATATTTTTAACCGAATTAGGGCATACTTCATCCGCTTCCTGCGGCATAACCATTACGGGTCGAGTGAAATAAAAGTCTCGTAATCTCTCAGAAGGCATGAGCACTATTTAGAGGGGGAATTTATGACCAACCTGGGGAGTTTTGATGAAACAGCAGAGCATGGCATCGTTGAGGCACTTCTACAGGAGGAGGCTTTAGGCATCGGGCAGAAATTCATGTGGCTCTTCACTGGCGGAGGCAACAGGATTCGGCGCTGGCGGTTGAAGACGGGTATCTCGCCATTTTACGGGGGCGTCTTTTCTTCCCAGGCTCACTTCGCAGCTCGCTACCTCAAAACGCTCTCTCGCTCTCCCTCCGAACGTCGTTTTCTCCCACACTCGGGGCTTCTACATTCTTCATTATAACCCCTCCCCAGGTTAGTTATTCACGTAAATTTATTGCCTCTTCGAGTTTTTTATTCGAGGGCAGGATGCTCTGACATTCCCATGGTTGACCCACGTGGTACGCTTATTTCCAAGAAAATTGGAAGTCCGTTGAATTTCCTGGAATTTCTTTCCTCCGTCTTGAGGAATTCAGGGGGTGCGATGTTTCTTGGAAAATTGGTGCAGTTCCAATATGGCCGATTTACGAGGTAGCGAGCTGCGAAGTGAGCCTGGGAAGAAAAGACGCCCCCGTAAAATAGCGAGATACCCGTCTTCAACCGCCAGCGCCGAATCCTGTTGCCTCCGCCAGTGAAGAGCCACATGAATTTCTGCCCGATGCCTAAAGCCTCCTCCTGTAGAAGTGCCTCAACGATGCCATGCTCTGCTGTTTCATCAAAACTCCCCAGGTTGGTCATAAATTCCCCCTCTAAATAGTGCTCATGCCTTCTGAGAGATTACGAGACTTTTATTTCACTCGACCCGCAATGGTTATGCCGCAGGAAGCGGATGAAGTATGCCCTAATTCGGTTAAAAATATGTATAGCCAAGATCTTAAATATAATATGTAAACCCGACCTTTTCTTGTAAAATATTGTATAATAAATGTTGTTATTTTTATTTATAAACGCATAGTTCCCTTTGGAGTTCACCTCCCTAAATTTACACAACGCAAAGGGGTATCTCTGGTACCCCTCATAACAAAGACATCCGCCTGGCTCTCTTTTTGTGCTTTACTATTGCCTGCATTTTTAAAGTCATATATATTGACGTTGAACAATTTGAGCATACGGATGGAAGGAACGAATTTGACACATGAACCGCAGTTCTTTTGTAGAGTAAACCTCACCATCATAATAATTTGAAGTACTTCGAGGTACAACTTATTCCGTAAATTATTTTTAATTACTTTGTATGTCGAAAATGTACGTTCGACACTTGCGGTTGAAATTGGTAGTGTTATTAGCGCCACTGAAAATTTAGCGATATTTTCAAATCGCTTTTTCCCCGTAGAATCACAATCTTCAAATACTTCTGAATAAAATTCAACAAAATTAGCTACATTTGACCACGATTTATTTTGCAATTGATTCCATTCTGACTCTACATCACTTTTATTGCCGTATAAGTGAGTTCGATGGAATTTCATAAAAATGTCATTGAGACTGGGTTTCACTTGAGATAATGCAACTTTAGGATGAAGATTGGACATCGTTCTCAGAACAGAAAAGTTATCTGGTAATCGTTTTTGAATTTCTTGAGAGAAAGTACACAGAAATTTCTTAAATCTCTCTTTCACATCTAATAATTCTTTCTCCTTGATATTTTGTGCAATAGAATGAAACTCAAAGCCAAAATATATCGCTGATGTATGCATTAGATGGGACTGAAAATCAAAATCCGCTAATTCGCTGTCACCCAATTTCTGTAGACTAGATGGCACAATGAGTTTTTGAAGCAAGCGTTTGAACATCAGAAATAGGTCTTCCAGCAATTTAATAGGTTCCACGTGATCGCTTTGGAAAAGTAAATTCAATCGGGTTATACTTTTTAGTTCAAATTTAAAAAAAAAAAAAAAAAAAAAAAAAAAAAAAAAGCTTTGAATGGTAATATTTTCATAATGTCGTGCAATTGTTCAGCCATATAAGAGCTGCCTTCCGATTTAGCAATTGAAAATAGCAGTTCTAATTCTTCCCACTGATCTAGTATTGTGTTAATAGCCTCGGATCGTGCAAGCCAACGAGTCCCACTAAGACCTTGGATTTTTTTTCTTTCCGTTACCATTTATGGTTTCGTACAGCAACTTATATTTTTCCAACCGTTTAGGGCTGTAAGAAAACCAATTGTGCTGTTTTCGTACCAGAAATTCGAATTGGCGAGGCAATGTCTCCGCTGCACACAAATGGAGCGAATGACAAACACATTTCATGACGACTACGGCGCTTATCTCGCTTTTAAACAAAGCAGTGACTGAATTATGTTTGCCAACCATGACATTCGCTCCATGGACGCCGATCCCGACCATGTTTTCAACCCTCAAACCATCTTGTTCTAATTGAACTTTAATGGCACTGTGCACTGTTTTTGCATCAGCATCGATTATTTTATTTAATCTGTACAAGGTTGTGATAACTTGTCTTTTCTTCACCGAAAAATACCGAATTTATCTTTATAATAATTATATTCGAATGAAATATGTAGAATTTCCGGAAAGACCACAAAAGAGAAAAACTGAAAAACACAGTAAAAGTAACACAAAACAGTCGCCACTTGCTATGACCCGCGTGTCGTGATTGCCGCGCAAAATGATAAAATTTGTTGACGGTTGTATTTTGACTGTTTATTTTATTTCGTTTTAATGAGAAAAAGTGGCAGTAAACTTGAAATTAACCCGATTAAAATTGAACTGAAGAGTTAATTTCTAATATTCTTTTAATGAACTTTAAATCTACACTCCTAAAAACACCCATAAAAAAAGTCCTCCATAGAGAATTCCTCTAAAAAAAGGGAACTTCTAAAAAATGAGCCAAAAATGTACCCCCTAGAAAATGCCCCTAAAAAAATTTTCCCCCCTCAAAATACCCCTAACAAAATGTGGACCCTAAAAACACCCCTTTTCATCTAATTTACCCCCAAATTTAGGGGCAAAACCCCCAAGTTGGCAACACTGCCCAGCGTCGCCTCACCTCACTAAGCTGCGTCTCAACTTACGCCCGGCCTAAGAACTTTACTTTAACCGCCGAGAACTGTATTTTAGGTTTTGCTTCTGTGCGCCTGCGCGCGGGCATCCGTTCTCTCGGAATTGTTTGTGGCTCAGGATGTCGCCGGAATTCGCTCTTCGCTCTGAAAGAGCAGTTTGTAGTGCGACTCATTGGTGCGACTCATATTGGTCTCCATTTGGGAGATCAAAATTGTTCGTAATAAAATGATTTAAAATATCAACTCAGCCCAGTCTTTTTTGTTTCGAGGTGGATAATTCCACAACCAGCGATCCTTTAATAAGGAACGGGAACAATTATATGAGGGAAATGTGCACTCATAGCCTTCTACAACGGGAATCGAAACAAATAGGAGGTCCGAACAAGATAGATGAGAGCCTTTTTACAAAGCGCAAAAATCAAGTCGGTCGTATTCTTCCAGAACAATGGATATTTGGGGGACTGTGCAGAGAGACCAACGAGTGTTTCATCGCAAAGGTTCCCAACCGAAATGCAGCAACTCTCATGGCTGAAATTAGGAACAACATTGCAGAAGGAACTACAATTTTCTCAGACTCGTGGAAAAGTTAGGGTCTGTTCACATAGGAGTCCATTGCGTTGCGTTAAGGAAAAGATGACGTTGAGACGAAAATAAACCAATCATAGGCGTTAAAAATTTCATTGCTAATCGTTTGGAGGCATATGATTGGTTTATTTTCGTCTCAATGTCATCTTTTCCTTAACGCAACTCAACGGACTCCTATGTGAACAGGCCCTAAGGCCTGTTTATGCCTTAATTTTCTTCCATTTCCGTTCCATTTACTTTAAAGTGAATCACCGATATAATTTTGTGGATCCTGAAACTGGTGCACATACACAAAATATAGAACGATTGTGGGGTTTGACAAAATGGCGAAACAAGAAACACCGCGAACTACCCGAAAACACTTGGATTCGTATTTAAACGAATTTATGTGGCGGCGACTGCACAAGGATAATGACTTGTTTGTTTGCGCTTTAAAAGCTATCAAGGATTTTTGGTCGCCGAAGTGATTGATAATAATATATATGGTTAGATTCAAGAATAATTCAATGTGTAATTATAAAAAAATAGAGGTTTTTACTTTGTTTTGATTCTTTATGTTACGAATTATTACACTTACATTTTTTTTGTTATTATTATTATTTAATTATTATTATTTGATAAATTTAATGTGTTTAGAATGTTTATTTTGGAAATTGCTTTTCATTATGATGGCGCCAAAGGATTTTCACATTTTCGCGAGCGTTCACAGGTCGACGGAATAATCCTAAAGTACCAATTTATCGTATTATAGCTACCAATCCAAATGAGGTGAGATATATGTCATCACAGTCCAGTGGCGTAGCGAGATGGGGGGGGGGGCAAGGGGGTCTATCATGCTCCGGGCGCCACTCGCAAAGCGGCACCAAATGGTCCTTTTCACTAATTCTATATATTATATTACTATATTTTTTTTTTTTTGGGGGGGGGGGGGAGCGCCACAAAAGTATCGTGCCCCGGGCGCCAGTTATGCTCGCTACGTCTCTGTCACAGTCATCTATCTATGATGTTTGGACAAGAATTCAGTCCTACACCCGGCTTAAAGTATCTAGGTGGCGGTGAATATGTATGACATTCCTTTCAATCTTCTATATAAATATATATATATATATATATATAAATGAATATTAGTTTGTTTATGCGCTGCCGTACCGTTCATCCGATTGCGATGAAACTTGGTCAACTTATTGCTTGAACTTGCGCGAAGGTTATAGACTATTTTCATCCCGCTACGACGTTCCATTTCCGAATTATGTTAGAACAAGCAGGGCCGTTCCAACCGAGGGTTGCAGGGCACCGGGCGGCAAATCAAGGGGGGCGGCAAGTGAGACGCCCGGATAAAAAAAATTTGAAACTAATTCATTAGTAAAATAATCAATATAAAATATTTTCATTATGCTAGGTAACTATTTAGAGTTAAATATGCATTTTGCAAGTATAACTGGAAATAAACAGTAAGGTTTGGACTCAGAAGCGGAAGTGACGTTACGTCTTACATTTATCGCTTTTTCGAAGCCAGTGTGTCTACAGGACATAGCTGATCTAGTGGAATTTTTGTTTATTCGGCACATGCCGGATGTGATGAGGTTTGCGCACGAAAAATGTTGAAACAAGGTTATTCTGGGAGATTTTGTCTTAGGGTGAGGTCATGTCAGACCAACTGCATTCCCGTTATGTTATTTTTATTGTGATTTCGTTTTGTAACTCTGTGTGTCTATATATAATCCAATGTGTTTGATTAAATTCAGCCTTCGTTTTTATTTGGTGAAGCAAGAATGCCTATATTTTAATGATAATTTAATTCGGCCATGGAGAAATTTCAATAAACAAAACCACATTGGTTTTAAAAGCGCTACTCCACGTCGCAACCAGTTGGGAAATACATTGTTCGTTTTTGTTTTAACACGTTTGAACCCATCATCCCATCAAATCGCGTCGCATCGCCGGCATCGCGTTGGTACGGGCGGTTTTTGTCAGGTTGCAGGAAAATACTCGTTTAAATAAAAAATCAAAGCAAAATAAATCAGTTAAATAATAAATCAAAGCAAATAGAAATTAGGGAGCATTTTTGGGGATTTATTTCAATATCAGATTTGACAGGACAGGGTTTAACTAATTTTTTATTAGAATTTTTGGAGACTCACAACATTTGTTTGGGGGATTTAAGGGGACAGGGTTATGATAATGTTGCGAATATGAAGGGTCACGATAATGGTTTACAAAAAAAGGTTCTTGACTTAAACCCTAGAGCTTTTTATGTGCCTTGTGCGGCCCATAGTTTAAATTTAGCTGTTAATGACGTTGCAAAAGCGTCTTTAGAAATTACAAGCTTTTTTGTAATTGTACAGGAGCTATACGTTTTCTTCTCCGCATTCACTAAACGTTGGAAGGTCTTAAAAAAGAAATCCCAACGCTTAAACCCCTATCAGATACTAGATGGGAAAGCAGAATAGATACGCTAAAAGTTCTTAGATACAATCTAACAAAAAGATATGATTCTTTATATACCCTCTATTCTGAAAATACCAGAGATTCTGAATCTAGAAACATGGCAAATTCGTTACTTTTGAAAATTAAGTCGTTTAAATTTATTTGCTCCATTATTACATGGTATAACGTGTTAACAAAAAATATTATCGTAAGTAAAGCTATGTAGTAATCGGATGCTATACTACCAAATATTATTTTAATGTTAGAGCAAACCAAAACATATTTATATAATATTAGGTCAGTTAAAGGTTTTAGTGATATTTTAGAAGAGGCAAAAAATATTGCAGAAGATATCGATTGCGACCCTTCATTTCCTCTGGTTAATAATGTTAGACCCCGAACAAAAAAACGTTTATTTGACTACGAATATAAAGATGAGGCTCCAAAAAATCCAGAAGACCAATTCAAAATTAATTTTTACCTTGTAATATTGGACACTGCATTATCAAAAATAGACGAAAGGTTCGAACAAATAAAACAATATCACACAGTTTTCAATTTTCTCAACGACCTAAATAATTTCCTTAAAACAGATAAATCAAATAGGCCTACAAAATGTAAATCTGTGGAAAGTATGTTACATGATCCATTTAAAAATGAAAAAGATATTATAGCTGAAGATTTATGCAATGAAATTGACAACGTTGCATCCTTTATTTCCCCTGAAATGAACGCGTTTAGTGATTGCCATACGAATTTTTTTAACATTAGCCGTGATTGTGGCTAGCGGGGAAAGAAGCTATTCAAAACTTAAAATAATAAAAAATTATTTGAGATCAACAATAGGACAAGAAAGGCTTTCAGACTTATCTATTATTAGCATCGAAAAGGACATTTCGGAAGATATATGTAACAGATATTATAACAGAATTTGCATTAAAAAAGGCAAGAAAAGCAAAGATTTTTAAAGTTTTTTGACTGTCTTATTAAGTATATGTATTAATAGATATGTGCTGTATGTATTTAATATAACGCATTCATTTGGTTATTATATCAATACATTAATAATTATTAAGTTAGGTTGTAAAATTAAAAAAATAAACTGAATTTATAATATTTTTTGTAATTCGTTGTTTTATTTAAGGTAAAAACATTTCAGAGAAATTTCAATTAATCCATACGGTATGAGGGGGGAGGGGCGGCAAAATTATTCTCGCACACGGGCGGCAGCTACCCTAGGAACGGCCCTGAGAACAAGTTTGCGCGGTATCAACGGATTATTTTTGTTCAAAGCATGAAGCTCTGTAGCTTCATGGTTCAAAGCCACTGTAACATTTCATTGTTGCCAATTAAATTATAACATTTCCGTAAAAATAAATAGACATGAATTAAAAACGTGATTTATTCATATATTGGCGCATGCAAGAATGAATTTGATATATTATTTTTATGTACGTGGCAACGCCGGAATATTTCTTTTTAAAAATGAAAATATAAAGATGGAAAGTCATTCATTTTCAATGAATGTGTTATCTATCCATTTCATGAATTGAAACTATCCCAAGCTACCTGTTGAAACTCAAATATACTGAAGGACACGTTCACTTAGCTACAAACACGTGCGTTTAGCCTTGACGCGATGATTTATATAACTGAAGTGACATTGAAACATAGCAGATGATTTAGTTTTGAGAAAGAATTACAATCATGAAATACGTGTGTATTATAATTAAGAAAGTCTGCAAGTGGCATTGAAACGCAGCAGACGATTTAGTTTTGAGAAAGAATTCCGAGCATGAAATACGTGTATATACATTTTCTATAATAATTACCAGATTTGCTGTGTTTTAATATTGAATGTGATCTCAATCCATTCAAACATTATTGATTCTTTTTCTATAATAATAAATCGATTCAAACGTTATTGACTAGCTGTAAATTAATGCTTTAAAATGCTCAAAAAGAGGAGAGCAACTTTTAATCCTGCAGAAGTAAAGGCAAAATGTCAAAGATTGTTGAGAAATGAGCAGTGTGATGGGGAAAAAAACAGAAGAGCGCGAAGCCAACAGAATTCGAAATGCAGTTAGACCATGGGTGTCTAAACTATGACCGTTTGAAGGCCACATTGCAAAAAAAAAAATTTGCTGGGCCACACAATATTTTTTCAACAAATTGAAATAAAAATTAACTCTATGTAGTTTTATTAAAATAAATTAACTTCTTTTTATTATAATTTTTTTTAATTTGAATTAGATATGTATAGGTACATATTTATTTTAAATTTGTAAAAGTTTCGTTTAATTTAGTTTGGATTTCATAAAGATGGAAAAAATTCAAATTAATGAGATGGTTGAATTTGCTTTTGTTGAACAAGCAAATCGATATCGGGTTCAATAGACAATGTTGCAATTCTTAATGCATTTTCAAAATGTTTGTCAGTGATCTTTGTCCTATTTTTGTTTTTTGTATTCTTCATTCTTGAAAATAATTGTTCACAAATATAGGTACTGCCAAAAGCTGAAGACATTAATAAAGCATGATTGTGAAAATTAGGATATTTATCGCGGGGTAGGTGATCTTCATAAAACTCCAGTAAAGAAACATTCTTAAATTTTTCTTTCAGTTGAATGTCACTTTGCAGTTCAATGCATTCCATTTGAAGATTTGAAGGTAATTTATTTATTTATAGAGAAAATGGGGTAGGAAATATGTTGAAATACTTTTCATTTTTTCGAAAATCTTAAAATCTGCTTTCAAACTCTTGAATTAAATCAAAAATTAATGCCGCATATTTTGCATATTTTATGCAACTCACAGGTTTATGTGCAGCCAAAGTACTGAAATGTGTCAAATCTTTTACTTTTATTTGATTGTGCCAAAATTTCAACTTTCTTTCAAACGCTGTTATTGTTTCGAACATATTATTAATAAATTGATTTTCCCTTGAAGTCTCAAATTTAAATCATTCAAATGTTCTGTTAAGTCTACTAAAAAAAGCTAAATCTAAAACCCAATCTTCATATTCTGTCACAGGTTTCCCGTTTGTTTCCATAAATATTTTTATTTCAGTTCTTAAATCGTAAAATCTTTTGAGCATTTTCCCCTTGAGTGATCTTCTGTATAATAAACTAGCTGAAAACCCGCGCTTCGCTACGGAGTACATTGAAATTAAATACAACGGTCAACGTATGCAATTTATGCCAAAAAATAAATATATATATTTATAATAAATGCGATGAGCAATGTATACAATTGATGTAAAATATATATCTATCTATATATATATATATTTATAAAAAAATCGTAAGGGATATGCATTTTTTTTTGGATAATATCCAATCGTCTGCTGCATTAGAAAGAGAAAAATATTTTTGTCTATTTAGTTGTTACGCACGTGACGATAAATTTATTGAAAGTACCAGAAAAAGAAATCACGTGATCAGCATTTAATAAATTCTAAAAATTAATCTTTAAAAATTCACCAAAAATTAGGAAATGGAGGTAAAAATTCGAAAAAAATTTCATTTTGAAGGAATTTTTATGATCTTTCTCGTGATATAAATTTTATAACCCTCAATGTATTATTTTAAATGCAAACGTAAAAAAAGTTTAAAAACAGCTTAAAAATTTAATTTTAAAAAATCTACGAAGAATTTTTGAAAAATCTTTCTTAGTGCACCCCTACACTGTTAGAAGAATCGCCATGCAAAATTTCAGCCCTTTAGGTCCAGCGGTTTGGTCTGTGCGTTGTATGTCAGTCAGTCAGTGAATGAATGAATGAGTCAGTTACGGAACTGTTTTATATATATAGATAACATCTGCAAATTCAGTGCCCATTACCTTAAGCCTTAAGAAACTCTTGAAATTGTCTATGATTAAGTCCTTTTGCTCTTATAAAGTTAATGGTTTTTATAACAACGCTTAATACACTTTCCATTTTTAAAATTTTTCCAAGGAAATTGCCCTGATGTACAATACAATGATATGCCATCAAGATCGTATTGCCGGCAGAGACGGCTTCATCATTAACCATTTTAACGAGTTCCCCATTTTTACAAACCATGGCAGGGGCTCCATCGGTTATGATAGCTGATAAATTTTTCATAGATAAGGAAAACCTTTTCATCGTCGTTTTTAATGCATCAAATAAATCTACAGACTTGGTTGTGTCTTTTAACGATACTAAAGCAACCATTTCTTCCGTGATATTATAATGTTCATCGATTCCTCTTATAAAAATTGCCAATTGTGCCGTATCAGAAGCGTCAGTGCTTTTGTCCATGGCTAACGAATAAAATTTAAAATTAGTACAATTGCTTTTTAAAGACTTTTCAACTGAATTCCCCGACTCCTCAATTCTTGTGGCTATAGTTTGGTGTAATAAACCGATTTTAGAAAAATCCACCTTTTTTTCAGGGCAAATTATGTTTGCTACGCTTTCCATACATTCTTTTATAAATTCACCTACAATAAAAGGTTTTGATTTTTTCTCTATTAAATTTGCTACGACATAACTTGCTTTTACAATGTTATTATTTTGAGTAGCTGTCTTTTTAAAAAAATTTTGTTCAGACGATAGCCCTTTTTTTAGTTCTGTGATTTTATCTTTACGGCAAATGCCGGGATATACATCGTATTTTGTGGCATGATTTTGACTATAATGTTGTTTCAAATTGTAGTCTTTAAAAACTGGCACAAAGTCCCTATAAATTAAGCAAAGTGCGTTATAATTCTCCTCAATAAAAAAGTATTTCTCCGTCAATTTTTTTTTAGGTACTGCTTGATTTTTTAATGACAATGAAACTGAGACACAAGTAGGGATGCGACATCGATGTCGATGTTTTCAAAACATCGATGTTTTGATATAAGCATCGATGTTATAAACATCGATTTATTGAAGCCGATGTTTCTTTAACATCGATGTTTTGTGCTCGATTTTTTTACGTTGTTTCGATGTTTTTTTTAAATGAAAAGTACCATAATAAATAAAAAAAATTAACCACGTAGCATAGTTTTCGCACTTATTAAATGTAAGTCTGAATTCGGAAAAGGACGAATACGAAAGAGGGAACGATACCCTAGGAACGAGACAAATGGCAATCAACAAACAATGAACGAATTAGAGCACTTGGAATGTTCTCGACACTCCAGAACCTTCCTTGGAATATTATTTTATAAATAGTATAAACACGAGAGCGGCCGTTTAAATTTTTGTTTTGTTCTGGTTTTATATAAGTTAACGTTAATGTTATTAGTAAGATGCCTCCCAAAAGTACCGTTTGGAAATATTTTTCCAAAACCTCTGACAAATTGGCGAAATGGAATATTTGCCTTAAGTCCCTCAAACTTCTGGCAATACCACGAATTTATCTGGACATTTGAAGGCAAAATATAGTGATATTTACAAAGAGTATTTTGAGTCATTAATTAAGCCCAAGGCAAAAAGTAAACCACACAATCCAGATGCTGCGGCCCCAGCCATTTCAAGCATTTCGGTGACTGAAACGGAACATAGAGAAGAAACCGTAAGTCCGTAATCCAATATTCCTAGGTTCTATCAAAAAACTTTGATAAAAAGTTTCAAAAATGTGATTTCTTTTAAAGATGGTGGAGACATGCACAGCAAAATTTTTCAAGATTTCCCGATTTCAGTCATTGAAGATGAGGGTTTTAAACACTTGTTAAAAGTAACCGTGGCCTTATATACTGTTCCATCACGAAGAACAACAGATTCAATGATAGATCAGAAGTACGAAACAGTGTCATTTATTTTAAAAGAGCGATTGAGCAATGTCTCAAATTTGTCTTACAACAGATATTTGGACGGAAACACCGATGTTCAAAAACATCGATGTTTAAAAACATCGATGGTTTTGGGGCGATGTTTTAATATTGAATATCGATGTTTTGTTGTCTATGTCGCATCCCTAGACACAAGGCACCTACTGGTACAGTAGCGTAACAGAATTCGCAGTAGAAGAGATTCGATTCAATCTCAAGTAGAGAGATCCTGAACTGTCAACTCTGAAACTCTTTCAGAAATTATTACTGATCGTGGATTGGTCCGGGATCCCTTTTATAGACTCGGAGAGCATGGAGAATTTTCTTGAACACACCGAGCTGTAGCAGACGCGCGATTGGGGCAAGTGTACGGTGGTGTGGTGCGTGACGTAGGAACTGGGCACGTGGCCATGCGCCAAGATCACGCGCAGAACGGGATTCAGCGAGAGGAAAGCCAACGGGTCGGATTGATTTGGCGAACTTTCGATGGCCCCCCTTTTCTGTGCAGGGCTCCCTTGGCAAAAAGGATTAGGAAATCAAAATACAATGCAATATACTGCATACAAATATTGTAATTCTTCAAAAAATTCGCCGTCGAGTGGATACACACATAATTCGAAACGTAAATTCTCATGGCATACTAAGATGATTTTATTTAAATTTTTATTTCAAAATAAATGTCAACGAATCGATTATATATGAAAAATATTGCAAACATTTATTTTTTTAATAAAAATGTGTAAATTTAAATTCATAATTTGCGTTTGGGCCGCATTTTAAAAGCTTTTGGGCCGCACTTTAGACAAGCATGAGTTAGACGAACACAAAAATCTGAAGAAGAAACATTCCCAAGAGCTCGAAGGCAACAGATTTCGAATTGTAGTGATCCGTAGCAGTGAGACTGATGAAGAAACTTTTAACGCGTCGAACATACGATCGTCTTCGAGCTTCAACATCGAAAGGAGATAAAAGCGATGAACAACGACAGCACCGACAACAAACTAAGGGCCTGTTCACATAGGAGTCCGGTAGCGGAGCGTTAAAGTATTGAAATATATTTAAGCAATGACAAACCTCCAAACGATTAGCAACGAAATTTTTAACGCCTATGATTGGTTTATTTTCGTCTCAACGTCATCTTTCCTTTAACGCTCCGCTACCGGACTCCTAAGGGCCTGTTCACATAGGAATGCTATTTGCTACCACAAAAGAATTTTAGCGAAAACTTTAGAACATCATAACATGAGGCTAATCATTGAAAAAAAATAATAACAGAAACTGAATCCCGAGCGAAGCCGGGTAAGGGCCTGTTCACATAGGAGTCCGTTGCGTTGCGTTAAGTAAAAGATGACGTTGAGACGAAAATAAACCAATCATAGGTCTCCAAACGATTAGCAATGAAATTTTTAACGCTGTGGCATCGGCTGTTCAGCCAATCACAGCAGCCCATGCTCGCACATGCAGTTGAAGTAATGCCAGCCATAGCTCGAACTTCGAACTACAGTCTAGTTGGACACTGAACCTTTTCACTGTTCGTACAACTCTCGTACGTGACACACGTGTGAGTTCCGATGGAACATTTGGTAAAATCGATGTAACGCTACGATGCCTGTAGCCGAGTTTTTGATATGTGAAGTATAATGTCAACGGTTTTACGATTTTGTTATAATTAAAGTTTTTGTTAATTATGATTGTTTAATCTTTACGACAACTACACTTCTCCAAAATGGTGACCCTTGTGAAGAACTTCGTTTTTTTTTCCGGCATCTTAATGTTACGTCCCACGTGCGAACAGGAATCTACTTACATCCTCGCAGCGGCCAGCGAGTATTCTTATTTGGATGTGCAGAAGCTGCGTATGCAGACGACTTATGCATTTTAAAAGCTTATTTCGCTGAAATATTTTTTTTTTCTTTCCACGCCGAATTTCTAAAAATTCTCGACCACGTGTTCCTTTGTTTTCCGACGACGAGTGATTTTCTCCGGAGCACGTGACAACGACGAAGCAGAAGATTGTGTGTGCGGTGCTAACTAGCTCGAAATCTCGCTTGTGGTGCTATATTGCACGAAGATTGTGTGTGGTGCTATATTGCACGAAGATTGTGTGTGGTGCTTCATAGCACGAAGAAATTGTGAATTTTCACTTTTATTGTGTTGTGTGTTCTATCGATTCTCGGTAATTATTTGGATATACTCTATGTTCACGTCTTCTCATCGCTCCTCATGGTAAGCCCTTTCCATTTATTTCTATCACCTAAGAATGTTGTTCTGCCAAAGAAAAAACTTTCAAACTAGCAACGAACTGAAAATTTGACTTTTTAATGACAATCTTTTTAAACATGCCGTTTCCTTCTACATACTAGCCGCATCGCCATTACTGTGCAAAGTGTAATTTTTCGTAATATTGTGTTTCATTTATGTATTTTACTGATAATTCATTTTAGTATCATATTTTACTCATCTTTTAAAGTATTGTGAATTGCCATTTTCTGCTATATTTTCATTTTTATATTTTGCTCATATTAAGTATTGTGTATAGCCATTTTCGATTCTATTGAAATTCATTTCTATTGATTTTGAATATACTATCTTGTATTGTTCACATCTGGCATGGCACTACCCCCGAACTGGCACGCGTCGCAGTTAAACCTGTCGCATTCTGGCCGAAAGACCCTGAAACCTGGTTTCTTCAGCTTGAAGCTCAATTTAGGCAAGACTTAGCAGACTCCAACTTCGGAGACACGGCTCTAAAAACTCTTTGGCTTAGTCGATTGCCCAGCCAAACGCAGGCGATTCTGGCCGTCAACTCGGAGCCACTACCTAATTTGGCCAAGATGGCTGATAAAATTCATGAGCTGTCTTTACCCACTTTCCAAGTGCAGGCTGTAAAACAAGAGGCGAACGCTAACTTAGCTCTACAGCAACAGATTGATGCCTTAACTCAACAGATTGCCCGTCTGTCTGCAGAAAAATCGCATCAACACAAGCGCTCTTATGGCAGACACTGGCGTTCTCGCTCTCGTAGCACTTCGCGCCATAGGCAGCAAAATAAGTCACAAATCTGTTTCTACCACTCGAAATTTGGTAATGAAGCCCTTAAGTGTAGACAACCATGCAACTACAAAACTCAGGGAAACTAGCTGCGCGGTCCCAGGTGGCCGCCATGGCCGACCGCAGCAATTTTCGTATTTATGTGGCCGACAATAAGAACAATATGAGATTCCTCATTGATACGGGTGCCGATGTCTCCGTCATCCCCCGTCCTAAAAATCTTAAGTCTGAAAAAGGAAAACTCACCTTATACGCAGCCAACAACTCTTCGATAGCGACGTATGGCACCAAGCTTCTCACGCTAAACTTAGGTCTCCGAAGACCCTTTGCTTGGCCATTCATTGTTGCTGATGTTTCCACTGCTATTATCGGTGTAGATTTCCTAAATCATTTCAACCTTTTGGTAGACGTCCGACGTCGCAGACTCCTCGATCTTGCCACGAACATTTCAACCCCTGGGCAGATCTCTAAAGAACCCACCGAAAGTATTTTAATGCTCACACCGACTTCCGTTTATCACAAACTTCTGTCAGACTTTCCTGAGCTCATAGGCATGTCGAGCTTGACTAAAGCCAAATCTAAAGTTGAGATTTATCACCATATACAAACAACCGGCCCTCCAGTTTTCTCCAAGCCGAGACGTCTAAGTCCGTCACTTCTTAAATCTGCGAAAGAAGAATTTCAGTTTATGTTGCAGCAGGGCATCGTCCGCCCCTCAAAAAGTCCATGGGCGAGTCCTCTCCATATGGTACTAAAAAAGTCTGGTGATTGGAGACCCTGTGGCGATTATCGACGGCTGAACGCTTCTACTGTGCCAGATCGGTATCCGGTCCCACATATTCAGGATTGCACGCAGATGCTGGCTGGAAAGAGAATTTTCTCAACACTCGACCTTACCCGTGCTTACAATCAGATTCCTGTCTTTCCGGAAGACGTGCCGAAGACAGCCGTGACTACACCCTTTGGCCTTTGGGAATTTGTTTCCATGCCATTCGGTCTGAGAAATGCCGGGCAGACTTTCCAGCGATGCATAAATAGCATCCTCCAAGACCTCGATTTCTGCATCGCCTACCTGGACGACATCCTGATATGTTCGGCCGACGAAGCAGAGCATATAACTCACCTGAAGGAGGTGTTCTCCAGATTGCAACATTTCGGCCTTACTCTAAATCCCTCAAAGTGTGTCTTCGGGATGAAGGAGGTGAAGTTCCTGGGATGTCTTATCACAGCAGACGGCGTCCGTCCACTTCCAGAGAAAGTGGAAGCCATCACTTCTTTTCCTCAGCCAAAAACGGTTGCAGAACTCAGACGCTTTCTAGCAATGCTAAATTTTTACCGACGTTTCTTGCCATCAGCAGCGCTACGCCAAGCCCCTCTGACCCACTATCTCAAGGACAGTAAGAAAAACGACAAGCGATTAATTGCCTGGTCGGATGACGCCATCCAAGCTTTCCAGAAATGCAAGGACGACTTGGCTCACGCTGCCACCTTGGCATATCATGCAGAGCAAGACAAGCTTTCTCTCGTTGCCGACGCCTCAGACACAGCCATTGGCGCTGTCCTGCAGGCTGAGACTCTCGAAGGCATCAGACCTCTCGCTTTCTTCTCGCGAAAGCTAGCCTCACCAGAATTGCGCTACAGCACGTATGATCGCGAACTCTTAGCTATCTACGCTGCCGTCAAACATTTTCGACCTTTTCTCGAGGGCAGAGAATTTAAAATCCTAACTGATCACAAACCACTGACCTTCGCTTTTACGAAAAACTCCAACCTCTCTCCTAGACAACTCAGACAGTTGGACCTGATTGCTCAATTTTCGACGGATATCGTGCATTTAAAAGGCCTCGACAACGTTGTTGCTGACAGCTTGTCACGCATCAACGACATTACCGCACCTTCCGACATCGATTTTTCTTCTCTGGCAGAAGCACAGAAAATAGACGACGAATTGCTGACAATCTTGGAAAACCCGAAAGTCAGTGGCCTCAAACTACGGCCCCTGAAGGTTGATGGACAGTCGGACATAATTTGCGATACCTCGCAGGGAACAATTCGCCCATTTTTGCCAAAATCCTTTCGGCATCGAGTGTTCCAGAAACTTCACAATTTGGCACATCCTGGAATCCGCGCCACGAAGAATCTGATCCAGCAGCGGTACGTTTGGCCTGCAATGCTCACCGACATCACCGAATGGACCCGTGCATGCATTCCATGTCAAAGATCGAAAGTGCTGAGACATACTAAGAGCCCACCCCAACCCTTCCTAGTGCCAGAAAAACGGTTCGATCACGTTCACCTCGATCTGGTCGGTCCACTGCCTCAATCTGAAGGTTCTACCTATCTGTTAACCTGTATTGACAGATTTACCCGTTGGCCTGAAGCGTTTCCCATTCCGGATATGTCCGCTGAAACTGTGGCTCACACGTTTCTCTCAGGCTGGATTGCACGTTTTGGAGTCCCTTCCACCATCACAACGGACCAAGGAAGACAGTTCCAATCTTCATTGTTCTCCTCACTGTCGACCTTGCTAGGCTTCAAACAAATCCGAACAACACCATACCATCCTGCCAGCAACGGTCTCGTAGAACGTTTCCATCGCTCTTTAAAACAAGCTCTACGATGTAAAGGAAACAACCGCTGGACTGAATCTTTACCCTTAGTTCTTCTCGGACTAAGATCCGCATTCAAGCCAGACCTCCAATGCACCACTGCCGAACTGGTATACGGGTCGACAATTCGTATGCCAGCCGAATTTTTTGTGCCATCTACTGAAACCGACATTGGTACGGCAGAATTTTTGCAACGACTCCGAAAACAAATGCAAGACCTATCGCCAGTGCAGACATCGGCACACGCCAACTCGAAACCCTTTGTGCACCCTGCGTTAGCGACCTGCACACATGTGTTCGTCCGTCATGATGCGGTACGGAAACCTCTCCAACCGCCATACGACGGACCATACCAAATTCTCGACCGTACCACAAAACATTTCAGCCTAATGGTGAACGGAAAAAAGACGGTCATCAACATTGATCGCCTAAAACCAGCGTTCACAGAACTTGAAACCGTGTCCACTTCGACAGGTAAAGTCACACCTTCATCGGCTTCAAGACAGTCGCAAGGGGAATCTCCTCCCAAACCTGTGGCTACGCCTACACCAGTTACTGTGACGCGTGCCGGAAGAAAGGTCAGATTCAACCCCAGGTTCCTTTAAGTCTCGTACCTTTGGTACTTGGGGGGGGGAGTACTGTGGCATCGGCTGTTCAGCCAATCACAGCAGCCCATGCTCGCACATGCAGTTGAAGTAATGCCAGCCATAGCTCGAACTTCGAACTACAGTCTAGTTGGACACTGAACCTTTTCACTGTTCGTACAACTCTCGTACGTGACACACGTGTGAGTTCCGATGGAACATTTGGTAAAATCGATGTAACGCTACGATGCCTGTAGCCGAGTTTTTGATATGTGAAGTATAATGTCAACGGTTTTACGATTTTGTTATAATTAAAGTTTTTGTTAATTATGATTGTTTAATCTTTACGACAACTACACTTCCCCAAAACGCCTATGATTGGTTTATTTTCGTCTCAACGTCATCTTTTCCTTAACGCAACGCATAGGACTCCTATGTGAACAGGCGCTAATACATCTAGTTTTACTATAAAATAAAGGGTGATTTTTTTCCCCCCTATAATGTTAAAGAGCATTTGGGGTCTTAAAACTTTAAATTTTTGGCAACACTCCATGGTCTCAAAGATACAAAGAGTTAAGTGGCAACACTACTACGATGATGCAACAGATTCGCGGTGATTTTAAGTGAAACCACGAGGGTAGAGAACTGACAAGAGAGAATCTTATTGATGAAAAAGAAAAAGCTTCGCGGAGAGTATACACACAAACAATGGATGATTATAAATCGCAATTAAATCCAGAACAATTATCAGCTGTAACTACTGTTGAAGGACCGGTTTTGATAGTTGCCGGTGCTGGAACGGGGAAAACGAGAACTATCACATCAAGAATAGCACACATTCTTCATGAAGGTTATGCTCGCACTGATGAAATACTTGCTGTTACATTTACCAACAAGGCAGCTAATGAAATGGTTTCAAGGATATCGGATCTAACTGGCAGCAGAAAATTAGCTTGGCTTGGTACTTTTCATTCAATTGCTGCAAAAATGTTACGTATTCATGCAGAAAAGGTGGGTTTGATATCGAGCTTTGTAATCATAGATGCAGATGACCAATTAAAATTAACCAAAGATATAATGAAAGATCTATGTATTGAGAAAGATAAGTCAGTCCAACCTAAGGCTATTTTGAATGCAATTCAAAGATGGAAAGAAAAATGTTTGGAACCATCTGAAGTTATACTATCAAAAAAAGATGGACACTTAAAAAATATTGCCTTAAAAGTGTATCATCGGTATCAGGAAAGATTAACTGACCATAAGTCAGTTGATTTTGGTGATTTACTATTATATAATATTAAGCTCTTCAAATCAAATCCTGATATCCTCTTCCTGTATCAGAAAAAGTTTAAATACATTATGGTAGATGAGTATCAAGATACAAATGCAATACAGTACTTGTGGTTAAAATACCTTGCCAAACAACATTCAAACATTTGTTGTGTTGGTGATGATGACCAATCCATATATAGTTGGAGAGGAGCAGAAGTTGAAAACATTTTGAAGTTTTCTGATGACTTTAAATGTGCACAAACTGTCAAATTAGAGTGCAACTACAGATCAACGTCCCACATTCTTTCTGCAGCATGGCACATTATCAAACGCAATAAAAGTCGTTTAGAAAAAAAACTGTGGACAACAAATAACACAGGAGAAAAGATAAATCTGAAAAAACTATGTGATGAGAGAAGAGAAGCAAATTTCATAAGTGAACATATTTTAAAGTTAAACAAAGATAAGTACAAATTTAGTGACATTGCAGTACTAGTTAGAGCTACTTTTCTAACTAGGGCTTTGGAAGAATCATTTGTACAGTATTCAATACCTTATAAAATTTTATGTGGCTTAAAATTCTATGAACGTCAGGAAATTAAAGATATAATTGCATACTTGAGACTTATTGTAAATAATAATGATAATCTTGCTTTTGAAAGAATTATAAATCGGCCAAAGCGAAATATAGGACCTGTAAGTTTGAAAAAAATACAGGAATATGCTCAGGCTAATAAAATTTCTCATTTGGATGCATCAAGAGCTTTGATTGATAATGCAACATTAACTGGAAAAGCTAAAATCTCGCTAAATGATTTTTTAATGAAAATCAAAGCTTGGAAAGAATTATTAAATGATAAGCCTTTGCAAGAAGTTGTTGAAAGTCTTGTTAATGAATCAGGGTATTTTGAAATGCTTACCACAGAAGGAACAACAGGCGTACCACGAATAGAAAATTTAAGAGAACTCATTGCATCATTAGGAGGTTATGAAGATGCTACATCTTTCTTAGAACATATAAGTCTGGTGATGGATGTCGATACCATGAAAAGTGATAATAATGCTGTATATGCTATGACTCTTCATGCCTCTAAAGGACTTGAATTTCCTTGTGTCTTTTTACCAGGTTGGGAGGAAGGCATTTTTCCTAATGAAAGATGTGTTAATGAAAGTGGTCTCAAAGGTTTAGAAGAAGAAAGGAGACTAGCATATGTTGGTATAACTAGAGCAAAAGAGAAGGTAATCATTTCACATGTTGAAAGGAGGATGGGTGGATACATGTCACCATATAGGGATGTCTCTCGTTTTATACAAGAATTACCAAAAGATCATGTTCAAACGATTAAGTGAATAAAGGATTTATAATTATATTGAACTGAAATATTGTTGCTTCCTAGTGAGGTTTTTTTAAAATTAAATTTAATTTTTTTTTATCTATGTAAAGTATTAATTACTATAACTTTTCATTGAAGAAAGGTACAGTGTTTTTAACAAAATCATAATTTACTTATATTTAATTTTCCTCTATTGATGAATAATAGCTGTCATTCATCACGGAGGGAACACAGGGATACTTCCTGCTTTAAATAAGAATTAACAGTTGTTCAGTTGAATGTATTATTGATTTTGATTTTTTTTTTTTTTTTTGTGTATTGATATGTTGCTTTTGCTTGTCCTTTATAGTTTTTATCAGTTAAAGTTACAGGTTCATACTAATGGATAATTTATAAATTATTTTAAAGATAAATAATCACTACCATTTATCATGGAGTGGTACTTCCTTCTTTATATACAATAATACAAGAACATGCTCATCAGATTAAATATTTTGTTGATTTTTGCTGTGTGGACAAAAATGTTTGTTTTCTTTTTACATGATTTAATGTAGATAACCATGACTGATAAATTGAAGTTATAATATACAGTAGCTCCCAAAAGTGTTCATACACTTACGATTTTCAATGAATAGGGTCTATCTATTAATTAAAATGAATATTTCAGAATGGATATGTAATAATAAGGTCTATAATCTATTCTTAACAAAACTACATGAAATATTTTAAAAACATAGCAAAACTTTATTTTTAAGAAACCAATAATCATAAAGTAACAAACTTTATCTCACAAAAGTCATCGTACACTTGTAAAAAATCTCTACTTATTAGTAAATATTCTAATTTTTCATTAAATTAATATTTAGTAGGATATCCTTTAGCATCCACAACAGCTTTTAAACGTCTGGGAATAGATTACACTAGTTCTTTTGCAATTTCTGCATCAATGTTAATCCATTCTTCCATCATAATTATTTTTAGTTCGCTTTTCGTGTGAATGTCATGTTTTCCTACTCGAACCTCCAGTTCTCTCCAAATATGTTCTATTCGGTTTAAATCTGGCGACTGAGGTAGTGTTTTCAAAACTTGTGGACAATTATAGAGACACCGGAGGTGAACGTTGAGAGCCATGTGCTTAGGATCATTATCTTGATAAAAAAGCAAAGTTGTTTCCAATACCCAAATTTTGGGCCAACAGTTTTAATTTGTCTCTTAAAATATTTATATAAACAGCATGATTCATTATGCCATCAATAAATACCAAATTACCTAGTCCTGGTGCTGACATGCACCCCCACACAAGGATACCTCCACTGCCATGCTTAACTGTTCCTATTAAGTTCCTCATTTTTTCTTCTCCATACAATTATATGCCCATCAGAACCAAAAATGTTAAACTTGCTTTCAACGGCAAATAAGACATTATTCCAATATGTTTGGGGCTTATTTATCATTGATAGTGCGAAGGAAAGCCTAAGCTTTCTGTTTTCTCACTCACAAAAAATTTTCTATGGGCAGAACACCCATGTAATCCAGCTGCTCTGAGAACTTGTCGATCAGTTTCAGGTAAAATTGAAGGAGAAAATGTTTCATTAAATTCTGCAGAAACTTTTACAGCACTCAAACGTGGATTTTTCACAAATATTTTAATTATAAATCTCTGATCACGTATTGTTAACTTTGCCGGACGGCCTTTTCTTACCTTGTTTTTGATCCGATTTTCTTCTTTAGAGTGTTTTTTCACATACTGCACAGTAGAATGGGATAAATTAAGTAATTTAGCAATATTCCGAACTGATTTACCACTACTATGATGAAAAATAATCAATTTTCGAATGCTGTTTGTTGTTTCTTTATGACTATGAGTCATTTTTAAATAATAAATAGAATATTACGGAGTAGGCAAGCAAAAATTAAAACCAAACGATATTTTCAATGCCACTACATTTCAAAAATAAAAATAAAGCGCCAGACGATAATTTTAATTATGAATTTATCTGAAAATATTTCAGTGTATGATGACTTTTGTGAGATAAAGTTTTTGTTACTTTTTGATTACTGGTTTCTTAAAAATAAAGTTTTACTATGTTTTCAAAATATTTCATGTAGTTTTGTTAAGAATAGATTATAGATCTTATTATTAAATAACCATTCTGAAATATTCATTTTAATTAATGGATAGACCCCTATTTCATTGAAAATCTTAAGTGTACGAACACTTTTGGGAGCCACTGTATACAACAGATTGAATTTATCTGTAGCTATTTTAGAATTAGATCATAAATCCAGAAGTAACTACCTATTATTGCATGAGAAAATAATTTAACAGATGATGTGCTCTGCGTTTTAATATTTTGATTAATAAAACTCACTCTAAATCTTTATAGAATTAATATATTCTGGCTTTTTTTATTTTTCAGAATAAGAGATAAAATCTGGTAATCTCTTTAAGGTTTCAAAATTATTCTGGTATATTCAATAAAATAAGGGATAGTCATGTCATAATGCTAAAAGACCGGATTTAAAATTTCCACTTATTTTTAAACATTAATCTAATCAAAATTGGATTAAGTTGAAAAATCAGCATTTCAGTTAATTATTTTTGCCAGTATGAAAAATAGTATAATAAAACTTATAATTAAATTTATAGTAAGATTTAGATGTTATGTTGTTAAGCATTTTTAAGATATGTTTATTTCAGATTTTATATGTATTTAAAAAAATATGCTTAAGCTTTATTCAAGGTTTTACTGTAAGTCTTTAGTGAAAATACTAATAAAATTTTATTTGTTATGTTTACTTCTACAAAAACTAAAGAATAAGAGATAACACATGAAAATATTCTTGATACACTCATTAAAATGTATGAAATGATCTACAAGTAATTCAAAGGGGAGAAAAAAGGATCAGTTAAAATTTAGCTCATTAAACATTTATTTTTAGAAATATGGTGCAAATTATCATTCTGTTAAATGCTGAGTATTCTGTATTACTAAACATACAAAATATAATTACAGAATCTTGTTTTGTAAAAAAGTGTATTACATATTGCATCTATATAAAAAATCATTTTTTATTATTACTGGTGACATCTTTTTTTCTCTGATTTTTTAAATTCAATCTCCTTTGCACAGATATAAAATGAGAATTTAGGTATAAAATATAGAACGGTCAAAGGGGAAAACCAGAAATCTTAACCTCTGAATGTTATGCTAATTGCTGTGTTAAGTTTAAGCCATGCTGATGTCTGTCAAAATGTACTACAAAGTTAATATGTAACCCATACAAAAGTGAGGCTGAGTAAAATAATGATGTGTGTGTAGTAAATTAAATTGAGTAAATGCCAAGTTTAATTTTTAATGCTAAGTAATGTAAGTTAATGTAAGCTGGTGGCGTAAGAAAAGAAAAAAAATTTGGTTGGCTGGTTTAAGAGTAAAACGTAAAATTGTAAAAAGTAATTATATTCTCTCTGACTCCTTTTTTCTGGCCCTGGTAAAAATATCTTTCTTTAGAAAAGCTTCCTTATCTGTTCCCGTGCCGTAACCTGATACCTCCAGGCCTTCAGTTTTCGAGGGGCGCGACGGACGGGGCCAGCGATGTTTTTCGCAGGCAAAAGGAATGTAGAGCGCCTTTACTGATTACACCTACGCGCATGAATACAGTGCGTCAGCGGTGCAAGTGGTAGTGCCAATTATGTTTGAAATTAAAGCGTGCTGAAATAACAAAAATGATGCAAGAAATAATTAATACACGAACCAACAGTGTGATATGAAGTGGTTTCGGTGTGCCTGAGGTGGTTTGGCGTTTTGAAACAACGGCGCCAGATAGCACTATTTAACCCGAGCCAGGCAGGGCCTTTTTATCGCATGGGCAAATCGGGACTTTGCCCAGGGCCCCTAATGCTAGGGGCCCCAAAAACCCCTTGGCGTATGCACCTAGTACTTCAAATAGTATGTATTTTTATAAATGTCCGTAAAGGGGGGCCCCCAAATAGCATCTGCCCAGGGGCCCCCAGTGTTCATAATCGGGCCCTGGAGCCAGGGGCTCCCGGGTCGCAGGTTTTTTGAGGAGAGAAGGCACGGCGGTTCGTTGTTTCGATTCTGAAGGGGAAAAATTATTCTGTTTTTTCGGCTCTCATCGCAGGGGGTTGACTCTGACTTCTACCTACCCAACGCCTATCTCCATGCTGCCTGATGGAACTCTGTAGACCTCCGATGGACGAGATGGCCAGTACTTCAATGATGGGGCCTAAGTAAAATTTCCTATGGGACAGACCTCGTTTTCTCTCCCCTCTTTCTTTTCCAGGGGCTATCCTATCTTGCCCTTCCTTTCCTGTTTTATTATTTTTTTTTAGTTTAACCTGCAGCGCTGTGGTAAGTTAAAAAAAAAATTTTTTTTATTCGCGGAGCTCCTTCTAAGATAGTTAATTATGCGCCAGCCAGCCTAAATGTAAATGTGTAAGAATAAGGTTTATATATTTATGTGGGTAATGTAACTCACAGTTTATTTGTATTGGAATAATGTTCATACGTGCTAGACTTGTTTAAATTAGCAACTACCCAAAATATGAAAAAAAAAAAGAGAAAACTAAGAGGCAATGTATATATTGATAGTGTACTGGTTATAAGATAATTTAATAAATTGTTCTTGCCTCCATTTTTTTTTTTTTTTTTTTTTTTTTGTTGCCTGAGTTTTGCGTTATGTTTTTCTTGACATTTATCACCATTTTGGTTTAGTTTTTTTTATTATGGTTGAAATGAAAATAATTTAATCCACTATACGGTCCTACTTAAATGTAATGATGGTATTCCTTTAACATTCGGAACAATGGTACCTAGTGACCATTCCGAGAATTATTATAGAAAACTTAATTATAACCAGGTTGCTGTAACCCTTAAGACTCATACGAATAAGAATAATAAGAGTGGTACAATAACACTTAAAAGTTATAACAAAGGTGTAGTAACACAAATAATGACTATAACATGAAGGTGCCACATGACTGCTATTGAGTTTAGGATAGAAGGATGCTTTTTGTGAGTTTTCAAGCTTAAAAGCTATGCATTGGATATCTCTCTCTCATATATTCACACAGCAGCATTAAACAGGCTTTACTCATATGAACTCTTCAGAATAACATAGAAGTGAAAATATGAGAAAAGCAGCATTTGTGAACATGAAAACATATAGCAGTTTCCTATACAGATGGATATATTTATTAGACACATTTTTCTGCACAATATCCAGTGTTAATGTATTCAAAATTTAATGGATTCAAATTTTTAAAAAAAAAAAAACAATTAGATTGGCTAAGATTCCTTATTGACCCGGTTTCTCGCCAAGATGATTTCGTGCCAATCCTTGTGGAGCACCTTGTTCTCTCAGCTCGGAAAATCTGTTTCGATGAGCTATGTCACAAGGGTTGCTGTAATAGTAAGGCTAGACGGTTCAGAAGGGCAAAATTCAGTGCACAAATTTTTTTTTCTGCTGTATTTGCTGCTTGACTACAATTTGATTACCTTTATTTAACTCGTGATTGGTAACTAAACTATTTTCTCATGTCATTTTTATAGTTTTTATATTTTATTTGAGCTAAATATATTTATACATAGCATATTTATACATATACAAAAAGCTTACTATATTAATATATAATGTATTTACATTAAATTAAAATAGATTCCCCAAATTTTTTGCACGTAATTTGCATGATTTTTTTAATCTGATTTTCTTTAGTTTATATATTTATTTTTGCTTAATATATATATATATAGATAGCATATTTATGCATATATATAGCATAATATATTATATAATATATTTGTATTAAATTACAATAGAATGGTATTAGATTGGTATAATAGACTAGAATTAGATTGGTAAATTAAAATTTATTTTTACTCCATTTGTAGTGATTAAGTTTGTCAATTGAATATTATTTTAGAAAATTATTTTTACTTTGTAAAAAATTCTTAATTTTTTAAAATTTATTAAATTAAACTTAATAGTTATGTTGCCCATTAGCAGTATTGTTTCTAAATACAGTACAACCTCCAAAATCCGGAATCGTTCAGGACACGGCAATTCCGGATTTGGGAATTTTCCAGATTTGAGAGGTTTTTAAATAACACTACAAAATTTTAGAAGAAAAAAATAAACACACTAAGAAAAAAAAAAAAAAAAGGTTTAGTAATTATTAAATAAACCTAAATACAGAACATATAATTACACTAGCTGAAAACCCGCACTTCGCTGCGGAGTACATTCAAATTAAGTACAACGGTCGATGTATGCAATTAATGCTAAAAAAAATATATATATATACAGTGGCTCCCAAAAGTGTTCATACACTTACGAATTTCAATGAAATAGGGGTCTATCCATTAATTAAAATGAATATTTCAGAATGGGTATTTAATAACAAGATCTATAATCTATTCTTAACAAAACTACATGAAATATTTTGAAAACATAGTAAAACTTTATTTTTAAGAAACCAGTAATCAAAAAGTAACAAAAACTTTATCTCACAAAAGTCATCGTACACTGAAATATTTTCGGATAAATTCATAATTAAAATTATCGTCTGGCGCTTTATTTTTATTTTTGAATTGTGGTGACATTTAAAATATCGTTTGGCTTTCATTTTTGCTTGCCTACTCCATAATATTCTATTTATTATTTAAAAATGGCTCGTAGTCGTAAAGAAACGACAAACAGCATTCGATAATTGATTATTTTTCATCATAGTAGTGGTAAATCAGTTCAGAATATTGCTAAATTACTTAATTTATCCCATTCTACTGTGCAGTATGTGAAAAAACGCTTTAAAGAAGAAAATTGGATCGAAAACAAGGTAAGAAAAGGCCGTTCGGCAAAGTTAACAAAATGTGATCAGAGATTTATAATTTGAAAATTTGTGAAAAATTCACGTTTGAGTACTGTAAAAGTTTCTGCAGAATTCAATGAAACATTTTCTACTTCAATTTCACCTGAAATTTTTTGAAGAGTTCTCAGAACAGCTAGATTACATGGGCGTTCTGCCCATAGAAATTTTTTTGTGAGTGAGAAAAACAGAAAGTTTAGACTTCCTTCGCACTATCAATGATTAATAAGCCCCAAACCTATTGGAATAATGTTTTATTTGCCGATGAACATTTTTGGTGCTGATGGGCGTATAATTGTATGGAGAAGAAAAAAATGAGGAACTATGCCGGTGGAGGTATCCTTGTGTGGCGGTGAATGTCAGCATGAGGACTAGGAAATTTGGTATTTATTGATGGTATAATGAATCATGCTGTTTTTATAAATATTTTAAGAGACAATTTAAAATTATCAGCTCAAAATTTGGGTATTGGAAACAACTTTGTTTTTTTATCAAGATAACGATCCTAAGCACACGGCTCTCAACGTTCGCATCTGGTGTCTCTATAATTGTCCACAAGTTTTGAAAACACCATCTCAATCGCCAGATTAAAACCCAATAGAACATATTTGGAGAGAACTGGAGGTTCGAGTACGAAAACACGACATTCACACGAAAAGCGAACTAAAAACAATTATGATGGAAGAATGGATGAACATTCATGCAAAAATTACAAAAGAACTAAAGCAATCTATTCCCAGACGTTTAAAAGCTGTTGTGGATGCTAAAGGATATCCTACTAAATATTAATTTAACGAAAAATTAGAATATTTACTAATATGTAGAGATTTTTTACAAGTGTACGATGACTTTTGTGAGATAAAGTTTTTGTTACTTTTGGATTATTGGTTTCTTAAAAATAAAGTTTTACTATGTTTTCAAAATATTTCATGTAGTAGTTTTGTTAAGAATAGATTAAAGATCTTGTAAATGCCTGCGTGCAATAGCCCATGCACGCAAATCCCAGGATTACAACTTTCCGAGCGGTTATTTCTTTAACTGACGTACTCCGAGCGTGGAGCAGTCAAAATCACCCTTCCTGTGAATGGGGCGATATTACTCAAAAGTTCCGCATGCAGTGAGGGTGTGAAGAAACGATATTAGGAATGACTCCCTTTATTTCGTAACAACAACAATTTAATACAAGAAAAAAAAGTTAAATTAACATTGCGATCCAACTACTCGCGTAGTAGTAAGGTGGACTCTCCGTCTGTCAACAACCGCGGCGATCAAAGTCTGCCACCTCCTCTCTCGTTCGCCGTGCGTCGAATAAACCCGATCCGTGTCTCTCTCCAAAGCCAGTCTTTTTCTCCCCCCCCCCCCCCCGCTGGGGGTGGTTCTTTCAAACCCAGGGTGCAATCTTTTTCCGGGCCTCGCATCCCCTGGACAACTTCTAGCCAGGTCCAGGACAGCATTTTTTTTTAACAACGCCTGAATAAGCCATTGCTTAAACAGCGTGGGGGGGGGGGGGTCGTCCGGTTGTATGCTGCGTTGCAACTACTCGCACCAAACCGGCGAGAGCGAACAAAGACCTCTTGTTTGTGCTACCCTCGCCATTGTCCCCTTGTCTCGAGGGAAAGTCCTGGACGTTACAGATCTTATTATTAAATACCCATTCTGAAATATTCATTTTAATCAATGGATAAACCCCTATTTCATTGAAAATCGTAAGTGTACGAACACTTTTGGGAGCCACTGTATATATATTTATAATAAATAAGACGATCAATATAGACAATTGATGTAGAACAAAAAAATATATATTTATAAAAAAAATCGTAAGGGATATTTTTATAGACAAAATAATGTCCAATCGTCTGCCGCATTAGCAAGAAAAAAATATTTTTTTGTCTATTTAGTTGTTATGCACGTGACGATAAATTTATTTATAGTACCATAAAAGAAATCACGTGATCAGCATTTAATAAATTAAATTCTAAAAATTAATCTTTAAAAATTCACCAAAAATCAGAAAATAGAGGTAAAGATTCGAAAAAGATTTCATTTTAAAGGTATTTTTATGATCTTTCTTGTGATATAAATTTTATAACCGTCAAATTATTATTTTAAATGCAAACTTAAAAAAAGGTACCAAAACAGCTTAAAATTTTAATTTAAAAAAATCTAAGAAGAATTTTTCAAAAATCTCTCTTAGTTCACAGTGCACCCCTACACTATAAGAAGAATCGCCATGCAAAATTTCAGCCCTTTAGGTCCAGCAGTTTGGTCTGTCCCTTGTATGTCAGTCAGTGAGTCAGTTACGGAACTGTTTTATATACACTGCTGGCCACCCAAATTGCAACACCAAGAAAGACAAGAGATATCACAACAAAATTTATTTTGTAGATAACATGTTGACCAAGTATCAAATGATTAAATTTATAGACTTTTGTGAAGTGTGGTTCCTGCCAAAATCAGTAGCCAGAGTAGCCGCCATTGTTGGAGATCACGGCTGCCACACGCCTCGGCATTGATTCAAAGAGACTTTGGATGAGTTCCTGGGGTACAGCAGACCAAGCAGCTTCAACACTTTGCCAAACTTGATCTGCTGTGGCAGCTGGGGATGGAATCTGGGTCAATCGTAGAGCAACCATGGACCACATGTTTTCTATCGGCGAAAGATCCGGAGAGCGAGGCGGCCAGGGAAGCAATTCAATCTGGCGATTGGACAATGCGTGCCACGTGTGGTCGCGCATTATCCTGTTGAAATATGGCTGTGGGCAAGCCCTGAAGGTAAGGAAGGACAACTGGCTCCAACACCTCGGAGATGTAGCGCTGGCTGTTTAAAGTACCGGCAATGCGTACTAGAGGTGTGCGAGAGTGATATCCAATACCGCCTCATACCATAATACCCGGTGCAGGACCAGTGTGGCGGTGCATAACGCAGCTGTTCAGCATCCTCTCTTCACGGTGTCTCCAGACTCGAATGCGACCATCGTGGTGTTGCAGACAGAAGCGTGACTCGTCAGTAAAGACAATTTCATTCCATTCTGCCGTCCACATCTTTCTGTCATTGCACCATTGGCGCGGAGACGTCTGTGGTTCTGCGTCAAGGGTAGACAAAGCAATGGACGTCTTGCGGACAGACCACTCTGCTGCAAACGGCGTCGAATGGTACGCGCAGACACTGGATGATGCGTTACAGACTGCATGTGCTGTGCTATGGTTCGTGATGTGACTGAGCGATCCGTCATTGCCATGCGCACAATTTGCCTGTCATCACGTGAAGTGGTGCGCTGAGGTGGATGCGATCGAACACGCCGGTCCGTCGTACCCTCCTGCATCCAACGATCACATATCCGCACTACAGTTGTTTGGTTTCGTCCAACACGACTACCGATTTCCCTGAAAGATAATCCACAATCTCGGTAGGCCACTATCCTTCCTCTGTCGAACTCGGATACTTGATCAAAAGATGATCGCTGTTTTCGACGAGGCATAATTAATCGTTTTTTTGAAAAAACCACAAGAAAAACACAATTGCCGAACTTGAAATCGTCGAAATCTCCAAGCCTTAAATAGCGCTTTGAAGTGGCGCCACAGGCGCGCGTGATGTGCGTCTGCGCTGAAATTCTAATCATTTGCTTATCTCACCTCCGCTAATGCATGTTGTAAATTTCATGTTATTTGCAAGTTTCCTTCAGGGCGTTGCATTTACAGTGGCCAGCAGTGTATATAGATTATAATTTAAATATTTTAGTCAATAATGTTTGTTGCTTTAGTTTCAGCTTATTAGAAATTTTTTCACGAATCCTATATAGTGACATAATTTCATATTCCGAGATAAAATTCCGGTGTACTAAGCCTAATATTGTTTAATCTAATGATTTTATCAGGTCTTCCGTTGACATTCTTTTGTTATCGGAGCATTCTGAATCAATTTCACGATCGCTGTCATCATAACCTTTGTTATTTACCACACTATCAATAATTTCAGAATCGCTCATGCCGAATTTACACAGTCGCGATAGCGGCGAGTCGAATTGAGGGGGGGCCGAAGGTGTAAACGGTGTTCTCGCCGTTTCTCCTTGCCAATCGTGGCGCTCGCTTCGGGAGCGGTGTTCTGACACAAGTCAAATGGGCGAATGGCGACGGAGAATCTTGTCCACAGCAAGAGGCGGAAATGTGAGAACGATCACTCGCGTCGATGCAGGAACTCACGAATGTCTTGTGCCGCATTTACACATTCACGATCGAGCCATTCGAGACATTAGTCACGTTCCTGCATCGACGCGAGTGACCGTTCTCACGTTCCCGCCTCTTGCTGTGAACAAGAATTCCCGTTGCCATTTTCCACTTTGACTCGTGCCAGAAAACCACTCCCGAAGCGAGCGCCACGATTGGCGAGGAGAAACTGTGAGAACTGTTGAGATTTGCGGGCAGAAATGCCCCAAACTTGACGATTAGATTAATGTGAGTCGTTCTAGCTGGCAGTAAAGGTGGACTTTTATAGCTAAGTAACAATAGAATAACGCTAAATAGTTTTATTAATTTGTGACACGTGGAACTTAAAGTAGGACATATTCAGGTTTAAACATTAAAATAAAACAAATTTATTTGCTTCTAATAAACACAAAAAGTATAAGTACAGACGAGTCACTACACAACTTGTAGTGAAAAGCTGAACGTGTCCGTAATTTAGTTCACTGACACTCGGTAAAAATAAACAAAATAAATCAACTCAGGTAACTTTTGACGACACATCGCTGAAAGAAAAATAGAAACTGGTGTCGAAAAACTCCCTTAAACAGGCGGGTGAAATACCTGTACGGTATTGGAAGCTGGATACAAGAAAAACTGCTGAGTTGGCTTAGCAGTACGATGCCTCCGCTAAAAAACTTTGCTTTATGATGAACTCGTACTCGGGTGCAATGAAATTCGTACGCCGAGATGGCTTGAACACAATTGTTTGGCTGCAAGTCACTGTTAACTACCCACACTAATGCATATGCATATGCATATGCATAAGCATAAGCATAAGCATAAGCACCAGCCCCACACAAGCTCAAAAGGAACACACTGCCAGGGAAACGCCGGCCTATATATGCAGTTCGATTACCGCGCTCCTCGTGGTAAGAGATGAAAAACTTCTTTATGCAGATTTAAAAGATGTTTTGTGGTTGACGTCATCGATGAAATAGCTCGGGAATGTATGACGTCGTTGCTGGCTGGTAGAATGGCGTCATTGCTGGTTGATTGACGTCACAGGATCGTCATGACGCAACGGGCGTCTGGCGACGGTTGGCCTGCGTTATGGTGGTGTTTAATGATGTAAACATCACATTGCTTACGTAGCTGGATAGTTAGGGGGAGAAAGGAAATGCATATCTGGCATTTTGCCTAACAAGAACACTTTATACATTCGCCCCCCGCGATCCGACTCGCCGCTATCGCGATTGTGTAAATGCGGTGTAACAGAACAAACGATCGGCACATTTTCGTCGATGTCTAAAAATTCCTATATGACAAATTTATCCAAGTTAAAGTTGCCTTTATTCGCACATTCTACTAATTCTGCTATTTTAGCTTCTTTCCCAGACACTTGAAAGCCCTCAAAATCGCTGCTGTCACTTCCTTGAAAGGAAGCGCAATTTTTTACCGATCATTTTGGTAGCGACATCTATCGGTAAAATACAAAAGTAAAATTGGCCATTTATTAAAACATTCCGGATTAGGGAGGTTGTACTGTATCAAGCTACATTAGTTACACTATACAAGTCGGATTGCAAAATCGGCAGTAAGCATGCTTTTTTTTCAAGAAGAATGACGTTTTTTTAAATAATAATCTTCAATATTATTTTTTAAAATATTCACCGGATATTTACAAGTACGTTTTATTCATTAATAAATTTCTTTATACTCATATTTTATTGAAAAAGTTTAATAAATTAGCTGTGTTATCAGACAAGCAGCGCGAAGGGGCGGGGTTTAAGAACCAGTCCTACTCACTTCCCATGTGGAGGGCTGGGGTAAACAACAATGGCGCCAAGGTTGGCACGAAAGTATTGGCTTGGCGAGCAACCGGGACAATTGGGAAGCTGTTCCATTAGATTTATATGCTGAAACATCTATATACTAAAAAAAGTACTGTAAGATTTGAGTAACAATTAAGTCCCATTGCTCACATTATGTACTATTGCGAGTTAGTAATTTCAATATTTTTGTGTCTAATTTCTAAAAGATAATAATACCACATAAAACTTGTCAAATAGCATGTTTTTTTCTGTCAATATAAAGTAAACATGTAAGAACTTACTTTGACAATATCTTTCTTTAAGCTCATCAGACATTCTAAGACTTGACAGTGATAAGCTGTAGATAAATGTGTTATAAGCTAACTTAAATAAGCAAAAAAATATTTTCACCAAGATCAATAGCATTTTTTAAAATACAATGAAATTTCTCTGGCTAGCCATCCCTCTAAACAGGCATATTTTGTTAATATATTTATTTTATATTAATGGGCTTCAGAACCGATTCAAGACTCCATAGAATGAAGTTATGAAAGAAACCTCTTTTCGACAGGCACTCCTAAAAACATCCACTTTTTTTCGGAATCATGACTGGCTACCATAGAGAAGTTTTACTGTATTTAAATAAGTTCAGGTATTATGAAATGTTTCTTCATATGATTTTATTTTTTTTGAGTGATACATGTAAAGTATTTAAAATGTAAAAACTTTATTTTATAAATTAAAAAAAAATGTTATTTTATAGTTATAAACATTTTGTAATTATGTATACTTTTTATATGATTTTAAAAATAGAAAATTTAAACCTTAATATTTAAAAAAAATTAATTATTGCATTTTTATTTATATACTTCATTTAATAATTTTAGTATACAAATACAGAAAATGAATTTGTCTTACCAGAACAATCTGTGTATTGAAAGATCATCATTAAAACAGCTGCAGTTGACATGCTAGCATAACTATCATTGTTTTCAGTTGGATCCTCTCCTGTAATATTAGCAAAATAAAACTTCATTTTTAATGCATAAATTATTCATAAAAATTCATATTAAAAATATATGTAGAAGCCATTCCAAGCTGTAACAAAGTTTTCATTTGATTTTTCTGAAGAGCTTTGTTTTCTTTTTAATTAGCTGGTTTTCAAATAAATTGACACACTAGTGATAAGTATTATTTTTTTATGTTAAAATATGCCTAATTCAAAGAGCATTATTATTTTGCAGTAACCATGCAAAAGTTAAATTTTCTAAACTATCATTGATAGCAACAGAGAGGCTATTAAGTTGCTTTTATAGAATTTCAATTTAGTTATTACAAATTTGAGAAATCTTTGATTTTTATGAATTTTTTGCAATACAAATTTTTTAACAATTTTAAAATATTTTATTTGTGTTATCAGCATATGATTTTCATACATGGTAGTATTCATTGTTTTAAACCTCATGCAGTTTCTTAACTAACAAATATATCATCAAAAATAATCAAATTTCAATAATTTTTTTCCAATTAGGTTGGCAAAGATAATAGCTAGTCAGCTGTATTAAGTTTTCTTATTTAACATATTTAGCACATTCACAACTAGTAATTTTTCACTTTTTTAAAACAAAGCCAGTTTGAAGAAAGAAATTCAAAAGGTGGTTGCCTCAAATATCTGTCATTAAGACAAGGATAAAAATTATGAAATTTGTTTTACCAACACCTAGATTAACAATAAGCAGTTCTAAGTTTCTTTTTAGATCATATATTGTCCATCTTATGTTATTAATATCTACTTTGGATTATTTGTCTTATATTTCTTCATTTACATTGCATCATTACACCACTATCTGCCTCACTATCACTAATAACTTCACTGAACTTATCACAGTAAATTTCTATAATTTCATTACCACTTTAGGATTTCATAATATTGGCATATTATTATTAACACTGAAGTATCAAAATACAGTGTAGCACAATAACTTCAAAAAATTAATGGTCAACTTGCAATATTTCACCAATTACATGGGAAATTAACTGTATTAAAAACTTGATATTATAAAATTATTTCTTCTTTCTCTCCTTGTCAACAATTTATTTTCAAGAAACAAAGTGCTAAAAACTGCTAAATATATTAACTTAGTGGCAACCAAAAAAAGCTTATGAAATGTCATAAATTCACATCAAAGGCAACCAGGAAGAAGATCATAAGTGACATAAGAGACCAAATAACTACAAATGTCAATTATTATTGGTGTCCACTGAGTTAAAAAAAAATGGACTATCCCCCCCCCCCCCAACAAAACAAACAAACAAACAAAACAAACAAAAAAAAAAAAAGAGAGAGAGAGAGAGATGGTTGAAAACCGAAGTAGTATATGAATTAAATTAGAGAAAATTTTTTTTGGCATAACATAAAAATCAATGTATAAATACACTGCTGGCCACCCAAATTGCAACACCAAGAAAGACAAGAGATATCACAACAAAATTTATTTTGTAGATAACATGTTGACCAAGTATCAAATGATTAAATTTATAGACTTCTGTGAAGTGTGTTTCCTGCCAAAATCAGTAGCCAGAGTAGCCGCCATTGTTGGAGATCACCGCTGCCACACGCCTCGGCATTGATTCAAAGAGACTTTGGATGAGTTCTTGGGGTACAGCAGACGAAGCAGCTTCCACACGTTGCCAAACTTGATCTGCTGTGGCAGCTGGGGATGGAATCTGAGTCAATTGTAGAGCAACAACGGACCACATGTTTTCTATCGGCGAAAGATCCGGAGTGCGAGGCGGCCAGGGAAGCAATTCAATCTGGCGATTGGACAATGCGTGCCACGTGTGGTCGCGCATTATCCTGTTGAAATATGGCTGTGGGCAAGCCCTGAAGGTAAGGAAGGACAACTGGCTCCAACACCTCGGAGATGTAGCGCTGGCTGTTTAAAGTACCGGCAATGCGTACTAGAGGTGTGCGAGAGTGATATCCAATACCGCCCCATACCATAATACCCGGTGCAGGACCAGTGTGGCGGTGCATAACCAACACCCCCTAAAGACAGAAGGAGGCTCTCTTGAAGGAGGCGTTGGCATAACGCAGCTGTTCAGCATCCTCTCTTCACGGTGTCTCCAGACTCGAATGCGACCATCGTGGTGTTGCAGACAGAAGCGTGACTCGTCAGTAAAGACAATTTCATTCCATTCTGCCGTCCACATCTTTCTGTCATCGCACCATTGGCGGCGGAGACGTCTGTGGTTCTGCGTCAAGGGTAGACAAAGCAATGGACGTCTTGCGGACAGACCACTCTGCTGCAAACGGCGTCGAATGGTACGCGCAGACACTGGATGATGCGTTACAGACTGCATGTGCTGTGCTATGGTTCGTGATGTGACTGAGCGATCCGTCAATGCCATGCGCACAATTTGCCTGTCATCACGTGAAGTGGTGCGCTGAGGTGGATGCGATCGAACACGCCGGTACGTCGTACCCTCCTGCATCCAACGATCACAAATCCGCATTACAGTTGTTTGGTTTCGTCCAACACGACTACCGATTTCCCTGAAAGATAATCCACAATCTCGGTAGGCCACTATCCTTCCTCTGTCGAACTCGGATACTTGATCAAAAGATGATCTCTGTTTTCGACGAGGCATAATTGATCGTTTTTTTGAAAAAACCACAAGAAAAACACAATTGCCGAACTTGAAATCGTCGAAATCTCCAAGCCTTAAATAGCGCTTTGAAGTGGCGCCACAGGCGCGCGTGATGTGCGTCTGCGCTGAAATTCTAATCATTTGCATATCTCACCTCCGCTAATGCATGTTATAAATTTCATGTTATTTGCATGTTTCCTTCAGGGTGTTGCATTTACAGAGGCCAGCAGTGTAATAATCAATGTATAATTAATAAAAAAATATATAAAAATTGATGTATGTGTGTATGTTCCAGCATCACTCTGGAATGCCTGGAGCAATTTTTACCAAACTTGGTACACATATCACACACAATCTGGAAAGAAACACTGGGGGATAAAAACACCCACAGGGGGCACATGTAAAAATAATCTAAAATGACTGAATACATAGTTTTCGATAGTCGAATACATAGTTTTTGGGGTCGTTGAGATTAATGGTGACACTCCCGATGCCATCTATGTGCAAGTTCAGCCCCCCCCCCATCAGCATTGGGGGGGTGGGAGGGGGAAGAAGGGGTGAATATAAAATGTCCAAAATACCAAGAGTAGTGTCAGAACCTTAGTTTTCAGGGTTGCAGAGACAAATAGTGACATTTCTGATGCCATTTAAGTGCAAGTTCAGCCCCCCCCCCATTAGCATAGGGGGAGGGAAGAAGGGGTTAATATAAAATGTCCATAATACCGAGAGTAGCATCAAAATCATAGTTTTGGGGGTTGCTGAGATGAATAGTGACATTTCTGATGCTGTTTAAGTGCTAGTTCACCCCCCCCCCATTAGCATAGGGGGGAGGAAAAAAGCAATGAATATAAATATTCAAAATGACCGAGAACAGTGTTGAATCCATAGTTGTCAGGTTCTCTGCGAGGAATAAGGACACTCCCAATGATGTATAAATGCAAGTTCAGCCTCCTACCACAATTAGGGGGGGGGGGAAAGGGGTAAAAATAAAATGTCCATAAGAGTTGTGTTGAATCCATAATTTTCTATGTCGCTGAGATGAATAGGGATACTACCGATGCCATTTAAGTGAGAGTGCAGCCCTCCCCCCTAATCAGCATTGTTGGGTGAGGTGGGGGTAAGAAAGTGTGAATATAAAATGTCGAAAATGAGCAAGAATAGTGTCAAATCCATAGTTTTCGGGTTAGCTGCGACGAATAGGGATACTCCTGATACCAGTTAAATGCAAGTTCAGCCTCTCAACATAATTGGGGGGGGGGGAGAAGGGGGAGAAATAAAATGTCCAAAATTACCGAGAGTAGTGTTAAATCTATAGTTTTCGTGCCACTAAGATGAATAGAGCCCTCCCAATGCTGTTTAAGTGCAAGTTCAGCCTCCCATCACCATTGGTAGGGAGGGGAGAAGGGGTAAAAAAAAGTCCAAACTGATCGAGATTAGTGTCGAATTCATAGTTTTTGGAGTTACTGAGAGCAATATAAGAAACTAGAAATGTTGTTTAAAATCAAGTTTTGAGTTAAATTAATAATAGAGTGAATTTGTAATTTTACTTTATCATTCGTATACTGTACTTACTGTTAAATACCTGTAAATTTAACTACTTAGATTTTACACTATAGGTAGAATCCATTCCTTTTCTGTGTAATAAAAAAATTGGGATAAATAAATACCCGGGTATATAGCTAGTATGTTTATAAAATTATTTATTCTCAAAGACAGACATGAATAATTTGAGACAAAGAAACTGCTACATCAATTTTATAAATAAATGTAAAATTTTCTACATAAAAATTAATTCTTTTTGACAGAAATTTGCTCATTATTATATCTTATTAATTACGGACTTAAAAAGTAATAGATGAAATATAAGGCAAATTTTTCTTTTAAGACAAGTTCTTAAACTTTAAAATCCCAAACTTGAGAGAAAAAATAAGTCTTATGAAATGTAGAAATCATATATGAATAATTAATCAGTATTTTATAACAAAAAAATAAGACAAATACACCATTAAAGTATATATATTTAAACTGTATCTTAAAGTTTATTACATCTACTTACGGAATGTAAATGGAAGTAAGTGGTTGCAAAGCACATCAATGATGTCTTTATGCAAAGAGCATGGAAACAGAGTCATTGTAGATGCTACAAGATAAGGTAAAGTATCCATGAGTTCATGCTCCAAAAATGGCACCAAACAGGCCAGAGTATGAAGTATGGTATAACCAAGGGCTAGAAGAAAGAAAAAGAGAACATTTATTACTTTAGGAAAAAAGTTATATTAAAAATTACACCATAAAACTAATAAATAAGACAATATAACTCATAGATTAACTCTAGTATATTGATTTTCAAAATATTAGGTACAAGATGAAGAAAATAAGAGAAAATCATATACATGTTTCTAAATATTTCTTCAAATCAGCACTTTATAAATATCCCCCAGTTTTTATTTTCATTTCCCTGGTAAACATTTCAATCAGAGATTAAAAATTAGCTAGATTTCCATGACTTTGCTTTTAAATTTTAGTAAATATTAGACAGAAATAAGTAGTTGAAATCTTAGGAAAGAAATTTTTTTATGCTGATGTAAAATTAATCTAACAGAAAACATAGTAAATTTTCAAAATAGAAACTGTTAATATGTGATATCAACTTTACCATGTGCCCCATGTTGGACCAGAGGTACAGCATCAACTAGCTCAACAAGGGCATTATGGAGGGTTTTGTAGTCAAGGGAGGGAAAAAGAGAAGTACGAATAGCATCCTTCTCTGGTGATCGGAGCATGTCCAAAGAGATACTTGGCACATCTTTAAGAACGCTGAAAAAAGACAGAAAAGAAGAAAGATATGAAGTATAAAGAAAAATCAATAAAAGAAACAAAGATTGCTGAGATTATGACAAATCATAAGAAAAATAGAATAATGACTATGCATGAAAATGAAGCTAAAAAAATTTTAATGGAGATCTTTTTTGTGAAAACTGTACTAATTTTATTACATAACACACTTTTGGAAGTTTTTAGAATTTAGTACCTCAAAAATTTCTCATTTTTTAAGCTATATAAATTTAAACTGAGGGTTTTAAAAATACTCGGTGCAAACCACAATTCTTAATCCTATGACAAAAATGAAGAAGATGCTCTATCAAAGTATGATTCTACTATAATGTAATGATCATAAGTAAATTACACACCTTTTTATGTAATTTTTGCTACTGAATGTTTGTCTGTTATGAGGCTTAAGTGAAGGCATTTTAAATTTGTAAGTGACCATAGGTCTAAGATATAAAGGTTTATTAGAAGTGCCATCCCTCTACAAGGGAACAAAATTATAGTGGCTGGACATATTACTCTTGTGATAAAAAATATTGTTGAGAATTTTATATTCTTAGATCATTTTACTCGTATCATATACTTCCCATTCTCTCAATCAAAGAAAGAATACTCTCTAAACAGATCCAAAATACCTTTAAAGCTGAATGTCATTTTTCCTATTTTTAACACAAAAATTTATAAGTTTAAAATCAGAATGTTAAATAGTTTCATAAAAAAATCTGTTTATCATGCACATAAAACAAGCAATGACTTTAAAAATATAGAAAAATTTGATTGTCATGTACAAATGTATAAACATATACAGTGGCTCCCAAAAGTGTTCGTACACTTACGATTTTCAATGAAATAGGGGTCTATCCATTGATTAAAATGAATATTTCAGAATGGGTATTTAATAATAAGATCTATAATCTATTCTTAACAAAACTACATGAAATATTTTGAAAACATAGTAAAACTTTATTTTTAAGAAACCAATAATCCAAAAGTAACAAAAACTTTATCTCACAAAAGTCATCGTACACTTGTAAAAAATCTCTACATATTAGTAAATATTCTAATTTTTCGTTAAATTAATATTTAGTAGGATATCCTTTAGCATCCACAACAGATTTTAAACGTCTGGGAATAGATTGCTTTAGTTCTTTTGTAATTTTTGCATGAATGTTCATCCATTCTTCCATCATAATTGTTTTTTGTTCGCTTTTCGTGTGAATGTCGTGTTTTCGTACTCGAACCTCCAGTTCTCTCCAAATATGTTCTATTGGGTTTTAATCTGGCGATTGAGGTGGTGTTTTCAAAACTTGTGGACAATTATAGAGACACCAGATGCGAACGTTGAGAGCCGTGTGATTAGGATCGTTATCTTGATAAAAAAACAAAGTTGTTTCCAATACCCAAATTTTAAGCTGATAATTTTAAATTGTCTCTTAAAATATTTATAAAAACAGCATGATTCATTATGCTATCAATAAATACCAAATTTCCTAGTCCTGATGCTGACATGCACCCACACACAAGGATACCTCCACCGGCATGCTTAACTGTTCCTACAAAGTTCTTAGGATTAAGTTCCTCATTTTTTTCTTCTCCATACAATTATACACCTATCAGCACCAAAAATGTTCATCGGCAAATAAAACATTATTCCAATAGGTTTGGGGCTTATTAATCATTGATAGTGCGAAGGAAGCCTAAACTTTCTGTTTTTCTCACTCACAAAAAAATTTCTCTGGGCAGAACGCCCATGTAATCCAGCTGTTCTGAGAACTTGTCAAAAACTTTCAGGTGAAATTGAAGTAGAAAATGTTTCATTGAATTCTGCAGAAACTTTTACAGCACTCAAACATGAATTTTTCACAAATTTTCTAATTATAAATCTCTGATCACGTTTTGTTAACTTTGCCGAACAGCCTTTTCTTACCTTGTTTTCGATCCAATTTTCTTCTTTAAAGCGTTTTTTCACATACTGCACAGTAGAACGGGATAAATTAAGTAATTTAGCAATATTCCGAACTGATTTACCACTACTATGATGAAAAATAATCAATTTTCGAATGCTGTTTGTTGTTTCTTTACGACTACGAGCCATTTTTAAATAATAAATAGAATATTACGGAGTAGGCAAGCAGAAATTAAAGCCAAACGATATTTTAAATGCCACCACAATTCAAAAATAAAAATAAATCGCCAGACGATATTTTTAATTATGAATTTATCCGAAAATATTTCAGTGTACGATGACTTTTGTGAGATGTTTTTGTTACTTTTTGATTACTGGTTTCTTAAAAATAAAGTTTTACTATGTATTCAAAATTTTTCATGTAGTTTTGTTAAGAATAGATTATAGATCTTATTATTAAATACCCATTCTGAAATATTCATTTTAATTAATGGATAGACCCCTATTTCATTGAAATTCGTAAGTGTACGAACACTTTTGGGAGCCACTGTATACATTTATTGCAAACAACTTCTGTTCTAACACATTGTGTATCTATATAACTGTTTGTATGTGTATGAAAGTGAAGCATTTTTTCTGGAGGGAATACAAAAATGTTTCTGCCTCTTGATGAAATCAACATGCATATGTACATTATATATATATATAATATGGTCTATTCAAAGCAAAAGAAAATTGTAGCTATCATTCGATTAACTGAAAAAGGAAACTTTTACAAACACATAATTTATTTCTTCTTAAACTGTCTCTTATAGAAATAAAGTTTTACATGTATAAACTGACACCCAAATTCACTTTAAATTTTAGATGGTTAAATAAATAAAAATTTTTAAAATAAAATATTTCAACAATTTCAACCAAAATGACCTCTTACAAAGGTGAATGAATTTCATTGAAAAAGTTATAATTAGAAACAAAGAATTAAGAATAGAAGTATGCATACTAAGTTAGACAATGGTAAAATTATATTTAATATACTGCAATATTTATATGATTAATAAATATTTTCTGTTTTATTCATTTTAATACATTTTTATTCCAAAACATGTTTAATTTTTTTTTCTTTATTTCTTTTTATCTACTATTCTTTATTTCTAAATACAATTGTGAGGTAAAGAAAAAAAATATGAAATATAATGTGTGCTACAAGAATAAAAACATAACTTCATAGTATGACGTAAAAAAAAGTTTTACAATTAAGCTCACATTTTTAACATATGGTTACGTTCCTCAATAACGTTCCTCCAGAGAGAAAAAAATTGTCCTGCATCACGAATTAAAATTTTGGCAGTGCACCAAACCCAGTAGCAGTATACAGTTAAACAGTAGAGTACCAAAAATGCATCAAAAGAAAGAAAAAAAAGGTAAGCAAACAATAAATAATTCTACATTAATAACCCACGGTAGTTTTGTTAGAGGAGACTACCTGAAATTTGTTTCATTATCTTTAGAAACAGCTACTATAAATATTAAATGATCGACATTTTAATATTCACATCAAATTTTAATGGAAAACTATGAATTGTTTTATCTATGTTTTATTAACACTGATAACTTTATTGTCATTCCTCATAATAATGTACCAATAACATATTACTTTGCTGATGAAATCATCAATCATATCTTAAAAGAATTCATAATAAATTGATTATTAAAAATATTTATTAAAAAATTCAAAGCATATTTAAAAGAATAATAAATTGATACAAACCTTAGTAATGTTTGTGAGAAATATTTTAAAGTATTAGCTACATCATCTCCAGATGGTAATGGAATTAAATTATGCTTGATTCTTGCATTATAATGTTGTAAGTTATGTATTTTTGCTGTGACTAGAAAAAGAGAAATATATTTATAAGTTGGTTTCATAATAAAAGATTATAAAGTATCAAAAAAACTAGTCAATTGTTTAGATACAGAGTACCATACAAATTACAAAATGCTGATTCTGATATCTTGATATGCTTATGCAAAGTGGCTACTTAATAGACAATATTGATTCCATAAATGCTTAAAAATGTACCGCCTGTATTTAACAAACTATTTATTTTTAATTCAAAAATATAATTAGAAATAAATATTCAGTTTAGAATACAAAAATTAAAGTAGAATAAAATAAATTATAAAAAAAATTCTGTTCTAATATTTGAAAGTATAAAACTACTATAATTTAGAATTTATTATGCATCATTAAAGTAAATAACTTCTTTAATAAATATTACATAAATATTTAATACTAGCGGCCCGTCCCGACTTTGTCCGGGTTGAACAAAATATTATACCAGAACATAGGCTAGTTTCGAACCGCTATCGTCAGAACAGAAGCCCACTTTATTCTCAGCAGAATAAAGTAAGCCCCTAACTTTATTTCTACTGATCAGATATACATAATATATAGCCTACGTCCATCTGGAATAATGTACCTTTCAAACAGTAAAAGAATTTTTCAAATAGGTGAAGTGGTTCTGGAGATTACCCTCCACGTACAAAATCCGCTCTCTCTTTATATATAAGTATAGATGATCAGATAAACATAATATACAGCCTATGTCCATCTGGAATAATGTACCATTCAAACAGTGAAAGAATATTTCAAATAGGTGAAGTGGTTCTGGAGATTACCCTCCACGTACAAAATCCGCTCTCTCTTTATATATAAGTATAGATGATCAGATATACATAATATACAGCCTATGTCCATCTGGAATAATGTACCTTTCAAACAGTGAAAGAATTTTTCAAATAGGTGAAGTGGTTCTGGGGAATACCCTCCACGTACATAATTCGCTCTCTCTTTATATATAACTATAGATGATCAGATACATAATATACAGCCTATGTCCATCTGGAATAATGTACCTTTCAAACAGTGAAAGAATTTTTCAAATAGGTGAAGTGGTTCTGGAGATTAACCTCCACGTACAAAATCCGCTCTGTCTTTATATATAAGTATAGATGATCAGATATACATAATATACAGCCTATGTCCATCTGGAATAATGTACCTTTCAAACAGTGAAAGAATTTTTCAAATAGGTGAAGTGGTTCTGGAGATTACCCTCCACGTCCAAAATCGCTCTCTCTTTATATATAAGTATAGATATAGAAGAAGCCCACCGCGATAGCACCACACTAAGGATCGTTGAAGACTTGGGCACAAAAAGCGGTAGAGGACAGTAGCGGTAACAATGGAGATTGTTAGAATTAAGCCCCTAACTTCATTTCTACTGATCAGATATACATAATATATAGCCTATGTCCATCTGGAATAATGTACCTTTTAAACAGTGAAAGAATTTTTCAAATAGGTGAAGTGGTTCTGGAGATTACCCTCCACTTACAAAATCCGCTCTCTCTTTATATATAAGTATAGATGATCAGATATACATAATATACAGCCTACGTCCATCTGGAATAATGTACCTTTCAAACAGTGAAAGAATATTTTAAATAGGTGAAGTGGTTCTGGAGATTACCCTGCACGTACAAAATCCGCTCTCTCTTTATATATAAGTATAGATGATCAGATATACATAATATACAGCCTATGTCCATCTGGAATAATGTACCTTTCAAACAGTGAAAGAATTTTTCAAATAGGTGAAGTGGTTCTGGAGATTACCCTCCACGTACAAAATCCGCTCTTTCTTTATATATAAGTATAGATGATCAGATAAACATAATATACAGCCTATGTCCATCTGGAATAATGTACCTTTCAAACAGTGAAAGAATATTTTAAATAGGTGAAGTGGTTCTGGAGATTACCCTGCACGTACAAAATCCGCTCTCTCTTTATATATAAGTATAGATGATCAGATATACATAATATACAGCCTATGTCCATCTGGAATAATGTATCTTTCAAACAGTGAAAGAATTTTTCAAATAGGTGAAGTGGTTCTGGAGATTACCCTCCACGTACAAATTCCGCTCTCTCTTTATATATAAGTATAGATGATCAGATACATAATATACAGCCTATGTCCATCTGGAATAATGTACCTTTTAAACAGTGAAAGAATTTTTCAAATAGGTAAAGTGGTTCTGGAGATTACCCTCCACGTACAAAATCCGCTCTCTCTTTATATATAAGTATAGATGATCAGATATACATAATATACAGCCTATGTCCATCTGGAATAATGCACCTTTCAAACAGTGAAAGAATTTTTCAAATAGGAGAAGTGGTTCTGGAGATTACCCTCCACGTACAAAATCCGCTCTCTCTTTATATATAAGTATAGATGATCAGATATACATAATTTACAGCCTATGTCCATCTGGGATAATGTACCTTTCAAACAGTGAAAGAATTTTTCAAATAGGTGAAGTGGTTCTGGAGATTAACCTCCACGTACAAAATCCGCTCTTTTTTTTATATAGAAGTATAGATGATCAGATATACATAATATACAGCCTATGTCCATCTGGAATAATGTACCTTTCAAACAGTGAAAGAATTTTTCAAATAGGTGAAGTGGTTCTGGAGATTACCCTCCACGTACAAAATCCGCTCTTTCTTTATATATAAGTATAGATGATCAGATAAACATAATATACAGCCTATGTCCATCTGGAATAATGTACCTTTCAAACAGTGAAAGAATATTTTAAATAGGTGAAGTGGTTCTGGAGATTACCCTGCACGTACAAAATCCGCTCTCTCTTTATATATAAGTATAGATGATCAGATATACATAATATACAGCCTATGTCCATCTGGAATAATGTATCTTTCAAACAGTGAAAGAATTTTTCAAATAGGTGAAGTGGTTCTGGAGATTACCCTCCACGTACAAATTCCGCTCTCTCTTTATATATAAGTATAGATGATCAGATACATAATATACAGCCTATGTCCATCTGGAATAATGTACCTTTTAAACAGTGAAAGAATTTTTCAAATAGGTAAAGTGGTTCTGGAGATTACCCTCCACGTACAAAATCCGCTCTCTCTTTATATATAAGTATAGATGATCAGATATACATAATATACAGCCTATGTCCATCTGGAATAATGCACCTTTCAAACAGTGAAAGAATTTTTCAAATAGGAGAAGTGGTTCTGGAGATTACCCTCCACGTACAAAATCCGCTCTCTCTTTATATATAAGTATAGATGATCAGATATACATAATTTACAGCCTATGTCCATCTGGGATAATGTACCTTTCAAACAGTGAAAGAATTTTTCAAATAGGTGAAGTGGTTCTGGAGATTAACCTCCACGTACAAAATCCGCTCTTTTTTTTATATAGAAGTATAGATGATCAGATATACATAATATACAGCCTATGTCCATCTGGAATAATGTACCTTTCAAACAGTGAAAGAATTTTTCAAATAGGTGAAGTGGTTCTGGAGATTACCCTCCACGTACAAAATCCGCTCTCTCTTTATATATAAGTATAGATGATCAGATACATAATATACAGCCTATGTCCATCTGGAATAGTGTACCTTTCAAACAGTGAAAGAATTTTTCAAATAGGTGAAGTGGTTCTGGAGATTAACCTCCACGTTCAAAATCCGCTCTGTCTTTATATATAAGTACTAGCGGCCCGTCCCGACTTTGTCCGGGTTGAACAAAATATTATACCAATAAATTTCCAGTTGATAGCCAATAAATTGTAAATCTTTTTTTACCTTAATAATAACCTAAATAATACCTTAAATTAATTTTATGTTAGTTAATAATTAAAATAAATTTTTTAAAGAAAAAGGCATGCCGGAGAACGGCTAGGTTCGAACCGTCAGAACAGAAGCCCACCGCGATAGCACCACGCTAAGGATCGTTGAAATCTTCGGAACAAAAAGCGGTAGAAGACAGTAGCGGAAACAATGGAGATTGCTAGGATTAAGCCCCTAACTTTATTTCTACTGATCAGATATACATAATATATAGCCTATGTCCATCTGGAATACTGTACCTTTCAAACAGTGAAAGAATTTTTCAAGTAGGTACAGTGGTTCTGAAGATTACCCTCCACGTACAAAATCGCTCTCTCTTTATATATAAGTATAGATAGCACCACGCTAAGGATCGTTGAAGACTTCGGCACAAAAAGCGGTAGAGGACAGTAGCGGTAATAATGGAGATTGTTAGGATTAAGCCCCTAACTTTATTTCTACTGATCAGATATACATAATATATAGCCTATGTCCATCTGGAATACTGTACCTTTCAAACAGTGAAAGAATTTTTCAAATAGGTACAGTGGTTCTGAAGATTACCCTCCACGTACAAAATCGCTCTCTCTTTATATATAAGTATAGATAGATAAGAATAGTTTTAAGTTATTGAAGTTAACTACTTAAACTGATATCTTACAATTATTTAAATTCCTTTTAAGTTATGTAAAGAACTTTCTCAATATTTCTAGAGGGTATCACTTTAATACAATATTTGTGCTTGAAAGTTTTGAAAACAATTCAAGAAATATGAATGCAATTTGATACCTGAGTAAAAATCAACCCAAGATTACCTTTTGATCTATAACGCTGTTGAGATTTGTATTTGGTAAACAAAAAGAGACTAGCATCTAATTCTGTTTTAAGAGAATGTTTTGGGGTGTTGGGAAAAGAGTTCATTAATTTTAAATTAATGAACACTTTTTGGACTCTAAAATTTACTAGCTTTAATATTTCCTTGCCAAAAATTCCTTTCAATACCAAAATTTATTGGGTGTAATTGCTATAATCTCTCTCAAGCTACATGTGACATTTCATTATTTTTTGGTCTTCTTTCTAGTTACTATCATATATACAGGGCTTTTTTTTCTGGGGGTATGCGAGGATACAGCGTATCCTCACCTTTTTTTTTAAAGTATTATTTTGGCTTGACTTAATCAAAATTTTAAGAAACTTACGAATCAATTGTTAATATATAACAAAAATTATTTTTTTTAAGTTGTGAGTTTTTTGTTCCCCTGTGACATGATGTGTGTAACCACGGTACTAAAAATACGCATTTTTATTTGAGAAACACAGTATGCCCACCTATTTTTTGTTTAGAAAAAAAACATTGTATATATATATAAATTTCTCCACTTGGAAAATTGTACCAAGTGTTATGTACTTGAACACATTAGTATATTTTACTTAGAAATTATTAACTGATTTCAAGGCTTTTTCAAAAAATTAAGCATCACTCAATAAAATTACCATCCTCTTTTCAAAAAAGGAAGGAGAAAAGGCATCATAAACCCTATTAAATATGCTTTTCAGAACTCCTGAAAAAAATCTGAATATTTCTATACCAATTTTAAACTATTATCTACTCTAAATAGATATAGCTATCAAAAGTTTTTCCAAAATAATACATTGAAAAAAAAAAAAACTACATAAACCACTGATACTAACTTTCAAACAAGAAGATAAACTGAAAATAAGAATATAGGTAAAGATGAAAATTAATATTTTGGTATGATTAAAAAAAATTTAAAATAACCAATAAAAATATTCATTAATGGTGCTAAAAGATAGCTCTCATTTAAATTTTTAAGGTTCCAATTTATTTTTTTTTTACTAATGGCCATTTGCAATCACATACACTAAGAATCTAAAATAGAAGTGGTTATTACACAGTCCAAGGATATAACATCTAATCTATCATGCTTTAAAACTGCATTAAAGATAAAAAAGATAGACAGAAAAAAAAAAACTTAATGACATTATATATGTTTACTGATGATCAAAGAAAGAGCAGTTTGGTATGTCTGTGTAATGTTTGCTCAATCCTTATTATTTAAGGATATGTTCAACTCCCTCTATTTCTTGATTTGGATATTGTGGGGTAAATTAGTTTTCATAAATATTTTATTTGCTGAATCCTTATACATATAATATGAAAGCACATATCCATATTAAGTTATTTCTAAGTTCTAATTTTTTTAAAATAGGATAATCCAATGGAGTGATCATGCACTTCAGTATTAATTTAACTTTACACCAAAGTTGAATTTTATTTTACTAGAACCAGACTCACAAAATAAGAAAATATAGCTTTTGTTTATACTTTTACTTTTACTTAAGCATAATTCTATTTTAGATATATGTGTATACATCTATTCACTTACAAAGTTGAAGTAAACTTTAGAGTTTAAACCACATCTAAAATTAAAAGTTAGCCTTACTTAATGTGAAGTTAGCCTTACTCTGAACCAGAGAATTTACCTAATAATGAATTTAAAGTAAATTATTAGGTTAATTCTCTAATTAACCTAATATATAATAAAATTAATTTAATTTATTTTAAATCACAAATCTTAATATAATCATAAATTTTATATGTTATGGAGCAAATTAGAAACAAACTTTTAAAATTTTTAAAATAACTGCACGAAGAAAAATCTGTCAGTTCCATTAGTAAGAAGTAGGACTAGAGTATTGTTCTTGCTACAATAAGTAATAGGACATGCCCATAATTTATTTTAAGTAATATGGATACATTTTTTTAATAATTTAATCTTACCAAGCTGATAAAAAATTTTAATATCAAACACACACACACACACATATATATATATATATATATTTTCCTAATAGTGCAGGCACTTATCTTTCAACATTGTCTCACTTCACTTCATTAATATCTTGGCTCATTTACTATAGGAGCAACATATAGGTGAAAAAACATCAGCACAAGATAATCCATGCCTTAGTAAGAATTTGAACCCAAGCCGACTACATGGAAACTCTTGATTGGAACCACTACATAATGTTGGCAGCATATTAAACATATAGAATTATGCTATAGCCCAAAGTTTATTTAATTAATGAAATAAGGATCCATTTGAAACGAACACAAAACTTTGCTTTGATATCAATGTGAATAAACTTTACTCAGAGAATTTTGGAGCCAGAATTTTATTATTATTACTATTTTTAATTTCAGTTAAACTATTATGAGACATAACTGCTTTTTCTTTTTCCAAATTATTCCACAGTACATAAATATTTTTTAGCAAAAAGTAGGCATTACATTACATAAATCATCACACTTAAATATTTTGATGCTGATAATATATTGCTAAATAGAAAGATGTTAATGCCTATGTTTAAAATGAGGATATCAGAACAAAGAACTTTAAATAATTGCTTATTAATTAATGGGGTTGATTAATTAATAACTGCTTATTAATTAATAGAATATTTGCAAAACGGCAATATTTACATTCTTAATATATCTAATCTTGATTGAGAGTAAAATTTACAGTTTATATAGTAAAAAAAAAAAAAATAACATTTATGAAAACAAAACTGTCAATTTCTAGAGAAAATACTGTTAGATATCTACTCACAAGCTGCTGCTCTTGTACCCATCTTTACTGACTAAAATAGTTTAGATTTGTCTAGGAATAAGAAAAGATGAAAAACTGTTGGTTTAAAGCGGTCAAATATAGATAAATGTTTAACCATGATTTGTTTAAAACAACTCATGGAAAATAATAGTTATCAAGATATTTGGTAAATAAAAACTATAGGACCACAACTAAAGTGAAAAAAAAATGATAAATAATCTTTCACAGCATTTAGCACAGATGTTAGGCTTCTGGGTTGTAAGGAAGGGAGATAGGAGAAAAGAGAAGGCCGGGTGGAAGATTCATCTTCCTCATCACTTATCAGCATCGAAAGAACTGCAACGCCAGCGCAGCGCAGCTCGCGAAACGACCTTCAATGCAGAATCAGGGGCCTGAGCATCTGACCGGCATAATGCAGACTCTCTTGCAACGGGGCTGTCTCCAAAGTGCATGAAAAATGTGCGTAGAGGATTTTCCATAAATTCTAAATTAGAATCGTTAAAAGGAAGAATCTTGAAACAAATATTTCGGTTACATTATTATTAAGATCGAAGGCACATTACAAGAAAAATAAAGTATTTATTAACAAATAAAATATTTAGTCAGTATAATAAATTAATCAAAGATTTATTTAGTAATGCATGTATACAAATATTTATATATGCATGCATAATAAGGTATACAATGTTTATTATCGGGACCCTTATCTTAATCATAGTACAAAAGATAAGCAATTATACGACATTATCGAAAATCTAGTTTTTATGAAAGTTAAATTTATCAATCTATACAACCACAAATCAAACCTTTCCATTAAGGTGTCGCCATCTATTGAGGATTTCTTAAAGCACAAACGCTTTTTATTTGTTGGGTTCAATGGCAACGCATGCGCAGACTTGAATGATAAGTTTTCTTAACTTTTAACTGTGACTTTAACTGTGCAAAGCTGTAAAACGATTCAAGAGTTACGTAACACTGGTGGAAGATATTAAATTTATTTCAAACAAGTTGTTCTGTCAGAATTGACTGTAACTTGCTGCATTGTAAATATGAAATGCATGGCTGAGGAATAGACATCTACGTCTAGGATTGTCTCCTCTGATTGTAATTTGATGTGTATTGTTAATATTTTTGACTTACAATCTTAGTTTATATACTTATATCGCAGGTTGATACAGCAGGTATCTGTTTGTCAAGGAAAGTTTTGAGTAAATTTATACGTAGTTGTTTACAACTTATTCATATCAAAATGGATCCAGCACTGTTGAGAGAAAGAGAGGCTTTTAAAAAGCGGGCTATGTCCAATCCTGTTGTGGAAAAGAAGAAAGAAACATCAGAAGCACCAAAAAAGAAACCCAAAACTTCTGCTCCCAAACCACAAAAAGGTTTAGTAATGTATTTAAAGTTTTATTACTGTAGCTTAGGGTATTTTTATGTATAATATCAGCTATGATATTCTTTGTTATGTTGTAAAAATTATAAAATCAATTAGTTTTGTTCCTGCTATATAATGATAAATTATGTTACATTTGATTGATTTTTTCCATTTTTTACATGATACATAATTCGATGATATCTAGCTGAATTTTGTGCTCTTCAGATGGACTTCCTCACTCTTTTAATTGCAAACTTTTAAAAAGTAAATTGCCCATGTGTAGGTAAATATATTGATTTTCATGTGCCTTATGTATATGTTTACATCTGCATTTTGGTTGAATACAGCCTTCAATAATATTATCTATATACTGGCTTTTTGAGAACAGTTGGTAGAATTAAAGCATTTCAGTTTCAGTTCACTGCAGAAATTTTATCTGTATAAGCAAGGGTAGGGTTACTGGATACCAAAGCTTATCAAAATTATTGGTCATTATTGCTCATGATTTGATATTCATTCAGTAATTAGAATTGGCCTTCAATTGTTACATTGATTATACTACTTTTTTTATTCAATTGACTTTTTTCACAAATGTTATAAAAATCTTTATCATATTTATAAGTATGTTTTATACGATTACATGTAAAAGGTTTCAGGTATTTGATTTATTAGTTATTTTACTGTTCAGATATCTTCTTTTGGTACAGCTTCGATATAGGACCCCATTGGCGTTACTTTGTATTGGCAACATTTTACATTTAACATTTGGTGCATATGGTATCCCAGAATTTGTTCCTACAACTCTGCCACAGTCGTGTGTGTTTTAAACTGAAATAAACCATTTTCCAGATTGTAACCTGATGGAATATGCCATTTTCAACTTTGTACCCTGTTGGAACAGCTTTGGTATAGTAAAATACATATACAGTACAACCTCCTAAATCCGGAATCGCTCAGGACACGGCAATTCCGGATTTGGGAATTCTCCGGATTTGAGGGTTTTATAAAATAACACTATAAAATTTTTGGAAAAAAAATAAACACACTTAAAAAAATATGTAAAATGGTTTAATTATTAAGTAAACCTGAATACAGAACGTATAATTACATTATAATTTAAACAATTCAGTCAATAATGTCTGTTGATTTAGTTTCGACTTATTAGAAATTATTTTTTCTTGAATACTACTTACTGCCTTAACAACCCTCATAAAACCTCAAATGATTTTATCAGGTCTAGCGTTGACATTCTTTCATTTTTGGGACATTCTGAATCACTTTCACGATCGCTGTCATCATAACCTTTGTTATTTAACACACTATCAATAATTTCAGAATCGTTTAAAGAACCAACAATCGGCACATTTTTTTCGATGTCTAAAACTTCCCGTATGTCCGATTTATCTAAGTTAATGTTCGCTTTATTTGCACATTCAACTAATTCTGCTATTTCAGCTTCTTTCCCAGACACTTGAAAGCCCTCAAAATCGCCACTGTCACTTCTTTGAAAGGAAACGCATTTTTTTATCGATAATTTTTTAAGCGACATCTGTTGGTAAAATGGAAAAGTAAAATTGGCCATTTATTAAAACGTTCCAGATTTGAGGGGTTTCCGGATTTGGAAGGTTGTACTTTATTGGTAATTTGGTATATACAGACTTCGTTAAGGCAACCCTGCTACAGTCGCGTGACACAAACCAGGTTATACCGCTTCTTTCTCATTTATTTTTTATTTTGATTTAACCATGCCTTTCTATGTAGATTTATCTATAATTTCTGGATCTACAAAGTTTATACTATTTCCCTTGTATTATTTTTCAATTTATATTTTGCAGAATTAAATTTCTATATAATTCATATGATATTAACGATGCAATGTTTGGCTAGGCGACAAAATAAGTCACCAAACAACATATCGCCAATGGGGTCCTATATCGAAGCTATTCCCTTTTTTTTTAAATGTAAGTGATCTATCTATTTATATATATATTTTCCTGGATTCATGCTGATTGTTTAGTATTTATATTTTATATTGCATATACTTATGGGTCTCGTTGTAGTTTTAAAAAAAAGGCCACTGCAGGGCAAAAATAAAAAGGCACTGTATGCCTTATGCATGGAATTGAGGTCCTTTTTAAAAGTCTGTTGTATATTTTTAATCTATCAATTTGAAAATTTAAATGGTTAGGTTGTTTTATACCAGCCATTTTGTTCGACTTTTAGCTTTGAATGCCTGTCATGGTGGCCTTTCACTTAGGTGGCCAGAAAAAGTACATAAAATACGTAATTTTCATATGGACTTAGTTTTTATTAATTTCTTTCTGTATATAACATTATTCTTGGTCAGAAATTTGATGTGTAATTTGTAGATTTTAACGATCTTTCAGTATTCTTTACAGTTTATGATACTTTAAGTGAAAAATTACTTAAACTTTTTATTTTATCATAATTTTTTTTTCTTAAAATTTTGCCATAAAATATTATTTTATGGCAATTAAAATATTATTTATTAAAATAGTAATTAAAAATTATTAAAATATTAATAAAAATTAAAATATTAAAATATTTTTTTTATGGCATTTAAAAGTTATATGCTTTGCATATAACTCTTAAATGTGAATTTTTTTATGCTTGTGAAATATTTTTCTGAAATGTAGAATTTTTTTTAAAAAATCAATCAGATGGTGCATTAGCTTAGTGAATGGAGTTTTTTTTTCGGTTAATATGAAGAACATGAAACGGTCGCCAAACTGTGGTGATTATGGCACCAATGTTGTTTTGTTATTATTGCTGCAAATTTCTGACGTGTTATATGATTGTTATGTGGCGCATTTATCACTTGATTTTGCATAAATGCGCCATGTATGATTTTGCATAATTTATGTTTTAGTTGTATATAAATATAGTAAGAATCGAATCAAAGGTAATCTGATTGCTCATGGATAATCTATGTTTACATGCTCTACTTATATTTAATAAATGTATTCATTGTATAATTTATATTTATGCTAAACTCTTTTATATTTTATCTAGATTTCAACTTTAAATCCTATGGGGGTACTTCTCAGTACAACTTCGGTATTTTAGCAAAAATTATCAAGCATATGAAAGTAATGAAATTATATTTTTTGTTTTTTCTTTAGAGTATATACTTTGTGTTACTAACTTGCTGTTTCTTTTATTGCAGCAAAGACATCTAAGTGGTGATACTTACCCTTTAAGCTTGGAAGAAATTTTAGATGAAACAAATCAACTTGACATTGGCCAACGGCAACGTAACTGGCTGATCAATGAGGTATCTTTTTAAAATTTAATTATCCAGGGTGTCTACTGGTCATGAAAGTCTCAAGAGTCAAAAAGAAAGTAGGGAAAAACATCCTGAAAAGTCTGAAAAAGTGGTAAAATAATAAATGCAGCATTGAAAAAAAAAAATTTGGTAAAACGTTAAGTGCAGAAAAGTTTATTATTATTATACCTTTATTTCAATAAATTTTTGATATATGATTGAAACAAGCACTAAAAGGTTTCGCTGAATTGTGTTTTATTTGCACGTAATTTTAAATTTGTCAGTCTGCAAAAATGAATGAATTTACAACCAACTCATGGGCTTTTAAAATTTCAATACATCTGATCTAGCTGCAAAGGATAATTTTTAGCTGACCAAATTAATCAACTTTTTTTTATTTAAAGTTTAAAGGTATAGTGTTTTAAATAATTTCTCGCTTTGTTCAGAAGTGCTTTTTTTAAAAATTTCCTAAATATGCTCTAAATTAAAATTAACAGAGTATCAATTTATACTTCATAAAAAAAGTAGAAGTTGATCAGATTATGAACAGATCTAGAGGTTTTCCCGAAATATTCCACAAGGGTTTTACCTTTTAATTTGAAGAAATAATATAAAAGACAACTTGCTTGAAAACTGAAAAAGATTCCAAAGTAAGATTATTTTTAATAATATTGCTCTTAAATGATTGAAATTCATGTTTACTGTTTTTAGTCATATAATGTCATAAAATTCAACATATTATCTTTACAATTAGCCAATTAATAATTTTCAGTGGTTTCCAGAAAATTTTCCTTATGTCATGGAAAAAATGCAGTAAACCTAAGTATGTAACCTAAGTATAATGTACACAGTAAACCTAAGTATAATGTACACTGTATTAAAATTTTAGAGAAAAATTTCAAAACTCTGTTTGCTTGACTTAAGTGACAGTTTTTGTGATATTTGTGATGCTTCCAGAGTGTAAATAATAATTTTTTTGTGTTAAAAGTGCCTATTTAAAATTTTCCATTATATATATTTTTTATTGTATGAATGAATACATGTTTAAAATTTTAGCTGAAATTTGTGCTCATTTTCCTGGTAATCTATATATATAAAACAGTTCCGTGACTGACTGGCAGATAATGCACAGACCAAACCGCTGAACCTAAAGGGCTGAAATTTTGCATGGCACTTCTTCTCATAGTGTGGGGGTGCATTCAGAAAGATTTTTGAAAAATTCTTCTTAGAATTTTTAAATTGATATTTTAAGATGTTTTTGTAACATTTTTTAAAGTTTGCATTTAAAATAATAATCTGAGGGTTATAAAATTTATATGAGAAAGATAATAAAATTTCCTTTAAAATGAAATCTTTTTTGAATCTTTACCTCCATTTTCTGATTTTTAAAGATTAATTTTTAGAATTTAATTTATTAAATGCTGATCATGAGATTTCTTCCTTTTTGTGATACTTTAAATTAATTTTGCGTCATGTACATAACAACGAAATAAATTGACAAAAAAAAACTTATAATACAGTAGTAAAAGATAAAATTTAACCACTAGGCTAATTGAGATGGAAGTTTTTAAGACTTTAATTCAAATTAGTATGTTTAATGGATATTATACAAATTAATTGCATACATTGACCGTTGTATTTAATTTTAATATTTTCTTCTACATTATTTTGTCTGTAAAAATATCCATTACGATTTTTTTTATAAATTTTTTGTTTGGGAGGGGGGAATTAATTGTATACATTAACCTTTGTATTTATTATAAATGTATATATATATATATATTGTATTAATTGCATACATTGATTGTTGTATTTAATTTGAATATACTCCATAGCAAAGCACAGGTATTTAGCTAGTCTACCTTTAAAATGTTCTCTGAAAATTTTAGTAATCATGTTAGGAATTTTTGTTTAGTGTCTCCAAAAGTTTAGAAAAACTGACTTTCAGAAAATCAGTAGATATCCTATTATCCTGATGTGTATAATTTTAAAACCTTGTTTTGATGTACTAACAAATTTAATGACAAAATTCTTGAAAATTTATTACTTATTAAAAGTTATTTTAATTTCTGGCACATATGTAAATGTGTTTTTCATTTTATAATTAGTGATGTTAGATGTTCATACAATTATTTACCATTTCACTATTAATGTTCTGTTATTGATATAGTGAATTATAGTAAAATTATAGTTTTTCTTTTTTTTTTTTATACTTTACTACTCTTAGCTTATCTTTCTAGAAGTATTCCTAGTTTTACACATAAATTGTTGCTATATTGTCTTGTTGTGCTATTCAGTTCCATCTTATTTTCCACTAAAAAGATTGTACTCATGTGACTTTAGAGATTGTTACAGCTACATATTAACTATGACTTGCATCATAAGTAAATTATTTTTTTTTAAATGTTTATACCTGTGATAAATTTTTATCTGCATTTGACTTTTTCCCCCCAGTATGATTTGACTGATTCAGATGCAAGACTAATAAAAAATTATTCTTATAATTTTGAATTTTCTGATATTATTTGTTTTCATTAATATACTTTCAAAGCAGCTTGAAAAGATAGATACGTTGCTTTATTCCATTAAGTTAATGGAATATCAATGTAAAATTAATTTTTTATTTTCAGACAATAATTATCCTAATATTTTTATTTTCATAGGCCTTAGCAAATAATCCTAAGTTACAAATTGATTCTGATGGCAAATACCTATTTAAACCACCCTTTAACATTAAAGACAGACGTGGCTTGCATCGATTACTTGATAAGCATGATCAGCGTGGTCTTGGAGGAATTATGCTAGATGATATTCAAGAGTCGATACCAAATGTTGAAAAAGCGATGAAGGTAATTTTTATTTGTTTAATTTATTATAACCCGGGTTTCATAAGTTTTTGAAATTTAGGGTAAGTTCTAGATCTTTTTCATTTTTTGGAACCCTATAAAGTTCTAGAATTTGGTTCTACAATTTCCATTAAATCCGAACCTTTTAATCTTTGGGTTTGGAAGCGTTGGATACTTTGCAATTTATCTTGGATTGGTAGGGAAATATTTTGATAATTTTTAGTTCAATGTTTTTCATATTGTGATTGAATGTTATTGGTGGAAATGTAGAGGACTTGTAAAATGTCACTGAAGTTCATAATTATTGGGTAATGTGTAAGTGATCAGGGAAAATATCCAAATTCTAAAATTAATATTAGTAATAATAGTTACAATAATATAATACAAACTTTAAATTACATTAATCATTAATTAAATTGTCAAACAAATTATATGTAGTTTATGTTAAATGTTTGAAATCAGTGGTAGAATTTTAGAATTCGAAATTAGTAGTATATATCTATCATTTGTTTTATAGACTATGGGTGTAAAATTAAATTACATTTGCTAATCAGATGCTGATATCCTGTAGGCATAGTGAGAACATCATATGTTGCTTCTTTTCATGAATTGTATTTGCACTTTCTGAATTAAACTAGCTGTTTCAAATTAGGAATAAGTTTGTAACTTATCCCTTTACACAATTCTATGCACTTGTTCTATTTTTTAATACTGTTATTATTATTTGTGGTTTTTGTTATCAGAATTCTTATTTCTAATAGCATATTTTATAATTGAATCGTTTGCTGCATAGTAATCTTTTTGGATTGCAAACTTGGATCATTCTGGTCAGTTATATTATTCATTTCTTTAATGAAGCAAACATGGCCCCAACTTTTATACTCATTTCATGTGCAGTGTTTGATATACTGTTAATCTTTACTGTTAAATATAGGAAGGCAAGGGAAAACATTTGTTAAATCAAAGCATCTGCATGTATGTCTTATAAAAATTTAAAAATAGAAGAAGTTAGCTGCTTTGGTAGATATTTATGCATGCTATATTTATAACTTTCAATTTATTGCTCTTCTTAATTGAAGAATGAATGCTTTTTTGTGACATTCTTTATTTATGTTCCCCCAAAAAATTTTTTTAGCTTCTGGGCGACAATGCCATTCAAATCACTCAACCCATCAGCAAGAAAAAAGTTCTATTTTACAATGACAAGGCTCTTCAGTTTAACATTGATGAAGGTATGGTTATTTTTATTCATTGTTGAACTGCCTATCTATTTTAGCCTAGTTCTTGAGCTTCATGAGACAGAATTATTTGTTAATCTACAAGTTTTATGAGAGGGATTAAGAATCTATAGTCATATTGTTGTGGGATTAATGTGTATACTTTTAAAGATGTTTGCTTTCTGTATAAAAATGGGATATTTGTTCAACATCAAATTCATTCTTCATCTTTAAAGTACCGAGTGTTTCAGAAAGAATCATCTAATTTAAAAAAATCATAACTATTCATCTTTTAGTCCGTTTTCATTGAATAATGTATAGGCAGAAAGAGGGAAATCTCAAGTTTCACGCAGTTGCCAACAAATAGCGCTAATGCTCTTCTGCCTGCCACTTCAGTGTTTGTAAAGATGGGGACTGCACAACAGAAATAAAAAAATCATCCAATTTAAAAAAATCATAACTATTCATCCTTTAATCCATTTTGATCGAATAATGTATAGGCAGAAAGAGGGAAATCTCGAGTTTCATGCAGTTGCCGACAAGTAGAGCTAAAGCTCTTTGTTCGCCCACCACTCAGTGTTTGTAAAGATGGCGACTGCACAATAGGAATCATTTTGTGTTCTACGCTTTGCGAAGTGTGAGTCTGTAATAACTGTTCAGTGTGATTTTCGTCAACAAATCCCTGGTAGATTGAAGTCCCTACCTCTCAGAGCATTAGGCGATGGTATAAACAATTCCAAGACATGGGTTGTCTGTGTACGCATAACAGCTGTAGAAGCAGTGTATGCAGACATGCTCGCAAAAGTTTGGGGCAAATTTGCCTACCGTACAAACATATGTTGTGCATCCAAAGGTAGACATATTGAGCACCTTTAATTTGATTTGTAAAAAAACTTTATGATTAGCCATGTAATATAAAATTAATTTTAAGTTTCTATGTTCAATATTTTTCATAATATACTCATTTCAAATCGGGTGAATCTTTTTGAAACACCCTGTACAATCCAGAAATTATAAATTAGATTCATGCCATACGTCGCTTACTGGCTGCATAAGCGTAACATCTCAGTTATGGGTAAAAAGTAAATATCTATAGCTTCAGCTGATCCCATTCTGTGTGACAAAAATCTTTAATTTTTTAATCATAAACTTTTCATACATAATGATATATGTTTCTTTCTATAGAGTAACAGCAATTGATTATCTACACACTATAACATTAAGTGGTATGAATAATGTGTACAACGAATTTCTTAAATATTTTTTTCTTTAAATATGTCATAGGCTTATTTTTCATGGTTGGATCATAAGATTGAAATGCCTTTTCGTTTAATGTCTTCTCTTTTGAGTATTATTGTTAAATTTATGTATTCTAACTCAACATATGGTTTGTTTGTTTTTTAATTTGAGGTCTTAGTTATTAAAAACCACTTTCATGAAGTCATTCAATTACTTAGGTCAAGATATAGTTAAGTGGTCAAGGTGTTAGATTATCTTACAGTCTCTCTGTAAGCTTCATGATAGTTTTTCTTATAAAATTTTGATGTTCTGTACTCAAATTAGTGAATGTTGTTATGAATATTTTGATATATTGCACTGGGATGATTTTATGCAATTTAAAAATTTCAAGTATTTCTGAATCATGGATAAAAATTTTACTAGAAACTAGAATTACAGCTCCTATAATAAAATTTTAATTAAATGTAAAGTTGGAAATCTCATGTTGAAATCTCATTATTTAGAGGTATTTATAGAAAAATATTTTCGGATTCCATAATTTATTATTATCGCTTAGAAAATTTTTTTAATTGCATTTTATACATATTTATAACTGAAATACATTGGTTGAAAATATTATTATAGTTAGCCTTCTGAATATTTAGTGCAAAATCTTAAGCAATTTATTTAAATTTAGAATTTCAGAAATTATGGAGAAGTGTTGCAGTAGATGGCCTAGATGATGATAAAATTGAAGAATATTTACAGAAGCAGGGTATAACATCCATGCAAGACACAGGTGTTAAGAAAGTGGTATGTATTTAATTTCTAAGTCTTTAGAGGGTTCAAAGACAGTAAATAAGGGCTAGTCAATTGTTACTCCTCTTTCTACCATATGCATGTGTCCATTTTATTCCTGTACTAGCCGGGCTTAGCCCGGCTATCCAATCCCTTGACACTCGAATCACAGTTCACTTGAATTCATATTTTTTTTTCACTTTTAATTGTCAAAAAATCCATCCAAAATCAGTACATCAAATGATCTATTTATGATTAAAAAGTTTGAATTAAAAGTATGAAAAATAGAAAAATAATTAAAAATTAGACACACAATGAAACATTTCTTTTCAGTGATTAATTTTTTAGTGAGAATCACGCTGTGAATAAATCATGCTGTGTTTACATTGTAAAACATAGCGGTTACGTTTTGTTCGGTGGAGTATGCATTTAGAATTGAAATGTCTCTAAAACTATTAAAGTAACAGAATAAGTGTACACAGAAAAATTATCAGCTTTTAAAGCTCTTTCTGTAAAATTTATGTACTTTCTTTAAAAAAAAAAATTGATTTTAACTTTTGAAACATGGCGATTACGTTTTGTATTGGTGAAGTATGCATTTAGAATTGAAATATCACTAAAACTATTAAAGTAACAGAATAAGTGTATGCAGAAAATATTATCAGTTTTTAAAGCTCTTTCCAAATATGTAACATTTGTGCACTTTCATGAAAAAAAAAACCCAAAAAAACATCGCTTTCGACATTTTCAAACATGGCCCAATTTCATAATGGATACCATACCGGAAACAGTCTACCTGGAATTGCTCCCTGACCGACAAAGTTTTTCTTTTATTTATATAGAAGAGTGGACAGAAAAAATTTAAACTAGATGGTCTGTGTTGCTCTTTCCCTATTATAAGTTTAAGGTTGCATTATATTACTATGTTAAGCAATGCTTGTATTAAAAAAAGACAGGTTATTGAAAGGCTATTATTTATATAATTTTTGGACAGAATGTTGAAACATTTCGTGACCCAAGAAAGTCTGAGAGATTTAAATGAGATTAAGAGGATTTTCAAGTTGTTAATTCAGCTGTATTACATGATTTGTCAAATTGGTGTTTCTGCCACTATTCACAGGATGATATAGCCTACAAAGTTGTAAAACTATTTCTTCTCCCATATTTCCCTTATTTCTAAAAGAAAAATCTCCTTAATTCTTTGGTCGATGTAAGTTATAAATTTTTGACCTCCCCCCCCCACACACACAAAACAAAAAAGTATTGAAATATTTAGTCTTTTGGAAAGCCAACTTAAAAAAACCCTCTGCTCTTTTCGATGAGATTTGACCAGTTAATCTTTCAATTTTAGTTCAATTAGTACATTAAGATCATTTAAATAATTTGAAGTAAAGTTTGTATTGACTTGGTCATAGCAGCAGCTAATGACCAATTGACAGCATTTTTTTTTTTTTAATTATTATTTATTCCCATTGTGAGTTAAATGGAGCCTTTCGGCTAGATAAAGGAGAAAGAAAAGTAATTATAATATACATGTCCTTATGTGTTGGTGATAATTTTGTTTCAAAAGTTTATTTGTATGTAGATATAATATGTGATCAATAATGTTTTTCAAATATTTCAGGATAAAAATGTTTAATAAACAGTTTTTACCATCCGTCCTTCTGTGTCTGTGCATAGTTTTCGAATTGCTATTCATTATATGTTTTAATATTTCAGACTCCTGTGCAAAAGAGAAAGAAGCCTAGTAATAGAAATAGGAACTTCAAGAAACTTAATCAGCATATGAGTGATATTTTGCAAGATTATTCAGAGAAGAACTAGTGCTTCAGAATTAGTGTATATAGAACTGTACAAATTGTAACATCATTTTTTACTGTAATTTGCCTCTGCATTCTACAATACTTTTGAAAGGCAATTGGCTATAAAAGCATATTTTATTTAATGTTGTCATATTTCTTGACTGAATATGATTTTTGTCATACTTCTAGCTGTTTTTTTAGAAGTGAAATTAAGCATTATTGAATCTCAGTATGTCTGTTGTGTCTCTCTGCCTGTATGTGTGTGTTTATTTGTTTTTCACTCATTTAACCCGGAAAACTTGGAAGAACTCGTTAATTTCCAAACCACTCTCTTCAAAAAGGTGAAAAAGCTTTGGTTGCACTACTAACTGTGTATGAAACATTGAAATGTGCAAAACTTTGTGTGCCTAAAATTCTGAATAACAGATGAAGATTCTCATTTAGGGGAGGAGGAATGAATATTAACCCATAAATGGTAACATCTGTTGGAATCACGCTAACAGTAACATCAGTCTATGAGACTAAGTTTAATTTCGTAGCTTACTTGTTCGCATTACTTATGTAATTTTCAAGTTTTCATTTAATTTTAGCTCTCTGTATGAGGTATTATTGAATTATAAAGTATATTTACTCTTGGTTTTAATTTTAATATAACTTTGTTTAAACCTTTAAATGCATTTTTCTGCATGATGGGTTTTTTCACCACTTCTTGTTTTTAAGTCAAGAACCGTTAAAGATAAATGATTCAAACTTGGAGCATGTCTTTTCCAATTATTTTACTTTAATTTTGATTCAGCAAATTTGAATTTTTTTTTAAAATAGGATTTTTTAAAAATAAGTAAATTTTTTTTTGAAATTTTTATTCTAAATATTTTTAATTTTTTTTAAATTTAATATTTTTAAAATGCTGAATCAAAATTAAAACTTATATATTTCTGTTTAATGAAATGAAAAAATTTTGAAATTCGACAAATAATATTTCCAGTTATAACAATTTTAAATTACCCCACTTTTAAAAAAAAATTTTAATTTAAAATTTTTAAAAAACTTTATGAGAAGTTTTATGATATGATTTTGTTTACAAATTATATGGCTAACCATCACAAAAAAATTCAAAATTTTAACTGAATAAATAAATTTTTTTTTAAATGTTTCCTGGATCCTAGATGGACCAAATATGTACCTTTAAAGTAATATCCGTTTCTAAAGCGGAGTGAGTTTGCTTTGAATGGTAAATGTAAGGCGAAAAAGTAAACAAAACTCAAAGATAAAGAAACACAACAAAGGTCATGGAATAATTGAAGCATAGCCTGAACATTAAGGTTTCAAATTGATAATTACGCACCCTAGCGGGAAAAGTATGAACTCTATCCGTCTAAGAGACAGATGTTATCATTTACGGGTTAACTTTGAAATTATCATTATTCTGGCCAGTCGATGGGTGAATTGATAGGGCGGTAGTATTAAGGAACCAGAGTCTAATGTTGCACTGCGAGTTAGAATCTTGCAGTCGACATGTTTGTAGTCCTTAGGAATCAGCTTTAAGCTGTAGGTTCCGATAAATTTGGCCCGATAAAAAAAATTTTCGATAAAAAAGTGTGACTGCAGCATTCTCAGCCACCCATCCACCCTAATTTCTATTGATTGTTTAGACTCGTTAAAAGGTATTGCACTACTGCTGTTGAAATTCTCATTTACATTTAATATAGGTTAATTGCTGTGTTTATTTCAAAATAAAAAATACTTTAGAAAATTTGATGTATTGATGTTGGCGTGGGGTAAGGACTATAAGTATCACATTAACTCGGCTCATTGCAATATTTGCGGCTTGTCGGAGAACCTGGGCTATGTTGCTTTATCTCCAGTCATAAATATAGATTGTGCTAAATAAAGTACTCTTGAGATGTTTACAGAGGATTTGGATGTAAACGTACGTGAATATAGAACATGAGTTGCACCAACATGGAAAAATGCAGTTATAATAAATATACAGTTACCAATCAGTAATAAATAATAGATGCAAGCACAATCATTAAATTGCTTTAGTTGATAAACATAGCTAAAATACATTTTAAAATACAATTTTTTATTTTTATTTTATTTATTTATATTTTAAATTATTATAATTCACATTGACTTGGCCATTCAATAGGTTTTTCAGTTTGCTGTTAATTCCTTGTGATGTCTAATTCTCGAGACTGCATTTAGATGCCTGTTGAATGGAAAGTATATACTGATTCGTTAGCCTGTGTTTAAGATAAGATGCTGATAAACGGAGACTTTGTGAGAAAAATTTCTTCATATTTACATTACATTCTAGGAAAACAGGTCATCAATACCATTATATTTAGAGAAGTTTAATATAAATATGAGCTTTGATACTTCCTTATTTAAAATTCAATGAAATTTTATCTTTCGGAGATAGTGGGAGGAGGATCAATAACGCAGTTACATAATTTTGGAAGAACTGATCAGGAAGTAGGATCCCATTCCTACTTCTTGGATTTGTCACATGGGAATACAACTGCCATTTTATAGGATAATGTGTGAACTAGTAACACCACATTAAATTACCACTTGACGGTATGCTCCATCACACTGCAGTCGTCAGACCCAATTATTTGCAGATTCATGCGATGATATGTAACAATGTTATTCGATTTCGATATCTAAGACAATTGCGAAATTTCTCGTAATACATGATTGTTAGGGAAGTTATTAAATGCGTGGTATGCACTAAACGTCGATGAATGTGTATGGAATACAGGGCTGCCAAAAGGGGGGGGGAGGCCCCCAACTGCCGGAGGGGCCCCAAAAAATTCTTAAAAATTTATTTATTAGATTTCATTTGAAAGAAAATCCGGAAACTAGTACCGTACTTCAAAATTTAAAATAATCTCCTGAAAAAAGGGGGCCCCCCAAAAAATAAAAAAAAATCGATTAATCAGATTTATCTTACTACAAAATTGTCTTCTGAAAAATTGTCTTGGGGCCCCCAACAGAAGTTTGCCCCAGGCCCCGTAAAGTCTCTGGGCGGCCCTGATGGAATATCTAATTTCTGTCATGAGCTGAAACGATCACTGAACCGAGTGAGATGCCGTAAGATGCTTTCACTGCTGATGATATACGTTAGCTGTGAAAATAGTTTGACAGGTAAATGACATGCTCGGCGCACACAGTTTCGCCGTAAGATAAAAACGTACGTTATCGTGACGTAAACTCTTAACAGTAATGCTGAATAGTATATTTTAGAAATAATTACACGATTACTATAATAATGATCACGGTACAAATAATTTTACTAATGATTACTGTTGAGAAATTGGTTGGTTGATAACCAATTCACCGACATCTAAATTAAAGTTTTAAAAATAAATGCGATAGCAGACTTCAGCAGTGGTCGATGAACTAACTGTCTTCCGTGAAAGAACAACTTCTTCCAAGTCTTAACATTTTAAAATTAACGATTATTGTCGGGACTTTAACAAATATTCATATCATTACCACGAGAAGTAATTTAAAATATATATTTAAACTAAAATAATTTCAAAGTTCTAAGAAGTTTATACTATTAAATGAAACAACTCAACTTTGTACAGAAACAATTTTTGTAACGAAAATGAAAATTTTATGTTTTTTTTTTGTGAATGGCAACAGTGTGATTTATATAAAATAATAAAAAAGAAGGAATTGGATGATAGGCCTTAACTTAAAATTTATTTACTGAGCACACATACCTTGATGACAATTAACTTGCTTGCTGAAGATAAAGTCCAAGTGGACCAAGGTACTTCCATTCATACCCCCCAACCAGCTATTGGATGATAGGCTTAGTGACACGTGGCGGTCGGTTGCGTTTCTTGTTGTTCTATCTTGTTTTTTCGCTGCTTTTTGGTAGGCGTTCTTCGTGTCCCGTTTGTGTATTGTTTCCTGTGTTGCGTTGTGCTTCTTGTGGCTGCTTTTCGTGTGGTTTTGAGATTTTTTCCTCGGTTTTGTTTGTGGTATTGGTTCTGCAGCTGCCGGTGACGGAGTATGCTGTAAGTGGTTTCTGAATTTTTCTTTTCTGGAATGGAGGAGTCGCCGGCTGACGACAACTTCTTCTGGTCTGCTAAGCTCCAGCCGCATGAATTTTTGAATGAAGCTTTGGGTCAAGGTGTGGGAACTTTAACAATTTTTCTTGAAAGTCTTGCAGGAGCTATCCCTATTTCACACCCAAAAAAACTGAAGGATGAGCTGGTCAGTCGCGTCGGTCCCAAGATAAGTGTGAGTTTTTTAAAGGCCACACGTAACGGAAAAAATCGTTTGTGTCACGGAAGATAACAATACTGCCATCCAACTGTTAAAAATTAATGAAATATTGTCGGTACCTATCGTGCCCAGATTAAATCCGGATACACTTGCGTCAAAGTTTTTACTTTATGATATTCCGCTAAATGTCACCTGCAATGAAGTTGCGGAAGAACTGTTGGAGAATGGCATTCCGGTTTTTGAAGTCCGTCGTTTTCAGAAGCTGACGGGAGGTAATCGTGTTCCGCTTAAAACCATGCTGGTAACAAAAATTGGGCAACAACTCCCTGACAAGATTCACTTGTGGTTCGAAGAAATACGCATACGGCCTTTTATAGATAGACCCCGGCAGTGTAATAATTGTTTCCAATTCTCACATTCGACTAGGGCATGTAAAAACGCTGTGGTATGCTATAAGTGTGGAGAAGAACATGCTACTCAATTGTGCCAGGCTGATAAAGTGAAATGTAGCAACTGTGGCGAGGGCCATGAAGCAATTAGCAAAAGTTGCAGCGCATATATTCGAGAAGCGGAAATAAATAAATTCAAATGCCTTAACCATTTAACGATCACAGAAGCTCGGTGTCGTTACGCACAGAATAATAACAATAGGAAGGCACCTTCCTATGCGGGGGTTGCGTCTCCCAGTTATAGGGAGGAAAAGATTAATCTACAGGAGGTAACCACGAACTTTGAAAAGATCATGGAAAGATTCGAGGCTAAGTTTGAGGAAACCCTCCAGAATTTTTTTAGTACTCAAGTCGAAACTTTCAACAAAGTCATCGAAATAATGACATCATCCTTTACGAACATGTTACAAAAATTTCTCCCCCCAACGCTGTCGGCTGCTCCGCAAACTAGAGAGAAAATAAAGAAAAAACAGAGACTGTCACAAGCTAATTCGCCATCGCCCCTGTCCTCTACTGCTGGGGACTTCGGTTCGATGGATTTCTCCGGGACCACCGATTTTGATAATCCCGGTCCTCCGCCTGGGCCGCCCCTGTTTTTTGAGGGGGCCTTTCCTGACTCCCCTCCCCTCTAGCGGGGTGGGCTGTCTGGCGGCCTTTTTTTGGTTTGTCAGTGTTCCTTTTTGTTTTTGGTCTGGCTTCTTTTTCTGTTGTGTCGTGGAACGTTCGTGGTGTTCGGGCCAGGGCCGCTTGGCTCCGGTGTCCGGATTTTGCTTCTGTTCCTGTTTTGCTTACTCAAGAAACCTTCCTTACTCCGGCTCTTTCTTTCGCTGTCAATCAGAAAGTCCTGTATCGTAGAGATAGGCCTGGGGGCGGTGGGAGTGGCGTTCTCACCGCGATCCAGCGTAATGTTATTTCCATCGACCTTTCCCCATTCAACATCCTTTCATAGAGTATGTTGCTGTTAAATTATGGGTCAATAATACTCCTCTCACCATTGTAAATATCTATAATCCCAGATGCAGTTTTGACCTTGGCTTTTTCGTTTCTCTTCTTGATGATATTGAACCACCTTTTATTATCATGGGAGACTTAAATTTAAATTTACTAAAACGGGGCAGTCAAGGCCTGGCCCCGGTGAATCAGTTTCTTGACTGGGTTGCTAGAAATGATCTTTGCATTGTTAACAGGGACATTCCTACCCGTTTCATGGCTAACAATTCGCCTTCTGTACTCGATCTTGCTATTATTTCTCCATACTTATTCCCTATTGTAAAATTTTATATCCACCCTGATAGTTTTGACTCGGATCATTGTCCGATGTTCTCACAGCTTTATGGCCCTTACGCTCAGTGTGTTACTACTACCTTTCGACTTCGGACCAATTGGACTAGGGCTGGCCGAGATTTAAATAATAGCATGAATTGCCATAACACTCTTTCCTTCTCGGATCTTATGTCTTCAAGTAAACAGGCTATCTCTGATAATAATCACTCTCAAAGAATTACTGGGACGTCCTACCCACAGTGGTGGAACTCGAGGTGCTCTTGGATCTTGGGGCAGAAAAGGAAGTATCTTCGGCTGGCTAAGCGGACTTTTTCGCGTGATTGATGGTTACAGTATAAAAAATCTCTTACGGCGTCATATAAAATGCAGCATTCGCAGCTTTTGGAACAAACTCTGTAATAGTCAAAACAGTATGCAGACCATCTATCGCATTCTTAAGAAGCAATCTACCCTACAGGCTTCTGGGGGAACTTTGCTTTATCGGGGTGTTTGTATCAATTGCCCCTATCGTCAAGCTATCCTTTTCGGCCAGAACCTTGATCCTACTTCACATCACCCTCCCCTTCCGTACGCTCTTACCAATGTCATGGGGGAGTTTAACAACCCTATTTCTACTCCGGAGCTCCAGCTTGCGATTAAGGCTACTAGACCCACCACTCCCGGGGAAGACGGCATCTCGGCTAAGCTAATCAAGCACATTGATCCTAATAACCTCTGCAAGATTGGTGGTATTTTTAATAATCTCCTTGATACGGCCAGTGTCCCAAGTCAGTGGCGCTCTGCCATAATTCTTCCCATTCTGAAACCCAGAGTCTGATTTCTTCAGTAGCCCAGTAGTCTGATTTCTTCGTATCGCCCGATTGCCCTTACTTCGGTTTGGAGTAAAATTTTTGAACGCATTATTCTCCATCGTCTCACTTGCTGGTCTATTAGCCACAATGTTTTTCCTCCCGGCCTCGGCGGCTGTCTCCCCAATCGGGACAGCCAATCTGTCTTGGCCAAGCTGTACCTTGACATCCAGGAAGCTCGCCTGAACAAAAAATATATTCTCCTTGTTAACCTAGACATTGAAAAGGCGTATGATTCCGTTTGGATTGACGGGTTGATTTACAAGCTGGCTTCCGTTGGTGTTGGTGGAAATGTTTTATTATGGATTTCTAAGTAGCTTCAGGATAGGAATATTAAGGTGAAATGGAACAATCACATTTTCCCCCCTCAAAAGGTTACATCTGGAATTCCTCAGGGTAGCGTTCTGTCCCCATTTCTTTTCTCTATGTATATGCTTGATATTTTTGAAACGACCCCGTCCAGGGTTACTGTCCTGACTTACGTTGATGATATTTTTGTGTATGCTATTGGTGATGATCCTGCTACCACTTGCAATGATTTGCAAACAGCTCTTGACAACATTCTGAAGTGGTGTAATTATTGGAAGTTTTCTCTCTCCCCATCGAAGAGCACGGCTATAAATTTTTCAAGGGGTAGATTTCCCTGCCCTGAAAGCCGTATCGCTGGCCATCCTATTCCGTGGAGTAAAAATATCAAAATTCTGGGTTGCGTCCTGTCGTCAACCATGTCCATCGCGCCTCAGGTTCAGTATCTGTGTGAAGAAACTCACCGCCGGCTAAACATGCTAAAAGGTTTGGTGTATAAAACTCGTGGCGCCACTAGCCGGACTCTTATCCCAATCGTCAATGCGGTTATCCGCAGTGTTTTTGACTATTGTGGTTTCCTGTATTCCCAGATTTCAAAGAGTGACGCTAATACCATGGAGGCCTTATACTCCATTGCCCTCCGTCTGGCCACTGGTCTCCCCCGGTGGACGCCGATCCCTGTACTTCGGGCTGAGGTTCACCAAAACAGCATTGCGTGCCGTATTCAGCACCTTAATAAGCGTTTTCTTATTAAAAACCTGTTACTCCATACCAAATCCTTGCTTTACAGTAACCTTCATAGGTGTATTTCGGGAAACTCATCCAATATCCCTGGTTTGCTGCATACCATGAATATCACTATGGATACGTACTGTTTGGGCTCAAGCTTTTTCCTTGACCCTGGCCGCATTTTTCTTTCTCATCAGGTGGAGATTGTTACGCAGGGTCTCCCCTTTCAAAATAAAGATCTCCTGAACTCGGTGATTTCAGCTTTATGGGCTGAGTTTGTCAATAATTACCAGACAAAGTGCTTTTTGATTTCCACTGACGCCTCCAAGACCGACGACAAAGTGGCGATAGCGGCCTTTAACCACTCGACTAATTCTGGGAAAGCCATGTTAACCCATCGTTTGAATTCAATTTTTACCGCGGAAGCTCTAGCTATCGTTCTGGTTATTGATATTTGTGGCCAGGAGGTTGATCATGTTTAAATTGCTTCTGACAGCCTTTCCGTTCTCTCGGCGCTACATATGGCTCATTCGAAGTCCCCAGCGGTCATCCTTTTGCTGCATAGTAAAATTACTAATGCTCTTGAGAGCATCAATTCCATTCGGCTGGTCTGGACCCCTGGTCATCGGGGCATCTATCCAAATGAGGTGGCCGATGAGATGTGTAGACATGGCCCTTTCACTACCGACCAACTTAATGTGGTTAGCCCGGAATACATCATAAGAAAGATCAAAAGGGACATGTATACTGCCGGGGAGGATGAATGGAATAGAAGCATTTATCGTCAGCGGTATGGCGCAATTAACCTCAAGAATCAAACGCATCGTAGGTGGATTTACCATCGCCAGATTGATGTCCTGGTTGCCCGTTGGCGTACCAAAACGATTCAGTGCAACCATCTTTGGCATAAGTTGAATATGGCTCGCTCTCCTCTGTGCGAGACGTGTAATGAAAATGATACGCCAGATCATATTTTGCTAAGCTGCTCCAAGTTCCGGGTGCAGCGTTGTGCTTTATTTAATTCTCTTAGGATTAGAGATAACCCTTCTTATGATTCTGTTATTAATTCGGCTACGAGTTCGTGGCGTGGGCTGGTTGCCCTGGCGTGTTTTACGCTTCGCTCCCTTGGTTGGGGGTGATCTCTGGTTTTGTTCGTGTGTGTGTTGTTCTGTGTCTGTTGTTTGTCGTTGGTTTGCGGTGTCTGCGTGGTTCTTCTTCCCCGTGTTTTGTTTTTGTGGTCCCGGGTGGGGCTTCTCGCCGCTTTCCTTCTCCCATGTTCGAAGATTGTGTTTCAAAGTTTCTCCGTGCTAGTTGGTCTAGCGTCTGTCCGTCCATGTTTTTCCTTTTCGGGTCGTTATGTAGAGACAAAGCCGGTCGCTTGGCTGTAGCATAAGTCTCACAAATTTTCAATTCAATTCAATTCAATTCAATTCAAGGAATTGGATGTTGAAGTTTCTGTGAGTTGTGATTTATTTTAACTAACCTGCTTTATTATAATTTGGACAAAACAATTATTATATAAGCATAAAAATGTACGTAAAAGAGACATACACTGCAATAGTCGGCAGTGAAAACAAGAACGTTTTCAATGCACCAGATCGACCGTCATCGATTCGGAAAGGGAGTGATAACGGTCCAAAAAAAAAAAAAAAAAAAAACGAGCACCGATACAAAGAAACACGAGCTTAAATACTCGTATCTGATAGATAAATTTACATATACCTCTCGCTTAGCAGTCGTACCACCAACCGTTGCGGTTGCGATACATTGGCAGTGGTAGGAATTAACACATCGGATGAATTGAATTACGAGCTTACACATCATCGGCTTGTAATGTCGTCGGTGCTAAAAGAAGATGATTTATACAAATGTTGTACGGAAGAAAAACATGGTAGTTTTAAGAAATTAAAAGTATAGTTTCCCAACAATGACGATGAACCTATTGCAGTTGGTGTGTTTTTATGAAGGCTACAAATAAAGAGACCTGAGTGACGTATTACTTAAACCTGAAATTTCCCCCAACCACAGTCCTAGTTAAAAAATTGAATCTTCAGCTAGAGTAATCACAATGGGTCCATTGTTTTATTTTTCAGTTGGTTTGAGCCGAGTCACTATTCTACTGTTCAGTAAGGCAGTTTGATGTTACTTCACTGATTCAACCACGTGAAAAACGAAAGGCAGAAAATGGTTGCCGTTCATTATATACCTGGAGCTCCGATGTTTCCAGTTAAGGCATGTTCACATTGCTATCCGTAAAGCGTGTAAGCGTAAAAGGAAAAATGGCGCTGAGACTGAAATAAATCAATCATAGGCGTTAAAAATTTCGTTGCTAATCGTTTGGAGGTTTGTAATTGATTAAATATATTTCAATACTTTAACGCTTCTGATACCGGACTCCTATGTGAACAGGCCTTTAGTAATCTTTGCGTTTTTCAGCAAACGTTTAGGGCCTGTTCACATAGGAGTCCGTTGCGTAGCGTTAAGGAAAAGATGACGTTGAGACGAAAATAAACCAATCATAGGCGTTAAAAATTTCATTGCTACTCGTTTGGAGGCCTATGATTGGTTTATTTTCGTCTCAACGTCATCTTTTCCTTAACGCAACGCAACGGACTCCTATGTGAACAGGCCCTTAGCCCTTCGAATTTGAAAGACTTGAGATAAAATATACTGCGTGCATTTGCGCAATAATAATGGTTGGAGTGATTAAAAATCTGTTTTTTTATCATAGCCACCAAAAGTATTAGATATTTTAAGATACATTCTCGCCTGGTGGCATCATAATATGACGCCACTATGCAAAAATATTCTTATTCATCTCGAGATAAGTAATGTTTTACGCAAATAGGATAATTTTCAAATGCGGACATATTTTGAAATTTCTAAATCCTAAGGGGTCATTATATTTCTACAAATACAAAGTTTTGGAAAATGAGTAAGTTAAAAGTCTTGGCCACAAGAGAAAGTATTCCCGATGAGGGTATTCAAATGTTGAAGAAAGAGTAAGTATGTTTAATGACTGCAGTGATCAATTGCGTTTTAGCTGTCAAAGTAATTATATTTTGAACGCTATCGTTATAACGTTTGGAAGAGTTTCATATCCAGTACTACTTTGAACTTTCGGAAAAAAGTTTCAAAATGGAGTCTTTTGAAAGTTTACAGTATTACAAATAACATTCTTTTAATCAAATATTAATAAAATTAACAAACAATACCCGAAGTGTTGTAAATGTAATAAATAATACTTTTAAAAAATATTAAGAAAATTTTTGAAAATGCTCAATTTTTTTAGTCAGGGCAAAATGACTCTTTTTTAGCTTATACTCTATACTCGACACTAAAAACACTTATTAAAAAGTTTTAACATAGAATAACTTCAGAGAAATGTAAAAAATATGCAATAAATAATACTTAATGATACATAAATGATTGTAACAAAAAATAATTTCCTTTTACCACGGCAAACACTGTCTAAAAAGATAGCACTAACCCAAACCCACTCTTTAAAAGAAAAAAAAATCGGATTATAAACAAATAAAAGAAACACACTCACCATTAATAATGGTGATTTCAAGTTTTATTTTTCTTTAATAAGACTCTTTCCTTCCCACCTTTACAGCGAAACTAAAGAAATTAATTAAAACAGAGGATACGAATTTAAAATGAAACCGCAGTAGTTTATTTCCAACCTTTGCACCAAATAAATCCACAAGATATGGGACTTTTTCCATAACATTCAATCAGTTATCACATTTTCACGTGTATCTGAGAGTATATTATTTTCTGAACTTATTCAGTTCAGACATTTTCAGTTTTGTTTTGTTTTTAAACATTGAGTGCCCTGATACGAATTGCAGCATTAGTTGCAATGATAAAAAAAAAAAAAATGTTATGAAAACATACAGGGATCTGAGGATATTACATTATATAAAAAAAAATGCTCAATTGCTTCTCTAAATCTCTGCAAATTGAATACAATAAGTGCACAAGATTGAAAAATTGATAATACAAGATTGACCCCGGCCCGACCTTATAGGTCTTACGGTCATATCTTTGACCAATCGTGCGACAGCAGCCTGCCAGTCCACATCAGGATCCGCAGTCCAGTCATTTTAAAAACAAATTTAAACTTATACATTAATAATTCTTGCCAATTCCTGTGTTGCACTTAAGAGTTTTCCATTTTTTAAAAATTATTATTATTACTGATACAGTAAGTTTTAAGTTTACAATTAACAAATGTATTTAAAAATGATATTACAATTTTACATTAATTCCTAAGATTGCAATTGTCACACAATACTGATTACTAATAATTGATAAAGCGAACGGATCGCAAATAACTTAGTGAGACTGGATCAATTACTATCAGTTTACCAATTTTACTTGATCATTATGAATACGTTTATAATAAGTTTATTTTTAGAAACTTAATATTAAAAAAAGTGTAATTTTTATCTTAGACGTAATATGCAACTGAGAGAAAAACCGAAACATGTTGGTCATATGTGACTAAGTCTAGCCGACGCATTTCCCCGAATAAGAAATTCTATAGATGTGATACTAATGCATACACGGCTAACATTCCATTAACTTGGTGACATCGTATCTTTTCTCTTTTTTTTTCTGACATGATAAGGCTAATTTTCAGATCGTCGTCAAATTCAATATTTCTCTTTTTCTTTACGAAACTAGAAACCAAAAGAGAAAGTGTTACATGCTGCATGCCGTTCTTACATAGTAGACAGCAGATCTCGACGCCACCTTAGCGAGTTTTGGCAAATTACTGTATGGCGAGTTTCGGTAAATTATTTTTCTGAACGTTGAGCAAATGATGTCATATCAAGACTATTATCAACGGGATAATAGATATTTAATGAATAAGCATGGACTATTAGCAGAAGAAGTAAGTACGTAAGACGTAGCCTAGTGGTAGCGCGTCGGCTTTCGGTGCTGACGGTGCTCGGATCGAATCCCGACAAGCGCCATTAAATACCTCCGTGTCTAGGTCGGATATGGGCACATTAAATCCTTAGACCGGAAAGTCATCTATGTAGTCAGAGAGGGTACGAGCCCCACAAGATGTTGGCGCTCGGTCAAAATTGAGGGGCACCAGGCTAAATCAGACTCTAGTTTATAATTTCAGGCTTTTTGGGGAAATTACAAACTGGAGCCTCGCCCCTAACTTATATAGACCTGGTCTGGAATACTTCCGGAATTAGAAACAATTACAGAAGTATATAAGTACAGTAATACCTCGGCTAACGAAGATAATTCGTTCCGGAATCACCTTTATTAGCTGAAATCTTCGTTAGCCGGAACGTGATTTCCCGCATGTTTCTGTAGAAAATAGTTTGATTCGTTCTGGATGCTGCCAACTATTTAAAGACAAGTTTTATAAAATAGTAAAAAACACACTATAAAAGGGCAAAATCTCACCAAAGGCTGAGATGAACAGCTACCCGATTGGATGAAGGAGAATGAAAAACTGACGATCTTTACACTATTGTACTGAAAATATATTATACACTTTATACTATTATACTGAAAATATGTGCACAGCGTTTTTACTACTCATCTTCGAAATTATCAGACTTTACTCTAAGTAAATCTCTTGTTCTGTCGCTCTGCTGAAGGAGAAGTCAAAAATCTGTCCAAAGTTCACAGAACTTCTCTTTTTTTCCCCAGAATGTTTTTACAGTGATTCAGACGCTTGTCTTCAACCAAGGCACAACATCCGGCCTTTTCAGCTTTGTTGGGATGCCACTTTATAGCCAATTTTTTTCCCCAATGCGGCAGACGGTATCCTGGACAATAATCCTTACCGCCATAGTAAACCGCAGTTTGCTAGCCATTTTATTATGGGTGAACCATATAGGCGGACTAGCATTACCCCCTATGAAGGGATGACACAAAAGGAGGCTTTTAGTGGCGCAACGCCGGGATTCGATTCGAGCACCCTCAGCATCGAAAACCAGCGCGCTGTACCACAGGGCCGCCACAGGCCCCGTAGCCAAAAAATGAAACTATTTCCAGTAGTGCAGCATTTTTTTAATGTCATCTATTGGTATTCTTTCCTTTTATTGCTGTCCTCCTTCTCCTCTATTATGCTACTCGTAAAACTTCCTTCTAGCACGATGTTCTTAACCTTCCGCGGAGTAAAATTCTATAGTTTTCTTTAATCTCGTGGATCCCGAATCCCCCTTCCTTATCCTGTCAGCTGTGTCGCTATCAATCCATCATAATGGTTTCGTTTGATATCCGATGTTACAGGACGCTGTAGTACAAACAGTAAGGGCCTGTTCACATAGAATCCGTCAGCGTCAGCGTTACCCGTCTTGACATAATTTAAAGACCCGTATTGACATAATTTAACCCGTATTCATTTTCTCACATAATCACAGGCCTAAACAATTTCTCGGCTAATAGTTTGGAGGTTTGTAATTGGTTAAATATATTTCAATACGAGTAACGCTAACGCTGACGGATTCTATGTGAACATGTGCTAAGGGTCCTTGGGAATGCCAAGAAGTAACACCCCACTGTATCAGAGAACCACCGCCATGCTTGATAGTGGGTACCAAGCAATCGGGACTGTTGCTTCTCAAGGTGTTCGCCTAACGTAGGGAACGTTAGGCTAACGTTCGCCTAACGGGGGCCCAACCCGTGGCCCGCCAAAACATTTCGATCAGGCCAAACGAAAGTTTGATATAAATTCGAAAAAAAAAAAAAACACCTTAGAACGGCATATCCTCTCAGACAAAAAGATCATGAATGCACGGGGAAAAGTAGCCCACGACACATAGACTACGATCTCAACAAGACAGATTTAACCTGATATTAAAGCTTTTGTTAAGCAAAAGCAATGTCAAGTTTCTCATATTATCATTCAGGTGACATCCATCCTTCCAATAATGTAAGTGTTATATTGTCATTGGATTTTGAAATGTTGTTATGGCCTATATAAGTCCTGCATTCCTTTTGTTCCATGCAATATAAATTTCAAAATACATTGATTCAACTCCCAATTTGGTCATATAGCATGATGAAGGAATTAATCCTTCATCATGCTATAAAAAACAAATCAAGCAATCATCTCAAAGGCTGAAGCTTGTTTTCAAATAGTAATACATTTATTACTCTGCCTATGCTACTTATTTTACAGATGTGTGGCCCACGGAACTTTACGAATTTATTGGTGTGACCCTCGAACGTGAAAGGTTGAAGACCCCTAGCCTAAGGTATACAGTGGTACCTCGACTTACGAGTTTAATTCGTTCCATGACGGAGCTCGTAACTCGAAATACTCGTATCTCGAATCAATTTTCCCCATTGAAATGAATGGAAATGCCATTAATTCGTTCCGGGCTCCCCCAAAACACCGCAATTTTTTTGCATGTTTTAAAATAAGAAAAATGTGCTTATAAACGACGAACATTATATAAAAACGCAATACAATAGAATGTACTGCAATAAATTTGTTTTATTAAGTGTAATGTACAACAGGAAGAGGAGGAGAAAGGCTGAACTGAAAAATTAAATCTTATTCGTTAATTTTTGACATTTTCACCTCGCTTTCCTCACTTTCGATTTTATTACCAGCTACTCTCTTATAGTGAACGAGTGAGACACAGAAGATGGACGATTGTTGCATCGTTCACTGTGGCTGTAATGTCCAGATTCTTTTTTCTGAGAATCCGAAGAACGTTTTCTCAGAATCCGTAGATGGGGTAGAGATTGCGATCCTAGGACCAAGGTCATCCCATCCCTTATACCCCATGGGGAGTTCCAGTGTGGAGGAGGGAATTGAAGCTATCTCTCTGCGAGAGATGTTGGACGCTGTTCGGTTTCAGAGGGCGACCCAAGTTTGGACAGAGCAAGCTGCCCTGGGTGGTAATTGCTCAGTGTTAATCTCTCGGTTTAAGACTGGATAGTCTCAGAATAATATGTATACAATTGTATAATCTATATATATAAAACAGTTCCGTAACTGACTCACTGACTGACATACAACGCACAGATCAAACCGCTGGACCTAAAGGGCTGAAATTTTGCATGGCGATTCTTCTTATGGTGCAGGGGTGCACTAAGAGAGATTTTTGAAAAATTCTTCTTAGATTTTTTAAAAATTAAATTTTTAAGCTGTTTTAGTAACTTTTTTTAAGTTTGCATTTAAAATAATAATTTGAGGGTTATAAAATTTATATCACGAGAAAGAGCGTAAAAATTCCTTTAAAATGAAATCTTTTTCGAATCTTTACCTCTATTTTCTGATTTTTGGTGAATTTTTAAAGATTCATTTTTAGAATTTAATTTATTAAATGCCGATCACGTGATTTCTTTTATGGTACTTTAAATAAATTTATCGTCACGTGCATAACAACTAAATAGACAAAAAAATACGTTTTTTTCTTGCTAATGCAGCAGACGATTGGACATTATTTTGTCTATAAAAATATCCCTTACGATTTTTTATAAATATATATATTTTTTTCTACATCAATTGTATATATTGATCGTCGCATTTATTATAAATATATATATATATATATATATATATATATATATATATATATATATTGGCATTAATTGCATACATTGACCGTTGTATTTAATTTGTATGTACTCCGTAGCGAAGTGCGAGTTTTCAGCTAGTTTTACATAAAGGTTGTAAATATTATATGCTTCTTGTGTTCCCATTCGATGAGCACGTAACATGGCATTCGCTGCTCAAACTAGGGGTGGGATATCTCAAGCTTCGTCGTAACCCGAATTTTAGCTCGTAACTGGAAGCAAAAAATTTACCGAGAGAATGCTCGTATCTCGAAAAACTCGTAAGTCGAGACACTCGTAAGCCGAGGTACCACTGTATTGTACTTCGAGCTTCATACTGTTAAGAAACAATATGAAGCTCGAACAGAGTGATGATATGTTGCCAATCGTGTGAACTCCAGTGTGTGTTTGTGGCACCATCCGACACGTTTTCTTAAATTAGTATCAATGATGAGTGTCATTTGGATTGCTGCACGACCATAAATTCCAGATTTATGCTTCTCTGGACGAAGTTTTATGACTAATCATTATGACTTGTATTCACCTCTGCTGTTACTTGCTGTACTATTGTCGTAGTTTTCCGTCGTACAATCCATACCAAGTTCCGCCTCTCCCTTGCTGACATCTTCGTGTGAGACCACACTTCTTGCGTTTAGAGGCAACACCTTGCTGATTTCTGTACCTTGTCATAATGTTCTATACTGTGCTTCATGATACAGATATAATTTCTGGCGTTTTAGTTACTGATGCGCCCGCAAGCCTCCTGCTAATAATAATTTCTTTCTGCAAATTGCTCATGTTATACCTTAATTCCTCGACAGATAGATATACATCGACTATTCTACTACTGCGTGATAGCGTATGCTCGTTCTTTACCTGCTACATACCTCTGCACACCGATGACATCGTCGTGATTTGCATACGCCGCAGTTCACATACACTTTTTTTCAGAGGTTTTTCCGTTACAATGATAACCTCTTTATATAAATCACGTAGCAATCACGTGCTTACTTTCAAGTTTAATCACGTGATCGCTTAGATAGAACGTCATCTTGATGTTTTCGGCACTATTTTTTTACACCACCCCAACGTGGCAAATTACGCTAACAGTATTATTTTCCTTCTTATTTCATGTTTCTACAGGTTCGACGTTGAAGTATATCAGAAGGACACTCCAATTACTAAGGAGGAACTATTAAAAATGATTCCTGGGAAAGATGGCCTCTTCTGTCTGTTAACAGATCCCATAGATAAAGATGTAATAGCAGCAGGTAACGAGTTTTTGAGCGTATCCCGTTAAAATTTAAAAATAACGACTTTTTATTCTCTAGTATACGATAAAAAACTTGAAATCTTGTAATGATTTTATATATTTACTGTTTTGAGGTATTAAAAAGCCAAATTACTCGAAAAAGTCCTCACCGTATATTTTTAAAGTTTGTGTATGGTTCAGGCTATGAAATATTTTTTCGACAACTGTTGACTCGTTGTAGCTATTTTTTAGATCAGTAGCAACTAAAGTTGTGATTCTTTGTGTATTAAAGTTTAGGGTACACTAGGATTTTTCTTTTGCTGATATATGACCAATAAATATAACAAATTACTTTTAAAAAGAGGCTCATGGCATCACAGTGGTTAGCACATCAGACAAGTGACATTGAATGTCTTCGTGTCTACTTCAGATATGGGCACGTTAAATTCGTAGCCTTAAAAGTCCCTCTATGTGGTATATAGATGAGAGGAGGGTACGAGCACACCAGATGTCCCTGGGGGGGGGGGCGCTCCCAAAATTATAACTCGCGACGACGGACGGTTTTAGCGTCTGAAATTTTGCTTTCCGGAGGACCGTTATGGAGGAACGTAATCCTACGTTAAAAGTAGTCTTCTGAAATCAGACGTTTTTACAACTGACAAAAAAGCCTTTATAATTCAACGTTCATCGAAGTCCCTTGTTTGAGTTGTCAGTATTTGTGTCACTGCTTCCTGGATAGCAGATCCGATGCATATCTGCGGCGTTTCGGCAGATTCTTTATTTCGCAGAAAAATACATCGAGTATTGTAATCGAGCTCTAAATCGCCACTCCAGCTCATCAAAAGTTCTTAATCGGAATCAGAAATGTGAGCTTAGAGAGGGCCAGTTCCTTTTCGGGACATTCACGTCATCATTGCACAGGTGGAAATTTAGGGACGGGTGCATGTACATGCAAGAAATTGAATGGGCCTTCACCAAACAGTTGTTGCTACATAGGAAATGCAGAATAGTTTAAAAATATCAATATATGATGACTTTTAAGACATGGGCAGAACTGTAAACCGTTGCAAAGAGTCTGCGCATACTTAATGAGAGGGGTTGCTATTAGAATCAGCTTTTGACAAAACTTGACTCATTAATTGGCTTTTAAAATGTCGTCAAAGCAGACAGAAAAAATGGCTATTTTCTTCCGTTAGTTTTTTAATTAAATTCCTCAAACTAAATAGCTGTAAAATAATCAAGCAACTAGGTGTCTATATATGCTTTCTCAGCATATGATATCTGTAATGATGCGCCTTCGAATGTGTGTAAAATTACATAAAAATTAAGAGGTTAAATTGATCGAAGGCTTTCACCATTACATTTATTTGTTAAGTTTGGAAACGCCGGCTGAGCAAGACAGTGTAATTATAGAGCGGAGAGGTCCTGTTTTATGACTTGGTTAACGAAAGGAGTTTTTACGACGGCGGTGTGCACGGGAAGTTTGATTCTAGACGAGATAAGCAGGACTTGGAGCCGGGGTTGACGTTATGAGACAATACGCTTGGTATAACAATTTATAGCGGTTGGAACGGGGTGCGGAACCGCAAACAACTTGGGAGGTATTGCGTGCGGATCTGTTGTGGGCGTACGCTGGCTAATAGGGGCATCCAATTAGATGAGATTTAAGATGACCAGGCAAATAGAATTGTTACAGGATCCGGAATGGCTGAAAAGTTTTATGAGAAGGAGGGATCACGAAAGAGAAAGAAGTGATGAAAAATATATATGTGGGGTTTTGTATTTAGAAGAGTGAGAGACTTTGATGGTCGGCTTGAGCTAAGGTTCCCCGAACTCCTGCTTTGACTAAGAGTTTCCTGGTCGGGTCGAACTTGGGGTTCCCCGCATCTCTGCATTAAAAATAAGTTTTTGTTGTGTGGTGCAGAAGTTTCCCCGCACTTTTTGGAGCGAGTGTTGCTGTGAACTACGAGTGTTCTAAAATACAGAGGCGACTGAAGAAACGTATGAGTCAAGGTTGTGGTGGTTCACGAATTAGACGGCCTGATCCCAAACCAGAAGCAAGAGGTGTTTGCCCCCTGCCCTGTAAGGAGTTATCCCACGAACCCCAGCGAGACGAGTGGACGGAGTCAACGATCCGCGAGTGTGTCATCTAAATTGAGTGGTCTACGTTATTTGTTTAGCTCAGTCCCTTTTGTTTTTGAATGAATTTATTTATGTTTAGAGCAGGAGAATATAGGAAAGAGATTAATTAAATAAGTAATGAGCTTTGGTTAAAAAGTTTAAATAAGTAATGAGCTTTGGTTGTCGTGCGCTCCCTATTTCCTCGTTAAGTAGTTTGAGTTTAATGTTAAGATAACGATAAATGATTTTGTATATGACTAAGTGTGCCATCAAAAAGTATGATAAAATAACTTGTAAAAATGTATATGTGAAAATAAACTAAGATTTAATTTAAACTTAGTTAGTTTTTTTTATTGTTATTAATGGTTTCAGTCTTTTCTTCGAAAGAGAGGTTTTTTTTCTTTAGTTAAGGTTTTGGTATGACTCAACTTGTTCGTTTGCCAATTAATGTCTAGGGCTTTGGGTTGTATTCAACAAAATAGATAATTAACACAACGCACCCAAATACCTATTTCTTATAAATAATTTGTACTAACCCAAATAAAGTACGAATCACGCCCAAAATAAATAAATTAAGACAGGCAATACGACAATATCCAAACAAGGAAGGAAAATACGAGCATAATTAAATGGAATTGCTTATTGTCCAATAATTTTTGTTGATTGGTAGAATCTAGACACTTGTCCCTCCATAACAATCAGAAAGATATACTGGGATATGCTACTGGAAATGTAAACATCGTTTTAGTTTGTTTTTCCTCGAAAATAGGAGGTGTAATTAAAGAAAATAGGAGGTGAGATAATATCTTTAAATCTGTGGCTATTTCAGTTTTCTTTTCATGATAATACTCGTCATGCGTGCACTTTTGATACAGTAGAATTAATGGTGCTACGTAGAGTGTTATGGTATTTCTTGTGTTTTCTTATTCTACGATTTCATATATGTATTTTAATGGGAATGTAAAGGAAATTTTGGAAAACAAACCGATTTTAAGTAAACCTTTATTTCACCAACACCGCATTAACTGCTCATCAGAGAGCCGGATGGTGCTGTTGTTACTAATGCCCCCTGACCGGATAAATCCTAACCAGGTCCATTGATGGTAGCATGGGGAAGAGATGCGGCACCTGTTCAGCTAACGGCTTTTGGGCTACGCAAGGGTCAGAGGCCGACTTTTGGCCCGGTGCCACCATAATTTTGACCGATCAACCCCAGGGGTGACATCTTGTGAGCACGTACCCTCCACCCATCCCTAGATACTACACGGAAGGACTTTTGTGCCTACAGATTTAACGTGCCTATACCCTGCTTTGACACTTGTTCGAATTCGAACCGAGCACCCTCAGTGTCGAATTCCTACGCGCCAACCACTAGGACGTGGCTGTCTTTAACCTTTAGGGCGTTTTTTCATTTACCGACACGACAACGATAAAACGTACACGATTGTCGTGAGCCATTATCGATGCAGGCAAAATGCATTAATATACCGTACGCGCTTTTTCACCAACAGATTCGATGCCGATTATGTCGTCAGCGATAAGCCGATATCGTTTATCGGGCCATTTCTGTCGGAAAACACCTGATCTTCCCATCGAATCGTTCGACACAGGTACACATGCTGCTGTTGTGCTAGCTCTGTTGATTTGTACGATTGCTGTAGAAAGTTCTTGTTATTAGTTATATTAGTAATATTCAGCATGTCTTTCGAATTCGATATCACAGTGTTGTGCGAACTAATTCAACAGAGGCCCAGTATTTGGGATAAAAAGGACAAAAATATATATGTATATATATATATATATATATATATATATATATATATGTGTGTGTGTGTGTGTGTGTGTGTATACCGGGTGGTTATAATTAAACTTCCCCTATAAACGGCATCCTACAGCGCAGACGGGTGAACGGAATGCAACGAAATTTTGTATATAGGCTATACACGAGATGCGCTCACGAAATTACGGAAAAAAAAATTAGTTCCAAAATGTCCACCAGAGGGCGCCTTTTCGGGAAAAACATGAAATTTAACACAATAAACGACCAAAACAGAATACAGAAACAATATTAACATTTATTGACTAATTTCTAATCACCTTGTCATCGAACCACATTAAGTAAAGGTAAGGGAGAAACAAAAACAGTTCAGTTTGCAGAAACAAGAACAGATTAGGACGAAATTGCACAAGAGGAGCAGTTGTTAATCGTGTCCAGGACGATGTAAGGAAAGCTGCTCCATGTGACCACCTTCATTCACCTGCAAAATTTCAAGTCGATGGACAGTGTGATCAACAGCAGATCGTAACTGATCAGTTGTGAGGCTTCGCACATGAAGCGTTATAGAGTTCAGTCATTCAACGTCGCAACACCTCCACGATACACCAGCTCGCTCAGTATGATCATTCGCTTTCCCTAAATCGTCCTGGACACGATTAACAACTGCTCCTCTTGTGCAATTTCGTCCTAATCTGTTCTTGTTTCTGCAAACTGAACTGTTTTTGTTTCTCCCTTACCTTTACTTAATGTGGTTCGATGACAAGGTGATCAGAAACTAGTCAATAAATGTTAATATTGTTTCTGTATTCCGTTTTGGTCGTTTATTGTGTTAAATTTCATGTTTTCCCGAAAAGGCGCCCTCTGGTGGACATTTTGGAACTAAATTTTTTTTTCGAAATTCGTGAGCGCATCTCGTGTATAGCCCATATACAAAATTTCGTTGAATTCCGTTCACCCGTTTGCGCTGTAGGATGCCGTTTATAGGGGAAGTTTAATTATAACCACCCGGTATATATATATATATATATATATATATATATATATATATATATATATATATATATATACGTTTATATATATGCGTATATATATACGTATATATATACACGTTTCTGCATGGCACTGGAAATATGGTGCAATATATAATTAAAAGTTCCCTCGCTCATGCGAAAATAGTTAAAAAAATCTTGCAGGATCCTTCTGAAGTTTCTCGAAAAGCGTATAAAATGAGCCTTCGATGTACCTGGCTTTTATTATATCGTGTACCCAAACTCGTTTTTGTATTTCTCTTTTCTTTCTACGCAAATATAGTAGATATAATAACCGCAATTTGTTGTAGCGAGGAACCATAATAAAACACGTGCAAGCGCACTGCAGTCGAAAAATGAAATGAGCATGAAAATGAACGTTCCCCGGAACGATATCGGTGAAATGAAAAAGCAGTTAACTAGCCGACATGATACCGTATTAATCGTCGGGTTATGTATCGGTCGATATTGTCGTTGTCGTGTCGGTAAATGAAAAAGCGCCCTTAACTTACGGGGCCCAGTTTTCCGATTCCCTCTTTAGAACGGGAAATTTCATACCCCCTTTGTAAGAACGGCCATTAAGGGGGTTATATATATATATATATATATATATATATATATATATATATATATATATATAAATATATATATATATATACATACATACACGGTGATTTTTATTATACTGACACTACTCAGAGCCATCTATGGCACGATCTATCAAAAGGGATTCCACCAAAATTGATAGACGGACTAAGGACGACATGGGAAAGAGTTTCCACGAAACAAAATAAAATTAGTTCCAAAAGTCACCGATAGGGGGAGATATGGCATTGTTGTTGTCGGCGCACCCGAGAATTTGCACGAAACGCAAGTAAAGCATCTAAATGCAAATTCATGACTACATAGTCAACAGCAGCGCCAGTATTTCGGGCTATAAAGATAAGGAGTGAATACCGAAAAAGTTGTAATAAGCAGACAAATAAATAATAAAAACATTTCCCTTCAACATATATATATATATATGTATATACAGGTGGTTATCAAAATAATGGAAACACCTACCAATATTAGTGGTGTTTATGAATGTGTTTTATTATAATGGTGTTTCGTATTCCTTAAAAAACAAGTCTGGTCACCGGTATTTTTTAATATAATCTAGTGTATGTATTACTCTACTGTCAGGTAGCAGTAATGAAGCTAAGGGCATCGTGCTTTTGGGGGATCAGCGTAAAATGTCAAACCTTGCAGACCGTGCGAAAAGGGCAAATTGTTGTAGCGCGTTTTAATTGGAGTATCTGTTACTGCAACCCCCAGATTAATGGGTGTTTTTCGAGTTATGGTATCGAAAGTCATGATAGCATACAGAGGGCACGGAAAACATCCTTTGCCAAACAGAACAGTGGACGAAAGGGAGAGCTGAGTGAAAGAGACGGACGAGGTATTGAAGCGTATTGTGACATGAAGAAAGAAAATTACTGCAACCAAAATGACCGAAGAGCTCAATCTGCATCTGCATGTTCCGGTATCAACCATTAGAGGTAGGAGGGAACTTCACGAACAAAGCATTTACGAAAGAGTAACTATTCCAAAGCCACTTGTAATTAGAGTTGCCAACTTTTTCTGTGACGATTCCGGGACAAACAGCTCAAAACGGAACATCATCATCATTATCAGTCAGCCATTATCTAGTTATCTAAGGAAACTTTTTATGTATGGAAAAATTATAATACAGTTTTTTAAAATTTATTTTTTTATATTTTGTATTTTAACTATTATAGAAACTTAATTATATATATATATATATATATATATATATATATATATATATATATATATATATGTAGGAAGGAGTTAGTACTCCTTCCTTTAGAAGTGAATCATTAGACTTAATTATTTTGAACATTTAATTAAACTAGACGATGTTTACAAGACAGGACTAACACTTAGTATGAAATTAAAAAAATAAACACAGAAGCATCAAAAGAGCTAAACATCGGGAGCTTGCAGAACAACACATCCGCTTAAAGTCCTTCGTGCCGCAGTAGTAGGAGTGGAAGTTGTAGTAATAGTTCAGTTGTGTTGCCAAACTCACTCTCACACGGCCGTTCTGACTTTCCAGACGTCCGCGGCTGGGTTGTCAACAATAATTCTGAAAAGATAAAAAAAAAAAGAGCAGAAAAAGGAAAAATATTTCAAAAAATCAAGCAGTGTTCAACACAGTGGTATTGGTGTTCAGTTTCTGCACCACTGTTTCATTTTGTCCGCTGCAGTTGATGTTATGGTTGGACCATCGTGATGCCCTAACTTTCGAACTTCGTAACGATCGTTGGGGTTGATGTTCGTGATCTCATATGGTCCGAAGAACTTTGGTCGGAGCTTTAATCCGGTTCCAAATTGAGTTCGTTGTATTGCCACTTTGTCACCGATCTTGTATTTACAAGCCGGTTTACGCCGTTTGTTATATTGTCGTATGTTTTCTTCCTGTAAACGGAGGATATTTCGTTCAGCTTCGATACGTAACGCTTCTTTGTCATCAAGAATTCGGTTTTTTGTGAAGCAAAATGACCTTGTGAATGGGCGTTTAGCACTATTTCTTTCTGCATCATTTGTGGTACTACTAAAAGTTCGGCATCCTGATGAAGTTTATAAAGAATTCCGTTTTTAACAAAAAATTCATCAGAAGGTGTAGATTCAAGCATAGATTTAATTTGAGATATAAATTCATCCTGGTCTTGGGCATTTTTCACCTTTTGAGTGATATCATTTGAGGTAATTACAAGAATGGGGTTACGACTTAAAGCATCAACATGTTTCATCTGTCTACCGGGTCGATGACAAACTTCATAATCAAAGTCTTCTAACATCAATGCCCATCGAGCAATTTTAGCTGGTAGGTCATTTTTGTGCATCGTTTTTTGGAAAGCATCACAATCGGTGATAATTTTAAATTTTGTTCCCAACAAGTAGTTTCGAAATTTTTTTAGCGCTTCAATAACGGCAAGAACTTCCAGTTCATAACTATGATATTTTTCTTGTTGAACTGTAGTTTTACGGCTAAAATAATGAATAGGATGAAACTGTCCATCATCGGATTGTTGCAAGAGCACAGCGCCAAAACCTAAGGAGCTGGCATCAGTGTGGAGTTCTAATGGGTATCCCTGTTGAAAAACATGAAGAACTGGGTTTTGTGAAAGAATGCCTTTCAGTTGTTGGAAAGCTGCTATTTGTTCAAGGGGTTTGGGAGCTTCAATAACTTGAAATTTTGGTTCAACCTTTTCACTTTTGACGGATTCATTCTCAAGGGCATCATCATCGGCATCAAATATTTTTGGTTCAAGAGTTGCTTTGATAGTTCCAATATCAAAAGCATTATCATCATCGTTATCATGAAGCAAATCTAAATCACTGGCATCAGCATCATCTAAATATTTTCCATCATCATTATCATGAAACAAATCTAAATCATTGGCATCATCATCATCATCATCATCATCACGTTCAAAATCAATTGGATTATCCATTTTCTCTACCCTAGAAATCTTATCTTGAGTAGATGTTAGAGGTTTTTCAGACATGCCTATTTGGCCCTGATCTTGAATTTGTTTTTCTACAATTTCCTTTTCCGCAAAAGGGAGTCGTCGAGAACGTTGAGCTACAGGGATTTCATCTTGTAATAAAATAGTCATCTTAATTTCAGTGTCTTGAACTTTATGTGGTTTGTAGGAAGTAACGATATTTTGAACTTCCTCACGAATTTCAGAATTCAAAATGTGTGAAAGATCAAATGGGAAAGCTTCGTCATCAGGAATATTAGCAATATTAACGAAGATGTTATTATCAAGAGTAAAACGAATACCGTCTTCATCAAATGTAAATTGGGTTTGCTGCAAAAAGTCGATTCCGATAATCACATCAAAAGGAATCAAGTCATCCTCTAGAACATGTATTTTAGCAGGTAAAGTAATGGTTTGAATTTCGATGGAATCCTGAAAGAATCCGATGCTGTGAACTTGGTTTTTGCCAATTCCTGAAAAGGGAATGTTGGTGGGCTGCAATGGTGGCGAACCAATTCTTCGATAGGTTTTCTCATTGATGAGGGTTGCCTGTGACCCAGTGTCACAGAGTGCTGTCAATTGAATTCCTGCAAGTTGAATGTCAACATGCATGGGATTTTTCGATGAAGTTTCAGGAGAAAGTGCATTTACAGTTTTATCAGAAATAGGTTTTTGAGAATCAGGTTTTGGTTTAGAATTTCGATAACTTTTAGGGCAATTAGCATGAACATGACCAAAACTTTTACATCCGTAGCATTGTTTACCATGTGACTTATTCAAACATTGGATGCTTTTGTGACCTCTCAAGCCACAGGAAAAACATACTGGCTGTGTATTTGGGCTACGTGTATTATCGACTTTCACATTGAGGTAGGAAGCATCAATTTTTTTCCGATTATTTTGTCTGAAATTTTGTGATCTGTTAAAGATTTGTTCATAAATTTTCAACTTTTCCTTAAATTCAGGGACGGATTTACAACCGTAAAGAATAACTTTATTGTTTGTTGAATCAGGAATTCCGTTTATGACATACTCAAACAGAGAGGAGTCATCGAGAGAACCTTTGTGTGCCAAATCTCTCATAGCTAAGAAATATTCTTGTAGGGTTTCAAACGGTTTCATACGTCGAGATTCCATTAATTTATGTAACTGAATACCGTTAATTTTGTCCGAAAATTCGTCTAATAAATGGTGCTTCAATTGTTCCCAATTTGTAATTCCACGAATAGACCTAATTAAAGTTTGAGCGGGACCAGTTAAACATTTTCTAACAAAAGTAATTTGGTGAATTGGATTGTTTATCTGATATAAACAAAAAAGTTCTTCAACGTCAGATATAAAATTCTCAACACTGTAATTATCACCAGACGAGAAAGGTTTTATTAAATCAACAACGTCTTTCAGACTAAACAACTGGAAAGAGAGATTCGCAGTTTCAACTGAAGGCAATGAATTTTGATCTGATTCACCAACGGAAATGTGTGTATTTTGCTTATTCGAAGATTCTTTTGCGTCAATGGTGGGGGAAAAGGGAGATCTATTTTCCTCTATAACGCTGTTAGTTTGGGATGAACGTGCACCCGGAAGTGAGTCATCATTCACTTCGCATTCCGAAAGATCAGAAAATTCTGCTTTTAATAACGATAAATCAGTAAGACTCATAAGAATGGTATTGGCACATTTGTCTGGGTCAGTTGAAAATTCTAAATGAAGTAGATTACAAATAGAAATCAAGTCTTTAAGTGAAAAATCTTTAAGTACTTTCTGTTTCGTTGCTTCCAACACGAATGGCTGTTTAAAACCTGTAAATTTACGTAATCTGGTACGATTTTGTCTGTCGCCGTCTGTACCAAAAATTAAACGATGTAGAACCTTTATTTGATTCGTACCACCAAATTTTAATGATTTTGCAATATTGGGGTAATCGTTGAGAGTAGCCATAACTATATACTAGGTTCAAACAATTATAGTACACAAATATACAAATATTCAAAACCAAAATCAATAATTATAATACGTAGTTACTCAAATTCAAAAGTAGAAAATAATATTTCAAATCGAAATTTTTTCAAATACCAATTCAATAATAAAATATTGATTCTCAAAATATGCATCAAAATAAGTAATCTTTAAAACAGGTTTTGTTCAAGAAAACAAAATTATGAACTAAAATAAGCATCAAATATCAAATAATAAGTTCTTCAAAATAATTTCTCTGGTTGAAGAAAATAGAGGATGTAAATGCAGCATCAAAATAATAGTTAAAGTTCTAATGTTAAAAGCATCAAAATTGGGAAATCGAAAGTATCAAAATTGTGAAATCGAAAGCATCAAAGCATTCTGCAAAATAAAAAATATTCTCGCAAGAAAACAGCAGAATTAAGTTCAACATCAAAGCGCATCAAATAAGCAAAGTTGTCATCAAATAAACATTCGCTTCGTCAAAATTATGCATCAAAATAATAATATAATAATCTTCAAAAGTATTCAATTCGCGATCTTTCAAAATATATATTATGTTGTGGTTTGTTCAAGGAAACAAGATTCTTCAAGTTAAATGTCGAAATTTTCATCAAATCATCAAATAATTTCATCGAAATAGAATTCTCTTCAAGAAAACAGAAGTGATAAATTCAACGTCAAAGACCATCAAAAGTGAATTTAGCATCAATTAAATTCCTGCATCAAAAGAACGTTGAAATATCTTTCAGTTTTCTTAAATCATCAATAAGTTGAGAATTCCCTTAATCATCAAAATTTTCTTGAACAAGCGTCAACGTATGCATCAAATAATTTTAATATGATCCAAGTTACTTACAATTCTGGTTTTGGTTCTCATCATCCCATCAGAGTATCATCAGAGTCCGTGGCACATCACTTTGGCTTTCGCTTTCGATATCCAAATCCAAAATGACAGACAACAGTAATCCAGTCGAAATCAAGTCGTATCATCGAAAGAAAATAAAGTTTTTTTTTTTTAAGTTCAGCATGCTAGGGGTATTTTTCGAGTCCGAGGGCCGAGCCCCCATGTAGGAAGGAGTTAGTACTCCTTCCTTTAGAAGTGAATCATTAGACTTAATTATTTTGAACATTTAATTAAACTAGACGATGTTTACAAGACAGGACTAACACTTAGTATGAAATTAAAAAAATAAACACAGAAGCATCAAAAGAGCTAAACATCGGGAGCTTGCAGAACAACACATCCGCTTAAAGTCCTTCGTGCCGCAGTAGTAGGAGTGGAAGTTGTAGTAATAGTTCAGTTGTGTTGCCAAACTCACTCTCACATATATATATATTACATAATAATAGTAATAAAAATTTTAAATCTCATAATAACAAATTTAACGTTATATTTTTATGGGTTTTTCCAATAATATTTTCTCTCACTTTTTGCTGCAATCACCAATTCTTTCGCAAGTGAGTCCGTATTTAAAAAGTTCGCAAATTGTGCACACGATTCCCTATTAAGTCGTATTTGCAATTCCGCCTTCACTAAGTCGATATTCATGTTATTCCTGGCCTTCGTCCACACACTGTTTATTTGACTAAATACTCTCTCTGGGTAAGCATTACTCGCAGGGACACAATTTTCATCAGCTCGACCGATTTTTCATGCTTTTTGAAGTACTCTGCCCATAGTTTGTCATTGCAGTCACCATCTGTGCCATCACCGTGTACTTCCTGATCTGTATATAAATTGATCTTGTAAATAAATATCGCGGAAACTTTAATTTTAGTCTGTGACGTTCACGCAACCTGTCGGATTACTGCGACGTCACAACGTTCAACGGATTTACAAGATGTCATTTTCAATTAAAAAAAATTGGAATCGTTTCCGATACATTCCGGGACAATTTAGCATTCATCCGGGATCAGGGACAGCGATTCCAATTCCGGGACAATCCTGGCCAATCCGGGACAGTTGGCAACCCTACTTGTAATAGATGCCAATACAATATATCGTCCACAATGGTGCCACGAGCGCAAATCCTGGTCGAGTAATATGTCGAAAAATTGCATTTGGTCCGACGAATAATTGTTCACGTTGTTCCTCGCAACAGAACGTGCGTATGTCTGGAGAACACCTACACAAGCGTAAGATTCTGGCTGTCTCATCTCAACTGTCAATCATGGAAGTAGATCTATCAGGGTTTGGGATGACATCTCATGGTTTTCTTCAGGCCCTATTGTAAGGGAGATTGAATGGGAAGGACTGTCGAAATTTTATCTCACTAGTCCAACCTACGGTGCAAAAATTTTTTCTTGCAAGAGATGACGTTCTCCAGGATAATAATCCCCCCCATATACATACAGCTAAATCTATCAAGTATTGGTTTGAAGAGAATGAAAAAGAAGTCAAATATCTTATCTTTCCTTGTACAATCCCCTCGGCTACATATCATCCAACCACTGTGATCTGTATAAGCGGATAGAGCCAGGTATCGATATCCACCACAGCATCTCTACAGGAACTTTCATGATTTTTCCCTGAAGAATGGCATAATATATTCTTAACCACTATTCATGACTTGTATAATGCGATTCCAAGGTGAATCAGGTGGTATTACATGACAAAGATGATCCTGTGCCGTATTAATAAAGGTTTTCATGATGTTTCTTTGTGTTTCCATTATTTTGATAACCATCTGTATATATAAATAAATAAATAAATAAATAAATAAATAAATAAATAAATATATATATATATATATATATATATATATATATATATATATATATATATATATATATATATATATATATATATATATATATATATATATATATATATATAATGGCCCGTATTCTTGGGATACATGCTATCCCACCCCGTAAGGAAAGGACTATGTATTCGTGTTATTTCAGGTAAGTGATTGAAGATTTTAAAAATATTTTTATATTAACATAAAGGTATTGTAATTTAGTGGGTATATTTATGCATTATAATGTTACCTTATTCTTGTTGTTGTTCACGATCAGCCTGGAGCGTTATGTAGCGTCAGTATTAAAAATTTTAACCAGTTACAGAGCTCAATGCATTGTCAAGTGAAGCGTCAAACCAATTACAGGTCATGACAACGATCTTGGAGCCGATCTTGGAGATAACGTAACGCAATGCTCCATATACAATGTGAACAGGCGTTTATTGATTGTAAAACGCTAATTTGAATCAAGCGAAATTCAAATACCACGATTCTAATAGATCCCATATAATCCGCTCACTCCTTTCAACAACGTCATATCTCAAAAATCGGCGATTTTCAGTTATGCTTGTTTTTAGAATGCCCTGAAAGAGTAGTATATCCCTGCAAGATCGTCCTATCTTACCGCTTAATATTTAGCCGCTAGAGAGAAGAATTAAAATTTATTTTCAATACATTTCAATGTACTTTTAAACTTTCAAATCACTCTCCTGAAAAATCTTGTTTTTTTTAGATATGACGTTGTTGAAAGGAGTGAGCGAATATGTGAAAAAAAATAATTCTTCCGAACTGCTTATTTTTTTATGTCTGTTAACCTCGAACTAACATGAAATTTTTATTGTTACAGGAGAGAAACTGAAAGTCATTGCTACAATGTCTGTAGGATTTGAACACATTGATTTAAAAGAGTGCAAAAAAAGGTATTAGTAAACTTTTTACAATGTAACTTCTATGATTGCTTAAATACCAAACACTGTTGGGGGTTTTCATCCAGGAGAGCCTTTGATGCTATGTCGGCAGTGGCTGCTCTACGGTTTGCGAGGTCCTAGGCAAACATTTTTCAGAGGCACCTCAATACTCTTGTGTAAAATAAGGCGGGTCTTCAGTTAAAGGCAATGTTCATATCAGTAACGGTTTGCGAGGTTCTAGGCAAATATTTTTCGGAGGCGCCTCAAACACTCTTGTGTAAAATAAGGCGAGTCTTCAGTTAAAGGCAATGTTCATATCAGTAACGGTTTGCGAGGTTCTAGGCAAATATTTTTCGGAGGCGCCTCAAACACTCTTGTGTAAAATAAGGCGAGTCTTCAGTTAAAGGCAATGTTCATATCAGTATGTTTTTAATATAAAAAGAGATTTGTTGCAATATTTCCTAGACAAATATTTTAAAAATAATATGTGGAACATAAAAATTCCATATTATTTACTGGAAGGCAATGAGGAATCTAGTAGTCTTTGACTGAATGTTAAAATGCTATTACTGACATGAAATGTTAAAATGTTATTAGTGCAATCTATATATATAAAGCGCGTAGGTATGCGGCACAAAATCGACGATATTTCTACTCTCCGAATGGCAACGGCTGCAAACTACCAGATGTAAACATTAGCGGCCGTCCGCAATTTGCAACCGCATGTCAACATGGATTTAAGTACTGAAATCAGGAATGCTCGAAAGCGAGCTGGACGATCAAGTGAAAATTGGGAACAGTCTCAAGAAAGAAAGCGAAGAAATTATTAATTAAGAGGGAGGCGTGAAAGAGAGAGCATAAATGATCACGAGGTTAGGCTTAACCGTTGCCGGCATAGCAACCGACAGCCAGTAATAGATAATTTTCTACACTTTTTTCAGTACTTGCTGAATTTTTACTCCATTTTATAAGTGAAGAAATTTTCCCAACAATTTATTATTTGATATGATTAAGTGTAGATATCTGAATTGGGAACAATAGTACACACAGAGAGTGATTTAATCCACGCTATATTTTAGTACTTACAGAATTTATATTCCATTTTTTAAGTGAAAAAATTTTTTCCCAACAATTTATTATTTGATGTAATGATAAAGTGTAGATATCTTAATTTTGAAAAATACTACATACAGAGAGGGATGCAATTTATAAAATCATTGGCGTTGGGTTTCTCAGTCTTATCTTGAGCTATGTTCTGAAATAATGGAAATTCACATTTTTTAATCACGATGTTTTAGAATCTTATAGAGAATACCCCTTAATAGAGAATACCTCTTATAGAGAATAGCCTGATAGAGAATACCCCTTAACAACGTATATTTATGATGACAGGTAATGGTAACATTCCTTACATATGTTACTTTCTGTTGAGTTGTTTTGCAAAAGAAAATATAAAACTAAAAGCGCCCATGATGGTCGCGCAGCGGCTAGTTAAAAGTAAGCATCGTAAATGAGTTGTCACTAATATTAGGCATTCTCCTTGATTTTATAGAAACGCTAAAAAAATAAACCTATGACTAAGAGAAAAATATTCTAGGATAATGCATACAATAGATGATGATTATACAATAGAATAATTATTCTAGTGTAAATTTATTTTTATGACATAAAAATTTCAATACAGTTATAACTTAACAGTATAGAAAACTAAGGAATTTACCTGAAATTTACAAAAAAAACTTTTCTACTGTGCAGCGCAAAAATCATCAATAATTGTGGAAAAGTCCAATTTTGAAACAATCTCTCTTTCAATTTACAATATTGCAAGTGAAGACAATATTTCTTGACACATTATAGATCTCGAATAGGTCTTGATTAACTTTAACTTTGGGGTACAGATACTGCAATAGTCAAAATAATTCTCATAACCACGTCGATGTTTGAATAAACATTGTCAATACGGTTCTCAATCATGTATTTTAGAGCGTCACTAACTTTTAAATCTTTAGGTAGAATTCTTCTAAACATCTTCAGTTGTTGGTAAAGTTCTTCTGCTGGTATATCAAATTACGATTTTCCCTCAGTTTGCACAGTGAGAACTTCTTGAAGTTGTTGGCAACTATGGAGAATTTCTCCATCGGGTTTTTCCTTTAACCGATTTATGTCATGAATAAAACCAAAATTTTGTTCATATTTCTTTAGCCCTGAAAACCTTGCAGTACAGTCCTGTGCAATTATGTCAATAATCATGTAAAAATACTCTGTTTTGAACACGTCTTCTGGATTTTCACTCCTGCCATTTGGTATTTTATATTAAAAAAATGCTTTTTTTTCCTTTCTCCTCCAAATTTCCTTAAATTCTTTTAAAACAGTAAGTTCTTCAGCAATTTCATTTGCTGTGATCTTACTGTTTCTGTACTCTGCTATCCAAGTGATAAACTGTTCAGAGTGTTTAATAGAGGAAACCAGCTCTGTGTTTTCTCTTTGCCCTTGCTTACTTATAAAGTTAATTTTTACCAATATATCATACCACACAACTACTGAAACGATGAATTCATATAATAAAGTTTCATTCATTAGTGAGCCAGACTCACTAGCAATTTTTGAATCCGAGCTTGTGTTCGATAGCTCTTCAAGGCATTCTACTCGACTTTCCCATCTGGTCTGTGGCAGACCTTTTAAAATAATATCTACTCTTCTTTTTAAGACACTCCATTTCTGTGGAGATGTTGAAAAAGGGTGTAAAGAAAGTTAAGGGGTGCAAAGGCTTCTTAAGCGGATATTCAAATAAAACAAGTAAAAAGTTCTAGCGAATGAACATTCAGCCATATCTTGGAACACATGATGTTCCCGTGCATTTGAAGAGCTGTGTTTAAAGAACGTTGCTCGACAAAGCTCTGCCTTTTTTCTAATAGCCTTAAGATAATTTGAGATCGCAATAAGATTTTTCTTCGCATTTTCCAGAAATATTCCAGTGAGTCACACACCTGATGTATCGTCCGATTCGGTAGCTGAGTGGACTGTCTTACTTATGCTTGCCACTGGGCGACGTTTGATTGAAGGAGCGAGTGCTACTGCAAAGTGAGAATACTGCAACTTTTGGATTAATTAACATGTGTTTAGGGTGAAAACTAAATTCTAAAAAGGATACAGACCCGCTGGGTCACTCACCACATGTAATTTATACAGAATTCCAGCTAACTTCAACAAAGCACAAAAACAAATGTTTATTTTTAGCTAATTTTAATTGGTATTCCATTCGTGTTATTTGTATTTCAAGAATCGTAACTTCTCTGTACACAACAAGGACACTTTTTGAAGGTAACATTATTTGGCTGTTTTTCTTGTTTTCGAAAAGGCTCAAGCATTTTCTTTCCTCTTTTATTCCTCTCGGATAAAAACAGAGTCCTACTCCTGAATTAGCACAGTTTTCTTAAAATGAAGTAGTTTCGCCGTTTTCAAAAGGTTCTTCTTACATCCGACAGATGGTAATAATGAAAGCTAAAATGAACCCATCTTTCGTCAAAACTTAAAGAGGCTATGAAGTGTAATTGAAAGTACCCATAACACTCCAAACATTTCCCGATTTTAATGAAACTTGTTTTATTCTGTTTTATAGCCTATATCTTGTTTTATTCTGTTTCGCTCCCTACAGATATCCTCCCTATTCATCTGAAAGAATCAAGGATTCTAATGAATGTGTAGAGTTTTTCTTCTATTGAATTACAGCCAAGAAAACCATATCAATGTTCATATTGTTCCTTCTATATTAATTCATTATTCTCTTTAAAAATTAATAACGATGCACATTCATTTCAAGTATCTAACAATGCCGGTTTAGCATCGTTCCTCTGACATTAAGATAGTTTTGACTTAAAAGTTTCCTCTCTCATTGATAGATGGAAGCCACGAAAGTGGAAATGAAGACGTTTTCCCCTCTGGTGGTCAAAATGGCGAACCCGTGAATATACCATGAAATGAGATTAAAAAAAAATAGCCATATCTCATTATTTACGCTCATAATACTACAACTAAGCATTTTGAGCCCCATTTTTGCTGCACTAAGTTACAGAAAGACAAACAAAGAGTTTTAGTATTATATAGATATTTTGCTGCAAGCTGGTTTATTTTTAATTTTAATTTTATTGCTTTTAACTTCATAAATAAAAAAAATTTCGTTACAAGATAATAAGAGAGAATGTAAGAGTCAAACTCATGTAAAATACTACAATAGTGAAGTCGACCGGATTTAAAATAGTTTTCTTTGTGAATAATACCTATACGCGAAAAACTCGCATACAGAAAATATTTGTATTGTAGCTCGTAATTTTAACTTACTATAATTCATCATAAATGATTCAATAAATTATTATAGGTCTTTATGAATGTGCGTATCGTGTTAAAAAGAACCAATATTTTACAAGCAACCTTACCATAGTATTGGTTGTCCTGAAAGTTTACCAAAATCTTTAGAAAAGCTTGAATATTTAAGCAGGTCTGGGTCTGGGATAAGCTAGTGTTCTGCGCTTTGGAATTCGAAACTGAGGGAGCTCGAATCGAATCCCGACAAGCACCACTGAATGCTCTCGTGTCTAAGCCGGGTACGAGCCCTTTAAATCTGTAGACTCGAAAGTCCATGGGGTTTATAGGCAGGTTTACGGTAGGAAAAAGGGTATGGGAGGAGGGTACGAGGACACCAGATGTTACACCTGAGGGGGGGGGGATAAGCTCGATCGAAATAGTAGTGGCACAGGGAAAAAAAATTACTCTTATCCTTGTGGTGCCCATCAATGAGTTTAAGGTTGCCGTGTACTAACCCGAATGCATTTGCTCACCTCAATGTTAACCTCTGGAGAAAATGTGTCCAAGGATTGCCGACTAGGAATTACAGATTTTTTTTTTTTATTTTACTCCTTAATAGAGAAAGAAATTTTACACCTTCGGGCATTTTTCGTTTTAAAAAGAATGCAAATAATATTTTTAAATTTAAATTATTCGGGGAGAAAATCGGGTATAGTGAGTTTTAAACGCTCCTAAATTCCTTAGGTGTATGAGATTTATAAAATTAATCCTGTTGCAAGGGACAGAAAAGTTCAGGCTATCTGAAAATGCCATTTTTACTGGATTATCAGCATTTATGTAGCTGTTATTAGTCGACACATTTTCTCCATAGGTTAACATTGAGGTGAGGGAATCCAATAGGGTTAGTACACAGGAGCCGCCTGTCTTTTCCTGCAGCCTTCAAGGGACCTGGTTAGGATTTATCCGGCCAGGGGGCGCTATCAACAACAACAACAAATAGAGCTGTTGGTTGGGGCAGGTATATAAAAAATAAAACATTCTTAAAATTTTTAGATTTGTACATTTTTTCAACAAAATTTGAAATCGTTCAAATTCTTTTACATATGGATAATGATTTTTATATAATGACATATATTTTAGAAAAAATAATTAGAAAATGCGTTTGAATAAAAATTGAATTTTGTGTAAATACTCGCGAGAAATTCGTAATCCGTTTGAACACATGGTAGTGTTCAATTTCACCCAATAAAACTGAACATTTTTTTCAATCATCTGTCTTAAATTTTTGTTAGATGTTTACATTAAGAATCGTCTTTTGTTTTAGAGGAGAGTGGGTACAGCAGTGGCACCCTACGTGGTTGGCTGGAGAAGGATTAAAAGACGCCGTGATTGGCATTGTGGGCATGGGAAGAATAGGTGAGTTAATCCCGAAATTTTTCTTTTCTTTCTCTTGCTCGAATATGTTGTCATTCTCAACTTTCTGTATATATCTTCAGAGTCTAAAAAAACCCCATGCATTTATCGTTTTTTAAGTTATAATTTAAACCATTATTCCAGGGATTCCCAACCTTTTTATGTTTGTGTCATGAGATTAGAAACTTGGGGCACCCTTGTCGGAATTTTAGTTTTTTTAATGTTTCAAATATCAAATTAAAGTGGAATATACAGGATGATTTTTATCAAATCGACACTACTCAGAGCCATCTGCAGCGCGATCTGTCAACCGGAATTCCCCCAAAATTGATTGAGGGCCTAAGGGCGACGTGGGAAAGAAATTCCGTGAAGAAAAAAAAATTTCCAAAAATCGCCGATAAGGGAAGATATAACGCTGTTGTTGTCGGCACACCCGAGACTTTGCACAAAACGCAAGTAAAACATCAAAATGCAAATTTACGACTAAATAGTCGACAGCAGCGCCAGTATTTGGGGCTATAAAGATCGGGGCGGAATCTGTTGCGCCATCCCTTTACAGAAGCAAGGATCATCAGTCAATTTTTTCCACTTGCATGGCCACCTCGCGCCCCGGATCTAACCCATGTGACTTCTTTCTGTGGAGTTATTTAAAGTCCAAGGTGTATCTTGGTGGAGTCTCTAACTTGTCAGCCCTACAGGACAGCATATCCCGGACTGTGATGAACATTCCTGGTGACTTGTTACGCTCGGCCGTTGAGAACGTAGTGTTCAGGATGCAATGTGTTGTCAACAAGGACTGTGGTCGCATTGAAGGATGGAGAAGTGAATTTGCTGCATAAAGCGGTGTTGAAGTGAAATTTTTTTTGTAATTCATTTGTCTGCTTATTACAACTTTTTCGGTATTCACTCCTTATCTTTATAGCCCGAAATACTGGCGCTGCTGTCGACTACGTAGTCATGAATTTGCATTTTGATGTTTAACTTGCGTTTTATGCAAATTCTCGGGTGCGCCGACAACAACAGCGCCATATCTTAACCTATCGGCTACTTTTGGAACTTTTTTTTTTTTCACGGAAAATTTTTCCCACATCGTCCTTAGGTCTTCTATCAATTTTGGTGGAATTCTGGCTGATAGATTGCGCTACAGGTGGCTCTGAGTAGTGTCGGTTTAATAAAAATCACCCTGTATACCAGGAATATGTTAAATTTAAGTTCAAATAAATACCTACTCCACTGCTGATTGAAAGATATAAGTAGCAAATACTAGAATGGGATATATTTATACAGTTTCAGAAATAGTCCTGGGATTCAGTACAGTGTTATGTCGGGCGTGAGAGTAATTAATTCAACTTAATATTTATTTTAAGTGAGCCCTACTAATATTTTTTGTTAATCCCCCCTCCCCCAGAAAAAAAATATCGTGGCACCCCTGGCCGATATCACGGCATCCTAAAATGCTGCGACACATCGTTTGGAAATCACTGGTATATATCTTCAGAGCCCAAAACTTCAATGCATTTATCGGTTTTTTAGTACATAATTTAAACCATTCCTAGTTGGTACCAGTCAAAACATGACGGCTGGGTAGTAAATAAATGCACTAATACACACATTATACTCAACGCATCATAGCCAAATGTTGAAAATCATAATATTTAGAATAGAGAAATACACTTGAAAAAATTACTATTCAACTCAACTAAAAGAAATATGGTTACTGAACAGTACGAAATAAACAATTTCCACCAGGTTTAATTCTATATCTCACAAACATAATTAAAAATAAAAATGGCAGAGAGAGAGTTGGAGAAATTCCTCGGAATAAACAAATGAACGTGTTTATGCGGTCTCGTGCTTAGTAAGTATCGAAAGCCAGATTTAAACATGTCACTGAGCATGCGCAGAAAGCAATATTTTAATTGTAAATTATTGCTAATTAAGATAAATAGCGGTTTCAAAAACCAAATTTGACACATCTATAGATTAAAATCGTTCGTTTAAGACCAAAATGAAGTAATTTGAAGCAGTAGTAGTTTTCTCTCACGGACTCTCCAAAGAACCGGCTTAGCAACTTAAATATACAGATTTATTCGAAACGGTATTGCCTGACTTCTACGTTAATTTTATCGGTCCGATACTCGTTATGAGTATTATGTGTGTCTGTAGATTTTTAAAAAAAATCGAATACGAAACGTCATATTCACGTCTATGTATTTAACTTTTATGTATTGTAAGATATACACTGGCGAAATAAATTAAGAGAATTTGCATATTTTATCGAATTTCATGAAAAGAACTGAACTGAATGTAAAACCACTGCTTCTAGACAAAATGAAAATCTTGTACGTCAAATACGTTAGCGTACACGTGTGTGTAGGCGGAGCCAGTAGAGAAACTGTTGTGCTGATATTTAGAATCCTGAACAGATTCCAATCCAACATGACACTCCAGCAAATTTAAATATATGTGTGAGATGTTTAATTGTATATTGTTAATAATTATAATAATATAGGTGGCTTAGTATTTTCTTTATTGGCTGATGGACCTTTAATTTTTTTAATAATAAAATCTAATACCTTTGTTTAAAACTTTTCCATTTTCTAAGCAATCTTATTTCTCTTCTTCATTCTGGTATCCCACGGTAATACGATACAAAATAGTTGCGCCATTTCGTTCAAGAAACAAATGTCATCAACCCAGGGATGGAAAACAGATATTGACATCTTTATGACTCCCCAAACATCGCAATTTTATCATTGTTTCTCAGAAAGTCTACCCCACACATCGTAATTACCACCCAGACCTTTTCCGAGAATTTTTCCCCGTGAGTTTGTTGATGTCTCGCGGCGGAAAGATACCGCGAAATCAACCAATGAGAAGCCAGGAAGAGAAGGTCTATTTTTCACGCGGAACAACAAAAGAGGAAAAGTGGCTGAGAAGATCCCGACGAACAAAAAGTTTCGGTGAGATTCGAAAGGAGGAGACAGAGGATGAAGATTCCATCTTGAGAGTCCCAGCGGCGGTCTGAGAATCCTGTTCCATTCAGCGGCAGCTATGGAGAGCAACATTCGCCTATAAATTTCCCCCCTTTTTTGGACATGTCCTATTCCCGAATACTAAATCATTCGACTTTCCTATTATGCCTTTGTTTCTAGATTTCTATTTCTTTTTTTTTAGACTGCAGTCATTTCGGTAAAGTACAATTTTAATTATGATTTTCGTTTTCCTTTTATTTTTGAGTTAACTAAAGTTAATTTTTTTATAAGATCTTAATGGTTTCATTAGCCACCTAAATCAAATTTAATTTCAATCTATTTTTATTGTGATGTGTAATACGAGAATTGTTTTATGTGATTATTTGTTTTTTTTTTATCACGGAATTGTGCCTTGTATGACAGCTCTTTAGTTATGAAAAAAAATCTTAATTTATGTTAAAATATAAATAAAATTTTGTAATTATTACCCCTAAAATTTGAGTCTCGTCCTTTCTTTAAAAGCGTAAGCTTAATGACTTTTATTTTGTTTAAATTTTCCTTTTCAGAGTAAAGTTCAGTTTCTCTTTCAGCTGTCGTTTTTCCCTTTTAGAATCTGTTGTGGGTTATTGCGGTAATATTTTAAACTCTTAACTTTTGAGGTAATCACAACGCGCCTCATCTTAAATACAATTAAATTTACTCCCTAATACTTAAACTCTAATTAAACTTAATTAATTGAATTAATATATATCATGATAAATTAAGTTAAACATTCTTTAATGTCTGAATAAGAACAGGCATAACAAAACAGGCTTTATAAGCGCGCGTAAGTTAAGACGCATTTCGTTCGCTAGCACAACTCAGCGAATTTCTTGGTCTTATTTTGCAGCAATCCGTTAATTTCAAATTGTAACAGTAAAAATGAGTAACCACCAACGTTTAGATGATGGAATGAAGTGGCGAATTGTGGGGAGGCTAGAAGCAGGCCAATCTCAAGTCCAAATTATTAGAGAGTTCAATTTAACGCCCAGCGTCGTGTGTAACTTATGGAAACAGTTCCAGGATACCGGATCCATCGAGAGAAAGCCTGGGCAAGGTCATCCAAGAGCCACGACGGCCAGAGAAGATCGCCAATTTTGTCGATTATAGCGAGGCGTAACAGGAGTGCTACAGCTTTACAGGTTTTAAATGAAGAAAAAGAGGATGTAATTACAGAGGCTGTTCGCACATTTTTTAGACGAATTTGGTAAGCGGTAATAAAAAATCGGTTGCTGCAAAAGAAATAATTGCAATTGTACTATGTTTTTAAAAGTCAAAATTATCGTCTACGACTTGAAAGTTTTGTTTTTATTCAAAATGGCGTTTATAACAAAGCAGTGGTTCGAAGGCTACATTTATGATCTTTCCGAAGAGAAATATGCATAATCCGTTATCCAAAAACGATGTGAGAGTCATGGTTTTGTGATATCTAAAGCGTCGATAGGTAATATCGTCAACAAGAAAGGAAAAAAACGTCAAATTGGAGCCTCAAGTGGGACAAAAATTCCAAACAAGTATCCAAGGAAAAAACGGACATCTTCGACTATTGCAAAGGTACGTTGTTTAATGTTAAAAGAAAATCCCCCTAGTCAAAGGACAGTTGCAAAATCATTAAAATGCTCGGTGTCCACTGTAAACAAAATGATAAACGTTGATTTAAATCTTAAGAAAGCGAAAAAACGCAATGTGCATCGTCTTCTTCCAAATCATATCGCTGAACTCAGGACACGCTGCAGAATTCTATATGAGAAACACTTATCCAAAGAAAAATGGAAAACAATTGTCATAATAGATGAATCATGGGTGTATTTAAATGATTGCAACAAAAAAAGAGCCATTTATTATCATAAAATGGGAGAAAAAAATTTAAGTACATGGTTCAAAGAATCAAAAGAAAGTTTTTCTAAGGGATTCATGATTGTTGCTGGTTTTTCTTATAATGGCAAGTTAAAAATAAAGAGAGTGGAAAAAAATGTCAATCTGTGAGACTCCATCAGGACAAAGCTAGCAGTCACACATCAAAATCCACTGTAAATTTCCTAAAAGAAATGGAACAAAATACTGGTATCAAGGCCATACCCTTCACTGATATCCCTACTAAATCTCCCGATGTATCATCTATGGATTTTTGTGCTTTCGGACTTTTAAAATCTGCATTATCCAAACGGCGTCCCAAAACCCTTACAGGACTCTGGAAAGCTTTTCAGGAGGAATGGGATAGAATATCTCTTCTGACACTTCAAAAGGCATTATTATCCTGGAAATTGCGGTGTCGAAAGATAGTTCAGAATAAGGGATGTCAAATAGAACATTTAAAACACAAGAATTTTATGTAATTTAGTTTTGTGAATACAATATACATCGTCTAAAATATGTGTGAACAGCCTCTGTATACTCATTTCTGCATTGTTGTTGTTTCCAACGCGGCTGGTACTTTGTCTGTTACAACATTCGCCCATCCACACCACGAATTTCTTGACTTCTTCATTCTGGGAGCACCATATGGCTGAACCAACGTAGTTAGCTTCCTAATCTCAGCCTTGTCTTCGGACAAGCGGGAATGGAACCCACAACCTGGCAGGTAAAGGTATTTGATGACCGTGGGCGACACCACTTCACCACTCGGCCGGCCATTTCTGAATTAAATTGAGATGAAAAAGGGTACACCATTTTATGTATTACTAGTTGGTGCCCGTCAAAACATGACGGTTGGATAGTAAATAAATGTGCTAATACACAAATTATGCTAAACACATTATTGCCAAATGTTGCAAATCATAATATTAAGAATGAAGAAATACACTTTAAAAAATTACTATTGAACCCAATAAAAAAAAATATGGTTACTCAGCACGAAATAAACAATTTCCACCAGATTTAATTCTATATCTCACTAACATAATTAAAAATAAAAATGGCAGAGACAGCTAGAGAGATTCCTTGGAATATACAAATTAACGTGTTTATATGGACTCGTGCTTAGTGAGTATCTAAAGCTAGATTTAAACATGTCACTGAACATGCGCAGAAACAAATTAATGTGTTTATGCGGCCTCGGGCTTAATGAATAGCGCCCTTTACACGTACGCTCTTGGAGTGCTTGGAGCGTACGGGATTGTGCGCGGGATGACTTGCAGTATGCTCCAAAGCAGCTTTCCCTTCCTCTCCGACGCCTTCACACGTGCACTCAATCGCGCGGGATCGTGGTTTCACGCGGGAAAGAACGTACGTGCAAAGGGCGCTAATATCTAAAACTAGATTTAAACGTGTCACTGAGCATGCGCAGAAAGCAATTTTTAATTATCACTAATTAATAGAAATCGCGGTTACAAAAACTAAATTTGATTCACCTATAGATCAAAATCTTTCGTAAATGACCAAAATGAAGTAAATTGATGCAGTAGTTTTTTCTCACGGACTGCCCAAAGAATCAGCTTAGCCACTTATATATATATCTATTACACTGGTGTAAGAAATTAAGAGAATTTGCAGACTTGGTCGATTATCTCTAGAACTACTGTACCGATTTTAATGAAATTTGATATTACATACATTGATACAATACAAAACAAATAACCATTCAATAATTGTAATACACACGCATGATCGTGCGTAACACTCGTTGGAGTCGGAAGGTATGAAACAGCGGTTGCAGAATAAACAAAAAATTGGGTTAATAGATGGTGTTATTTTGCAGCAATCGGTTAATTTCAAATTATAACAGTAAAAATGAGTAACCACCAACGTTTAGATGATGGAATGAGGTGGCGAATTGTGGGGCGGCTAGAAGCAGGCCAATCTCAAGTCCAAATTTGTAGAGAGTTCAATTTAACGCCCAGCGTCGTGTGTAACTTATGGAGATAGTTCCAGGATGCCGGATCCACCGAGAGAAAGCCTGGGCAAGGTCGTCCAAGAGCCACGAAGGCCAGAGAAGATCGCCATTTGTCGATTATAGCGAGGCGTAACAGGAGTGCTACAGCTTCTCAGCTCTCTCGTGATTTGTATGCAGCCACAGGAACCCGTGTATCAAGGGTGACTGTTTCCAAAAGACTTCATGAGAGAGGGTTGTTTGCAAGAAGACCTGCTGTTTGCGTCCCGCTCACTTCTACGAACAGGAGAATCCGTTTATCATGGTGCAGAGAGCATAGAGATTGGAGTATGGATCAATGGGTGACCGTTCTCTTCACTGATGAGTCCCGGTTCAGCCTAAACACCGATTCTCGCCGTACGTTCATATGGAGAGAACCAGGGACCCGCTACCTACCCTCCAACGTCCGCGAAATCGACCATTATGGCGGAGGAGGTTTAATGGTCTGGGCAGGCATCATGTTGGATGGCCGCACACCTCTCCATGTCTTTGAAAGAGGCACTGTGACTGGTGTGCGGTATAGGGATGAGGTCTTGGAGCCCTATGTTCGCTTTTTCAGGGGTGCAGTTGACCCTGAGTTCATTTTAATGGACGATAACGCGAGGCCACATAGAGCTCTTCTGGTCGACGAATTTCTAGAGAGTGAGGATATTTGCCGGATGGATTGGCCAGTCAGATATCCAGACCTTAACCCTATAGAGCATGTCTGGGACGCTCTCGGGAGGTAAATTGCAACTCGCAACCCCCCTCCGAGAACCATCCAGGGAATGAAAACAGCGTTCCTGAACGAGTGGTACCAATTGCCACAGGAAATGATAAACTGCCTTATTTCAAGTATGAAATCACGCTGCGAGACCTGTATATGTGTAAGAGGGGACCATATCCCCTATTAACCCATCTATTAACCCATTTTTTTTGTTTATTCTGCAACCGCTGTTTCATACCTTCCGACTCCAACGAGTGTTACGCACGATCATGCGTGTGTATTACAATTATTGAATGGTTATTTGTTTTGTATTGTATCAATGTATGTACACATCAAAGTTCATCAAAATCGGTACAGTAGTTCTATAGATAATCGACCAAGTGTGCAAATTCTCTTAATTTCTTACACCAGTGTATTAACAATGACAATACTTTTTCTAAAAGACGTAAAAATATAAAAAGCATTTTGGTTTCAGGTCAAGGTGTGATGAAACGAGTTTTTCCCTTCGGAGTCAAGAAAGTATTGTATTTTGACGTGTTTCATCCGATAAAACCAGGTAAGGCACTTTTAAATTATAATGTATTTTTTAAAATTCTGATAATACTATTAAATAACTCCAATTTTTAATTATTAAAAGAAAAATGTATAGCAAGTCTGCTTGGTAGTACCTCTATTGGATTCGCTTAGCTCAATGTTAACCAATGAATAAAATTTTGCCAATTATTGTCGACCTTGATTTAAAGCTATTTTTACAACTGTAACCAACTGGTTTAAACAGGGCATCATTACGTAAAAACTCTCATATGTGTAGCCCCACAAACTGTTTACCATCACTAACTGATTCTCAAAAACTCTCATGATGTCCTAACAGCGTAAAGCGGCCTTGCAAACAGCCGCCGGGATCGTAAGAAGCAATCCCTAAAACTGTCTCTGACTCCGTGGACGGAAGCAACTACTAGCGTTCGTGCCTACGTGCCGACACCCTCGGAACTCTGCTTGCTGAGAAAGGATGTTTGTCAGTCGATCCAATGTTTTCTTAGCTGGTAGCAGCATATTTTCGTGTGTACTTGTTAAAATTGTGCAATTCTGTAAGTAATTGTTATGTTTTCATTAAATTAGTTAAAATGTCACCTAGGGTTTCATTTTTTTTATTGTTGGGATCAAGTTTACTTTCTCTCTGAAGTCAACAGGTCTCAGTTGTTATGTGACTGTTCCGGGGAATGGCCACACAACTGTACTCCGTAATGAAGAAAGAATTTTTTCACCCTCCTATTTTATTCATTTTAGAAATTTCGTCCACCAAAGGAAATGATGTTCGTTTAAAACACAGTTTATCACATTTTATAGCCGAATATTTCACATTAAAAAACATTATTTGCGTTTCTTTTAATGAATGAGAAAAATACCCGAGTAAAATATTTCTTTATTACGGAGTACAATTTAAAGAAAAAAATCTTTCCGAATCTACAATCATTGGAGAAATTTTCTCCATAGGTTAACATGGAGCTCAGCTTATTCAATATAACTACTATACAGCCTTATATTACTAATGCTCATAATGTTCAATTTAAAATCTCGTTTATTTTGAGATCAGAGAATTGAGATAAACTTGAATTTCACATGCGCTTAAAATACGATAAATTTTATAGCGAGGTTGGTTGTTTTGTAGTAGGATGAAAGAAGAACTGGTTCATTTGTAGCAATTGTGTATTTCAAAAATAACAATGGTGCTTAAGGATAATAAAAAACCAATTGCAAAACGCCTTTGGCCACAATATTGGAGGTGAGGCATAAGACAAAACAGGGGAACGTGAGATATGTACACGTCAAAACACCTTTGTAGACAATATTAAAAATTAAATATGACACAAACTCGTGGTATATGTGATATTTAAATTACAAAGCCTCTTTGTGCACACTATTTGACCGTGCCGTTTCGACTTACCCAGGGAAAGAACTTTAGGGCCAAAAGTCAATTTTTCACTTCGATTTTTAAACAAACAATACAATATGTCATTCTAAATTAATAATTCGTCAGAAGCGGAGAACTTAATCTTTGAAATAGTACCTCATTTATCGATTTTGGTTAAGTATGAAGGGAGAGAAAGGGATCGTCACAAAAAAATCACCTTCTAGAAATAATATACAGTGATTTCCTCTTATAAGAATCACGTTTGTTATTACTGTTTTTGATTCTTATAAGCGGTTGATTCTTATAGCCGAAAATTAGGCTTTTGCACAGGCACACACACACCTATATATACATATATTAGATAATTTACCATAAAATACTCTTAAATTTACGTTAATTATCTTTTTTAAAATTATTTTTTATAAGTTTAAAAATACAACTTAATTTCTAGACCTATAAGTAGATACACATAATTATAGTAAGAGAAGAAAAAATCCAATATTTGTTACCACATACCTGATTAACAGTTTTAACATTTCAACTACAGGAAGGGAGCAAGAAAAAGTTTTCTGTGGTAGTTTGACGTAAGGAATTTTTCAGGAGGCTGTTTATACCTCTTTCAATATTAATAGTCTCAGGCGAAGATTCACCCTCTAGCTTACGTTTCACGGTTTGATAACGTGCTGAGTCTACTAATGTCACGTTTGCCTAAATGATAGTGGACACTTCGCCGAAGATTTATGTGTTACAGGGTCCAGGAAGCCGCAACTAGGATGTGGGAGGTTGGGAAAAAAAGAGTCCCTGTATTTGTTTGTCAGTGGAGTAAAGTGAAATCGGACCCGGACGGGTAGAATGCCCCTGGGTAAAGCTAATAGGACAGTGTTGTACTAAAGCGTTTAAGGGGAAACTATTATGTTATGTCTAACAAAGAAAGGGATGAATTTTATGACTATATTCCATCCCATCTTATCAATCTTTCTTTTTTTTTAAAAAAAAAGAAAGAACTTCGTGCCTTTTGAGGGTTTAAGTGGCTTTTTTGGAAAAATGAAAGGAAAGCGAAGAGTGTAAACTGATTCTTAAAACCGGTGGATTGATTCTTTAAAGCGAAAATTTTAACATGGAAATAATACATTTGTTTTTGTTTTCGCGATATTGATTCTTATAAACGGTTGATTCTTATAACCACTGATCACTATAAGCGGTGGTTACGTATATGGTTTTTCCATGAAAAAAGAATGATGTACACCCATGCGGATGTTGCTAATAAAGAAACTCATTAAGGAAATCAGATTTTTAAATTTAAAAGTTCCGTGCGATTGATAATGGTAAAATAAAAAAAGCTAGCGCGCGTCATCTAGGGGAAGAAAAATCGTCTATAATGTTTAGACTTCGATTTTTTAACAAACAATAAGATGTGTAATTTGTGATAGTGAAAGAAATAATGGTTGGTGTATTATTAAATATATATAATGATTTTGTAATTTTGATTTTGTTGATTACTCAAGATGTGGTTAGTACATTGCATTCATTGTGACTCCAAATGATGGAAAACAACTCTGGTTTAATATGACAAATTAATTTATTGAATCACATACATAATATTATACAAAACACTCCAACTAAATATTTCATACTTCATCTACACATATTACTTACAAATTCATTCCTACTAAGTTAATTATCTACGACACATAAATTTAATTCATTCAATTATTCTGATATCATCTTATATGCATAATCACTCATATTAATCTTGTTCAATTTACTACTAATATTTACTCATATTCAAGCATCGCATTATATTAACTAAATTGTTTTTTTACGAATTATCATTTATCTCATTAAACATTCTATACTCAAATTACTTCATCCTCGCGCTCTATATTAAATTATTTACGGCTACGCAATGAGAAGCAATGACGGTAAAATATGAAGAGGAAACACAAAAGGACGGTACCTCTACAGATGATTACTGGATCGCCTTTTATGAGCATCTGGCACTCGCAATGACGAACTTCGTTGCACTTTCACAGCACTGGAACTAGGGCACTTTCTTCGTAGGGTACAGGGCTCCTTCAATCATTGTAGACACTCTGCACAGGAAACTGAGGAACTCTCTTCGTAAGGTAGATGGCTCCTTCAATCATTGCAGACACTCTATACAGGAAACTGGGGCACTCTCTTCGTAGGTTACAGGGGTCTTTCAATCATTGAAGACCCTCGGTACAGGAAACTGGGGCGCTCTCTTCCTCGGGCTCTTTTGCATGGGCCACGGCTTGCATTACTCTCATCGGGCGTACTTCGTACATACTCGTCAGGTTGTTACTCCTTCTGTCTCTAACTCCTAACTAACTCTCTCTCTCTCTCTCTCTTTTTTTGCCTCCTCATCTTATTTCATATTATTTTTCTCTCATTAATTCTGGCTCCGCCTCTTCCAATTCCACTGGCCATATTACTCCCATGTCATCGCAATTCACCCATGGCTGTCTCTTCTGAATCCCCCTTTCACCAATGTGCATCGAGGGCGGGATTTATAAAATTTTCCTACTTCCTTAACTTTTCCTATGCTCCATGACATTACCGAGCAGGGTGGTCTGTTTTATAACCATCATAAATTTATGTCTTCCCCTTCTTCTTTTCTTCTTTCCGTTGCAATCCATTCTACAGACTTTTTATCTTATATTTTTATTTCTTCCTACTAGCCCAATCTTCTATCTTTAATAGTTTCGATTTATTGTTGGCTTTTCTCCCCTCCTCTTTTATTGCCCGTTATTTGCTTCCTTGCCCTGTTTCTTTCTTACATTTAGCAATTATTTTACTTCGTCCCGTAATTTTCGATTCTCCTGTCTTGGCCTTGACACTATTGTCATATCCCTATGACATAATTCTAAATTAAGGGGGTCCAGGACACAAAATTCTTCAAAATTTTCGAAAAAGGTTTCATTGCATTAAAAATAATTTGTGTTCTTTTCCGCTTCAAATGACGTTTAAATCATGTTTTCTATCTTAATTAGATCAGGAGATATTAATTTTTTTTGTTTGCAACATTCTAATAGCAGCCAATCTTTATTTAAACCTGTAAATGCGTTTTCTGCATGATGGGTTTTTTCATCATTTCTCGTCTTTAAATTGTTATAAGTCAAGAACCGTTAAAAATAAATGGTTCAAACTTGGAACATGTCTTTTTCTATTATTTTACTTTAAATTTGATTCAGCAAATTTAAAAAAAATTATTTACTTTTGAAACTATGATTTTTAAAAAATAAGTTACATAATTTTTTTAAAAATTTTTTCTCTAAATATTTTAAAATTTTTTAAAAATTAATATTTTAAAAAAAGCTGAATTAAAATTAAAACTTCTATTTTTCTGTTTAACTAAATGAAAAAATTTTGAAATTCGACAAATAATATTTGGAGTTCTAACGATTTTAAATTACCCCACTTTTTAAAAATTTTTTAATTTAAATATTTTTTAAAAATTTTATGAGAAGTTTTATGATGTGATTTTGTTTACAAATTATATGGTTAACCGTCACAAAAAAATTCAAAATTTTAACTCAATGAATAAATATAATTTTTAAATGTGTTCCGGACCCCCTTAACAATTCGCACGAAGCGGAGATCTTAATCTTTAAAATGTTACCTTATTTATCGATTTTGGTTAAGTATAAAGGGAGAAAAACGGATAAAGCAAAAAAAACTTTTTAGAAATAATATATATAGATAGATGTTTCCTATCCCAATGATTAAAATAAATCATATTTGATTCTTAAATATTTTTAACATGCAATAATGTCAATTTTAAACATTATTAAGTGAGGATTACTATATCCTCCATAATGCTCATTAATAATGAGTATTATCAGCTCATAGATTCAAATGAAATATGCATAATCATTTAAACAACTTTTTAGGATGCGGCAGAAAAATAGTGATGGGGTAAATTATATTATTTGAGCAAGTATTGAGTGCATGCTTATAAATAAAAAAATGCTAATCTAAAACATGCTTTCTAATCCTTCATGACGTCAATGTTGAGTTATTTTAAGAAGTTTTTTTCTGAATAAAGAAGCCGTAGTAAAAGCAGGAGCTCTGAAAAGAAGATAATTAACGTCTCCCTGCGCAAGTGACGGCATTATGTAGCAGACATACGGTGTTTTCTTTCAGATATTATGCAAGTTTATTTTTGCCTCTCACCCACGCAGGTTAAATTAAGTGAAAGGAAAAAATCCATGCTCCAGGCGTTTACATAATATAAAGGAAAATACTAAAAATTGTAGCTACATTGTTTGGATTTTTATGGGTTAAGAATTATTTCAACCTTAAACACTGTCGATTTGCCTTGTTTTAAACTGAAACTATGAGATTTTATTTACTCTAACACGTTGATTTTCATTATCTGTAATTCAATGAAAGAGTGCACACAATGGCAAAATATTTGAATACTCCGGACATAAGAAGAAATATAATGAAAAAAGATTTCGTTAAAGCGGCGCATTAGTTGACATCGTAGATCATCAACCCCCGGGATGCTACGGGGAGCTTCCTCTCAAAATCGTTCTAATGCCAGATTAGCCAATGTATGTTTTTGGATTCTGTTTATCACTAATGGAAGCAGACTATTAATTAAGGGTGCATGTTTTCAAAATTTTTTAAAATTTTAATTAAAAAATATTTTTGTAACTAAAGACATCTATAATTTAATGCCCTGTGAAAAATTAACTGATGCAAAATAAAAAAAATTTATAAACTACGCATTCTCTATTTAAACGTCTTCTGTTATATACCGGGTGATCCAAAAGTCAGGACGAACTTTAAAAATGAATAATTCGAAAACGAACAAAGAAAAAAAGATGCGGTTTGCACCAAACGGATGGAAAAGAAGCCGGGTTTTGAGTGGCAACGAAAAAAAAAATTAGTTCTGTTGGCGATAAACAGATGGCGCTATAGTTTTTTATTTCACCAAAAGATTATTTACAAATGAAAAAATGTTTACAAGTTGCAAGTCAGCTTAATTACAGTTAATTACAGTAAATGTTCAATGTGCTGTCCATCATTCAGAAGTACCGCTGTGAGACGAGTCACCACACCGTTCACAACATTGAGTAGCATTTCTTGCGTTATGGCAGACACATTTTGGAGGATGGCATCTTTCAGTGCTGCTAGTGATGCCGGTTGGTCGCGGTACACTTTTGACTTCAAGAATCCCCACAGCCAAAAGGCACAGGGTGTCAGATCGGGAGATTGGAGGCCATGCGTGATTTAAGCATCGACTGATAATGCGATCCTCCCCAAATGTTGAGCGTAGCAGGAATAGGTAGAGCAATATGAGGTGGTGCTCCATCTTGCATAAAGGTGACTGTTTGGAGTGCCTGTCACGCTTGCAGTTCAGGAATAATGTTGTTCTGTAACAGAGCTGCATATCGCTGACCAGTGACAGAAACTGTTTTAAACCCATCTTTGTGACTTCGAAAAAAAATAGACCAATTATGAAATCAGCAGTGAAGCCACACCAGACTGTCACTTTAGGCTGTTGCAAGGGTACCTCAACAAATGCATGTGGATTTTCTGTGGTCCACACTGGACAATTGTGGGTGTTAACAGCGCCAGAGAGTGTGAAATGCGCTTCATCTGTCCAAAACACAGTGTGAAACCAGTCGTGCTGCTCTTCCATCTTACTGAATACCAAATTCGCAAAATCTTGGCGAGAGTCGAAGTCAAGAGGTTTCAGTTCTTGGTTATGTTGCCACTTGTAGGGATACCGTTTCAGGGTTATTCGCAGTGCTCTCCAGACACTTACGTACAACACTCCTGTCTGCCTCGAAACTTCTCGAGCACTGCACTCCCCATGTGCAGAAACCGCCGACATGGATTGCACCGTCTGCTCCACTGTCGTGGCAACAGCAGCGCCTGCTGAGGGGCGTCCACTTCTTAGACGTGACGCCAAAGAACCTGTAGCTTCAAATTTCTTCATCATTTTGTTCAATGCAGAAGACGTTATTGGTCCTTTGCTATCTCGCATACCCTTCATGTAGCGATATGCTAGCAATGCCGCAATGGCACTTTCCGAATTCTTATAATACAGTTTAACTAAGAGGACTTTCTCAACTAAGGACAGCATTTCGATACATATAAGCTTCGACTACCATTACCTGCTGCAGTTGCTCCTTTTTATACCGTTAGTTGCTTTGCATAATCCTATATCAGACATCTGACAGCGCCATCTGTTGGTCGCCAACAGAACTATTTTATTTTTCGTTGCCACACAAAACCCGGCTTCTTTTCCATCCGTTTGGTGCAAACCGCATCTTTTTTCCTTTATTCGTTTTCGAATTATTCATTTTTAAAGTTCGTCCTGACTTTTGGATCACCCGGTATAACAAACAGTGCATTTACTAATCTTTGTAAAATTACTGAGAGAAAATTCCCCTTAGCTTAATATTGGGATTGAAGATCTCCTATGTTCTTGAAATGAATGCTTCAGTTATGGACATTTTTAACTATATTTGTCGTGTGATTACACTTCTTCATTACACTAAAATGAAGGATAGTGGGTTTATTTCAAACTCTATTACTGCCATCAAAAATTTTTTTACAACACAACATATTTGTATCCAGAAAATTTAGGCTGACTTGGTAAATTAGCTCTATGAGCCTCCAAGCTAACGAAAGAATAGTGTTTGGATATTTTTGTAATCAACCATGAATCTTGTTATCAAGAATATTCTTAATTTACTAAAAGACCACTTACTTCTCAAATTAAGGAGGAATCACTCAGATTATTGAATTATGAATAGCACGAATGGATTATAAGAACTATTATTATTATTATTATTTTCAATGCGGCAAGCACTTGACTTCTGACGGTAGGGTCTTCTCTGACCTTGGCCCATGAAGAAAACGTTTTATAATTATCCTGAAACATACCTTTATTTGAACCCCACAGTTAGATTGCCTTGAACTCTTTATAAACCATAAATTGTGGGTGATTAAATGGCTAACGGGTGCGGTCTAAGACAAATCTCACGCAAAAACTCATTTAAATTTTATTATATTATTTTGATAGCTGAAGACATGGGAGCTGTATTCGTGGAATTGGATGTACTGCTTAAGACATCTGACTTCATAGTATCGATGTGTAACTTGAGCGACGAGACCAAGAATTTATTCAACAAAAAAGCGTTTGATCAGATGAAGCCCAACGCTGTTTTCATTAACACTAGCAGGTTTGTTGCCAAAAATATCTGTTTTTATTTTATGGTATTTTTTTATTATCCTGTAAGAGACGAGGGTTTCTTAAAAATGACCTCATTCCATAATAATTGTTGTAAGCATCTGCTTTAATACAATAAAAGCAGAAAATCAAAAATGAAATATCTGGCTATGCGAAATGAGGATGTATCCATTTTTAAAACGGACGGAAAATCATTCTTGCAAATGAAAAAAAAATCCTTATGTTTCGGGCAGTACTGCATTACAGTCGAAACTCATAGCAGACTTAAAAGGCTTGAAATCCTACTAGAAAATATATTTTTCGTAACATTATAAACATAATAAAAGGATCCCGAAGCCTGTTTCACCCGCTTGGTGATTCCAGTGAAACATAATCCGGAATTTTTGTTGCATTTCCTATAGTTTCATATCGAAAGATATTGAGATTTTTAACCTCTTGTCATCTTAATGATATGTTAACACCTTTCTCTCCACTTCCTCATATTTTCCTGCAATTTATTCCATATTAACGAAAACAACAACAGCGAAAAAATTCTTTTATTGGAAAAATTCTAAATGAAATGTAATATGCATCTCACTATTCAGCTACACTGATCCAGTTACACGTCAACCCACCACCTTATCATATTTTTATATAATTTATCCCACATTGACCATAACACTTAATTAACTAAATATAAACCGTCCTGACCATTCTAGTATGGGGCGTGTTTTAACCTGCAGACCAGTCGCTACGCAGTAATCCTGAGTCGCTACGCAATAATCGCAGCAGAGGGTTCGCCTATTCGCTCTAATAATTTAGGATTTAGGAGCCGTGGCAAGTAGTACATACTACCGACTGTTGGCCCCACCGTCCCCTAAAACGGCCATAAAAGGTTAAAAGAAAAGAAAAAACTTTTCATAAAAGCCTCATTTGCAGTGTAATATTCTTTACCAGCATACTCAACACCAAATAGGGACTGATTTTCAACCGCACGTTATATCTGTTACACGCCAAATATAAGGGGTTATATTAACTGTTTTTTTTTTTTTTGCTAATGTCCCTGGGGGATGACGACATTACACCCCAGTCAAGTGTACATATGAATACAAGGAAATAGAAACAGACAAATCACACAATCACAGAAGAATTTTATTAACAAACGATGACACCGGCAATGGACGATGGGTTGCAGCTCCCCTTTCTAGACGAGGCTCCTTTTTCAGGCGGAAGACTGACCGGTTCCCCAGAATACAACCAAGTCTTATGTGGGAATCGAACCCGCGCCCCCGGCGTTGCAGGCTGATGCCTTAATCACTTAGCCACTGGGCGACATATTAATTGTATGATGCATATTATATTCAATGGTTACAGTCACGCTGATGTATTTATAACCGAGGGGGAAATCTATAGCTCCATGACTATTGATAGAAAATGCTGGAATACATGTAATATTGCATTAAGTCCTTCCCATATTTATCATTTAATAAAAAGCAGGACCATTATATTATATCTTGTACATCATGGTTTATTGATCTTTGTAGCCCAGTAAGCGACTCTTCTCTCCGCTCATCTAAGAATTGATTTTCTGTTGGTCCTCTCGTCCGTAGCTTTTGATGCAGAAACTTGCTCGTGCATACCTTTTTTACCCATGCAATGCCAGAACTTAGTAGTTTCCCATAATACACCACCCTGAGTTTTTCCTTCTAAAACACTCTTTACTGGATAAATGGGAGTACATACTAATTTAAAGAACTTGAGGATTATATATATATTATTTTATTATCTAAAGACTAGGTAGCAAAATACCCCCGGTTGAGTATCCATCAAATATTCTTTGCCGTGGTTTTTCGATTGGCCCGATATGATAACTTGACACTGGTAAGCTCAGCGATGCCATCTCAGGAACAGTTCGTGCCGACATTTGGAAGAGATGCTGGTCACATATACGGTGCCCCCAGGCTAGTGAATGGCCAGCAGTTTCGCCCTTTACTGAGAACAAATGGCGTCATAGCCAATCTTCTAGGCATTTGTTATAAATAACATTTGGAAGAGATATTTTACCGATGTTCTCCCGATCTTTAGCCGATGATAAGCTGATGCAAAAGGGGAAATGCCGAGAAGCACTCCAGTACCTACCGAAAAGCTTCCGATGTGCACCCGAGTCCATTGCGTATTGGACTTTGATAACATTCAAACATACTACATCTCTATGTAATTTTTATCACGTTTTTATTAACTCGCTTTCATGTTTGTGTGTTTGTCCAGTACGAATATTGCAATCGATTTTTAACTAACTTCCTGACTAGCTAGACATTTGAAACTTTTAGAATAGCTCAGAACACGATGACAATGCACTCTTTTAATACTTTTAGCCATCTTTAAGCAGAATTGAATTCCTTTTCAGTTAATTTTGATTTGTATGGAAAGTTAGTTCGGAAAAATTCGCAAGGTGGCGCTTCGATCGAATTCAATGCTTGCACTTTTGCGTAACGGCGTTTGACAATTTTAAAAACAGAATACATGTGAATTGAGTTTGTTTACAAAAATATTGTGCGAAAAATTTTTAAAAATTATAAAAGTTAGCAGTTTATAAGTGAAAAAGAATAATTAAGTGAAGGTTTGTGCAATTAGTTTATATGATTCAACAGAAAATTTAAAAACGTGGTATATAAAAAGTTCTTTTTATCTTGTAATTATTCTTACCTTTATTTGGTGCAATTTCCAAAAGATATTCCTGAATTAAGAATATGTAAAATATTAAAATCCTCCATAGCTGAATTAAATATATTTTTATACACAGGGGTGGTGTTGTGGATCAAAAAGATCTCTATAATGCACTCAAAACCAAAAAAATCCGAGCAGCTGGCATTGACGTTACTATTCCGGAACCACTGCCGAAAGACCACGAATTGACAACCTTAGAAAACCTCAGTAAGTATATGAATTCTTTTATTAGATCAATAAATCAGGGGCAAGTGTTGCCATCAGACACCAAAGGAAGTTCCAAGGCAAAACAATGACTTTGTAATACGTTCGTATAAAAGTTAATCGAAAGCAAAAATCACTTTTGACGGTGTAAATAATTAAAGAAAGCTAAGGTTTTAGGCCAAGTTTTTTAAACAAGTCTAAAAAAAACAGAGTAGAGGCAAATGTTTAGAGAACACGATCAGCCATAGGCGTAGCGTCGGGGGGGGGCACGGGGGGGCACGTGCCCCCCCCCAACTGAACTCGAAATTTATTAAAACTTAATAGAGTTCAGTTAAAATCGGAAAATTGTAGAAAACTTTTAAGAAAGTTGGGTTTTTTCCCGCTTTTTCAAACTGTGAAACTGAATATTCCGATTATGTCTTTAGCCTTAACATAGATTTTAACAATGATATGATCCACAACAAAAATTCGATGCTATATTTTTACCTCGGCTAAAAATCCTTTGCGTTCAGACCACACTCTTTACCCCCTTGGGGTCGTTGAACTTACTCCCCCGCACCCCTTGAAGGAATGCGCTACAAAGGGTCGCTATCAGTGTTCCTGGAAACACGAAGCAGGCGCTGGGTGGAGAATTTTAATGGTCTAGCGGCTGGCCTAGACCATACCACTTTCTATATCCACCTCTACCAGTCAGTAATTCTTTGTGTGTTGGTTTCAATTCTTTGTTTTCGTGCACGCTTTATCAAATCATTGTTTTTGTGCGTTTGAAAATGTCAAAACAGAAATCAGTACTTTCTTTTTTCAAAAAAGTCGATAGCTCGAATAAAAAAATTGATTTGTTAAACCAAGAAAAAAATCTAGAAGCAAGTAGTGACAGTAACATTAATAAATGTGCCAAGTCCAACTATGGTGATAATCAGCTGATGCCGATACCATCCTGTTCAACAAATCTCGATGTGGAGGGAAAATGGCCTAGGCCTATGGACGTGGTGGAAAGTAGTGGTAGAGATCCTGCTCTGGGTCTACAATCAGCGGATATTTCTAGGGGTCCATTCCAGCCTGTTGATTGTTTCAAGGTAAGCAAAATACAGTTAAAATCTAGACAGTTTAGAAACACGTGGTATTCTGAATTTGGTTGTGTTGAATACAGCCCCATTTTGGATGCTGCATTTTGTTTCTCTTGTCGTATTTTTTGCAAAGATAAAACAGGGCGTGGAGAGGAGTCATTTACTAAAATTGGGGTGACAAACTGGAAAAAAGCATTGGAAAAATTTAGAAAACACGAAAAAAGTGATATGCATCTAAAATCTACCGAATTTCTTAAAGAATACCGAAAATCTGGCAAAACAGTTGCAGACTCTTTGTCTTCAGCACACACTAAAAAAGTTAAAGAAAATCGAAAATATGTAAAATTCATTATTGAAACTATTTTGTTCCTTGGAAAACAAGGTCTTCCCCTAAGAGGACATTGTAAGGGTTCGGTGTCTTTAAATAGAGGTAATTTTCAGGAGCTACTTGACCTTAGGTCAAAAGATAAACGAGAAGATATAATAGCACTGATGAATTCATCAGTTCATTCATACAGGAGTCCCCAGATACAGAATGAAATTATAGATTGTATAAAAAGTGAAATGATACAATATATCGTGAAAGAGTTAGAAGAGGTTACGGCCTATTCTATAATTTGTGACGAAACAACAGATGTTTCCACTCGTGAGCAAGTGAGCATATGCATTCACTACATCACTAACAATGACGAAAATGTCCGAATTAAAGAGAGATTTCTGGGCTTTGTTGATGTTGCAGAAACAACAGGTCAAAACTTACATTCGGTTATTAAAGGGTATATACAGCAAATTGGGATAAATCTTAATAAAATGCGTGGTCAGGCGTATGACGGTGCTAGTCAAATGAGTGGAAAGTTCAATGGCGTAGCTGCAAGGTTTCAGGAAGAAGAGCCTAGGGAATTATACACTCATTGTATAATTTGCCCATTTGTTGGATCTTGCTGTTATGCGGTTTTGTGAAGAAGTAAGACAGTTGCAAAATTGTTTGTCCATAATAAATTCTCTGTATAATATTATCAATGCTTCTGCCAAGAGGTTTTCTATTTTTGAATCTATATGTAAACAAAATGAAGAGGCTAAAAGTAAAAGGCTGATTAGTTTGTCACAAACAAGATGGACTGTTCGTCACCGTGCTATAAGGATTATCTTAGAACAGCTCCCAGAAGTTTTGGAAGCAATGGAAGTTGTGGCAAGTGACGCTTCCAATAGAAAGGTTGCAGCTGAAGCAGATGGACTAATAAAGCAGGCGAGTAGTTTTGAATTCATCTTCAGCCTTAAACTCATGTACTCATGTACTCTGACTGACATACTGTCGAAAGAGCTTCAAAGTGAAACGTTAGACATTTCCAAACTGTTCAGTAAAGTTGAAGCTGTTATCGACAGTATAAAACTTCAACGAAATGATCAAGGTTTCATTCACTTATGGAACGAAACAGAAGAACTTTGCAAAGTTTTTTCCACCAAAGGCTTGTATGTTGACAGACTCTCCTTGCTTCGAAAACGGAAGAAACCAAAAAGGCTTGAATATAATGATGCGTCTGAATCTTTTTATCATCGCACCTTGGCAGAAGGGCAACGTAAAATAGAAATTTATTTTGCGGGGCTTGACATTGTAGTAAGTAACCTCCAAGCTCGATTTTCTCAGAATGACTACGACAAAATCAATTCCATTATCCAGCTTTTGTTGCATTGGGATAGCTTAGATGAAACTTTTGTTGGGAAAATCCAAACCTTTTATCAGTTGTCTTCAAGTCTTTCCTCACAGCTGAAGTTTTTTCACTGCTTCTCTAAAAAAAATTTTATAAAAACAGACAAGAAAATACCAAACATAAATCTGCAACAGTTGGCACAGTTTTGCACTAAAAACGGCCTGAAAAACAATGTACCTGAAGTGATACATCTCTTAGAAATTGCTCTTTCATGGCCTATCACAACTACGACCGCAGAGAGGTCATTCTCTACCCTGCGAAGGCTCAAAACTTACTTGAGAAGCACGATGAAAGAAGAACACTTAAGTGGACTTGCCATAATGGCAATAGAACATGAACTGACGCAGGTGTACTCGAGTGAAGAAAAACTGGACTTGCTTGTGGAAAAATTTTCAAGGCATTCTGAAAGAAGACTTTTATTAAATTAAAGAGGGCTGTTATGGCCTAGTACGAGACAAAGTTTACCATTGTGTTAAACAGACATTTAAAATACACTGTAAAAACTTGTAGAACTTGCCTAGAATCATTATTTTATATTTTATTTATTAACTTAAGATTTTTCAAAGTCTCAATATTTGTTGTTTAAGAAAAGAGTTTGTAGTAATAAAAGCACTGATTTTGACTAGAAAGTGATTTAACTTTACCATCCCTGTTCTGTGAGTTAACGTAAAATAAAATATTTTTTGTATTTTGAGTTCAGAGCTAATTATAGCAGAGGTGTGATAGGTTTTTTGTTGAATAATTGAAAATCCAATACAGCAATCAAATAACATTTATATTAAAATGAGTTAAGTTTAGGAGATGTTGCTTTCGTAACTTTGTTAAAATGATAAGTTTCACTTAACTTTTTAAGTTGTTTTATTTCACTTTGCTTTTTACCTGTTGAGTACTTTCCGCCGCTAACAACTTAGGCTAACAACTTAGCCACTAAGGAGAGCTTAGCGGCCGACAGTACTCAACAGATAAAAGACAAAGGGAAATAAAACATCCTAAAAAAGATAAGTAAAACTTAGACTTTATTGGTTATCATGTTTTAAAATATCCTCTCCAAATTCATTAATCATGTTGTAGAAAAGATTTTGGGTCCTCAGATAGCCTAAAAACACGTTTTAGGGCTTTCAATTAAAAAAAAATTATAAACTTTTATAGAAACTTTTTAATTTGATAAATATTGTTTATTGAAATGTTATTTCCTTATTGAATTAAATTACGACCATTTTTTTATCGTACTATTACAATATTTATATGTTATTTTACTATACAATAATTCCTCCGAATACGATTGACTGCTTGGTGAAAGGAAAATGTGTTATCGATATTTTGAAATATCGTCTATATTTTGAAATATCGTCGATATTTTGAAATATCGATATTTTTGTGCCGAAATATCATTGATATCGATATTAATAGCCGATATTATCATCGATACTCATATCGATATTTTGCTTTCGATATCCCATTCCTAATTCGTGCCCCCCCAAAATTTAGAAGCACGCTACGCCTATGCGATCAGCGCTTACATTCGCACCTCCGAGGACATGATCTATACGAATAATGTATACATAAGCAAACAACAGTTTTGTGAGGTATTTTAAATTGAGACTTCTTATGATATCACGCGGTAAACATATCGAATATTGTCAGTAAAAGTATGACTTTTTGATTTTTTTTAAAAATTTGATAGTAAACCTAAAATGATAAAATCTTACGAACGCGAAAACTTTTATTTCGCAAGAGCTGTTTGGTATTGTATGTATACATGTATGCAAATGTGAGCTCTTAGATGTCTGTGAGATTCCAAGTTCGCTTTCGACTATCAAGTCACCAACAATCGAGAGAGTAGAAAAACCTTTTCCATATTTTTCAGCTTTCTCAATCTTTTCTGTCGACGATACAAATATTCTTTCGCTAAATTTTCTCAAAAGTACTACATTTTTTAAAGATATCTTAAAAATGGAATGGTAACTCGAAAGCTGATTTCCACGCTGCGATCTTTAACGTGTGAAGTTTATGACTGACGCAAATCGAGAAACTAATCTCTGTAACTAATTTGATTACTTTATACGTTGCTCCTGATGCATGATGTTACAAAATTTATACTGCCATTTTTGTAATTTTTTAGTACTGAATTTGACATTTCAGGCGGGTACATCAGTTGACATATTAGATTTTCAATCCTAACGTAAAGTTGCTAGAAATTTTCTTCTAGGTATTTTTTTAATCACAAGTCATCGAATACGTATTTTTGAATTCCGATATCTGCATTAATAAAATCCCATAAATACAATGTGCGAGTTTTTCAAATTTTTTAAATTTTACCTTAATTTAGCAAAAAAGAAAAGAACTAATTTTCTAGCGATAGACGTCAGTAATTTAATTCCACGTTAAATGACTATGGTAATTTTTAAAGTTTTTACAACTACGCACTTTTATTTAAATAAGGTAAGCTGGTGTAACTGGACTCATGGGGTAACTGGGCCATCCCCTCCCAGATTTATCCTTTACATATTAGGTGGAAATTCCACTCTGTATGTTATTTTTTTTCCGGTGTTTGCCACAATTTGTCTTACAACATTGGTAATTGTTTTGACAAATTATTTTTAATTGGGGGTAGAATATTTTTTTCTAGATATACAAGCAATGGACGCAGTTAAACAGTCACAGATTCTGTAGTTTCTTATGAGAAATAGATCTGCGTGGTCCACTCACCCCATTTATCAGGGGAACTGGGCCTACCTGTATTTAAAAATATATGCATTTATACATTATATATATATATTATATATATAAAAAATATATATATATATATACATACGATCCCGCTTAATGGAATAGCCAATTTGCCACAAAAAATTATTCTAATAAGCGGGATATTTCATTATCCGGGATCACACTGACACGCCCACAATGTTTAAAGTTATAGTTAAACCAAGAAAGCATTAAAAATTACCTAAACCATTTGCATATTTAAACTATTATAATCAACAAACAATTATTAATTAAAAGTAAGAAACAATTTAATCACACTAAAATTTAGAAAATTGATGAAAAATGAACTAATTTTATTGTAGAATATACAAATTTCCCTTAATTTTTTAAAAATAATTACAATGTTACTTATTTGTTGCTAAAGAAGTCGGATATTTTAAACTGTTGACTGTTCTGTGAATGCAGCAAATCTGTTATTTGATTTTCTAGTTTATAAAATAAATGAAAGTCTGCATTTGGCTTCGTTTCCAAGAAACGTCTTATAATATCACAAGCGTTATTAACTTCAACATGTGACGGAACCTTTTTAATGGTACATTCTTCATCAAATTCATCTTCATCGACTTCGTTTTAATCAAATTGAGGGTCTGAAGTTTCACCACATTCTACCAAGTCATTGTCGAAGTTTACAAAATTGGAAAAATTTTCTTCTGTCATTCTCCTTCTGGTGGTAAATCATTAGCGGTTGTAATTGATTCATCATTTAATTTATCATTTGTTACGTCTGTTGAAAATTTACATTTTACGAAACAATTTTTTATTGCTTCAGAGGAAATATTATTCCATGATATTGTTCATCATATGAATAATATAATATTGAACAATATAATATGAAATATTGTTCATCATATGAACAGCTGTAAGAATTGAAAAGTTTCTAATAATTTTACTAGTTGAGCTATTGATAGAAAATCCACTAGTATCATCTATGCAGGCTATGATCTTTTTAACGATTTCTTTTCTATAATTCTTCTTAAAAAGTGATATAATTCCCTGGTCCATTGGCTGTAAAATAGCTGTAGTATTCGGAGGCAAAAAATGATGTGCTACATTTTCTAGCCTTACGTCGACTTTGTGGGCTTGACAATTATCGATAAAAAGGATAGCTTTTCTTTTCATCTTATTCATATTGTCAAATGACACTAACCAGTTTTGAAAGAAATTAGCAGTCATCCAAGCTTTTGAATTCGCCTCGTATTTAACTGGAAGGGATTTTACACCTCTAAAACATAGTGGGTTTTTGGATTTCCCGATTACAAAAAGAGGCATTTTATGACTGCCGTCAGCATTACTACATTATAAAACTGTCAGTCTGTCTTTCAGGATTTTTCCTCCAACAACTTTTTCGGCTTTTAAGCACAAAATCCCATCAGGTATTGCTCTGTAATAAAGTGCTGTTTCGTCACAGTTATAGATACAAGAAGAACTGTAGTCTTGTAATAAAGCATGTAATACTACATTTTTCCAAGAACTGGCAGCGGCTTCATCAGCATCACTTGCTTCACCGTGAATTTTTTTGAAAGAAATTTGGTTTCTTGCTTTCCATCTGAACAACCAACAATTTGTAGCTTTAAAATCAGTTATTTTTAACTGTTAATCTTCAGCTTTCTGATTCAATAATAATCCACTAATAGGAACATTACAAGCTCGTTTTTCAGCAAACCACTGAAGAAGAGCATCTTCAACTTCAGATTCTTTTCATGTACGTTTTCGTTTTTGATTAAGATTTTTGTTGCATTTCCAGTCGTTCAAGACTTTTTATTTTTTAACAATTTCGAAACTTGAGCTTGGGATATCTCAAACTTTTTTGAGAGTTCTTATTGCGTACACTTGTTTACTTTTGCAAACTCTATAACTTTTACTTTTTCTTTTAAAAAAAGATCTTTTCGTCTCAAAGACATTGTAATAAAGCACAAGAAAGACGACTGATTTCACGAAAGCGAAGAGACACTGATTTCACGAAAGCGAACTGTCGAACTAATCGCCTTAGAAAATGTACAGTTAAATGTTCAAGGCTAGAGAACCCCAAGTTAAATGTTGCGCTTCTCCGAAGAGATTCGTTACAGTTGGTAATCCCCGTCCCCTTCAAGATAAGGACCTGTTGATGTTTCACAGTTTCCTATACACACACACACACACACATTTTCTAGCTCTCATCTGAGGGTGAAGCTTAATGTTCATTCTCTAAATAGGGAAACGTAGGCTGAGCTGCCGAGCAATACGGGGAGGGGGGGGGGGTAGAAGAAACAGCAACAACAATGAATTGCCCTTCAGAATAGAAGAAATCTCCATTTTCTGCGATTGGAAACTTTCTGCGAAGTGACAAAATTGCTTTGAAAGACATTCTGTTACTGCACATTCATTATTGCACTTTACAAAAAAAATTCTGAAAAGAAGAGTGCGAAATAGAAAAAGATCGATATCGTCATGGCTAAAAATTATTCCTTTAAGCGGGATAACTTCAAAGCAATATATTCCATTAACCGGGAAATTTAACACAGAAACATATTACTACGGTTTGGTACATTGAAATTTTATTATATTAAACGGGATATTCTTTTAACCGATATTCCATTAAGCGGGTTCGACTGTATATATATAGTTATTTTCGTCTCAACGTCAGCTTTCCCTTAACTCTACGCATCGGACTCCTATGTGAACAGGCCCTTAGTCAGTTATAGTGTAATACTCCGTACATCACGCCCTGGAGGAGATGCTACACCCAAGATTCGCGGGCGCGATTCAACCCTTTTGTAGTCGAGGCAGAGGGATGAGAAGATACTTGAGGAACACTGGACCTGTTCACATAGGAGTCCGTTGCGTTGCGTTGCGTTAAGGAAAAGATGACGTTATGACGAAAAGAAACCAATCATAGGCCTCCACGATTAGCAATGAAAATTTTAACGCCTATGATTGGTTTATTTTCGTCTCAACGTCAGCTTTCCCTTAACGCTACGCAACGGACTCCTATGTGAACAGGCCCTTAGTCAGCCATAGTGTAATCCGCACATTGGGGAGGAAAAACCCACAGAGATGCGAGGCATTGAAGGGACGCACAGAACAGAGATGCGACGCGTATTAATTTATTCCGGATTATAATGTAGACAAATATTATTCAGCAAAATACAGGTATCTTGACAACTGGACACACACAATAGTGTAATGACTTACTGTCCCCACGGGGAAATTCCAAGGGACACCTCTTTGTAAACTAAGTTGTTTCATCAGTGCCGAAAGGTGGCTTTCCGTTTAGTGGCACAAAAGCCGCGACGTAGAGACTCTTCGATATACTTCTGGGAAGAGAACATCTTTTGAAACGATTCCCTAGTTGACAATGGAGTCCAGATGAAAGGCTAGTGTTGGCTGGTCAGAGGCTTGGAGGCACGAAGCGGCAAGCGGTAAATGAAAGGACCCCCCCACACACACACACGAAGAATGGGCGAATATATACTCGCCACGTCGTGCTAAATGGAAGACAGTTGACAATTTTCTTGAGACGTGTGAGGCGATTTGTTGCGAACGCCGAGACAGCAGCATGCCAGAGAACGTGAATCTAGCCGTTTTCCCCATAATGACATCCTGAACCCATGAGTTCTTTTGTAAATAATGTTTAATTTTAAACTTTGTAAATTAGCCTATACTTATTCTAGAATGCCAAATAAAGCATTAAGTAAATATTAAAGACTGTCACGTCTTGCTTTTCACGTCTTGCTTTTAGGCGAAGTCCTTACAATAGCAATGCCACCGGTCCCTGCCGGGGCGCATTCAGAAGGCAGATTCTACATCGTTATATCGGGCAGCAGCGGAACAGCGCGAAAACAGAACAAAGGTTAATAAGAGAGGCGAGGAAACAGCGCTAGGACGACACCAGGCCAAGACATCGACAGACAGTAAAAAAACACGCCGTAAACTTTTGCAGAAGGTTATAAAGTGTAGAGGTGCTGACCGCGGGGAAATCTTTTAATTGGCTAGAATTGAGCATCTGACTTGATTACATAAGGGTCGCATGATGTTCCGAAAAGCGCACCGAGGCGAAAACATCACGTGGTGCTGATTCATGTTTACAAATATCTTTAACGCGCGTGCACTAAGGGGTAATATGGGTGGTTAGTTGGTTGATTCCTAGGTCGCAATTAGAAGAAAGGAACTGTATTGAGAGGAGACAAGGGTAGTTTAAAATACGCATTAGATATATAGTGGTGGGCCGTTATTATCTCTCTCTCTCTCTCTCTCTCACACACACACACACACACACACACACACACACACACACACACACACACATATATATATATATATATATATATATATAATAAAAATCAATATCATAGTTTAAACTTCCTAAGACTTACTAAAATGCATGTAATACAAAGATTTTTGAAAATTATACATGTTAGTATAATTTTAATGTGTTAAAAGTATAGTTAAAAAAATATATGGCCCAGTTACCCCAACTTACCTTACATTCTTTCATAAAAAACGGAATTCAAGACTGCGCATTTACTAATCTGTGAACAGAAAAATACCGAGAAAAATTACCTGTAGCTTAATATTTGGGGATTAATGATCTGCGATGTAGACTGATGCACCACCTTGACTATGAAGTTTTTCTAGATAGAAAAAAGTAAACCGTGAAAGATTTTTTGTATTAATATTTAATAATTTGCATTGACGATATCAAGATAAAAAATTGCACGAAAGTCAGTACCTGGTCATAAAAATGACCCCATCTAGAGTTTTTGTCCCAACCAGAGTAGGTTTTTGCTGTCTCAGATTTTATCAGCTTGACTCATGACCTTTTGCCCTCTTTGTATATTACCGTTTTTATCATTTATATTTTAGCGTTAATTATTTTTCTATATCGCTGATCCTTTATCATTATACTTGACTTTTTTTCACCCATATTATATATATATATATATATATACACACACTGGTGTCCAAAAGTTAAGCATAATTGATGTTTATGTGAATATTTAAGGAAAACTTAGTCAGAATGGCGAGTAACGTGATATGCGAGTGTAACACGGTTATACCATAAGAAAACAATGAAAATGAAAGATATTAAATAACTTTTATTATCCGAAGAAACAGTTTGAAAGAAAGCAGCGCAAACTTATAGTTTATACTTTAGTGAAAAAAATTAAAATAAAAAGGTTATTTGGCAGTTTAATAAGATGTGTGGTCGCCTCTTGTGGCCACGCATGCTGCACAACGATTGCTCATATGTGCTATGAGAGTGTGGATGAGTTGTGGCCTCAAAGCGTTCTAAGCATTGAGGAGAGCTCTTTCCAGTTCTGGAACGGAGTTAGGTAGGTACTGAAGAGCTGCAATTTGTCTCCTGAGCATATCCCACACATGCTCAATAGGACTAAGATCAGGAGAGTGAGCGGGCCACTGCATGCTTTGAATTTTATAAATCGTTGCCTTACTTTTTTTTATATTATTGCTTTTATCGCGTTTAATCTTTTGTTTTATTAACAGTTGCAGTTTACTATGTTTTATATAAACAGCTGTTCTGTGTTTCTCTTACGTTTGCGCAGCTTGTCCTTTCTGGACCTTGCGTCTAAAAACTAACCAACCACGTTCCTGGTCTATATAGATCTCTAATCAACTGCACTATAAAATCCTTGGGGTGTTAGCACAGACATCCCAGATTTGTAATTAGCTCTTAAGGCTGCTGTATACTAACTATTGGATTCGCTCACCTCCATGTTAGCCTATGGAGAAAATGCATCTACTATTTACAGCTACATAAATACCGATAATAAATAAAAATAGTATTTTCAGCTAGCCTGAACTTTTCTGCACCTTGCAACAGGATTCATTTTATTAATTGCGTCCAACAAAGGAATTTGTGAGCATTTAAAACAAACCAGATTTTTTTTTCCTGAATAATTTAAATTTTAAAATATTTGCATTTCTTTTAAAAAACTAATAATGCTCCAAGGTGTAAAATATTTTTCTCTATTACGAATTTAAAAAAAACTTTCAATCCAAGTCGGCAACCGTTGGAAAAATTTTCTCCATAGGTTAGCATTGAGGTGAGCGAATTCAATAGGTTAGTATACAGAAGCCTTAATAGTGAGCATTGAAAAACTATTTTGTTTGCAGTCATCACACCGCACCTTGCAAGCGCCGAGAGGAATGTCAGGATAAAAATGGCGACCTTAGCTGCGGAGAATATCCTGCTGGGACTGAAAGGAAAGCCTTTGAAGACTCCTGTACCAGTGCCTGCATAAAGGACTTTGCGTAAAATGTTTCAGAAGGAGTTAAATCATGAATATTTTGATTTAAAGCAAAAGCGATCAGCAGTTTCATTGATTACCCTAGTAAAATAAATTCATAATTCTGCAGAATAATGGGTTTATCTTCATTTAGCTGTGTTGTTCCTAATGTCCCTTGACCGGATGTTCCAGACCAGGTCCATATAGGCTTCGGGCAGAGTAGCGTGGCTCAAGTTTATAATAGAACCACTAGGGTCGGAGTCCAACTTGGCCAGGTGCCACGACAATTTTGACCTAGCACCCCCAAGTGCGGCATCTGGGGGATCGTACCTTCCCCACCCACTTAAATCATAGGACTTCCCGGTCTATAGATTTGATGTGCCCATATCCAGCCTAGATACGAATATATTTAACTGTGCTTGTCGGGATTCGATCGGAACACCCTCAGTACCGAAAGTCGACGTGCTACCGGTAGGCTACCTCGGGCCCTCATTCAGCTGCGAAACATGACAGCGGAATTTTTAAACATTAATTGCTAAGCTAGTTTTTGACGTATGGTGAAGGATTTTAGAGTAATTTTATTTTTCATCGGCTGTTTGACTGTCGTTGCAGTTATCAGTTGCTAGTTTTTATTTTAAACCTTTTTAATTCTTTGTGTTTGATGTTAGCACGCCTTTATTTTAAAATTCGCATTTCCTAATCGTGCAGTGTAAGAATTTCTCCCTTATCAACAAACAATTTATAGAAAATTTTTGAAGTATGTTTTGAAAATTGCCAATCAAGTATGAGCCCTGTTTTATAAAGAAAGCAGTTTCTAACAATGGGAAAATGAACATGGATTGCTGCTTCTGTAGTATGTATTTGTACATAAATACATTAACATTTGTAGTCAGATTATATTTATATTTTTCAGATTATATTTATATAAAAAAGAGTAAAGCTATAATTTTTTTGCATTAATTTTTGTACTTAGGATTATCAATATATAGCTTCTATTAGATGCAAGCGTTAAACGTCGAAGCAAACCGTTGATAAATAACTTGTTAAGATCCGGACTTTTTAAAACAAAAATATTTTTTTTCCCTTCACATGTGTAAAAAATTATACCTACAAAAATCACTTTAAATATTTTAAATTCAAAAATTAGCTATCAAAAGAATTAAATATATTTATATTTTCTTTTAAAGATGGCAAATTGTAAAAAAATTCACTGATTAAAGCGATTTAAAGGACAAATATATGGCAAGATGCGCAGAGAAAAAGCATAAATGTTGTCAATACAATTATCGTAGAAACATGCGGTTTTGTGTTAATTGATTCTAAAACGTCTGGAGCAGTGGTTCAACCTTGCAGGTCATACAGTTAATTTCATAAAGTGGAAAATAACGAACACTTCATTCTATCACAAAGAGAAAATAGAATTGTAGAGGAATAAATTTATTTCAATAGAACAAGTAATGCACATAAAGCTGCCAGGAATAGACAGTATAAAAGAGAACAGATACAGCAGTCGATATAATACTTTGATTCTAAGATACTGAAAATTTTTCCAAAGGACATCGTGTAACAGAAACACTCCTAAATAAACATGGCCAAAACAAGAACACATTTGAAACATAGCAAGATAGCTTGAAAATATAAATGCTTTCACTTGATCACGGGCATTAAGGAACGTAAAAAAATGGTAGAGGATTCGAGATTCTGATTAAATAGATAAATCTGGATTAGACCTGTCAACAAGTAGCACCTCTTCCCAATATTCCAATAACAATTAAAAGCGAATATTAACGAGTTATAGAGCCCGAAAATATTTCATATATATACATTCTCATTTTGGTAAGATTTTACAAAAATACCGGATAGAAAGTGTAAGGCGGCTAAAAGGCTTCTACGCGAGATTGACACCGTGGTTTATTTTATTTTTATATATATATATATATATATATATATATATATATATATATATATATATATATATATATATATATATATATATATATATATATACACACATACATATATATGTGTGTATATATATATATATATATATACACACATACATATATATGTGTGTATATATATATATATATATATATACACACACATACATTTTTAAAATCACCCACTTTACACAATGTATAATTTCAGTCCAAATATTTGCCAGTAAATGTCAATATTAAAGAATCGTTGTTGAAACACTGGTGACCCGTTAGTTTAACAAGTGTTTTGCTAAGTTTCCTTTTAAGTAGCCAGATTTTGTCATTTTCTTTCATTGTGTAAAATGAGGGACTGAAGAACGAAGGTATCGTGGCTCGTTAAGACGTCGAAGGTTCATATGCTATGAAATGCACGTAATGACTAGACAAAACATATCACCAAAAAATTATGAACATAAAATGCCAGTCAAATAAAGAAATACAGGAAGACACAGGCCGGATCACGAGGAGGCACAGGTAACAGAACAAACAGCGACACATATATTCAGTCTATGAAATTAATGCATGTTTTTAACCGAGAGGAACTGGTGTAACCATGGGCTTGCCGTCCAGGACTGCAAGGATGTTCTCGGCGGCCAATGTGGCCATCTTCACTCGAATGGAGATTTCGGCACTGCCAACGTGGGGAGTCAGAACTGAAAAACAGATAAAGAGTAAAATTAAGCACTGAAATAAGTAGAAACTTTTTTAAATTTCCAATGTTAAACAATAAACAAAAGTAAAAATAAAAACAAGATAAATACAAAACGAAGAGGTAAACAGGACGTATTAATTGCTAAATGTTCTTGCCTCTCCATATCGGCTACAAAGATCCCAAGCCGACACACAAATCAGGCGGTGGGGATGTCCATATCTTATGGTTTATCACGAATAGTGCAAAAATGACTTTATAGTACATCTGAGTCGCAGTGGCGTAGCGAGGGAGGGGCAAGGGGGTCTATCATGCCCCGGGCGCCACTCACAGAGGGGCGCCAAATGGTAATCTTTTTAACAAATTCTATATATTATATTACAATATATTTTTCGGGAGGGGAGCCCAAAAGGTATCGTGCCCCGGGCGCCAGTTATGCTCGCTACTCCACTGCTGAGTCGCCTGAAAATTCTACAATGTTCTTGGTATATTCCGTATACGGATATTTAATAATTACAAGTTGGGACACGATCAGACCTTTTAAAAACCTAATCGTGCAAGTAACATCCGAGATAATAAAAGCAAAGAAATGAAGGTCTGTTAACATGCGTTTCATCCCGTTAGCTTCCTCTTAAACGCTTGCCAAACACTTAATCTTCTCCTGTAGTTCACCAGTGACGAGTACCAGTGACGAGCATTTACTAATGATTAAGCTGGTGTTGTATCTAAACTTTTTTTACTTATTTAATTACTTAATTTATTTAAAATAATTTAATAATTTAATAATTAATTTAAATATTTAATTTTTTTATAATCATTTGTGAATTGATGTTAGCCACAGAATCTAGGTATTGATTTAGTTAGGAGATTGATTACACAACGCAATACTAACCACTATACGTTTTAAATATGAGGAACTAGTTTAAATTAATTATTACTCTTTGTTTGATTTAAATAAATAAAGTAATTAAATAAGTAAAAAAAAGTTTAGATACAACAATGGTGCCGTGACCAGGATTCGAACCTTGAACTCCAATACCAATAGTAAACCACAGGGAATCTTCTTGGTATTTTTCGCATCATAGATTGGCAAAAGCATATTCTTGAAATACGTTTTCTTATGAAAATGAGCCTTTAAATGCAATGCACCGTTTTAATAAACCATTTTTACATTAAAAACTTTAGTTTTCTACTTTCAAAACACAATTTTAAATTTGTACTCATGGGCATCAATTATTACTGCACTGTGAAAAATAGAAAAAAATTAAAACTACGCGATCTTTATTTAAATGTACCTTTATGTGAAAATAAAAATTAAAAAATGCGCATTTGCTAAACTGCGGTTAACAGAAACTGCTGAGTAAGATTCCCCGAGGCTTCGCATTGAATAGACGATTTGCTGCGTCAGCGGATTCTCGCCTTAATGATCACGTTCCGATTTTCTAAGCAGCGATATAAACATCTTAAATTATGTGGTATGTTACAAGAATATTTTATCAGAATTCTCTGGGTACTGTCATAATATTAAGGGGACTCTGTACCCTTTGAAGGAATATTTTTACAGAAGTATATTTACCTATAGTATACACTTATTATAGGTAATACTTAAACTGATTTTAACAAGAAAAAAAATCATTGTGGGTAAAAATTGAGAAATTTAAATAAAAAAAAAATTTCCCTTTTAGTTCTCAAAATTCTAACATGACTTTTTATTGGATGTTTGACATTTTATAATTTTATGAATCGATTTTACAATTAATGAATTACTTTGAGAGAAAAAAAATGTACAAATATAGGCAAAAACGCAGCAAAAAACATGGTGTCCTCAACATTTCGATTTTTCTCTTTTTTTCTTTTCATTATATTGTAAAATCCATCCATAGTTTTATTGAATACACTAGTTATCAAAAAATGAGGAAAAATCACAAAAGGAGGGATAACACGTTCAAAACTAGGCCAATCTGTTTAAAACTTGAATATGTTGTTAAGTAAAAGGCGCTGAACAATACTGCATTATGCAAAAAAAGTGGCGCTGCAGTCGGAATAAGTCATTTGCAAGGAGCTTAAAAGTGCATGTCTCAGAGCAAGGCGACAATTGTTGCTGCGAGGCTGAGATTAGACATCTGGCATAGCCAAATTGTAACAATGACTTCCAGGCATCATTTGCCTTTAGAACTGCGATGGCGAGCTATTGGGAGACTAGAGGCAGGACAAAGTCAGACAGAAGTGGCCAGATGGCTAAATGTGAGTCCATCTGTGGTTCATAGACTTTGGCAACAATTTCTAACCACGGATTCGGCATCCAAGAGGTTCAGCCAAGGACGACCATACGCTACGATGAATGCCGGTGACCGATATGTATCATTATGCGCACGAAGGAATAGAACCGCAACTCCGTCTGAACTCAGACGGAGTTAACCCTCCCTCGCTGCAAGCACCGGGAGGTTGGTATCAACGTCAACCGTGCGTAGAAGGCTTCACGAAGGTGGTCTTTTTGCGAGGCGACCAGCCATTTGTGTCCCGATCACGTCACGTCATAGGCGGGAACGTTTGCAGTGGGCACGTCAACATGTCCACTGGAAGCGTGATCAATAGAGGGCTGTTCTCTGTACGGATGAGTCCAGGTTTAGCCTCCAAAGCGATAGTAGGCGTATTTTGATTTGGAGAGAACCTGGAACTTGTTTTCATCCATCACACATCCGTGAAAGAGATGCATATGGATCAGGCAGTGTCTGTTTTTGGGGGTGGTATCCAGTGGCGTAGCGAGGGGTGGGAAATGGGGTCTATCATGCCCTGGGCGCCAAATGATCCTTTCCACTAATTCTATATATTATATTACGATATGTTTCCCGAAAAGGGGGGCGCCAAAAAGGTATCGTGTCCCGGACGCCAGTTTTGCTCGCTACGTCACTGGTGGTATCTCTTTGGGTGGACGCACAGACCTTCATGTCTTTCCCCGTGGAAATGTGAATGCTCCCACCTATAGAGATGACATCCTTGATGCTTATGTGCGCTCTTATGCCGGGGCAATAGGTGATGTTTTCGTGCTACAGGACGATAAAGCGAGACCGCACAGGGCTCGCATCGTGATTGCTTATCTTGAGCAGGAAACAATTCAGCGCATGGAGTGGCCAGCTCGATCACCGGACCTGAATTCTATTGAACATGTTTGGAACGCTTTAGGACGACGTATATTTGCTCTCAATCCTCCTCCTAGGACCCTAGCCACGCTTTCAACTGCTTTGAAAGAGCAATGGCTCTCACTTCCTACCGAACTCATAGACCGCATAATTGACATCACACATCGCTGTATGTGCTGTATTGCTTCTCGGGGGGGGGGGGGGGGATCATACGCCATATTAAAGGTACTTTTCCTATACCAAACTGACACATCCGATTTGTTCATTGTATACATATGCTAGTTTCTATAACACCATAACTGTCTGGCGATTTCTTTTTATGCTATTTTATACCTACCTATGTGTTTTATAATGTGTATAAGTTTCATTAAATTCTACTAACTTTGAGTAATCGCTATTTTTGTGACTTTTCCTTAATTTTTGATAACCACTGTACATTAAATTGAACATACAAAAAAATAATGGAGTCATTTGACATATGTTTGTAGACGTAATCATGTTTTAAACACAGTAATACGTCAAAAACATCAAACTGAGAAAAATCAGTTGAAAGATAAGCACTGAAAAAACTAAAAACCTATTTCAGTTTTCCTAATATTAATGTCATTCCTAATATTAATGAACAGAGTACTCAAACCTCGCTTATAACACTTGACGATTTTAAAAACATCCTGTTGATTATGTAATGCCTTCTCTCTTTCTGGATAGCTGTTCTCTTTTACGAATAGCATTTTTTATAATTTAAGGGCAAGTTGGTACTTTGTATTATTATGCCTTTTCCGAAAAAAATTTTCGTGAATGCAATACAACACCCAGCTTTATCTTGGAATGACCTGCATTCATTCCTAGTGCCTTTTGTACTTCTCTTATTGTATGAATTGTACCCGTATTAAATTCACAAACTGCTGTTAGAGTTTTACACGTTTATTAAAAAATATTTCTTTAGGGCACTTTGCCCAAATCACACTGTGCAAGATCTCATTACCATTCTGAGTTCCACAACGCACACATCTCTCCAGAAGTTCACTAGATGCAAGCCGTTGATATACTGGTAGAATTTTTGGAAGAAATACTTCATTTATTGAGGTCCCTGGTCTTAATTTGTGACTACCTGGGTTATTTGTAATTCAGGTATTTGACAAGTCTGGCTGATTTAATTTTGTGTTAACTCTAACTTACAAAATAAAAATAAAACATTAGAATTTAGTAACTTCTTTAATTTATTTTGTAACTTAACTTTTTTTTAACTTGATTCATTTCTTCTTGGATTATGAGTGAAAAGCTTCAGTGCTCCCCATAACCATACCGAGGGTAAAGGGATTTCTTAGCCCCATTTGGAACGTCACGAAAACTTTTTGTCCATGTCCATGCAATTCAGGGAGGAAATTTTATAGTAAAAGGAATGTAAACACTGAAGTGGGCGTGGCATTTAAAGGTCTGTCGAGATAATGCAAGGTATTTTTAAAACACTTACAATCGTCAGATCGTCTCAAAACTTTGTACCAATATACTAGGTGTCAAAGTATATTTTTAACAAAATTGAAAATCGATATTTTCATTAATATAAGGGTACCAAGTCCCCTTAATCATTTTACTCATCTATCGAATGTACCTTTTTTTAAAAATTAAATTAAAACTGGTTTTTGAGTTTAACCCTTCAGCGAGCGCGTCTGTGTACAAAGTGCAACATTTTCGTAATTTTGAATGGTTTGTTTTTTCAAGTAAGGTTTAAATGTTCTCAGCAGTTTCTATTTATAGCTACACTCTTTCTAATGCAGGTCTGATTTTCTGACCCTAGTATTCCTTTCCATTCACTGTTAGTAGTGATTTAACCGTGGTAAACCAGCGATTATACTGAATTACAACACGACAAAAGCAGGAATTGATATAGTCGATCAAATGTGAAACATACACGGTATCCTGCATATCACGAAGATGGACGATCTCATTGTTTTTTTAGGTTTTTGAACATAATAGGAATCCATTCGCAAGTTGTCCTTAGATCCAATAAACCGGACAGTTTTGAAATAAGGCGATTGTATCTGCATTCTTTGGCCTTTAATTATAAATATATCTCAATATTATCAACATTTTATACCTTGTCATAAAAAGCAAAATTATTTTCAATTTGAAAAAAATAAAAGTTCATTACAAAAAGGAATAATCCCGCGGGACCACAGAGTTAGTTCCCAAGCATGCTTGGTCCTCACTTTATTGATCCACTCAAGGGATGAAAGGATGAATCAACCTTGCCCAGTCGCAGGATCGAACCCTAGACCTGTGGTGTGGCAGCTTGAAGCTTTTAACCACTGCGCCACCGGGCGCCGTACTCCGTAACAGGAAAAGAAATTTTACACCTTGGGTCATTTTTCGTTAAAGAATATTTTAAAATTTAAATTATTTGGGGAAAATTCTTGTCAAGCATGTTTTAAACGCTTATGAATTCCTTTGATGGACGAAATTTATAAAATGAATCCTGTCATGAGGTGCAAAAAAGTTCAGGCTACCTGAAAATACCATTTTTAATTGGATTATCAACATTTATGTATTTATAAATAGCAGGCATTTTCTCCATGTGCTAACAGAGATGAGTGAATCCAACAGGGTTAGTACACAGCCTTAAGGTGTTAAATACACTTGAGAGTAAACTTAAAGAAACTGTAGTATACTAACTGATGTTATCAAGTGTTGTGAGGGGGTGGTCCTTGGGGAGAGGCTCCGGAATCATGACGTCCAACCCCGCAGCTCTGATTTTCTTGTTCTTCAGGGCGTCGAATAGATCCTCTTGGTTGACGACTCCTCCCCTACACGGATACAATCCGGATGAAAGTTCAATCAAGATACGAAGTACATTGGATAGAGTAACGAGAAGTTAAAATCGAACTTAATAATCAAATTAAAAAATATAAAATTAAAGTTGCTGTGTTTGTAAAAGTTTCTAATGATATCACTAAGCTTAAGATGAAGTTTTGTTTAACCCTCCAAGTGTCAGACGTATTTTTCCGTCACACGCTTTTAACATGAAAAGTGTCTGACAGATTATTCCACCCTAAGGTTGGCATTTAAAAGTGTCCCGAATGGAACAATTGGCGCTTTTGAATACCGAACTAAAGGATGGAATGATGCTCCAGGAATTCTTCTAGCTGAAGGAAAGAAAATAAGTCTCAAACGCTTGAAGGGTTTAAATTAAAACCAAAAGAGAACGCAAGTTTTAAGGGTATTTAAAAGCTTGTGCTAGATGAGAACAATTTTTGGTATAACCGAAGCTGCCGTTGGTCAAAATCAGACTTGCTGTAATGGTTCTTCCAGCTTTTCTATATCGGTGAATTATACATCTAGAATGACTTCATATTTATGGAATAAGCTGACTATTTTACAATGAGATCTAATAAGAGGAAAGGGAGGACATTAAGCCGGAGCACTGACCTCGCTGATTCTCAGTCCTCAAATTATGGGGAATAATCCTTTTGGTAATTTTCTAATTGCAGATTTGCAAATGCATTTTTTTAATGCAGTTCTTCCCTTTAAAAAACCTAAATACAAACATTTCAATTTTTTCCAGAATTAAAAAAAATTCATATTTAGTGATCAATTTAATGACCGTAAATAATGACCTCTGACACATTTAAAATTCTAAAAACTACGCGCTCTAAACGTCTACCTTCAAGTACAGAAAAATTTGAAGGAAAAAAAAAATCACATGCCTTTGCTAATGCGTGATTAGAAAAATACCGAGAGGAAAATTCCTCTTCGTTAAACAGTGGGGCTAAGATCTGCGATAGCAAATTATGCACCGCCTTAATTATTAAAAAGCATTTGACCGTGCGACGATGAGAGTATTTGGTGTGTGTGTGTCACATCTGTCTCACACACACACACAATTGTAAATTTAAAATCAATTTGTACAACTATTTGGTAGCTAACTAGTAACTGGGGAAGAATCGTAAGTCTAACCTGCTTGTATTGACGAAGACAGCTGTGGGTTTCATGAGGTCAAAGGCTTCCTTGTTGAACAGGTTACGGGTCTCCTCGGAGAGATTGCACATTGCTACAATGAAATCACTCTGCTTCACTAGCTCCTTGAATTCGACGTATTGGGCGCCCATCTCCTCGGCTGAAGAGGCAATATTTAAGTGCGTCATTGAATTGTTTCATGTTAATAATACAAATTAATTGTATAATTGTTTTAATTATATATGTCAACCATTTATGTGATGGTAATATACAGGAAAATATAAAAAGAAACTAAATACACATGCCTGTAAACAATTTTGTAATTGATATTGTGCTTAACGTTTATCAAATTCAAAGCCCCAGTGCAATAACTTTTTTTCCCCGATGGTTTTGAGACTGATTAATACCTTGTTATCTGATACAGCAAACTGGTCCGCAAAAACGAGCGTTTGTACATTGGAGGTAAATATTTCATTAGAAATGCTATCTGCAGATAATATATCGTTATACAATCGTTAAATTATAACATTTACTGAATATTATGTATTGAATATGCAGTATTTAAATTATCATAAGAGATTTTCTTGACAGAAAATTATCTTCAATCACTTCCGTTAAATTTTCTGCAACATTCTGTGGAGAATTTATTTTCATATATAAAACGCAATTCCTTTCACATCTGTCTCATTTTTAACGAGAATCTAATGTATCTTTTTTCAAAAAGTGCAACACCAGTGTAAACATGTAAACGAGGCATCCAGAAAAAAATTCAAAAGTATACTAAACCCATAAAAGTACACCAGCTTAAGGTCAGCAGATAAAAATTTCATTCAAGCACAATCAAGACAATTCTTACGACTCTTTATCGAAGAGGAATGATTTGACCCACAAAACCATACGACTACGGAACGCGTAGTTAATAGGAACGTGGCATTTAAGGATGGCTTCGCTAGAAACAAAACGCACCCAACTTCCGTTTTTACGGACTCTTCTTTTTACGAACTTGTTTGTTGCATCAGAACGGTTTCCCACCGAAATTGTTAATTTAAAACTCATTTACAAACAAAGCATGCATTCATGCTCTTTTAACGAACAATTTTATCACTTTTCCTTATGCCACCGAAAACTCGGAGATCAGGGGTGTATTGAAACACCGAAGAGAACAAGAGCTTACAGGAGTTGGGTAACGTGCAAGTGGTTTCGTAGGAAAGGAAGAGTTGATATCGCCGGCACTGTCTAAATGGAAGCAACTTTGTGTTCATTTTATAATACTGTTGTTTCTTTGGGTTATGCCCTTTCTTTTGTTTTGTGCAAGCGAGATTTTGTCTCCCAAACAGTGTCGCTTAGAAAAACACGAGCGTATCTGATGAACGATTGCTAAAGGCCTGTTCACATAGAATCCGTCAGCGTTAGCATAAAAATGTTCCAATCGTATACCAATCACTGATCCATTTAACCAATCAGCGCCACCGGAATCTTTAATGCTGACGGATTCTACGAGAACAGGCCCTAAGGTAGTCAATAAACATATCCTTGCTAGGATAAACTGGAAAAATAATCTCAAATGCTGATGAATTATTTGTCTATGATCTATAAAAAGCACGAGAAAAAGATTACTACCGTTTCCGATATGAATGCTAGTCACACTTTCCCAAAAATATTTCAGTGAGGCGAACTTTTACCTTAAAAATTCCGATCCAAGAGATTGTTCATTTTAAATTGTGTGCGGCGAAGGCAATTTGGGACGTGGACGGGGAATCACGCAGAGATGTAATGATGTATTGATGAGTTGAAAATAGCATCAGTCACTCGCGAGCTTTGGCAATACAAGAGTTATTCGTGGTTTTCTTCAATTACACCCTATTTTTTTTATTTAACCGTAACCCTTCACTTTTCAAACATTAAGATTCAACAATGCAAAAACAGGAAACGTGTGAATGAAAGGAAAGCAATTACATTAGAGAAAAAATACAAATTTTTTTTTCAATAGCATCTTTTAAATTTAAAATTTCTTACATTATTTTTCAAATATGTAAATCTTTGGCCAGTAAAGTCTTTTCTTATTTAATATAAAATTTATATTTTATCTAGTCCTTACGAATGCAACTCGCGCTTAACGAAATCTTCATTTACTAACGGTCTCCAGGAACCAATCAGAAGTCACAAGTTGCTTGACTCCAGGAAATGCTTTGCGAGAAAGCCCAACGAAATTAACGTTTCTGACTTAAGGTACCTTTTCATGGGTTACATCACAAAAAAAATTTTGAATGAGTTAATAAAATTTCAAATTTACCATAAAACACTTTTTTGTTTTAAAGTTTGGCTCTTTTGCGAAAGTGAGACTTACCTTAGATACGCCACCTGTATAGGGCAGAATTTATCTATAGGACAGGCATTATGTATATCATTTGGGATAGAAGCATTAGTAGATTAATAGCATGAAACTGTTATTACAACAGCTCTTTGCTGGTCACATAAGCCAGTTTCTTTGAATAAAGTAATTTGTAAGAATCTATACTGTTTGGTTGCTTTCATCAGTGTATCCCAAATTCTTATTTCTTACCAAATTTAAACCAGAAGAATTACAGATCAGTTTTAAGCTTTAGAAAATATTTTTAGAACGTGCAGACTGTTTCGATATAAATGAGTTTCCCTTCTAATTCTTTAATGAGTTTTTTCTAAAAATTTTATAGAGAGCAATTGGTATCACCCATAATAAGAGCATAAAAAAATATATACCTGGCTTGATTGGATGAAACACGTCGAAATAAAGTACTTTAGAAACTCCAAATGGTAGAATTCTCCTCATTACACCTTGTCCTGTATTGAAGAAAATAAAATTTTCCTTAAGAAAAATTACAAGCATTTACAAAAATATTTTTTCAAAAATTGTTTATGATTTTATAAATCAAAAGGCAAACCTTCTGTACTCAACTTAATGTAATCTGTAAATTATAATGTGCAATAAACAGAACTTAATTAAACTAAAATTTGTCAGGATAATGTAATAAGAGAAAAATTCAAAAAGACAACTATAAATTTGAAAACGCTTTAGTTCAACATTTTGTGACGTACTTCTAGGTTTTCGGTTTATTTTATTTTTTATATTTGTTCCTCGTTTTCACTTGTTTTGAGAACATCTGCCTATAAAGAACGCCAGTTTTGTTGACTGTTTCCTTATGGGAGTACCCAATAGGTGAACCAGTGTCGCCTCTGATGGGAAGACACCGAGTAAAAATCCATGCCTTGACCAAGATTTGAACCCGGCTCACGTTGTGGTAGCTGGTGCATCGCTGAACACAATACCAAGTGAAAGAAATTTTTATTACGGATGCATAGTTATTTTTTTTTAAAGAGATGCAAAAAGGTTTCAAACTATTCATACAATTTTACAATTTCTAATTTTATTGTTGAGTTCTTTGTTCAACAGGTTTTTTAAAAGATAAAACATACATGTATACCAATGCATACAATATTAAAATTATTTAAGTTGATCTGATCATCAAAAATAGAGACCAATAAATTTTGATAGTGAAGATTGATATATGCATAGCGTCAAGTAGTTAAAATTGCTATAGTATTTAACCAGTATTTAACCTACAGTTAAAGGTATTTGTTTCAGTATTCAACCTGCAGTCCCTTGAAGATACCGTCAAAAGGCAAGAAATTGTTCCTAAAATAACTGTCTGCCGAAAGTACTAATGGATGAACGATAAAATACCCTTGACTTTTAGAAGTGTCACACTATTCTTTTTTTCCCCCCAATTTCAAAATCAGTAAAAAATTATGCTGTATTAAAATAATGAAGCTGTAAAATATCGGCGCATAAGACCTTGCAGTTCAAAGGAATAGCTTAAAGGCTAAATTAGGATGTTCTAAGCTGTTATGGTGCATCATTTGACATCGTACATCTTCATTTCCTATGGCTTAATATTGGAAATTCTCTCAATTTTATAATCACAAACTGGAAAATTCTTATTTTTTAGTTGTTTTCCGAGTTCGAAATGCAACACGTGTTTTCATATTTTATTTTAATCATCAAGCAATTTTAATTGTTTTGCGATAGACGTCAGTAATAATGCCACCTAGAGCATATACATATAGAGCATATACACTGTGGGGAAAATTCCTCAAAGCTCAACATCGGGGCTGAAAATCTTCGATAGCAACTGAAATTGATATGCCACCTTAAAGACAAACAATTCTGCTGAAGAGATGCAGGGAAAGAAGTTCACTATTTTATCTACATTTGCATAAAGTATTAAAAAAAATATATCAATTTTCGTTGCCTCTTAAAAAGTCATTGAAATTTATTATAGTAGGTAATAGGACTTTTTCCTAAAACTTCCCATTATATTTCGTGATCAAATAGAAATTTAAATATAAACAATCAAAATATTTCTCTGAAATAACCGAATCTAATAAATGAGAGTTCTCCAGCCAAACATATCTTGGCTCACTGCCAAGAACAACTGCATCTTGTCAAAGGAGAGAAAGGTAAACGGGGGTTTCATCAGGAATTACCTTCCGTCAAACGTCACGTGGACCTGAGGTACTCTTGTTTAGTACGATCAAACTCCGGCGAGCGCCACTTAACGTCTTCGTGTCTACTCCGGATATGAGCACGTTAAACCCGTCAGCCAGAAAGTCTTTCCGTGTGATGGCAAAGGTTGCAGGAGGGTACAAGCCCACCAGATGTCGCCTCTGAAGTTGCTCGGTCAAAATTATGGTGACACAAGGAGCAAGTCGGACTTCGACCCTTGGTGTAAAGTGACAAAAACCGGAGCCGCATCTCTCTTCGTCCTGCAACCTGCTATGTACCTGGTCTGTAATGCGTAACGGCCAGGGGGCATAAGAGACAACCGGTGTCATGTAGCTTTATTGCAATAGCAGTGCTCATTTCAGAATAATCCCCGATGTTTACCATACAAATGGGTGTCAAGTTCAATTATAAATAATACACAGTACGTTATAACAAAATAGTTTCAAATGCAAAGAGATTTCTCACCTATCCTTCCCATTCCGACGATACCAACTGTTGCGTTTGTTAAACCTTGTCCGCACAGCCACAGCGGGCTCCAGGAGTGCACCCATTCACCCCTTTATGAGGATAAAAAAGTACTAGTTAAACTAATAGCCACTGAAAGAACAATTATGTGAATGAAATAAAAACAGAATTTAGATTGTAATTTAAAGGTAGCGAATTAAGAACTAAATCTTTATAAAACATTTAATGTACGAGGGCGTCAAAAATAATCCGCACTCTCGCTGTAGTCATCAATCGGTTGGCTATATTACTTTCTGCGCGCAGGTCGCGAGTCCGTGCCATTGTCGTCGTTTATGGAAAGTTTGACCTTCATTGGTCAATTCGTTTTGCTCATGTTGCAGTGAACACACATCTCTTCTTTTTCCTCCAAGATGAAACCAAGGTCAAACTTACCACAGACGACGACGAAAGCAGGTATTCGATGAAATATCAAAGGCACTATCGATCTGCGCGCGCAGAAATACTGTACAGCCAATCGACAGCTGACTACAACGAAAGTGAGGGTAATTTTAGACTTGTTCTCGTATGTTTGCATGGAACCTTGTCATTCAAAAACCAACCCAAAATTACTAAAACTACAAATGACAGATTTCTGTAGCCAAATTAAAAAAAAAAAAGTGACTGGATGTTACTGCAGCAACCTTGCTCATAGTTCTAAAATGATTGTGGTAATTTGTGCTAATAAACTTTAACGTTGCTTGGTAGTAACCGTATTGAATTCGTTCAGCTCAGTGTTAACCTATACAAATGTTTTGAATGATTGTCGCCATGGATTTAAAGATTTTATTTTGAATTGTATTCCGTCATAGAAAATATTTTTACTCTGCTATCCTCTTCAATTTAGAAATTTCATCCACCAAAGGAAATGATGTACGTTTAAAACACAGTATACCCCCTCCCCCAAAAAAATTTAAAAATAAAATTAAAATATTTGCGTTTCTTTTAAAGAATGAAACGATGCAAGTAAATATTTCTTTGTTACAGAGTATAATTTAAGGGGGAGAAAAACAACTTCAAATCCAAGTCAACAATCACTAGGAAAAGTTGTCTCCATAGCTTAACATTGAGATGAGCGAATACAATAATATGGCTACTACCCAACAATCTAAAGACAATTTTGTTTTTATCTGGATATCTAAAATTAGTTAGACAGTAACATTAAAAGATAGAATGCTACACATTGTTCAGAGTAAATTGCCAGAGCTAGAATATCGAATTATGCACACATGAATTTAACGTTGTAAAATAACTTTACTAATCTCTTCATGGTTTATATTATTTTGCACGACAAAAGAGTGATTTACTTTTAATAAGTTACGTGTAAATAAAGCGAAATTTTATTCAATGAAATAAATCGCATGAAAGAGGCTTTCTGGAAAAAACTGTTTATTCCCTGAATTTTTATATCTGTATCGTGAAAACTTGACCGTTTCACATACAGTTTCATAAAGAAAGCTTTTCTGAGAGAATAACAAAAATAAAATAAACCAGGGCTGTAAAATAAACGATTTATACAACAGACAAAGCTGCGTTACCATTTGACTTTTTTTAGAATAAGAGTCAGTTGGCGTCTATATAAATTGTTTTTACATGTCTAGAGGAAATTACGAAGAAATAAAGTGAACGTTTCAAAATATAGTAATTTTGGATTTTATCTTTGTTTTGTTATTTCAGGATGTTAAACCTACATCAATAAGAAATCAATCTGATTTCTCTTCGTGTTTATTAACAGCCCTAATTTCAAATGAAACTGAAATGTAAATAAAATTTAGATAATAAAAAAATTAATTTATCAGTTTTGTTATTCATAACGCGAGGTTTCGTGGAACGTGAGTAAATGGTTTAACAGAAGTTAAGCCTAAGAAAACATCTTTTGTTAAGAGAAATTTTGGATCGGAGCTAAAATATTCTAAAGGGTATGGACTTTCAAAATTCACTTTTAAAGTTTAGGAGCTTACCAATTACCATTCTATGAAATAGCAAAGCTTAATTTCTCCTGTAGACTTAGAGGCTGTTCACAAAGCTTCGATCAGCGTCAAAGACGTAAATGTTTTAATACAAGAGCTCAGCTTCGAATTTTTGATAATATTCCTAACATTTGCAATGAGATTATAGCCGAGTTTCCCGACTATGACTGCTCCCATCGTGCTAACCTAACCGCAAACGCCCTCGGGCGTGTTCACTTAAGAGCTAACACCGTCTCTATCTTGCTTACTTATTCATAATTTTAAACTCTAGTATTTTTACCAACTCCCTAGAACTTGACTATAATCTCAGTGCGAATATCTTCCCCATATCTCTTAAACTATGGTAACTCTGGCCCAGTGGATGCGCGTGCGCCTTGCAATTTTTTCCCCCGGGTTCGATTCCCGGCGTTAGCTTTTATTTTACTATTACTTTTTTACTTTTATGTTTTTTACTGATAAGGGCCTAATTATGATATTTAATTACCTGCTGAGCAATTATATTTCTGATGCATAATGTTACAATTGGAGATGGTCCTACAGACCTTGGAGCTCCAACAAGTTGAAATACCTGACCTGGCCTGAGGCTAATCGGGTGAGCCCTGCGGTTAGGGCCTGTTCACATAGGAGTCCGGTAGCGGAAGTGTTAAAGTACTGAAATATATTCAACCAATGACAAATCTCCAAACGATTAGCAACGGAATTTTTAACACCTATGATTGGTTTATTTCCGTCGCAGCGCCATCTTTCCTTTTACGTTTCTGCTACCGGACTCCTATGTGAACAGGCCCTTAGTCGAAAATTCTTGACTGACGGATGTTATCTGAGCGTCGCCTCTTTTCAAATCGCGAACCAACTTCTTGCAATACTTTACCTCATCGTAAACAAAAACCTTTACTAGTATTCAAATGCCGTGACTATATGTTCTTAGCAAACAAATTTGATGAGTGAACGAAAGGCATAGTACAAAATAGCCCACAACAAAAATTCTTACTTCTTGATGGCGGTTGCAGCGTCCATGAGCCTTCTTCCGGCAGCGAGGAGTAGCGTTACCGTTAACTCAGCAACAGAATCTGTTGAGACATCGGGAGTGTTGCTTACAGGAATATTTCTGAGGAAAAACAATGTTCCCATCAGCAATAAGAAAAACATACTGACTGACTACTAGTAAAAACTGACATGTTTTGATGATAACATTTGTTGCAGTTTATGTACTCTACATCAACTACATACTGATGCACTCTACATCAGTATTTTATTGTGTATACGCATAAGACCGGTATATCACATGTATGATGAATTCAGATGATATCTATATTTCCTTACGACAATAAACACTAGAACTACCGACAATCAAGATACTCATTTCAGACATATCAGTCACTGACTGGCTTGGGGATTCTTATTGAAAATGTATTTCTAACACGTTATCAGCCCGAGTGCTCTGAAGGTTTTTTATACTTGAGTTAGGGGATAACATAACTACAAAAATACACGAAGCGAAAAAACTCGCCGTGCGCTACTAAGCCTAACTGACAGTATGGATGAATTGAAGATCCCTAAGCTAGATGGATATAATTATACGGCATGGAGTATTCGTACTCGTGCTGCGCTAGTGCAAAGGAACTATTGGGAGGCAATTGATCCTGGTTACGGATCAGAATTGAAAGAAGAGAGTAAAATTAACAAAAACGTTCTCACGATCTTGTTCCTCGCTGTAGAAGAGAACATTTTGGACGATAACGCCGATAGTACAAGAGCGAAAGATTCATGGATATCTCTAAAGGATATCCATACGAAGTTTGGATTGCTACATACTTCAACTACTTAGAGAATTTTTAACGTAATGCAATCTGGTGAAAATATGAGCTCCTATTTAAGAATTATGGAGTTACATCGTAAGGTGTCATCTTGCGGACACGGCTTCACAGACAGAGAAGTAGCACTTGTCATGTTGATGGGTTTACCTAAAGAGTATGAAGGCTTGATATTAAACCTAGAACGAGAAGACGCCTAGTCCACAAAAACCGTTAAGTCACGCCTAATAGAAGAAATTGCTCCGTTACAGTGCAGAAAATAAAGCTGTCAGTGAAAGAGCACTAAAAACGAAAGACAGCAGAAAAACACAAGGACACGAGACATCCAAGAAAAATGACATAGATAATGAAAGAACTGGTGTTTTTCCTGTGGTGAGCGGGGACATATTGCCCGACAATGTTCTGTCCCTAAGACTATCGTATAATCAAAGAGTATCAAGTTATGTATATCAAGCACTAACTATTGATACTTGTGGTGATAAACCTGTCTGATTGGTACCTTTTATAGCGGTGCCACTGAGCATATGTGCTCACAAAGAGAAAAATTTGCCGATCTGGTAACAATAAAATCACAAGTTGGAATAGCAAACTCTGAAAAAATTGAATCTATATGGAGCTGACAATATCACTTTGAGGCCCACAGGAGAGTGTGGGACAGAAACCATTTTCTTATATGTGCCTAATCTTGACAGTAACCTCCTCTCAGTTGGAAGAATTGAAGATATGGGTGTGACCATTTCTTTTCAAAATGATAGGGCTACTATTAGAAATCCCAACCAACAGAACAAAATCATCCTTGCTGCCCATAAATGTGGAAGATTGTATAAAGTTGAAGTACAGAAGATGCATAAAGCCCCCATCTCCAAACATGAACTCATGCATAGACGTTTAGGACACTTTCACAAAAATGCAGTGAAGCTTGTCAAGAGAGACGCTTCAAACGATGATAGTAAAGAAATTCCAAGAGAAAGTGGCATTTGCTCAACATGCATTCTGGGAAAGATGAAAAAGAAACCAATTCCAATCGGGGTAATTAAACATTCCACAAGGTTACTAGAATTTGTTGCACACAGCGATATCTCAGGACCCATAGCACTAACATCGAAAAGGAGATTCCAAATATGTTATCAACTTTGTTGATGACTATTCGAGGTACGTTGTGGTGAAACCAATGAAGTGAGAAAAGACCAAGCCCTCGAGAAATTTATCCAATTTAAAAATAACGTTGAAAACCTACATAGCCTCAAAATTACCACTTTAAGCAGCGATAATGATGGGGGATATATTCAAGTAAGGAATTTGATGATTTCTTAACTAAAAATGGAATCTCAAGACAGCTTCTCTTCCTAGAACCCCACAGCAAAATGGAGTTCCCGAGAAGATGAACCATACATTATTTGACATGACTAGATGCTCCTTGTTTGACTCAAACATTCGAAGTGAACTGTGGGCAGATGCCGTGGCTACTGCTTATTTACGCAACAAATGTCTATCACAAGCTATCCAGGGAAGAATACCAGAAGAACTTAGGATCCAAAATCCTGTCGAAATTGATAATCTAAAAATCTTTGGCTGTAAGGCTTATGCACAAATTGACAAAACACAGCTAAAGGGAAAATTTGGGAAACGTCCACAAGAATGTTTTTATTGATTATCCTGTAGGCATAAAAGGATACAAGTTATGGAGTGCAGAAGAAGACAAGTTCTTTATCGCATTCAGTTCCATCTACACGAGCCAATTTAATGAGACCCTCTGAATTGCATTGGAGGAGCGATAAGCACCTCTTTCGGTACCTCAAGGAGACCAAGCTCCTGTCCCTCACCTTCAGAAATACTGGAAGAGCAATGGAAATTTTCTGATGCAGATTTGGGTGCAGATCACGCGGACAGAAAGTCCTTCAGTGGATATGTGGTCATTTTTGGTGGTGCTGCAGTTTCTTGGTCGAGTAAAAAGCAGTGTTGTACTGCATTATCTTCTGAGTTTGAGTATTTGGCTTTAGCCCATACTACAAAGGAAGTGCTATAGGTGAGAAGTCTAATGCAGGAACTTGATGTGGAGAAATTTATCCCTACACCTGTATCTGTAAAAACAGACAGCTAAGCAGCTATGCTTATTGCGAAAAATCAAACATCTGAGCACAATTAACATATCGAAATAAGACATTTCCTCCGAGACTATATCGCACAGAATGTTACTTGTTTAGAATATATAGCCTCGATTAATAATGTTGACCTTCACTAAAAATCTCAAGAAATTTTAGTAAACTTAAAAAACACTTAGGTTTTAATTATTGATATTTATAATTGATGTGTTTATAGTGTATACAGATTTTTTTTATGGTGTTTTTGTGTTTGTGAAGCAGCTAACCATGTGTTTTATATTTACAAGTTAGTGTATATGCTTTTTTAGCCATGCTTTAGCAAGGAGGAATGCTAAAAATGTATTTCTAACAATTCTATCGCTAATAGCTCTTATGCGTTGTATATTTGGCAAAACCAAAAGGATGATATGCTTGTGCGGAATATCAAGTCCAGTAAAATACCTCAAGGAAAGCATTCTTCTAATTTGTTGCAAATATTGAAACAAACTACATTGCGAAATTACCAATGAAAAGGTAGATCTAAATTACTGATATGTAGGAATGTTTGAAAACATCTTAAGTAGACATAACTCGCAGCAATGGTCAAGAACGAAATCTAAGATAACTACTTTAGTTTCTCAATGACATATCATTAATATTAAATACTTCAAAATGTGTCTTTAGTCCTGACTGGCCACCGCTCATAATCAGGTTAACTACTAATTTTTTTTATATTTGTTTCCATCGCAATTAGTTATCGCAAACTTAAATTTGCAGAGAAATTTGGATCGAATGTACTTTTATTTTGTAAATATTACACATGGCATGAGCTTTTAGTTAATGCGCCAAGGCAAATGAAGTCAATTAAAGGTAAAGGAAAGGAGGGAGATCTGTATTATACACCAACACACGTTCGGGAAACTCGTTACCCCAGAAAATGTCTCCAGGCTGGACGAGACAGGAAGGGAGGGGGGGGGGGTTGAGATTCTCCAGCTCTATGAACCTCAGAGACCTCATAAAGGACTCCGACGTAAGACTGAGAAAGAAGGTATGGATTTTATATATATCAGATGTACTACATAAATACGGGCGTTTGCCAGTCGACATTTTCTCTTATCTGGTATAACAGATACAATTTAGCACAAAATATTGAACTATAATTTAGAAATAGTCACATCCGTTTTAACTCACTTTTCTTTGCATGTTTTAATATCTATGTGGTCGAATCCCACGGACATAGTAGCAATGGCTTTCAGCTGGGGTCCTGAAAATAAAGTTTTGAAAGTGAAAGAAGTCGATCGATGAAATTAATACTGCAAACTATATCAGTACAAAAGCCTAGAGTCTTTTATAAACCCCTTAATCCCCATTCCTTTGTAAATATTTAAGTCATCCAATAATAGTATCAAAGAGATTCATTAGAATACTAAACAACTAACTTAAAATGCTAGCTTAAGATGGGCTTAAAATATAAATTTCTAGGCAAGAGTGGAGGGGGGGGGGGCTGCTTTTAAAACAGTCTTAAAATTTCTCCTTTAAAGAAAGTTTTCATAATTTTCCCACAGTTAGCGTTCAAAGTATTCATCTGTTTAATTTCCTTGAAGCGAGATAATACATACAACATATACCAAACAGGAGAATCACGGCTTCAGGCGAAGGAAGTTGAACACTACATGTAATTTGTTTTGAATTTGAACTTCCGAAGTCAAAGTGATAAATCACCCTCTTCAGTAAGCCCAAATTGTCTAAGAGCAAACAACTGCCTCTATCAGGAATAAAAATCGCTATTTTTTACCATGTTTTTATTAACTTGCTTTCTTGTTTGTGTGTTTGTCCCTTACAAATCTTGCAATCGATTTTTAACTAACTTCCCGACTAGCTAGACATTTGAAACTTTTAGAATAGCTCAGAACACAATGACAATGCATTTTAATACTTTTAGACATCTTTAAGCAGAATTAAATTAATTTTCAGTTATTTTCAGATAATTTTGTTTTGTAGACTGGTGCAGCCATCTATCGGCCGGGACGGGAACGAAAAGTTAAACGCAACTTCACTTCATTTTCTTTCAAATTGATGGGATAATTCAAAAAAATTTTAAAAAAGCATTTATTAATACATAGAGTTGTCAAGTTTATATGATTCAACAGAAAATTTAAAAACATGGTATATAAAAAGTTCTTTTTATCTTTTAATTATTCCCCCTCTCGTTTTCAGGAAAAGGCTGTTCCACATACTCAAAAAGGTGCATAGACAGCTCGTGAATTACACAGAGATCATATTTCCCCCCGATGTTTTAAGTTATAGTGGAGAGAAACATTTATAAAATACGCCCCCTTTCATTTGTGGCAGCACAGTTTACAACAGTTCTGGATTTTAAAAAGAAAAAAAATTTCGTCAACATTCTAAAAATGCTAATATCCCTCACGGATTCTGAGGCTAAGCCTTCCGAGAGCTAGAAAACCAATATACCTACTCCTGATGGACAGTTATTTGCTCTTATAGGATGAATGCAAATTTTCGGTTATTCACAGAAATCTTTCGAGCCCATAACAAAGTCGACAGAAAACAAAGGGACTTAACAAAGGGATGAAAAGACATTCGAGAGATGCCAAGTCTTATCACCGTCAAGTCACAGCCGTGACTTATCTGGTACCCTGGTGCGTTTTGGGCGAGTACATGCGCTATAGGTTCTGTGGGAAGCACTCCTTCCCGTATTTTCGCCTATTTGCTCTGTACGGTGCGGCTGCCGAAATGTACGTCACAAAGTGACGTTCCGTTTTGCTCCTTCTCAAGCATGCGCAAGGTGACTCTAGCCGTAGCACAGGAGAGTATAAAAAGATAGACGGCATGTGAGCTGCATGATACAGACCAGAAGACTCATTGCTTCACTTTTTGTGTAGCATTTCCTGAACTTTTGACGTTCCACAACGAACTTTTTCTACTCCCTGAACATTTCCAGCTCTTCGATGTTATAATTATGAAATATCTGAGTTTCAAGGCGTTGGCCTAGGTAACTCAGTTAAAACACTTGCCCTATGGTCCTATGGAGCTGCATGCTGATGTGTCGCTCGCTTCGTAAAGCTTGTTGGCACGTACTATCACTGTATATATGTTTTAATCGTCAAATAAACCTGTGAAATGTAAGTGTTGATATCATTGGTTTCTATACTGGCATAGTATAATTAGTGGATGTAAAGGAGCCATACCCGGCGCGCCATAGTTCCTTCAAACGCTCTTCGTGTTCGAAATTAAAAGTAAATACAGGATGATCCAAAGTCACTTAACCCATAAATTTATAAATAACTTAATTAAAGGAACGTACTTGTAACTGAAGGTAAATATAGTTTAGTTCATGCTCTAAGTGGAGATCACAAATACTCAAAGTTCGTCATTTATCTGTTTTCATAAACGAACGCGACGACATATAAACACATTGCAGCATCTCCTCTTGGCGGTAATTTCTGATCGGATGTTTTCCCACTGTTCAACAGTGTGGAAGTATTTGAATATATCCGCTGTTTGAAATAATTCCCCAAAGAAAAGAAAAATCTAACGATGTCAGGTGTGGTGATCTCGGAGGCAAAAATCCCTTAGATATCTTATCCTCGGAACTTCTCGCACCCTTTCCATTGAAACGAGGGTCATATGTGGAGTTCCACCGTCTTGTAGAAAATATCCTTCTTGGCATTCGATACAACTCAGCTGCTCCACAAATTTCTCTAAAATGTTTTCATAATGTTCAGCTATAGGACTAATTATATTCACCCGTAATTACAAGTTCGTGGCTTAATTTGTTAAAATGTTTATTTGTAAATTTTTGCGTAATGTAACTTTTGGATCACTCTGCAGAAGAGATTCTTACTGCAACTTTTTTAATCAGTTGCTGATTTACTGATTCTGATGATACTTCTGGGACTGACGATACCTTAACAATGTATAAAAAAGTTGAGCATCAATGGAATATAGATATAAAAGAAGCGACACTGAGGACGAAAAGAATTCCAGTTCGATCAATAGTCGTGACCTGTGTCAGCTTGAACACTTTCAAAGAGATTTTTAGTCTCTTAACATCGTTAGAAGAGACGCACCAGTGTCCAATACGTCAAAAGTATTTAGCAACAAAAGGGTTTAACTATAATCGCGACTTATTCGCAAAGTCAGTGGGGGGGCACCCAGAGGGGGGGGAAGACTAAGGATTCCTGAGAGCGCTACTGTGCCAAGTTGTATAAACGAGTTAAGACAGACGCTTCATTACCTGCAGCTTCAATGACTTCCTTGTCGATGGGATCTGTGAGTAGGCAAAACAGGGCATCTTTACCCTTGATGCCGTTCAGAAGGGCATCTCTTTCAATGGGTTTGTCTTGGTCGTAGATTTCCAGTTCACATCTAGAAGAGAAAAATTCAAGGTGAGATGTTTTGTTCCCAAATACAAAGGCATTGTCAATCTATTTGTAGTTTCTAATCCCCCCCCCCCCTGGTCTAGCGGCACTAGACCAGGTCCATGAGCCCATGAATCCTCAGGAGGTCCATTAAAAACGCGAGGATCGGTAATATCACGGGTTCTCAATCTTTCAGGCTCTGTGCCCCCCTTTGAACACTGATGTGAGGTCACACCTCCCCCCCCCCCACCACCATAATGTGGTCAATACAAGTAGTACAATCAAAATTTGAAACTGAAGCTGGTTATTAAATGAAAATTTCATTTAATAACCATTTAATAATAGAATAGATAATTTCATATTACTACACATATTTAATATTACATACATTTAATATTACAATTTAATATTACTACACATATCTTAATTTGGAACACAGTATTGTTATTAGAACATAGGAAATCAAAGAATTAAATACAGATCAAATATATTTGAAGTAATCAAGGATCTAGGTGAGTTTGGAATGTAATACCAGTCACTTTCAAAACATTAATAAGAGGTCTGGCATTGTTTGTCATTGACAAGTTTTTGAATATTAGGTTGTAACTGTGACAAATCACACCTCAGGTCACTTTCAACGTCCAGCTTTGCTCGATATTTTGACTTTATGTATATATGCTAATGCTGAAAATCCAGATTCACAGAGATATGTGGATGAAAACTGCACTGACAACCTCAAAGCTTCCAAAGCAACTTCTGGGTAAACAGGAAAATAGCGTAACCAAAAATTAACAACATCCATGTTTTCGAATTCCACGTTTGCTTGAGAATCACATTTTAGGTTGAAAGCTTGTTCCTGAATATTATCAGGAAGTACATCCACGTCGATTTTAAAAGGATCTCTTGTTAACTTAAACTCCCAATTCTGTGAACTAATATGGAAAATAGTCTGCAATTTCATTTTGCAATACTACCTACCAACTGCCCTGATATAAGGTCCTTCAATACATTTATATGTTGCAATGGGAGATTTTTTTTTATCATCGAGGAGTGTCACGGTTAAAGAGTGACATTGTATGGAGTAAAAGGATAATGAATAAACCTTTGAAAGATGTCGGAAGATTAAACGAACAGGGGAGAAAGAATAGACCATAAAAGGTTAAAATAGAATATTGATCAATACAGGAGATGAATAGGCGGTGGATTTAGCTAGATCCTGAAGAAGTAAAAAGGCAATTATGGTACGAAAAGAGACTCCACAAGGTGACGTCCAGGTGGTCCAGAGCAATTATGGCACAGAAAAGAGATTGCAGATGGGAAACGTTTAAAAATAAGTCTTTAAAACAGAGGAATGTGAATAGATGAGCATGAAAGACGGGGAGAATATACGACTTAGCCGAGATAATAAGAAGTATTAGGTAAGATGACAGCGGAAAAGATCAAATGTAAGCCTGAGAGGAGTTGTGATAATGAGATGAGGAGACACGCCTGCAGCAGGGCGGGATGGAAACTTCCAGAAAAAAAATAAGGGTCCAATCGAGAGAAAATGGGAGGAGTTAGTTGCTGAAAGAAAAGATATAAAAAGCAGCAAGATAAGGATTAGGTAAGAAGATTTGTTTCGGCTAAAAAGGATGACGGAGAATCCAGAGACGTGATGATATCCCTGCCCAGACGAATGACAGTGATCGTGGAAGGAGGCGATTACCGACAGTTTACCGCTCGACAGAGAATGAAAACTATCTTCCCAGGGACCTAATGAATGCCGGCCCGATAACAGCACCCCGCTGACCCCCAGCCTGAACCGTATCCGAGTGATGTACGACGTGAGTCAAGACGCGTGCCGCTAGTTACAAATGAAAACGTCAGTGAAGGTACGTGTGGCAGTTCAGTAATGATCCCATAATTCAGTGTTTGCCTGATTACCTCTCATCCATAGTTAATTGAATGATACCAAAATTAAATGAATAAGTAAAATTGTAAAAATATTTAGTATAATACATCATTGATAAAAGCATTACTGATGAATAAGTTACCCATATTTAATTGAGTAAAATGAAAGTCAATGTACAGGGTGACCAGAATTAAACGTCCCTACTTTAAAAGTTTGTCTACAGTCGAAACTATTGTTCAGAAAGTTATGAAATTTTGTGCAGGACATATTGAAGGTATGGGAATTTGAGCGAATAAAAACAAAGTTCAAAATTTCCCCACCAGAGGGCGTTTTTTGATGAATTACACATTTAGCCAACATTTACTAAAAAGTTAAAAAATTTATTACAAAAAGACATGTTCAACATGACGACCATCATTTTCAGTTACCATTTGAAATCGTAAGATAGCATGTTCTACAGTTGACCGCAGTGTGTCCGGGGAAATTGAGAACAGGTCGTGAAATGCTGTCTTTCAGATCAGGTATAGTTCTTTGTTTATCACGACTGACTACATGTTTCACATGTCCCCAAAAGCCACATGGGTTGGGGTCTGGGGAAAACAATTTTACTAACAAAGCTCGATCTGGTAATCGTAACAATGACATCCTGATTAGCAATAGCAAGCACGCTGAAAACAAAATCTCCATGAAAGTTTCTAGGTTTTATAACAGCTTCTGTTCTACGTCGTCAAAAATTAATTTACATGTTTGTTTCTTCTTAGTTCCTTCAAATCTTTTGTCTGAAAATTAGTTATCGATCAAGTTTCCGATCGACTTTGCAATCACTTTAAAGATGGTAAAATTTAATGAGTATGAGTTATTGTGTTAGGGTTACCTATGGATAAAAATATGGTGAAATCTTAAGAACCAGTCGTAAATGTGTAATTCATCAAAATACGCCCTCTGGTGGGGAAATTTTGAACTATTTTTTTTTATTCGCTCAAACTCCCATCCCTTCAATATGTCCTACACAAAATTTCATAACTTTCTGAACAATAGTTTCGACTGTAACCAAATTTAAAGTAGGGACGTTTAATTCTGGACACCCTGTATATTTAAAAAGGTATAAGGACTAAATAAGGTATTTAATATAGCAAATGTGATGTATTGTTATGAATTAGTATGCGTTTTTTTGTTTAATAAATCTATCCATTATAAGTTCAATCAGATGATTATATTTTAAAAACACAACGCAATTAAAAATATGAGACTAATTGGTCAAGCAATCAGGTAGTATTTAAATAATTTATAATATTGGCAACACACCCAAAATTAAGTACCTTGACCATAACCATTTGATGAACAAGAGTAAACAATTATAGTTATTGCGGTATTTTCCCCCAACAACACATACTGGAATAAGGAGGTCGCTCAATCTTGGAGAGGATGAAAAGTTTGGCTCTGAACTCTGAAGACGGCGTTGCCAAAGAGCTATCGTCTTTGCGAAACTCTTAACTGCATCATAAGTCTTCAGAATGTTTTTCTGACATTGTAGCTTCATTTTCAGAAAGTTGAGTGTCGAAAATACTTTACGGTTACATTGTGACCACAAAATTCAGTAAATTACAGTTAGTTTTACTTTTTATTTTTTTAAACTCACGCCTCCCTTGAAATTCTTCTACGCTACGCCCCCCAGGTTGAGAACCGCTGGGTAATATCAATAGATTTGTATGAATGTCGAAAGCATCAGTTATAAGCATTCAGATATGAAAGTTATTTCCGTCCAATTTATTTCCCAGGTTACCAAGACGACTCTTGTCATGGAAATGACCTCACTACTTTTGATTGAACAATTTTTCCCATGGATGTTTCTACAAGGGGGATATATTAGCAGGAGAAAAATAAGTACTCATTATAAACTAGAAAAATAAGTTTCCTCACACTGGCAGAATTTTTAAAGATTAAGTGCCAGTTTCAAGCAGCAAAGCTACACAGATTCAAAGAGCCATATTCCGGTTTAATTTACTATAAATTTCTATTGACATATTTTTGGCGGTTACTGGCACGAATGTCGCAGCGGGGAAAAACACTCACATTTAACTACGCATTCTAAAGAAAGTTTATTTTCAAAATTAAAAACCCGTAGTTTAATTTTTTAAATTCCAGATGCATTTAAAACTCATCATTGACTTATAAGTTCCCACGATTTTTTATTTCTCGATTTGTAGAATTCTCAGGATTTAAAATACAAATGCTTGCAAAAACACCTTATTTAACATACTACTGCTAATGGAAAAACAGTTCTAATGAAATTTGATAGCTATATTATTGTACCTTCTAATATCCAAGTAGAGTGTAATACTTCTTAAAATATCTATTCTTGGGAGTGGGGGATGTCGTATAATTAAAAGGCGAGTTTATACTTTTCCCTCTCAAAATGTAAAGATTTACTAATGCCCTTCAGTGAGAGTCGACAGTGTTTGTAACGATATCTTTTCCTGTATAAACTGCTTTTTTATATGCAAATTATGTGAAGAACCTTTTTCAGAAACGACAATGCAGTAAAACATCGTTTATCCGGACTAATTGGGACCATAGGTAATCCGGATAATCCGGGTAATAAGCAAAACAAAATCATTAACTAAGCATACTTACCGTTTATTACAATAGAAAACCATGTTTTGTAACAAAATTACATAGTACTGTTTACAAGACATTAAATATAAAAATAACTTTTCTGAATCAATCCACGTCAACGCCCTGTGACACTCTGGTAAAGCTTTCTTAAACTCAAAAAGCATTTGATTACCATAATTTATTGTACAATCTATGCAGGAACTGTACATTGAATCAACTAAAATGCGAATATTTGGCGCATTTATAGTTACATTCTTGCTATCATAGTTAAAAATTATCTAATGTGAACATTAAATTAAAAAAAAAGTCTACAAATCTGATCCGGATTGTCCGGAGATCCTGATAAACGAGGTTTTACTGTACTTACTAGATGGCTTGAGCGCAAAATTCCAAACTGAAATTAGTTCGTATTAAAAGATATGGATAACTTATCACCACTGCATTTTTATTTTATTTATTTTTTATTTATTTATTTATTTATTTATTTATTTTTTTGGGGGGGGGGGTCTCAGAGATAATAGGTATTATATGAGCCAAATGTCATACGTTGCACTGGTCCTAAATTTGTTGTATTCGAATGGACTGTAGACTAATTATATTAAAACCATTGTCGACCATACGACACACGAATTAATAGTTTTATTTACTTAAACGAATTACTAATGTATGAACAAAATCAATACATGAAACATCGACCATACGATGAGCGAGCGAAACAAACTTTTTTATGGAACAAACGATTTCAAAACAAATTCTAATATCTTTTAGTTTACGATGCCAACATAAGAATAAAAACTATGATACCTATATTTGTATTCTTTCATGGCGCGTTGGCGATTGCCAACATAGCCATTGGCGTCAACATTCTCCCCAGGTTGAAATATTATATTTCAAAATACATTAAAATACAGTTATTACAATTGAATACATAAAATGAACAATATATTACAAAACAATTTTGCCTCATATTTTGGCTTAAACAAATTCTAAATGAATACAGATAACTTAAAATGTAAATAATGTTATCAATAATACACGAATATACAAATTAAATATAAACTCAAAACATAAACCAACTAAAAATTTACATATTTTGATTAGGTAATACACATAACTTTCTAATACTACGTTTATATATACCGTGGTTTGTTTTCACCACAGCTACTCTAATTCTATTATCGGATCCTGGTATCACTTCTTGAATACGTCCAATCAACCATTTACATGGTGGCAAGTGATCTTCTTTAACTAAAACCATTAGACCAGGTTGTAAATTTTGTCTTTCAACATGCCATTTGGTGCGATTTTGTAAATGATTTAAATAACTAATCTGCCATTTTTTCCATATGGCTTGAACAATTTTGGTGGTTTTTTGCCAATTCGTTAATAAATTGTCTGGTTTGTTCACTATTAGTGGTTCAGGGATTGTATTCAAAATGCGTCCTATCAAAAAATGTGATGGAGTTAAAACATCTAAATTATCCACATCTGAGCTCATCGGAATTAACGGTCTGCTGTTTACGATGCCTTCGATCTGAATTGTAATAGTCTGGAATTCTTCCAAGGTCAGCTTTCGATCACCAATAGTTCGTCTAAGATGGTATTTAAATGATTTGACACTGGCTTCCCAAAGTCCACCAAAATTCGGGGCTTTGGGAGGAATAAAATTCCAGGCAATGCCTTCTGAGGCTAAATAACAAGCTAAATTTTCCTCTGGATTTTTAACAAGTTTGTACAATCGTTTTAATTCTAAATGCGCGCCTACGAAATTGGTGGCATTATCCGTGAACAGAGATGAACTTTTACCACGTCTAGAGAAAAATCTTTTTAGCGCCGCGATTAGCGCTTCTGAGGTTAAATCTGTGACAGTCTCTAAATGTACCGCCTTTGTCACAAAGCAGACAAATATAGCTATGTATACTTTGTGAAATACACCCTTTCTTTGTCCTTTAAACTTTACATAAAAGGGTCCACAAAAATCTATTCCTGTGGCATTAAAGGGGGAACTCGGGTTTATTCTTTCCGGAGGGAGATTGCCCATAAGCTGACTTTCCGTAACAGGTTTTTGTTTAAAACATGTAACACAATTGTGGACAATTTGTCGAGCCATACTTCTGCCGTTTAATGGCCAGTATTCTTGGCGTATTAAATGCAATAAATTCTGTGCTCCTACATGCAGATATTTCCTATGGTAGTAATTCATCAAAATTTTTGTAAATTTGTGGTTCGCAGGAAGTAAAATGGGATGTTTTGCATTAAAATTTAAATTCGATTTTTCTAACCGTCCTCCAACTCTTAGAATTCCATTGGAATCTAAAAAGGGTTGGAGGTCCTTTACCTTCCCTTTTATAACCCTTTTACCAGCTAAGAGAGCAGATATCTCCATTTTAAATTCATTTGCCTGTATTTGCCGAATGACAAATTCTGTCGCTGTTTTCTGCTCCTGGGGTAACAGGGGGCCTCTGTACCTGTCCTCTGGTTTGCTTCTAGTATTTTTCAAAAATCTGAAAATAAAACTAAAAATATATACAATTTTAGAAAAACTATTTGATCTGTCTAGAACTCTATTTAACAAATCACTTTCTAAAGTCAATACAAAAGTCAATGAAGGGACCGGCAATTTCTGCAATTCTGGAACCTCCACAGCTGTTGGGCAGGGATTATCCTTTAACGACGAAAAGTCATTCAAAAGGAAAGTGGGACCATCCCACCACAGTTTGCTATCTCGAAGAGTTTCAGGATCAACACCTCTAGAAATTATGTCAGCTGGATTTTCTTCTGAAGTTACATGGTGCCATTGATGAGTCGAAGACAGTTCTTGAATAACTGCGACGCGATTCGCTACAAATGTTTTCAAAGTATGTGGTTCGTGTTGAATCCACGCAAGTACTATTGTCGAATCGGTCCACAAATGAACGCTATTCACAGATATTTTTAACGATGATAGCACTCTGTTCACTAATTTTACTAGTAATACTGCTGCACAAAGTTCTAGTCTTGGAATTGTTGTACGCTTCAGAGGCGAGACTCTTGATTTGCTGCAGAGTAACTTCACTGAGACTTCCGATGATGTGCCAGTGGCTTTGACATAAACTACCGCTCCATAGGCCTTTTCGGAGGCGTCCGAAAATCCGTGTATTTCTAGCTGACAAATACTATCATTCAAAATATAGCGATCGACATCAATACTTTCAACTACTTTGAGGTTTTTTACAAAATTTTTCCATTCTTGAGCTTCTTTAGCTGAGAGTGGCTCGTCCCAGTCAATCTTTAAAAGCCATAATTTTTGAATAAATATCTTTGCTCGAACTATAATTGGTCCTAAAAGTCCTAAAGGGTCGAATAATCTAGAAATATGAGATAATATTGATCTCTTAGTGCACTTTGATGAATATATTGAGGGAGAAACAAAAAATTTAAATTTATCAATTTTTGGATTCCAAATGAGACCTAGTGTCTTTACTGTTTCTCTTGATTGATCAAAATGATATTCTTGATCTTCGAACGGCACTGATTTTAACAGTTCTCTTTCGTTAGAGGACCATTTACAAAGTTTCATTCCACCAGCTTGTAACATTTGTATCAACTGGTTTTGTAACTCCTTAGCACTACTTAAATCATTGCTACCTGTGACTAAGTCATCCATGAAGAAATCAGAGAGAGTCACAGCTGAAGCAAGAGGAAAATTATCTTTCTCTTCTACTGCAAGTTGTCTCAAAGCTCTTACTGCTAGAAATGGAGCTGAGGCTGTGCCATATGTCACAGTTTTAAGTCTATATTCTTGAAAAGACTCTTCAGGAGAATTACGCCAAACTATTCTTTGTAAATCTGAATCATTATTCGTAACTAAAATTTGTTTATACATTTTAGAAATATCAGCTGTCAGAGCATATTTATGTAATCTAAATCTTGATGTTATGTCGAAAATATCATCTTGCAACTTTGGGCCTACCATTAGTGTTTGATTTAGAGAAATGCCTGTTGATGTCTTAGCCGAGGCATCAAATACTACCCTCAATGCAGTTGTCGAACTATCCTTCAAAACAAAATGATGCGGAAGGTAGTTTGTTTTACCCAACACTTCATTTCTCTCGTAATGTGGAACAAGCTCCATATGACATAATTTTAAATAAGCGTCCATGAATTCCTTATACAGGGTTCTACAATTAGGCAAGCGTTCTAATCGTTTTTCTGTACTTAGAAAACGCTTAATAGCCATATCCTTTGAATATCCCAAAGATTTAGTACACTCTTTGAAAGGTAATTTTACACAAAATCTACCCGATACTCTAGTATAATGTTTTACAAAATGATCTTCACATTGAATTTCTTCCGGTGTTAAAGAACTAACTGAATTCACTTCTTCCAGTTCCCAAAATTTTTTTAAGTTTTCTTCAATATATTCTGAAGGTTTCAATAATCCACAGAATTGCGTGTTTACAGAACTAACTACTGTTCCACTAGCTACATAACCGAATACAGTTTCTTGCAATAAAATACCATGTGAAGGTAAACGAAATTGTCCTGACCTTAAAATTTCAAAAAAATACTCTGCTCCGATAAGCAAGTCAATTTTGGCTGGATTTGTGAATCCTTCATGTGCCAGTTCAATATGCGACGGTAAATTCAAGTCATTTATGTTTATTGGGATAGTCGTAGTAATGTCTGTAATATTAGGTACAATTAAACATTCCATACTGGCAGAAAAATTCCTGTTCTTATTTGCAACTTCTATAACTACACTTTTATTTACAGTGACCGATGTATTATTTAATGTTGATACGGGAGCATATATTCTTTCAGCTCTTAAACCCAATTTTTGAAAAAATCTATACGATAAAAATTGAGCACTTGATCCATTATCCAAAAGGCAAATGGCAGGAATAAATTCCCCTAACATATTTTTCACATAAACCCGTGCTGTTTGAAGAAGAATATTTTTCCTTTGAGAGATTAAACAGCTTGAAACTGCTTTAGCTTCGACTGCTAAATTATGTTGTTGTTTCTCATTTTCGTTTGGGATAAATAAATTTGACGACTCAATTGGCGTATCAATTGGCGCGTCAATTGGCGCCGTCGACAGGCTTTCTACTCTTTCTCTATGAAGTAGTGTGTTGTGCTTAGCTTTGCATACATTACACACGTACTTCGAATTGCAATTTACAACTTTATGTTGCGCACTGAAGCAATTAATACACAAATTATGTTTTTTTACAAAGTCAAATCTTTGCAACGAATTTAGTTTTAAAAATGCAGAACACTTAAATATGCAATGATTAAGAGATTTACAGCAAGCACATACTTTATTGTATGATTTCACCATAAGTGATTTCGGTTTTTGGTATTTATCAAAAACTTTCAATTTTGAAGAGACTACGTGATAAATTATCCAACATTTGGCATCTTTTTTCCAAAAATGCAATTAAATCATCCAACTTCGGAACTTCCCTGGAAGTTATATTTAGCTCCTATTGCTTTCTTGATTCTTTATCGAGTTTAGCCAAAATTATATTTAATAACACAACATCAGATAATTTATTTCTTTCAAGATCCATTGTATTTAGTGCTCTTAAATTTTTATTAACTATATCTATCAAACTTCGCAGTTCCTTAGAAGATTCATAAGTTATTTTATCAAATTCTAGTATTTGCCTAACATATACATCAACTAACACGCGTTCGTTTGAATATCTTTCATTTAAAGCTGCGAAAAGCGTTTTAAATGTATCATTAACAGTTTGTAAATTCTTGGCTTCGCCGACTAAAGCCGAATGTAAATACTGCAATTTTTGAGTTTCATCTAAATGAGAATTATTGGTAATAATATTATCAAATTGCAGCTTAAAACAACTATATTCTTCTATTTTTCCCGAAAATTTAGGAATTACAATTTCGGGAAGTCGAATATTAACGCTATTATTTACATCTTTATTACCATTTGAAATAAATGAGCTATTTTGACAGGTAATCAAACTATTAATTTTTACCTGTAATGCTTCGATGCGAAATTCCATATCCAAAAATTCTTCTTCAATATCCGATATACCTTCTTCGGGATCAACTTTCTCGAAAAACTGTATTCGAATGTAATCCAAACTTGATTGATATTTCAATAAATTTTCTAATTTTATTTTTAACTCAGCAGCTAAAATATCCGATGGGGCTTTTACCTCCTTTTCTTTTAAGTATGTCTCTATTTTAGTAATCTGAGCCTTCAATGTCGATTTTTGTCGATTTAGTGCAATGAGTGCCATTTTTTTTCTCCGGCTACGTGGACCAACTATATGAGCCAAATGTCATACGTTGCACTGGTCCTAAATTTGTTGTATTCGAATGGACTGTAGACTAATTATATTAAAACCATTGTCGACCATACGACACACGAATTAATAGTTTTATTTACTTAAACGAATTACTAATGTATGAACAAAATCAATACATGAAACATCGACCATACGATGAGCGAGCGAAACAAACTTTTTTATGGAACAAACGATTTCAAAACAAATTCCAATATCTTTTAGTTTACGATGCCAACATAAGAATAAAAACTATGATACCTATATTTGTATTCTTTCGTGGCGCGTTGGCGATTGCCAACATAGCCATTGGCGTCAACAGGTATCATTCCAGAAATTCAAATCAAAACCTTTAAATACAGCTTTATCCACCATTTTCCAAACTCTGGCAACCAAACAGTTAAGCTATGAGTCAGGCCCTCATTTTATCACTATTACGATGCTTATTGAAAAATGCTGCATTTTTTTATAGTTATTGCAATTTAGTCATTCAAGAATTCTTGTTGCGCTTTTTAGAAACGTTTTTACTATTTATTAATTACTATAAGGAGTCGTCATAGCATACAATCATTGCTACTCAATATATTGTCACAGTATGTAAACAATTATAAATAGTCAGACGTTTATGAGTTGCATTTAAAACAACTCTTGACGGGTCAAATTTTGCACACTTTTAAGGCTGCTGTGTACTAACCCTATTAGATTCGCTCACCTCAGTGTTAACCTATGGTCTACTATTGTGTGAAAATGTCTACTATTTACAGCTACATAAATGCTGATAATCAAATAAAAATGCTATTTTCGGATAGCTTCAACTTTTCTGCACCTTGCAACAGGATTCATTTTATAAATTTATTCCACCAAAAGAATCGATGAGCGTTTAAAACACTATCAGATTTTTTCCCAAAATAATTTAAATTTTAAAATATTTGCATTTTTTTAAAACGAAAAATGCCCCAAGGTGTAAAATTTCTATTACGGAGTACAATTTAAAAAAATCTTGAAATCTAAGTAGACAATACGTGGACTAATTTTCTCCATGGGTTAATATTGAGGTGAGCGAATCCAACAAGGTTAGTACACAGAAGCCTTAAAAATAAAATTTATATGCTAGTTATATTATGCAAACGTATTATTAGTATTAGTAGAAAGTTACAAAAACCTTAAGCTATTCAACAGGATTTACTAAGCAGAAATAATATTAATAAATTTAAAGATTACTCTATTTTTCGGACTATAAGACTCCCCAATTTTAAGTCTTATGTAAAAAGATGCGTCTTAAGGTCCGAAAAATACGGTAATTCTTAACTTAGTTTTCTTTTTTTTTTAAATGTTTTAAGGCTATATAACAAATTGAATACACTGTAGTCTTCATGTGCTAAAAAACTGAGAAGATAATTCTCCTGGAAAGCCAGTACACTCCAACTTTAATCTAAAAAGAGCAACCGTTGCTATTGCAGCGAACTTGAAAGATGATAGGGGTCTTGAGTAATGTGTCATTTCCTTCGTTCAAATTAGAATCTCCTCCAAAAGTCAACGAACTTTCGTCTGGAATTGGAAAGAAGCTATCGAATTCGCTGCAGCTATATTCTATACTTTTCGATCAGAACCGATATTTTAAAATCAATATCTTGCTTAATGGATGAAAAAGTATAGCACACACCCGCTATAACGAGTGTTCACATCTCTAGCAAATTGAAAGCAATTATTTTTTTATGTTCTTGTGTTTAAATTTTGAGAATAATTCCCCCATAATTAAACCTTTAAGGTGTTATAAATACATATTGACTGATGTACAGTGTACTGAGTAAAAAGGGGGGGGGGGGAATATCACTTCACCAGTTACCATGTTAGTTGTTGCCAAGTCGTGGCTAAGGCAACGTTTACTTAATCTGATTTAGTCCTTAATATTCATGAAAACCTGAAATATTTCACTAGTATGCCGGTAACAAAAAGCGCTAGCATTTTTTACCTTTTTGTTTGTTTGTTAGAATGTTGTCAGCTCATTCATTCGCAATCTAGTGACATTTCTCGCCAAATGAAGATGCCAAGTTGAGGAGAAATCAACGTCAACAACTGCACAGTAAACTTACTTCCAACAGTCACGTCAAAATATAGCGTTTAGCGTTTGAATATTTAGAATGGGGAAACGAAAAACGTGACATTTCCGAGCCTCAGACTCATTCACACATAACCAGTGGCAAATCATCGAAAAGACGCAAGAAACGCGCGCTTGGGGCCTCGATTGTCAGGGACATACGAAAGTTAGCTGCTTCCAAAAGAGATACATTCTCCATCTTTTTTTACTAGTAAATAAATTGATTTGATACCATTACTTAATATTTAGATCAAAGCCCCCCCCCTCCAAATCTAGGCTGCGCTTGGGGCCTACCAAGTGCTTGATCCGCCAGTGCACATAACACTAAAAAAAAAAAAAGACATGCCGTTAGTATACTAGAAGTGAGTTCTGGTGTGGAATTTATTCCTCATACGCCACACATCATGCACGTATCCCTCCCCAAAAATGTATATTAGAGCATTTTATATCAGGCATTGGTATACAAATTGCTGTTACTGCATTGTTATTAAAATGATTTATCGTTAGTGCTGGGTTTTGAAGTTCTTTCATCTCACATGATTTCCCGCTACTGAGTTACGTGTTTTAAAGATATTAACACTGGCAGACGAAAGAAAATCCTCGCCGCACACAGCCATTTGAATAAATAAGGAAGTAATCCATTTTCAGCCTTGAGATTTATAGCTTCAAAGTTGTCTTTCAGGGGCGATTTCTTTTGAAAAATATGCAGCTTCTGTTCTATGTACCGACAAGAAATGCAGTTTCCATTCATAAATTTCTTCCTTTCGCTAAATAGGATGTAAATAACAATTTTATCACCGAGAGGAAGCCATGCACGAATTGTGGTTGTATTGCACTTGTTTTGAGGAGCTGTGTTGAGTAGGTTGGGCCAGTGGCACACCCAGGATTTAATCTTGGGGGGGGGGGGGGCGAGTTGAACTGATAATATAATGCAAATTCAATATTCATAATGCAATTTCTACTTCTTTGGGGGGGGGGACAGGGCCTCCTGGTCCACCCCTGAGTGCGCCACTGGGTTGGGAGAGCTACGATCAACTTCTGTTACACAAGGGTAATTCTTGTTCAAAGGAACACGATCGTTTTAAAACCAAGTAGAATTGAATACTGAGACATTCAAACTATGTATTTTGAATGTTAAAATATATTAAAAGAGGAATTTGAGCGACAAAATTAGCATAAGAAATGAAGAGAAGTAAGAAATCTACGGACAGCATGGGAATACGCAAGTTTCTCCGTTGTGTAAATTTCCGAAAGACGGGGCGGGGCGCTAGTCTTCGGAAACCGAGTCTAAGGGTTCGAATCTCGAACTGGCATAGATGTTTATAGTCCTTTGGTATAGATTTTAAATTGTTCCGATCATTTTAGTCTAGTGTAACAAGATGACCGGAACTCTAAAGCTCGGTGCACACGAGCGATCCGTGTGAGTAGTTCAACTCTATGTACTCCTGATCGCAACTGCGATGCCGCAACGACACCGGATCGCTCGTGTGCACCGAACCTAAACCTAATTTAAGGTGGTAGATCTACTGATATCGTAAATCTTTGATCAGGTAATTAATCCAGAATATAAAGTTTTTAAACCATTTTCTTAGAAACTTAGAAATTTTAAAACATTGAATCAAGTAAAATGTCTTGAATATACGATCTGCGTATAGGCGCTGTGCGCATGGCCACTCTTCCATAGACATGAACTGGTTAATAGTCTACCTTCTAATGAAAAACAAAGACCCAAAATATATGCATTTGTTAATGTGATAAAAACTAAAGCTACACAGAAACTAAACTTTGGGATTGAATATCTGCGATGTCAAATAGATGCACCTCTTTAAGGTCTATTAAAAAAAATTAGCGTATTGATATTGTATAACATAGATGAAGAAACAAAGTTCAAGACTTTTTTTTATCAAATAAAATAAATTATACGTAATGAATGAGAGACGTTCAGGGCGATTTCTCAAACAGTGTTTAATTGACCATCACCATATATAAAAATATGGGGAAGAAGCCTTTTGTACGAACATATTCTAAGGATGTAATTATTACTCTGCCTAATAGGAAAACTTAGCCACAGGTGAATCTTAAAATGACTTCCTTCTCCAGCTTAAACAATTTTCTGTATTAATTGGTAATGACCCGCAATCACAATCTGGCTATGAATGGTTTGGTATTACGTTCGACTACGCAAAACGAAGACTATTTGCCTAGCCACAGCACGTATATATAATTTTCTGGAGGATGAAAAAACAGCTCTCGTTAACTATGTACCCCTTTACGCTGGCCATCTCAACATCTCGGAGGTGTCCTAGCTGGTTGAGAGCGCTAGACCTACCAGTTTAAAGCAGATCTGGAACGGCTACAAACACCCACGACTAAACACAGCATGCCGGTGCGCTAGACATTCGGCCCTCGTGCGGCGCGTAGTTATATATCCACGGGAATAAATATGTTAGTGCTTCCGTTTTATACTCGACGTTTCTCGAAATGACATCGGTTTACCCAGAAATCAAGCCCCGAAGCCTAGAGCACTGAAAGGGCGAGCTGAATTGCTTTATACCAGGGGTGGGGAACCCTTTTTGTCAGACGGCCACATCAGTAAAAAAATATTTCTCATAGGGCCGCACCAAAAAATTATATAATATATATATATTTCTAAATTTCAAAAAATGCCAACTTATAAATATAAAACCGAAATATACTTTTGTTATATACACATTATCGTTCCTACATAAAATAAAACTATTAATGTGAAATATACCAATAATCAGATTTTTAAATTGCAGTAAATTAAAATGCCAAAAGTTAAATAGGGCCGCACTTTCCCCACCCCTGCTTTAGACTATTCTTATGATCCTTTTGATTCAACGGCATTGATATATCTATTTCAAGTTCATTCTATAGTAAACGTCTATTTCTAAAAAATTAACTGCCCAATTATGCTATTTCACACTGAAACACAGATATGACTAATAAAATTGAAACTAAGTTTAAATTTTTATACACATTGTCATGAATTAATTTACGATGCATAATGCATGTTCTGTGACAGCCTTAAAAACATCACGTATTGTCTTCAAGCTATCATTCATGCTAGTAGCAGCGAATTCTACCTTCAATGACCTCTAGAAACGTCAGGCGTTGAAGAAAATCCTGAACTATCAGATATCTACAATAAGAAATATCTAATGTATCAAATATCTTAAGAAAGGTATGAAAATCATTTAATTTATCTCTCATTTAAAGTTAGTTCCTTTAACAAAGAAACATACTAAACAAGGAACAATAAATGTTTGTCAGTAAACAGGTCTCATGTGTCACACAAGAACCTTTTTTCTAAATATTTTGTCAGTAGCAGAAAAATTTCGCTGAAAACTAATGATTGTTTGCCTTAATATTTTTTTCCTCTCGCACATAGTTCCAGTAAAAACTTACGTAGTTAAGGAAAAAAAATTTAAATCTGAAAAAAAAAAAAAGAAAACTCATGTTGCCAGCAAAAATAAGTTAAAAATATTTGGCCACGATGCAAATTTTCCTGAAGTAATTTCAGTCTCACTTGGAATGTGTATTATATATAAAATGAACCTTTAAGTTTCCAACAGAACTCAAATTAGATCCCTGAATCACAGACTGTACTGTTAAGAGTAACACAGGACAAGCCGTAATTGCTGGAGCTAAGACAATAACATTTAGGAAATAATCACAAGGACGTCAGTCCTTATCTTTTCTTCATTCCAAAGTGGTGTAATGCAATTCTGAACAGATTCTTGAAAGTGAGACTTTCAAAGTTAAGAATGATGCTTTTTCAAGACAGCACATAACAGCCAAAAGGAAATTAGAGTATATACATGTTATCTGAGGGCTCATTTGATTTCATCGCCATTCCTTCAACCTAAAATACATGTCAAAATGGACAGTACTGTCTACTTAAAAACTTCCCCTTATCACATCTGCCCACTTACCCACTTCTCATTTAATTGCATTTGCATTTAATGGAGAGAACAGAGCTTCAAACTCTTTCTTTGTAATATGATACAGAAGACTTACAGAAATTTATATGTATATAAAAAAATTTACCACACGGAAGTTTAAAGGGCTTTTTAGCCACTATGAAAGAAACTTGGGGAAATCACGAGTTATTCATGGCTTCCAGCTTATATTAGGTAAATAAGATATATTGTATTTTTGAGATACCTATGTGTTGGCCTTCAACACATAAGTATCTCAGGATATTAGATAACGAACAAGAGTTTTGCATCATCCCTTGTCTCAACATACCTATCTCAAGTTACGTCTCCCATAGCACACATGACAAGTACAGCATTAATATTTTCCCAAAACAAGCATGATTTAAGAGTTTTTAAACTGTAAAATAGCCACTTTGAAATTGTAATAATCGAGATCCTCGAAATATTTTCAATACTCACGAATATAAAGCATTTTGAAAGTTACGAAAAGCAGGAAATAAACACGGAATGAGACTTTTAGTTTTGGTCGCATAATATCAAAAAAACAAGCTGATAACAGCGAGCGAACGAGCAAATTTGCTAATTATCTTCTTCTGCATCCAAATACTTTAACGATGTCGAAACAAACTGTCACGCTATAACATAGAAACTTAAATTTCAAATTAAATTTCAACGCATGTTTATGCATCATTAAATTTCTTAATTATGTTATTTCAAGAGGCAATTTTCAGTTTCCTAGAATTAATTATCAACTGAAATATCTTCTAAGAATTGTAATTGTTATGATAAAAATTTATTAATTTTAGAATACTTTCATATAATATAATCGTATACACTTACTTTTCTTTGAGCATATCAATTCCCGCCTGGGGAATGCCGGGTCTGGTTACGAACACCTTAGGTCGGCTCATGATGATCGTCTGTCAAAGTGTGCTCTCACAGGAAGCGAAAATTCGTTTGACAGTAGGGCGCGGGGAAGTCACCTTACAGCAAGGTCACGAGGCGCTACAGTCGTCTACTGTTACGTCAGATAGTGAGTGACGTAATCGGGATGGAGAGCGGATCATAAAAATCTCCTCCAGGAGAACAAGAGAAAAGATGCCGCTTCTTTCAAGATAGATTGAAACGGCAGCTATTAAATGCGAGTTCTACCTTAATGGCACAAGAATGCTTCTTGATTACCCAATAACGATTTGTTAAACTACTGAGCCATGACGTAAAATAATCGGAAAAGTAAATGTAACGATAAATTTTTAATATTCGCCAAAAAACAGAGGAAATATTTCTCTGATCTGGGAATTAAGAATAAAGCTAGATTTAATACCAGTGGAATTTTTCTCATCATAAACAAATGCATATATGTAAATTTGCAATATCCTACTTGCCACAGGTTTTTGGTTTGTTTTTCTTTCCCCGAAAATCTTGTTTTATGATGTTTCAAACAAGCTAAATACCGTGCTTCACTACGGAATACATTAGTATCACCAGTTATGTAATTTGGTTAATTTAATTTAAATAAACTTTAGCAGTAAAGTGTTGTCAGAGGAGTTCACCATACATTTAACTGACCGTGATCCGACATTAAATACGGGTTTTAGGTTATTTTATTTTAGGGGATTAAGCCCTTTTTAACCCCCTTAAAAGTTGGCTTTTTTAAAAAGATTTCTTAGTGAGGACTTAGAGCCTATGAGGAACCAACATACAAAATTTCAGCTTCCTAGGACTTATGATTCGAGACATACAGTGATTAATCAGTGAGTGGTATTTGGCTTTTATGTTCATAGATAACTGGTGCTTTTGGCTTCAGTAAAGACGGCCAGTAAAAACCATTATATGGTCATTACTATTTTTTAAAATTAAAATTGTCGGGGGAAACAGGTCTCTAGTCAAAGTTTAATTGAATGCATACAAAAGTACACTTTAATAAAGAGCGTGTAGTTTTTTAAATTTAAAAATTTACCATAGTTAATTATTTTACAAGGCATAAAGTTACAGATGTCTATAGATACAAACCAAAACTTTTCTTCGAAAGAAATGAACTAAAAAACATAAATTTATGCATCGTATTTAAAGAACTATTTTCATATGCGGAAAACAGAAATTAAAAGCATGCATTTGCTAATCTAGGATTAGAAAAATACCGAGTACTGATGCTCCCATATTTTAACATAGAAATGGAAGATCAAGAAATTTACCGCTTTAAAACAAATATGAAATTAGAAATTTGTCAGATTTCCTGAGAAATCGCCCCCTCCCCGCCCCCGTTTCCGAAATAGATAAAAACGTGAACAGCCGAGTTTCTTATCATAATTCATTGTTAATTTATCAATCAATTTTAGATGTAAGATACGTTCATTTCAATTTTTACTGCTGCCATCTTTCAACTGACAGAGGAACTATTTTATTCACAACAAAACTTTATTTTTATAAATTGGTGCTAAGTTGATCATGGGAATCTATGCCAAGAAAAAAAAATCTAGCATTGATGAAAGATGGAAAAGCTACTAAAAAGATCTTAATAAACTTTTTTGTTGATTTCAAACAACTTTTCAAAACAATGCAGATTAGTTAATCCCAATTCTTAGCTTCAATTCTAAGTATGACATCACAAAATTGTGAATAATAAAATTGTGAAAATAAACGCACAAAAGTCCTATATTTGTTTTAAAACGGTACTCCTTACATGAATAGAAGCCGAATAAAAGAAAGTTTCCTTTATATCTCGCCAAAGCTTACCGAACAATAAAATTTTTATTTTTCAAAGCATACTGATCATGAAATTTAGAATATACAGGGTGAACCAAAAGTCTTGCCCTGATTATAAAAATTCATTACAAAATAACCGTTTAATATAATAATGTAACTTTTGTATCGTCGGATAGGTCAGTTTTAGTAGGGGTTTTTTTTTTGTGCAATAAATGACGCGAGTGCTCCTTCAAGAGGGACTCAGGGGAATATTTGTAAGGAGGACATCATTTTCGGCCGGAATGGCGTCGATTCAAGAGAAAGCCCAAAAAGCGTTACCCCTAACATTTACTTAGACTTATTGCAACTTTTTTAGAAAGATAGCGTACCCCCACACTGGGGATCTTTAGTGCGTGATTTCCTAGACGAAACATGTACTGTGTGTACTGTAACAGAAGACATGTTAAATAACACTTGGCGGGAACTGGAATACCGCTCCGACATTGTCCGAGCTACCAAGGGGGCACACGTTAAATTTTACTGAGGTAAATGGTCTTATAAAAAATTTTATAACAGTACTTACAATATATCCAAACAAACATAGGTCTAATTATAATAGTTTGAGCACTATACATATTTATAATCCGGGCAAGACTTTTGGTTCACCCTATATATATATATATATATATATATATATATATATATATATATATATATACACACACACAGTCACACTTCTCTAGCCGGCCACCCCTCTAAACGGATATATTTTGTTCAGAACCCGTTTAAGACTCCATAGAGCCAATGTTATGGAATAAACCTCTTTTCGCCGGCTCTTTTCGCTATGTTTCACAACCATGACTGGCTGCCATACAGAAGTTTCCCTGTGTGTGTGTATGTATATATATATATATATATATATATATATATATATATATATATATATATATATATATATATATGTGTGTGTGTGTGTGTGTGTAAGTAAGGAAAAACATAAAACTAAAATATAGGGGGGATTTTGTTAGGGAAAAAGGGAAATTTATAATAAAAAATTATTAACTCACGAAAGTTCACCATAAAAGAAGAAGGGTTGTTAATAGCAAAAAATAGCAATAGGGGTCGCCACTAGACGGGTACCGTTCAGAAAAGAGATATTTTTCGTCAGAAGTAAGTTACGTAAAAAGATTATATGGAATACATGGTTACGTAAAAAGATTACAGAAGAAATGTGGAGAACATTCCATGATGAATCAGCGGAAAGATTGGGCGGGAGTGTAACAAAGAAAAGCTAGTTAGTCGGCACAGAGATCTGATTGAGAGAAGACGTATGACTTGATAGAGAACCTGGGTGGAGTGATTGCATAATTATGTTGGAGCTCTGATAGTAATAATGAAAATAAACGAATTTAAGTGATCTCTGTCATCTCATCTAATCATTCGGTCCACGATTGTCTTTAATTAATAACGAAATGGATACGAAACATGACATATGGATACGAAACGTGTCATATATATACTATATGTGTGTGTGTGTGTGTTCGTTAGTGTTCGTTCATTTCAAATATCATTGTTGACATCTTCAGTTGAGAGATATTATTTTCTGTTTTATTATAAGCATTTTATTTTCATAAAAGCTATGCTAACGAGCATTGCTTTTATGAAAATGCCTTTAGCCGAGGAAGAGAAAAATGTTTGATAATATCGAAAACAGGCAAGTCAATCGAAAATATCATCAAAAACATTTTGTGATGAACACAGAGAAGCCATTTCTCAGTACTTTTCAGACTGCCGGGGGAAAAAATTGAAAACAGAATTCTACTCACAGGAATTCCAAACCTAGAAATTCACCTGCTTTAACTGCATGATGCAATATGCATAGAGGAAGAAGAAATTGAAAGCGTCGGAGATACTAGTCTAGTTTCGTGTTCTGAGAAAGTTTCGCAAATATTGCAGCAACATATTGCAAATAAATGCATTCATTTACGTGATAACTGGCTGGTTTTGTTGTAAATGAGGAGTGATCTATCTATAAATATTATTTCTAGAAGGTGATTTTTTCTGACGATCCCTTTTTCTCCCTTCGTACTTAACCAATATCGATAAATGAGGCACCATTTTAAAGATTAAAATCTCCGCTTCTGACGAATTGTTAATTTAGAATGGCACATTACATTGTTTGTTTAAAAATCAAAGTATAAAGAGGCTGTTCACACATTTTTTAGACGATGTATATTATATTCACAAAACTAAATTACATAAAATTCTTGTGTTTTAAATGTTCTATTTGACATCTCTTATTCTGAACTATCTTTCAACACCGCAATTTCCAGGATATAATGCCTTTTGAAGTGTCAGAAGAGGTATTCTATCCCATTCCTCCTGAAAAGCTTTCCAGAGTCCTGTAAGGGTTTGGGGACGCCGTTTGGATAATGCAGATTTTAAAAGTCCGAAAGCACAAAAATCCATAGGTGATACATCGGGAGATTTAGTAGGGATATCAGTGAAGGTTATGACCTTGATACCAGTTTTTTGTTCCATTTCTTTTAGGAAATTTACAGTGGATTTTGATGTGTGACTGCTAGCTTTGTCCTGATGGAGTCTCACAGATTGATGGCACTGTGGGTAAAGCGATGGTATTTCATTCAGAAAAATTGGCGATAAAATATGTTCCTGATAGTATTTGGAGTTAATCTTGACATTTTTTCCACTCTCTTTATTTTTAACTTGCCATTATAAGAAAAACCAGCAACAATCATGAATCCCTTAGAAAAACTTTCTTTCGATTCTTTGAACCATGTACTTAAATTTTTTTCTCCCCTTTTATGATAATAAATGGCTCTTTTTTTGTTGCAATCATTTAAATACACCCATGATTCATCTATTGTGACAATTGTTTTCCATTTTTCTTTGGATAAGTGTTTCTCATATAGAATTCTGCAGCGTGTCCTGCGTTCAGCGATATGATTTGGAAGAAGACGATTCCCATTGCGTTTTTTCGCTTTCTTAAGATTTAAATCAACGTTTATCATTTTGTTTACAGTGGACACCGAGCATTTTTATGATTTTGCAACTGTCCTTTGACTAGGGGGATTTTCTTTTAACATTAAACAACGTACCTTTGCAATAGTCGAAGATGTCCGTTTTTTCCTTGGATACTTGTTTGGAATTTTTGTCCGACTTGAGGCTCCAATTTGACGTTTTTTTCCTATCTTGTTGACGATATTACCTATCGACGCTTTAGATATCACAAAACCATGACTCTCACATCGTTTTTGGATAACGGAGTATGCATATTTCTCTTCGGAAAGAGCATAAATGTAGCCTTCGAACCACTGCTTTGTTAAAAACGCCATTTTGGATAAAAACAAAACTTTCAAGCCGCAGACGATAATTTTGACTTTTAAAAACATAGTACAATTGCAATTATTTCTTTTGCAGGAAACGATTTTTTATTACCGCTTACCAAAATCGTCTAAAAAATGTGCGAACAGCCTCTGTAATCATTATAAACATTTTTAACGTAGCATTACGTTCCTCCATAACGGTCCTCTGGAAAGCAAAATTTGAGACACTAAAACCCTTCGTCCGTACCTCGCGAGTTATAATTTTGGCAGCGCGCCAAACCCAGTCTGTATCGCTTGGACAAGCAGTAAACAGAAAAATATCAAAATGCGCCAAAATTTTGACATATATATATATATATATATATATATATACATATATACATAACACACACATACATATATACATACAAAAGAGGTAAGCAATGATAAGTAATCCTACATTAATAACCCGCGGTAGTTACGTAAGAAGAGACTACCTGAATTTTTTTCTTCCGCTAAATGGCGCTTGCTTGCTTGCTTTTTTTCCCCATTCTCGCTGACTGTACTTTTTAACTTTAAAATCGTCTACTTTTAACATATTCTGTGAACTAATAAATTTCTTTCTTGGCAACATCCGCGTTGGTGTACATTATTCTTTTTGCATGGAGAAACAATTTGTTTGGACTAAAATCTATTTTCTTTCCCCATTGAAGAACATTTTATGAGTGATATTTTTCTTTGGTATGTCCTTTTACCATGTTTTTATTAACTTACTTTCTTGTGTGTTAGTGTGTGTGTTTGTCTAGCACAAATCTTGCAATCGATTTTTAATTAACTGCCCGACTAGCTAGACATTTGAAACTTTTAGAATAGCTCAGAACACGATGACAATGCATTTTTTAAATACTTTTAGCCATATTTAAGCAGAATTAAATTAATTTTCAGTTGTTTTCAGTTAATTTTGTTTTGTAGACTGGTGCAGCCATCTATTGGCCGTAAAGGAAACTAGTCAAACGCAACAAGTCAAACAAGTAAAATGCAAGTTAACTTCCAATTAACTTCATTTTCTTTCAAGTTGATGGGATAATTCATCAAAAATATTTTTAAAAAGTATTTATTAATACATAGAATTGTCAAGTTTATATGATGCAACAGAAAATTTAAAAACATGGTTTATAAAAAGTCTTTTTATCTTGTAATTATTAGAGTTCAATTTTATTTATTCATTTCCATGTACACAATCGAATTGCATATGACAAAATTCTACCAAGCTATCAAGAGAAAGCTTCTAATTTGCCTCATAATTAAAGGATAATCTATATTATTTCTAAAAAATTTTTTTCTACATGGCTATTTTGAGAAAACGACTGAACGTAAAAGCATGATTGGGGGTATCAGAATAAAGGTCTTGGCGCGTAGATGCGCCAGTCAAAGAGAAAAATGAGATTGACACAAAGGTTCGGGCGTAGCGGGCAACTGCAGTTCCAAGCCCCCCCCCCCTCAAATAAAAAAAAAAGGGGTCCGGTGAATTTAATTTTTTTTCATAGCCAAAAATTATATAATCCTAGACCTAATACTAAATAAGTTTAAATTTAAAATGAGAGGATGTTTATTTCCCATATATACACTCAAGAGCCAAAACATTATGACCACCTGTCAATAACGAGTTGGCCCACCTTTGGCGCGCAACACAGCTTCAACCCGCCTTGGCATGGATGCTACAAGTCCTTGGTAGATGGCCGGAGACAGATTGTACCAGATGTTTAAGCAACGGTCACGCAAATCCGAGATATTGTGAATTGGTTGTCTTTGAACTCTCAGCTGCCGTCCCATGACATCCCAAATGTGTTCTATCGGATTGAGATCCGGTGAGTTAGGCGGCCAGGACATTAACTGGAATTCAGCATCATGTTCCTGGAACCACTCCAACACAATTTTAGCCTTGTGACACGGGGCGTTGTCCTGTTGGAATATTCCATTTCCAGCTGGAAAAACAGAGGCCATGTAAGGGTGCAACTAGTCCGCAATGATGTTCAGATACCCTGTAGCATTCATGGTCTGCTCTACCACAACCACGGGTCCCAGAGACGCCCAAGACAACGTCCACCAAAGCATAATACCGCCACCACCGGCCTGTGTATGACCTACTGTACATTGAGGGAGCAACAGTTCGCCTGGAAGACGGCGTATCCTGACACGGCCATCGGCGTGATGAATGACAAACCGTGATTCATCTGACCAGGCAACTCTCTCCCACTGATCCATGGACCAGTCGCGATGTTCCCGGGCCCAGCGCAGGCGCAGTTGTTGATGACGCTTGGTCAGCAAAGGCACATGGAGTCTTGAATCAATTCTGAACAAAATATGGCCGTTTAGAGGGATGGCCGCCTACAGAAGTTTCCCTGTATTAAGTTTGTTTGTCTATCATTTAATACAGCACAGAAAATAAAAATAGTGCACAGTAGCACCATTGTAATAAGAATATGGTACATGTAATATCAGAAAAAAAACCCCATTCAAAATCCAAGATAGTTTAAATTATATTTCATGTCAATTTATGGGACCATGGGCCAATTTATGGGACTACGGGTCAATTTATGTTTGGACGAAAGATGTCATCATTTCCAATTTCAATGCTATGTGTCGACTGAAAGGTGGATAGTCTGTTTACGGCGGAACTACTATATACAAGGGAAAACAGCTCTAACTCGGTACTAAGACGGATTAACCCTTCAGCGGGCGCAGTAATTTTTGGAACACCAGCAGGCGCGAGTAGCACAAAGTGCAACGTCTCTTTCAACCTTGATTATTCCTTTTGTAATAAACTTTTTTTTTCAAATTGAAAATAAAACTTCTGCTTTTTTTAACAAGATATAAAATGGTGATAATATTGAGATATATATACACTGAAGTGCTACTGAATTAGGGATAGCAAAGCCTATGCAAATTGTGTAGCGCTGCGCATCATGTATGCGCAAGTGAGGGCGCTGTGGTAACTGCATATATAGCGCGTACTGTGGTTGTTCTGAATTAGTTGTTGGAATTGCCAGTATGGGTAAACTGCCTGATTTAGACGCCTTCGATCGCGGACAAATCGTAGGTGGTAAATCGTAGGTGGGCCATTCAATTTCCGAAATCGTCAGACAGCTAGGATTTTCAAGGTCGACAGTGTCAAGAGTATACCAAGAATACATGGATGGTGGAAAAAAAACTAGCGATCGGGCAAACTGCAAAGGACAATTAGCCTTGACAGTTCGTGGTGAGAGACGGCTCAGGCGTATTGTACGTAGCCAGCGAAGCCAAACATTAGCTCAAATTACCACCCAGTTTAATGACGGTGCCAGTCGTACAGTCAGTAAATGGACTGTGCAACGCTCGCTTCACCGTATGGGTTTCGGGAGCCGTCGACCTACGAGAGTACCATTGCTCTATACTCGCCATCGGGCTGCACGTCTTGCCTGGGCAAGAGAGCACAGAGACTGGAGTGAAGAGGACTGGAAACGAGTAGCATGGAGTGATGAGTCTCGATTCCGACTACTTAACGCCGACGGGAGGCTGAGAATATGGCGTCAGGCTCATGAAGCCATGGATCCTGCATGCCTGGCTGGAACTGTACAAGGGCATGGTGGCTCAATCATGGTCTGGGGTGTTTTTTAGTGGCACAGTTTGGGATCTTTGGTGCGTGTACCAACCACCCTCAATGCAATTCGGTACGTAGAGTTGCTGGGTGATCATCTCCATCCGTTTATGCTGTTCTGTTATCCGCACGATAATGGAGTTTTCCAGCAAGACAACTGTACCTCTCACAAGTCCCGGTTGGCTACTGGCTGGTTGGATGAACATTCCTCTGACTTCTCTGTCATGAATTGGCCACCTAGAAGCCCAGACTTAAATCCTATTGAGCATTTTTGGGATGTTTTGGAACAAGGCGTGAAAGGCCATAACACAGCACCAAAGAACTTTACTGAATTATGGACAGCTTTAGCCAATATTTGGCAAGCCATTCCCGTGGAACGTTTCCAGAAACTTGTTGAATTTATGCCTCGTCGTGTGGCAGCCGTTATCAAGGCCAGAGGAAGCCCAACGCGTTACTAGGTAGGTATCCCTAATTCAGTGTATAATTAAAAGCCATAGAATGCAGATACAGTCGCCTTATTTCAAAACTGTCCGGCTTATTGGATCTAAGGACAACTTGCGAATGGATTCCTATTATGTCCAAAAACCTAAAAAAACAATGAGAATTGTCCATCTTCGTGATATGCATGATACCTTGTGATAGCTGCATATTTAATCGACTCCATGAACTCCTGCTTTTGTCGTTTTGTAATCCAGTATAATCGTTGGTTTACCACGGTTAAATCACGACTAACTATGAAAGGGAAGTAATACAAGTAAGAAAATCAGATCTGCATTAGAAAAGGTATAGCTAGAAATAGAAACTGCTTAGAACATTCAAACCTTATGTAAAAACAAACCATTCAAAATTACAAAAATGTTGCACTTTGTACACGGGCGCTGAAGGGTTAAAGGAGAGGAAAACGATGCGAGTATTTTTGGTAGACGATAAAGCAATCAAAACCCCCGATTTAAAACATTTTTTTGGAGAGGAAAGTGAATTTTTCTAATAAGGTATTTTTTTTAAATTATGATTAAAACTGATCAAATAGTTAATGTTATTATCCTAAAATAGGCCTTCATTTAGGTGGTACATCAAAATTAGCTATAACTCTTAGTAACTTTTTATAAGCAGGTATCCTATCGCATTATAAAGGTGTTCTTTTTCTCTCATATATACCCTTGAAAGATAATTTTCTTTTGCTTAGTCTTGAAAACGTTGAAATTTTGTGAAATACGAGTGCTTTCTTGTTTGTGTGTTTGTCAAGTACAAATCTTGCAATCGATTTTTAACTAACTTCCCGACTAGCTAGACATTTGAAACTTTTAGAATAGCTCAGAACACGATGACAATGCATTATTTAAATACTTTTAGCCATATTTGAGCAGAATTAAATTGATTTTCAGTTAATTTTGTTTTGTAGACTGGTGCAGCCATCTATTGCCGGAACGGGAACGAAAAGTTAAACGCAAGTTAACTTCCATTTAGCTTCATTTTCTTTCAAGTTGATGGGATAATTCATCAAAAAAATTTTAAAAAAGTATTTATTAATACATAGAATTGTCAAGTTTATATGATTCAACAGAAAATTTAAAAACATGGTATATAAAAAGTTCTTTTTATCTTGTAATTATTTTAAGATATAATGCAGAGAACTGCTTATAATACCCTGTCGTATATGTGAAATATATTTATGGAGTACATTCAGTGCTGATGACTTAATATCGCTGTACTCAGCGTAGACTGGAGATTTTCGAGTGGCTTTTGCACACATTGTAATTGAGATAGGATCCGCGTTAGTTTGGACGTATTTGGGATATATATATATATATATATATATATATATATATATATATATATATATATATATATATATATATATATATATATATATATATATATATATATATATATATATGTAATGAATTGAACAGATTTAGCCCAGTCAAAATAGGTTTTATGGCTAAAAAAAATATGAAAGTTTTGAAAATTGGTGGAGATGTTTGTTTGAACATACTGTTGAACATACTAAAAGTCCCCACCGACCAGACTTGAGCTTTCGCCGCCATCTTGGAAAATGTGTACACTTTTTTGGTTTTTTTTAAAGTACGAGTAACTTGAGAAATATTGATTTTATGTAAAAAATTTGACTACAAAAATTGAAGAGCATTAAATTGTGAACAAAATCATTATTTAAATTTTTTTTATAAGTCGAACACGAACAAAGATAATTGACTTTGAAAGGAGCGAACCATCACACCTGGGACGCGGATGCGCGAGTCTTCCCCATCGCGATGGGGGGATGATCCGCGCATGTGCGCCAAAAGTCTTGCATACTTACGTTTGTCAAACCTCTGCATATCAAAGCTCGAGAGAAAGTTGCAACAACATCCAATCCATTGTTATCAGGTTGTATTATGAGACTTGGTGGATTCTATATTTTTATGTCATACTTAGGCTGCATTGGGTACATAGCTGGAGGTGGGTAAAAATAAATACTAACTTTGATGTACGTAACTGCGGCAGTAGAAAAAATGTTCCCTGGCCATGCATACGCTAGAAAAATCCTAGCTTATTTACCCAAATTTCTTTAGCAAAAATAATTTTTGACGCCATGGACATATCCGATTTCAAAAGCAATAATCTCTATGAGTTGTTTAGAGATTTTGAAGGCTTTTTTGTGTTTTTGCAAATAACTTGGGAAATATTAACTTTGTGTAAAAAAAGTTTAATACAAAAATTAAAGAAAATTAAATTATGTACAAAAAATATTAAATACATTTTGTCGTAACCCTAACACGTACCAAAATATTGACTATTAAATTCGCGTTGATTATGAAGGTAGCGCCCAAGTCTCGTTGCAGGCGCTTTCCTTTGAATTATCTCCACTCCCTCATTGCGGCCTTCTTTAAACACAAGAAAATAGACTTTAATGTGTTTTGGTATGTAGATAATTGATCATTATTAATTTTATAAACGAATGTAATAAACTTGGATGTATTCATTACGGTATTTTCATTGTGTATAATTTTTTAAGCTTACCTACTTTATAGTTGACGTACAGAATTGTTCGCGTCGTCAGTCTTGAAAAGATCGTCTATGGGTCAGCTAGCATCACCTCATTCATCAATTCCTTTTATTGGATCGTCATGATCTACAGGGCAATAATAACTTTAATTCTTAACTGCAATGGGGTATGTCGTTGTGACATACCCCATTGCAGTTATTGCAGGCCATTGTGCAGTTGATGCCTGCTTTCCTACACACGCATCTTTCTCCCCAGTCAGTCTTACAGTTGCAAAACACTATGCTTAAACCTGAATTGGGAGCCACTGTATCCATAGTTGTGATGGGCACGAGGGTTTTCTCTTGACGTTTCCAGCCCCACACTTCAGGATTCAACTCATTCCCAAACCACTTCTGCACTTGGTTATACAACCGAAAGGAATGTAGCCTGGCTTCCTCTTCAGCTGAGGGAAGAAACGAAATATATGGTTTTATTTTAGTGCCAAAGTTTGCGAAGCATTTGTACCTAAACTTATTTAGGGACTGTTCACTGGAATGTGCTCCATACCAGATCAGAAAAAAGCATTCTCCTGCTTCAGCAACATTATTGTGCGATGAGTTGCATTTATTGACTACTGTCACGTTGTGTTTCAAATCTTTACTTTGGAATATTTTTACACAAAGTTTCTTTCCTTTGTTGAATGCTGCAGAAGTAGTATCGCATCCACTGAACGCATGGAGAAAAAGGATACTTTGGTATGCCCCGATGATTGTATTTTATTTGATGAATATATTTTTTTCTTTGCTTTCCCTTTTTGACAAGGAAAATGTCTTTTTTCTGTAGCAGTGAGAGCTGTTAATAGAACCAGGTGGTCAACATCTTCACCGGTGATCACAACGATGTTCTTATCAGAACATGCTTCATTAATTGCAGTATTTAAAATGAGAATGTCGGCGTCGTCATTACTTTGTCGGAATCGAATCCCATTGTTTTCCAGCTCAGCTGGTAGAATGCTGATCAATTCGCTCTTGTTGTTTTCATTTGAAAGGAACTATTCTTGATGAACAGTAACTCGCATGTTTTCATCAAAATTTATGTCTACAGATTTTTTCACAATAGATCGTATATGTTGTTCAATTTTTTTTTTTTTTGTACTATTAGTGCTGTTGGATTAGCCATTAAAAACGACTATACAGCTGGTACCATAATGATTTTTTATTTAGTTAACTTAATTTGTGCAAGCAGCCGAAAAAGTTAATTGTGTTCCCCATTTGACACCGTGTAGGAGAAAACAACTGTCCACAATGTTGAAGCAGTTCAGGAGGTTAAGGTCTTTGTTTGGAACTTTAAAAACGTCGTACATGACCAATGTCGTTGTCTCTCGCATGCCAGCTTCATTAAACAGAGCCAACAAAAAAGGAGCTAACTCATATCTATATTAATAAAGTAACAGAGGGGTTTGTCGAGATCACGTGACCGGGTCGGACTCATCCAAAAATAATGGCCGACAAATACAGGAATCGGTGTATTTTTTTTCCTCATGAAAGTACATAAATGCTACATACAGTGATTTCCGTTTATAAGAATCACGTTTGTCATTACTGTTTTTGATTCTTATAAGCGGTTGATTCTTATAGCCAAAATTTAGGTTTTTGGACAGGCACACACACACACCTATAAATACATATATTAGATAATTTACCATAAAAAGCTCATTAATTTACGTTAATTATCTTTTATTAAAATTATTTTTTATAATTTTAAAAATACAACTTAATTTTTAGACCTATAAATAGATACACGATTATAGTAACAGAAGAAAAAATGAAATATTTGTTACTACATACCTGCTTAACAGTTTTAACATTTCAACTACGGGAAGGGAGCAAGAAAAAGCTTTCTATGGTAGTTTGACGTAATGAAGTTTTCAGGAGGCTGTTTATACCTCTTTCAATACTAACAGTCTCAGACAAAGATTCACATTCTAGCTTACGTTTCGCGGTTTGATAACGTGCTGAATCTACTAATGTCACGTTTGCCTAAGTGATAGTGGACACTTCGCCAAAGATTTATGTGTTTCAGGATCCAGGAAGCCGCAACCAGGATGTGGGAGGTGGAAAAAAAAAGAGTCCCTATTTTTGTTTGTCAGTGGAGAAGAGTGAAATCGGACACGGACGGGTAAGGGTTGATTTATACAGGCACGTAAAGGGAACGTAACGGGACCGAGCCGAGCCCGAGCGCCGGATGCATGTGTTTATACAGAGACGGGAGTAGAAAGTGGCGGGAACGTGTTTCATTAGTTGTGAAAGATTTGTAACGTCATGGCGCGGTTTCATTTTCAGTTAAAGATTTAACCATTATCACACTTTTGTTAGAGGAGGAGGAAGAGGAGAGCCAGGGCCGTGCTTAGGGGTGGACAAACTGGGTAACCGCCCAGGGCCGCCATTTTTATTTCTCATAGCAACACTTTTCTAAATGTTACGGGTTTTTAAAGAAATCCCTCATTTTTCGCGGTTTCTATAATTCAACTTATAAAAATATATATGTTTCGATTTTTTCTAAAGAATCGCAGAAAGAATCTTAATTGACAAACTACCCTTTTGGTTCGAAAAATTTCTCGGTTAAAAAAACATGATTTATCTTCAATTCAGTTATAGTAAACCCTTGATTATCAATCCTTTCTTTCTATATCAGTTTTTACTATTTGTCAGTCACTACATACAGTCATTTGAAGAATTATAAACCGTTTTGTCGGACTTTGTTCGTTTTCACGGAATAGTTGCAAACTGAGAAAAACGTGTGTCGAACCCTCTTCACTTCTACGGGTTCACTTTGGTTCGTTTGTCAAGACGTTTTCAATGATACACAAATAAATTTTCACAGCATAAAGTTCAGTACACACCCGTGAATATTCAAAGTTTTATTTCTTTCGCAAGCACAAACGCCGCTGTCTACAAACTTATTTACAGTATTATACAGTCAATTAACTATTTCAGTCATCTCCCAATGACTGTTACCTAACAAAGACCTAGTGAGTCTTCAGGGTCTCAATACACCCACGCACCGTATTCGTCTGTCCGACTCTCTCAAGAGCCAACACCGCAGACTAAAAAAAAACCACACGCCTTCTCTCTCGTGGGCACAAGCACTCTCTCCCACGTCCCCCTGACTTCTGCTCGGGGCACCGTCAACAATCCCGAATCCCTTATCGAGCCGGGGTCATTGCCCTACCCCCCTGCTTTCTTGAGAGGAAAGTACAGGGACAAAAAAAAACAGGAGTTGACGCGGCAGACACGACACCTTCCCCCCAAGATGGTGGTTGCAGATATAATCTGCAAATACACATCTGACAATTACCTGTCTGCCGGCCTTTACACACAATATTCTATTTACCAAAATTTCACAATAATAATAACAATAACTACAAATGACATAAATCTCAATAATAATAATAAACAAAATAAACACTCCTAGCACTAAACATAATCATAATTACCAATATTTGGAACTATATTTCCAAAACTATTAATAGCTAACGATACACAGGTAAAATAAAATGAAATACTAATATCAAAATGCACATCTTCATAACCATGAAATAATTAAAATTACTCAGGTAACATAAAATGAAATATGAATAATCAAAATGCCTATCTTCATAACCCTGAAATAACTAAAGAACAGAATAACATCAATTAGAAATAAAGGAAATGCGCTTCTTACCATACTGGACACCACATAAAATAGATTTATCACTTAACTACATAATATCGATACCCGTTAATACTGCAACTAAGAAAGAAAGGAAAATATTGTTAAAACACTACATATAAAGAAAAGTATTTAAAAAGTTCTACACTAAGTCCATCGTAAAAGTTCGTGATTTCTGATAGTTAGTCCTCGACTGGAAGACACGACACAACATCTGCGTTTGCCAGTTTCGCTCCTGGCCGATCCCTATAATAATTGCACAAACCTAAAAGATTTCGTAACTGTATTTTCGTTTTGGGATGTTCAGTACAATAACTGATTTCACCAGCCTTCTTTATGCTTCTTTCTTCCAGACAACCATGCTTTTCCGGGGTATTTCTTTGCCTTTTAGAAGACCTGCTTTTGGGTTCTACTTTACGCTTAATAGAAAGCGTTTCTGCAAACACTGATTTGTTATCTTTCACATCTTGGCAAATTGCCTGCTGAGCATTTTCAGCATCAATCCTTGATTTCTGTGCTAAATGCAACACTTTACTTCTTCTATCGTAAGGCAATACCAGGTGCATCTCTGTTTCTCCTAATATTCTATCTCGATGGAAATTGAGTCCGTCAATCGACACCAAATTCCCTTTCTGTCGTTTCAAAATCCCTCTTACGGATTCTAAAGAGCAGCATTTTTCTTGTTCTTCTCTAAATATCGGCAATTCCGCGCCGGGCATTTTAGTTTCGTTATCAGCAGCCTCATTATTTCTTGCTTCAAAACATACAGTGCGAGGCTCCCGCTCCGCATTTCGTTGACCTCTTTCACCCCCGAGTGGAGGGTCGCTATTTTCTCCCTCGCAAGGCACTCCCCGTTCCTCGGCAAGAGGTGGTCTTGTTTCATAGTCTTCGCCCCAGCTGTGTTCGCCGGCGTTCACAAGCAACTGATAAATGCTGGGGGGTAGGAGACATGCGACGTTCAATTTATCGGTAACGGCAACGAATTTCTATGGGATGGAAGATCCTATTCCCATGCTTTTTCGTGTGTAGACTAATTGGCACCTTGCAGATTTTTGCCTCGATTTCCTCTCCAAAAGCTGAGGCGAGAACTATTCTTCCATTCGTCTCAGTATTTGACACGTATGATGCATGCGAGAGGAATTTGTGATCCGCTATCCAAAATCGCTTTAATTTGGTGTTCATTGATCAGAAGGTCTACATACTCCAAAGGTTGAATCGGGATTTTTGTTTGGAAATATTTCACTTCCACCTTTGCTGCTAATGGCTCGTCGCTATTATTTCGATGTTTATCTAGTACAGTATTGGCCTCATGCGAACTTCCCAAATCTTGTTGTTTCTTCCCACAATCACGTGCGAGATATGTATTTGAGCCACACACATAACAATCTTTGCTTCTATATTTCGAAAAGGTTTCAGCCTTTCTAACATTTTCCTTTCGCATATGAGGTGGTATGTATTTCCCCTTCTCGGGTGTTGTACCGACATGTTCTATATTATTTCGCGTGTAATTCGAATCTGGGTAGGCTTGTTTATGTAACGTTTTTCCTCGAGCTACGTAAAACGTATCACATTCCTTTCCGATATCAATCGACGGAAACCACCCGTTACCTTGTCTCACACCTATGTGAGTTTGTGTTTCTTGATCGAGTGTGGAAAACAATTTATCCGCAACCATCAAATCGCATACGCTTTTGTAATCTTTGCAGTTTCTTAGACTTAAATAGTATTGAAAGGTCGTACTGAGTCGCGACGCAAATTGTACATGGGTCTCCATTGTAAAACCGTTTCGCCCGTCTAAAAATTTCCAAACAAACTTGTGCAGTTGGTTCGAACTCTCGTAACACTATTGTCTTTAACGCTTCATAATTTTTAATTTCTTTGTCATCAATGTAAATTAAGATGTTTGCTGCTTTCTCACCCAATAGATTTATTAGAACTTCTGCTTTATGTTCTTTCGCTACTTTTTTGTTGAAAAAGCACGTTCTAGTGAGCCGAAAAATAGATTCCACAACTCAGGCTTATTAGGACAGGGAATGGTCAATGCTTTTACACTTTTAATAATATTTACTAGACATCTATCCTCGTTATCGTCTTGCGTATTCGCTGTATTTATGTTCGCGTTCTGCGCCCTTATCATTTCTAATTCATGTTGTCGTTCCTCGTGTTTTTTTCTATCATCTACCGCGGTAATTAGGCTCTGTTTAACAAATTCTGGATCATTCTTATATTCTTCAGAGTCTAAAATTAAGTTTTTCAGTTCGGTAATCGTTAAATTCGGAGTTACTTCTGCTCCACATTCTCCGGCAACTACTTTTATATCTTCTTTTTTAAGTCCTTTGATAGTCCACATCTTATTTGAAATTATTTAACGGATCCCTCAAAATATAAATATTAAAGGCTTCTCACCTGCACTGACGACTCACTCACTTATCCACCAATCCAGGTATCCAAGTCCACAGATCCTGACGACTGCGCCAGTGTCGAACCCTCTTCACTTCTACGGGTTCACTTTGGTTCGTTTGTCAAGACGTTTTCAATGATACACAAATAAATGTGATTTAAGCGGCTTTTTTGGAAACATGAAAGGGAAGAGAAGAGTGTGATCTGATTCTTAAAAGCGGTTGATTGATTCTTTAAAGCGAAAATTTTAACATGGAAATAATACATTTGTTTTTGTTTTCGCGATATTGATTCTTATAAACGGTTGATTCTTATAACCACTGATCACTACAAGTGGCGGTTACTGTATTTGGAAAGAGCTTCGAAAACTGATTTTTTTTCTGCGTACTTATTCTGTTAAATCAATAGTTTTAGAGTTATTAGGATTATAATGAAGCGTCAGAAACGTCATCCCTCTGAGAAATCAAATCATGTATATCCAGTATGGTGCAGTGGTGCAGACATCTGTCGGCAGTGACGGGAATGAAAATTGCACTCCACTGCTGAGAAATAAAATCATGTATATCCAGTATGGTGCAGTGGTGCAGCCATCTGTCGGAAGCGACGGGAATGAAAATTGACTTGAATTTAACACATTTGTAGGCCTTTTTTTTCTTTTGTGGGGCCCGAAGTACATAAATATGTTACACGGATGGCTTGAGCGTAGCTAGGCAAACCCCGGCTAGTTCTAAATAAAATGCTAGGTCTTCGTCGCTTTGTTTAGCAATCGCTATCCTCTGTAAAAGCAACAACGGGTTTACTATTATATTGAAACCGTTTACTTTCACCGTACAACTGACGGTGATCAAGCTTTCATAACGTTTACCATTTCAAAGTACTGAACCCAGAGGGCTGCAATGGGGCCATTCTTTTTCAATTGCTTCAAGTCATCCTCATTTTGATCTCATATACGATGGCTCGTATATGAGTATGTCCGTTTATGGTATCTAGCGATAGCAGTTCAGTAGCAAAATCTCAACAACTCATGGAGATTATTGCTTTTGAAATCGGATATATCCATGGCCATGGCGTCAAAAATTATTTTTGCTAAAGCTGTTTGGGTAATTAAATTAGCTAGGATTTTTCTAGCGTATGCATGGCCAGGAAACATTTTTTTCTGCTGACATAGTTGCATACATCAAAGTTAGTATTTATTTTTACCCATCTCCCGCCATTATGTACCCAATGCAGGCTAAGTATGACATAAAAATATAGAATCCACCAAGTCTCAAAATACAATCTGATAACAATGGATTGGATGTTGCTGCAACTTTCTTTCGAGCTTTGTTATGCAGAGGTTTGACAAACGTGAGTATGCAAGACTTTAGGTGCACATGCGCGGGTCAACCCCCCCATCGCGATGGGAATGACCTGCGCATCTGCGTCCCAGGTGTGATAGTTCGCTCTTATCAAAGTCAATTATCTTTGTTCGTGTTAGACTTATTAAAAAAATGTAAATAATGTTTTTGTTCACAATTTAATGCTCTTCAATTTTTGTATTCAAATTTTTTACATAAAATCAATATTTCTCAAGTTACTTGCAAAAAACCAAAAAAGTGTACACATTTTCCAAGATGGCGGCGAAAGCTCAAGTCTGATAGGTGGGGACTTTTAGTATGTTCATTAGCATGCCTAAACAAACATTTCCACCAATTTTCAAAACTTTCATTTCTTTTTAGCCATTCGTCAAAATCGGGTCTATTTTGACTGGGGTAATTATAGAATCAAATTCAGGAATAAGCAATTTATTTAGAGTGTCTAAAACATGCATCTTTTCTAGTAGACAGCCAGCACCCGAGTGTGTCCCGGGCTAGCTTATAGAGGTAATCTGCGGTTCAGAATTGCGGGGCAAAGATGTTTCTTTGCAAGCTGCATGAGTTGTGCATAGGAAGATCTCCTTATTTGGGCATAGACAAAGGGTCAGATGATTTCGTGGCTTCCCAGGGATTGCTGAGGCTAAGAAAAATATCCCTGGGTTCATGAGAACGGAATTCGGTAATGCCATCCTAAAGCTATGTCCACACTTTTGCGCTTTCGAGTTCGATTTCGCTTTCGACTTGCGGTTCGTCTTTCCCTTCAACTTGCTTTTAGCCCATGCTTCCCGGCATGCCTCAAGACGCATTCGAATTATTGTCCACCCTTGTTCGACAGTTCATGCCTCACGAGATGGGAGAGTCGGACGGTTACTGCTGAGTTTCTTGTGATTTCGCGGAGTTTATAAGGTGATCACTATTTTTACGTAAAATAACAAGGAATGTGCAACAAGAATTGACTACAATTTTGGTACGGTGCTCTATATAAATATGTATAATCCCTCTACTTGCATATTTATCCTATATATATATATATATATATATATATATATATATATATATATATATATATATATATATATATATGTGTGTGTGTGTGTGTGTGTGTGTGCGTGCGCGCGCACGTTCAGGGGAAAATGATCTAAATGAGAAGACTAAAAATAAATATAAATATAAACATATTTTTTACATAATACCTGAGTAATCGATTAGAGATGGTTTTTCTTATACACGTAGGTTCTACATCAATGTAGTTTAATAGAGAAATTAATAATTGGTGATATGGAATATAGAGAAGACCTGTTTTTTTATATGCCAAGTTATTAGAAATAGAACTACAATTTATAGCTTTGTTTATGAAGTAATAAAACCAAACAAATACTAAGAATAGAAAACGGTAGAATACTGTTTGTTATTAAAATTCTATCTCTTAAATATATAGTGTAAAATTACACTGGTATATTAATTTATTTCTGAATAAAAGGAACATTTATATTACACTGGTTATCAAAAATTAAGGAAAAGTCACAAAAATAGCGATTACTCAAAAAGTTAATCGTAGAATTTAATGAAACTTATACACATTATACAACACATAGGTAGGTATAAAATAGCATAAAAAGAAATCGCCAGACAATTATGGTGTTATAGAAACTAGCATACGTCACGCAAAACGAGAATTCGGGTTGTAACCTGCTTTTATAAAACTAAAACATCTATTTTTTTTCAAAAGTGGGTCTTTAATTCCTATGATAAGCTATGGGGAATTTATTCAGTATTTTTATAATAACTAATTAGCTGATGCGTATTTTTGAAATCTTCTCCCTGTATTTCAAAAAGAAAATTTCAATGATATAAGTACACGTTTTCAATTTTTTTTTTCAATTTGATTTGTTTAAAAATACATTTAGTTTTAATTTTAAAACAATGCACATTAATTATTATTAAATAATTATTTTAAATGTATTACTAATATTATTTGTGTATGCGGAGTGGTTGACGTCCCACAATGCCGGTAAATTTCTGTAATCATCAATAAAAGTAAAAATTTCTTCCTAAGACTGCGACATTCTGAACACTGGCTTGAAAACTGCCTTGCAGAATAGAAAAACGCATGGAATTCCGCAAGAAAATCCATTCGGGTTGGATACGCTTGCGGTATCGCATGCTCTATCGCGACGCATGCGCTGTCCTGGAATTTGCAGGTGGTGACGCATCGCTCCGAGCATGCCTCACATTTCTCTCTCCGTGCGACATGTCGAAAGCGAAAGCGAACGCAAAAGCGCAAAAGTGTGGGCATAGCTTAAGCATGGCAGGGAAAGAAATTTTACAGGTGATCAACTTAAAAATTTATAACCTTTCATTTATATATATATATATATATATATATATATATATATATATATATATATATATATATATATATATATATATATATATATATATATATAATGATATCGGCTAACGCGCACGGTAAACTTTAACTTAAACTATGTAGAGGAGATGAAACACAAACATGTTGTAGACGTAGCCAGAGGGTCAGGAGATGAAGACCATTTCACGAGAGCCGTTGACACATCGGGGAGGAAAACCACACACTGCAGAGGCATTGGAAGGATGCACACAACAAATATGCGACGGATATTAATTTATTCCGGATTCTAATGTAGGCAAACATTATTCAGAAAAACACAGGTATCATGACAACTTGAAACAAACAATTGCAACGCCACCGGTACCTGCCGGGCGCATTCAGAACGCAGATTTTAATCATATCGGACAGCAGCGGAGCAGCCCGTAAACAGCACAAGACATCGACAGACAGTAAAAAGCGAGCCTTACTCTTTTACAGAAGGTTATAAAGTGTAGGGGTACTGACAGCGGGGAAATCATTTTATTGGCTAAAATTGAGCATATGACTTGATTACATAAGGACCGAAAAGCGCTCCGAGGCAAAAACATCACGTGGTGCTGAATCATGTTTACAACTATCTTTAACGCGCGTGCACTAGGGGGTAATCTGGATGGTTAGTTGGTCAATTCCTAGGTCACAATTAGAAGAAAGAGACTGTACTTTATTGAGAAGAAACAAGGATAATTTAGAATACGCGTTAAGTAAAAAAGGTGGGGCGGAACAGAATATAAGGATGGGGCATTATTATTATTATTATTATTAATATATATATATATATATATATATATATATATATATATATATATATATATATATATATATATATATATATATATATATATATATATATATATACAAACAAATCAAAGCACATAGGTTTGTAGGCGGACACATATAGATACAGATAACGGAGATACACGAGGTTAAGTTAGTTCGGTTTTAGGGTGAACGAACTTCAGTTAAGGTCTACTCAAATTGCATTCGGAACATTGCTTTACGTTACTACGTTGGCTCCGAGAAAGCGATTGGTTTGATATACCACGTGGTCAATGAATTGAGCTCTGTGATTGGTTACAATTTTTAAAGCTGACGATGCGTAACGCTTAGGATTCAGTATGGACAGGCCGCACTTCTCGAGAGACGTTGCGATAGTTATGAGAAAAACGATAAGCATAGCCGCTGCATATATAACAAAACCAAGTTAAATCCGTAAAGGTAATCTTTTCTTAAGTGTAAGCACGTGGGCATTAAAATGAAAGGAAATCTGTATAGAAGTAACTAAAACAGTTCAGGAGAAATATCTTTACTAAATTAATTTCAAACGAACACAACAAATACAGATAACATTCACAAAAGTTTAAATACTTTCATCTAAAAAAAAAAAAAATATTTCCATTAGTATGGTAATGGATATTATAAATGATTATTAAAATAGGAATTAAGCATTGACTGCCCAGATACCAGCAAATAAGAATAGAACAGATTTTTAAAGGAAAAGTAAGGCACCATATACAACTATCTACATACTTCCTAAACTGACACAGCAAGAGATAATATTAAAAAACTCGATAAAAGCATCTAAACAGATATTTACAATATACATTTTTCATACAAAACTGGAAACTGCATCGTAAATTGTTATATATCTATTACAAAGTATCTTCACAAGCAAAAATTATGTAATGACTTGAACACCCAGATGTTATTGAAAGGTAATAGTCATATAAAAAGCCTGTTTAAACAATAGTTTGCGGTATTTAATTTTGAAGTAACAAAAGTGGACCATATGTGAGTGAATTAATCCTTCAGTAATATTTCAGTGGGGTGAATTTTCTAGATTTATATGCTTCTTAAAAGTGCTACAGCTGGTAATTGCTGTTTCCAGTGCATGGTAAAACTACACAATAGCTATGACCACATTTAGCAGCACCAAGACAATAAAAAAATTAAGTGGCTAGAGAAAACTAATGATAACCATATTAAATTTCAATGCCCACAAAAATCATTAAAACTTTATTTACAACAGCATTTTGTAAATAACGTAGGAACAAAGTTCAAACAAAATGAAAAACTGACTAGACATGGAAAGGAAAAGTCAGAGGCTGTACATAAAATTTTGCTGGGCAAAAAAAAAGGAGGAATTTTTTTGAACAGATGGAAGAAAATGGGTGACAGTTTTTTTCCTTTGAGTGAGAATTTTTTTTTAAAAATAATTATAATAATAATAATGAAAGGAAAGTTTTAGTAAAAAAAAAAAGCTTTTTAAAGAAAAATAATTTTTAAAAAAAATGTAGAATCTTAAATTAACACGAGAATGAAATTTGGCTATGCCAATCAGGAAATTCATAATTTTAAAACCAACAAATGGACTGGTCAATATACAATTATACTGCAGAAATCATTAAATAAGTAACATGAGGCTTGTAAGCACCTCCATATTGGTTATATATTGACCTGTACATCTTGCTGCTGTTGTTGCTTATGCTACTTGACTGACAGCAACATCAGATCAAGACCCGAAGGCTATGGGCGATGAAGGTGCAGCTCCTGCTTTGAATTTGCACCACAAGGGTCGGAGTCCGACTTGGCTAAATGACTGGTCTCGTAATTTTGAACCGAGTCAAGTGATGAGACCGGAGCACTTGACCCTGCACCTCCATAGGTAAATTTGAGAACTTGGAGGACATTGTAGCCATGCCCTATTTTACGTGGCCTGGCCACCATTAGTGAACACGGCGGTAGATTTGCAGCAGCTTTTAAGACAAAAGAAAAAAGATTTCTAAAAAAAATGAGGACCGGAGTTTCAAAAATTAGTGAAATGAGGAAAGTACAGACCTTGAAAACTCAACATAGTGAACTTAAATTAATTACATCTTAATTAATACTAAAAAAATTGAAGGTGATATTGTTATTAAAAGAAAAGAACAAGAATTTTTCACATATAATCAACTTGTTTATGAATATATATCCACAGGCATTGAGAGGTCACATGCTAGGACAGTTACGTACAATTATTGTTTCTAAATTGCTATAGTACCTAATGAACACACATAATTATTATTGTGAGTGACTGAAGTACAAGAAGCACCGTTCAGTTCTTCATAGGGAGAAATAAATGTGTTTAATTTCTCAATTATGGTACAATGAATATCCAAATACCTTATAAATTTAAATTTGATTAATTTCATACAAAATAAATTGAATCACAATACAAATTCCAACTTACCTACAAATATAGTGATTTTAAATGAAATGAAAAATACACAAATTCAGTTCTAGCCATAATGTATAAAGCCTAATTTAATTCTAGCCATAATATCATTAAATATTTCATAATATAAAATAATGTATTAGGCAAAAACTCCACTTCTATGTAACTGACATCACCAATGAATTAAAAGAGATGATTTCATTGTGACATTTGGCAACAGTTGTTGATCCATTGCTGGCTTGTGAATTTTGGCAACAAATTTTTTTATATATGTTTCTTTATAAAATAATATAAAAAGCTATATAAAAAAAACTTGGTTCAAGATTTTAAATAAGCACCAAGATGTTAGTGATTTAATTCATTACTTTTTATTTCCTCTGTTAATCACCACCAAGGTATTACTAAATTAATTTTTTATTGGAAATTTTCTCAAACTTGTAAAAAAGGCAGAAATATAAATAGTACATGAAAGTATACCCTAATTTAAATAATGATGAAACAAAATAAATGCATACATATAAAATTTTTTAATAAATACTAAAAACTGAAACTAATGTAAAAACTTAATAGTGAAATGAAAGTACTTATAAAAGTTTAAAAAAATTAATTCAAAAACTATAGATTCAGACAAAAAACATTTTCTATCAGGATTGTGATATCACACACAATCTTGAAATTTGTTTTCTATGGTTCCTATTATGAGTTAATATAAACAGAAAAATAGAAAAAATAAAATGGATAGAATTTTAAAATTAAAATCAACTCATTCATAATTTTCTTGCTGAACAAAACCTTTAATGTCTGATAAAAGTTTTAGTAAGACTTAAAACATTTTATCACTTTATACCTAACAAAACTTTTTACATTAGGATGAGCACTATCAATAAAACAATATTACAAAAGGATACTCCAAAGCTATAAATTTGAGTTCATAGAAAAAAACAAACACACATAATATTACATAAAAATGATGACTAAGTATAATTAAATTCAAATTAAATTTTGTTTATATAACATAAAAAAGGAACATATAAAACATAATTCAAAATTATAAAATATAAAAATCCCCATATTCACTTATATCTCTCTCTCTCTCTCTCTATATATATATAATATATATATATATATATATATACACTGTAGCTGCTGATGAAATTTCTTTATATTAAAAGTTATTTTAACCCATCAGTGGGCACGCCAATTTTTGGAACACCAGCAGGTATGCGTGGCACAAAGTGCAATGTCTCTTTCCACCTTGATTATTCCTATTGTAATAAACTTTTTTTTCAAATTGAAAATAATAAATCTGCATTTTATGACAAGATATAAAATGTTTATAATATTGAGATGTATTTATAATTAAATGCCAAAGAATGCAGATACAATCGCCTTTTTCAAAACTGTCCAGTTTATTAGATCTAAGGACAACTTGCAAATTCATTCCTATTATGTCCAAAAACCTAAAAAACAAGGAGATTGTCCATCTTCGTGATATGCAGGATACTATGTAATAGCTGCACATTTGATCGACTACATCAGCTCCTGCTTTTGTTGTATTGTAATCCAGAATAATTGTTGGTTTACTATGGTTAAATCACAACTACCAATGTATGGAGAGGAATACAAGGGTCAGAAAATCAGACCTGCATTAGAAAGGGTGTATCTATAAATAGAAACTGCTTAGAACATTCAAACCTTACATGTAAAATCAAACCATTAAAAATTACGAAAATGTTGCACTCTGTACACGAGCACACCTGCTAAAGGGTTAAATGCCTTTCCCATTGTTTATTTTTGATTATGTTAAAAGCTTTAGGACTGCTTAAGTGCTTCAATACAATTTATTTTGCAATAAATATATACTGAATTTTAATATCATACACCTATCACAAAATTCCAGATATGCTTCTTAGATTTTAAAAACGCTACATGCCAATCATGATTTTAGTTTATTGAACAGATAGATAAAGATTATTACAGAAGGTGCGAAAATCTGAAGTATGGAAAACGTGCAGTACACAAGTTATCAAAATAGACCAACATGTTAAAAAAGAAATTTTTCGTTGAGTCTTTTACTTTTTTCTTCTTCATTTATACTTCCACCATTATATCCAATTTAAATAATTGTAACTTTGAAAAAAATTACACAAATTGAATTCATCTAGAATTTCTTTTACAAAATTAGTTACATATAAATTTTAAAAATGAATTCAAAATTGATTTAGAAGCAAATTTTGTATCTTATAAAATGGTCGTTCAAGAAAAGACCTCTGTCTTCAGGGATTTCCTATATAAACATATCAATTTTTCCATAAATCTATACAATCTTTTTACATAAACACTCTACAGTAGACATTTTCTTACATACCAACAGCTGGCATGATATGTTTCACTGACGATCATTCAAACTGAAGATGGCCAAATTTAAACTTTTGGATGAAATAAACAATTTTTTCTAAAACAACTTAAAGAATTTTATTTTGTTTTTCATACTTCTAGCATGAAATTGACTTGGGTTTGGGTCTACAGAAAATACCAATATTTTGTAATATAAAACACAATCTTAATTATGGTAACAAATTACAGAATTCATCCATTATTAAAACTTATCAGTATGACAAAACTAGATTTCCAGAAAAATTGAGTCAATTTGTGTTATTAATTAATATATACCACACAAGGTAATAAAAAAAATAATGTTTTGTATTATACAATTTTTACTCTTTTATACACCACAGAATAAAAATCATCTGATTAAAAATATATATATATATAATTTTTTTTTACATTGTTAACTTTGTACATATCAATATTCATACGTTATCCATAAGTTTATACATAAAATGCTATAAAAGTTTGATTGTACAGCCACTCAAAGAAAATATGGATGGATGTCATTTTATGGCAATGGCAAAATTAATAAACATATAGATACAAATACAGTGTTTACACTAGCTTGCAAATGAGAAATTTTGGCTAAAATCAAATTTATCAGGAAACAAAGTGAATTTATTAAAGGATTTTTAAAAAGTTTTCAACCATTAGATTCTCACAGTTTGCCAATAGTTTCCCCAGGAAACCTTAAACTAATTTTTAAAAAAACTAATTAAATAGAGAAAATAAAGTACAGAATAATATAAATAATATAGAAAGTCATCTATAAAATCATAACATAACAGGTTTTTTTACAGGGTTCATATTCATTTTCAAAAATCAAAAATTAGGAGTTCTTAAGGACTTCTTAAGGATCTATAATAACATTTTTAAGGACCTAAAAAATTATTCAAAATATGTTTTACTTCCAGAATTTACATATTTAAAATATTTAAGAAATAAGATCATAATTTTACGGTAATTCCTCCTAAAGTACCACTTTAAAAATGAGTAATATTTATAACCACATTACAAAATTTTTTCTACCAGTTGCAATCTGTTTAGTTTCCTCTAAATTTGATATTTTTTTCATCAATATGCAGTGTCTTAGTAAGTAATTAGAATAAACAGTAGTTTTTACATTTGAAGAAGGGAGGTTAGAGGGATATTATGAAATCAGCATTTTCAATCTTAATAACAATAATATTACTGAAATGTATGAACAAAAAAATTCATTATTGTGAAGAGTTAGTAGCTAAAATTTCCATCTAACATGATGTTTGATCTAATGTTGTAAAATGTTAGGTTGTAAAATGCTAGTCGTAAAATGTTAGGTTTCTTATTTTTCATGTCTCTTTCATATGCTAAATTAGGTGTCCTTGTTGAGTATACACCAGTTTAGTGAAATATAAACTACTAATGCAGTAACTAACACATCTGATTTATAACAATTAAGGATTTAAAAGTTGCAAGTGGGGGTGAGAGAAAAGTTAATTTGAGAAAGCTAAAAAATTTGTACAAGCTAATTAAGCCCTAGACGCAACATAAAATACTTAAGCAAAAATTTCCAAATTGCCACACAAGTTGTATAGTGCATATTGATGTGAGCTGTAACCACATTGTCGAAGGTTCGAATTTCGAATTTCAACCAAGCCATGGATATTTCTGTAATATTCTTCAACAGGGAGTGACAATGGTTCACACACTGGGTGATACTGCAATGAAGTAACAAACAAGTCTAATAGTGTATATGGGCAAAATCCACAGTGCTAGATGCATAAAAAGAATAGAAATTTCAAATGCAAGATTCTTTCTGCCATATAAAGAGAATCACAAAGGCACACAAGCTAGTGTAAACGCTTTTTATATACATAATTACAACTTTGATGAGCAAACTGTTATACCAATTTCAGATATAGTAGTTGAAAAGATTACCATAGTTCTTCAAAACCAACCATTCATACAGCTGTCAAAAAGCTATATTTGTGAATAATGAAATATGAATAAGACTTATCAAGGAATATAATGACATTTATATAACCATTAATATAAAATAAGATTCACAAACAATTCCATCTTTATGAGAATAATTAAAAGACCTAATTAAACAGGTAATATGGAAATCTTGCATAGCAAAGTGAAATTAAGAGTAAATATTGAATTAATTATCCAGCAAATGATTAGCAATCACTGAACATCATACACTGAATTCTAGAATTATACAAGCTGTTTCAATTATAATAAAAGTTGTTAAAGATATGCATAAATTTAAACTTTAATTTTCTTTTCAGACTCCAGACTTGAAAATATAATCTTCAATCTATAATCTGAAACGAAAATTATACAGGAAACAAGTTTTAGCTTTAAAGTAAAAATAAAATTTGTCTACAAGTAAACAAAGACATGTGAAAGAACTTAGTGCACAGGAGAAATACAAATCATTCAAAACTATAAGCCCATTTTAAAAAATATTGCAATTAGATATTGTTAAGTTCATTATTACTCTTATCTTATATATAAAGCAGAAATGGGAAATGGGTCGTGTCTGTATGTATGAGTCATAAAAACTCAAGAACCGTGAGCCCTACCTTGATGAAATTTACATGGTTAAATGTTCTTGAAAAATCAGGATCAATGTGACTGTTTTCATCCTGCTACGATGTTCCATTCCCAAATTATGTTAGAACAAGTTTGCACAGTATCAACGGATATTTTAGTTCAAAGCCATTGTAACATTTCATTGTTGCCAATTAAATTATAACATTTGCGTAAAAATAAATAGACATGAATTAAAAACGTGATTTATTCATGATTTATATAACTGAAGTGACATTGAAACATAGCAGACGATTTAGTTTCCAGAAATAATTACAATCATGATATATGTGTATATTCTAACTAGCTGAAAACCCACACTTTACTACGGAGTACATTCAAATTAAATACAACAGTCAATGTATGCAATTAATGCCAAAAAAATAAATATATATATATGTATAATAAATACGACGATCAATGTATACAATTGATGTAAAAAAAAACAAAAATATATTTATAAAAACAATCGTAAGGGATCTTTATATACACAAAATAATGTAGAAGAAAATATTCAAATTAAATCTAATAGGACATACTAAAGAATATAGTACAGTTTGAGGAACATATCTTTTACTGTATTTTAATATTTTTTTGGAGATAATGTTCAATTGTCTGCCGCTTTAGCAAGGGAAAAAATATTTTTTTGTCTATTTCATTGTTTTGGACGTGACGATAAATTTATTTAAAGTACCAGAAAAAGAAATCATGTAATCAGTATTTAATAAATTAAATTCTAAAATTTAATCTTTAAAAATTCACCAAAATTCAGAAAATGGAGGTAAAGATTCAAAAAAGATTTCACTTTAAAGGAATTTTTATGGTCTTTCTCGTAATATAAATTTTATAACCCTCAAATTATTATTTTAAATGCAAACTTAAAAAAAGTTACTAAAACAGCTTAAAAATTTAATTTTAAAAAATCTAAGATTAATTTTTCAAAAATCTAAGAATAATGTTTCAAAAATCTTTCTTAGTGCACCCCTACACTAAAAAAAGAATTGCCATGCAAAATTTCAGCCCTTTAGGTCCAGCAGTTTGGTCTGTGTGTTGTATGTCAGTGAGTCATTCCATAACAATCAGTTATGGAACTGTTTTATATATATAAAGAAAGTCTGAAAGTGGCTTTGAAATGTAGCAGACGAGAAATAATTCTGAGCATGAAATATGTGTATATACATTTTCTATAATAATTATCAGATTTGCTGTGTTTTAATATTGAATGTGTTCTCAATCCATTTAAACATTGATTCTTTTTCTATATTAATAAATCCATTCAAACATTATTGACTAGTTGTAAATTAATGCTTTAAAATGCCCAAAAAGAAGAGAGCACTGGACTGGATCTGACAGAAGGATGTTTTTCGCATGGTCAGCTATATGTGGGAGTGTCTAGAGCAAGGAATCAATCAGAATTATACATTGTCGCAAATGATAAAAAAGAAACAAAAACGTTGTGTACTGGCAAGTATTAAAATAACAACAAATTAGTTAATAAATGAATTTTTTATTACTGAAAAAATGAAATCAATTTGTTTAAGAGTTATAACTTTAGAACATCATAACATGAGGCTACTTATTGAAAAAAAAATAACAGAAACTGAATCTCGAGCGAAGCTGGTTAATAAATCTAGTTTACTTAAATGAAAAAACAATTTTTTTAAAAATAAAAATATATCTCCAGCATGTAAAAATTGATGTAACACAAAAACTGAGTTTTTTTTTGTCTATAATGCAATGCTGCAAAATCCCCATACACAATAGCATATTTGTACAATACTGTACACGTGAAAGGGTTAGAAACAAAATAAAACACATTTAATTAAAATTTTACTATGGGTTATGGATATATGGACATTTTGAAATATGTTTCATTTGGAAATATTGATCAAAAACACAATAATTAACACAACAGGAAATATCATCAACACATCTGTGCATGTTTTAGCATCTGCAAATGATGGTGATACCAATGCAAAAACTACTGAGGCTTTAAAATAGATTTTCTCTGCCCAAGAAGGTGAGGAAAAGAGAATGAATCTGAAGATCATTGAGATCAAACTAAATATATGTCATGAGAGAAAAGACCAGATTCTGCAACTTCTATGGAAATTTGACTTTACAAGGAAAGTGTCGCTTTTTTCCCATCAAGGGTATTGAAGTTGATTTCAATACTGGCATGGGATCTGGGCTAAGAAAAGGCAAAATTGCAGCTGGCTTTTGTAGATGGAATAAATATTTTCCAAAGTCAGACAAATATACTTTGGAAGTTTTTTGAGAAAAATACTGAGAAGCATCTTTGGTAGCATTAAAATATATTAAAAATGTATATAAGATCCCATCAAGAAATATACTTCCTTTATAAAGAGCCTGATATTTTTTATCAAGATGCAAAGGATGAGCTGGCTATGTATTTTGATTGCATAACAAGAGAAATTTCAAGAGAATCCCAAACCAACTGATATTAGATCAAAAGGTAGACCAAACTACACTAATAAGCATTTTTTAATCATAAAAACAAAAAATTGATGTCTGTTGCCAGAAATAGTCAAAATGAAACAAACTTATTGAGAGTACCATGATACAGGATGAGCTGTTAGGTTTCAGAACAATTATATTTGACAGTGTTATTCGCAAAAATTATACAAAAGATGGTGAATACATTTTGAGTTTTATTACTATCATGTGTGGTTGACTGGAATAAGGAATTTAATTTATAGCAAAATTATTTTACATTGAGAAAAGTGATTAATTGTCAGGGAAAATAGGTTAATCATTTTTAAAGGTGGCAAATAAACTATAAATGTAGTCATCTATGGTGTTTTCATTCAAAAAATATTGAAATTTAAAATAAATTTAAAAAAAAAAAAACTATTCAAAAGTGCTAAAATAGAGCATATCACCAGCGAGTTCAAAAGCAAGTACTCTTGAACTTTTTCACTCATAGGAGCTGCTCAGCAAGACACACAAATAATTCTAAAATTTAAATAACCAGTTGAGGAAAATTATTTTTCAATCAATGGTCCAATTAATGACCGGAACAAGTGTGGCTCCCAGTATAATTATTGATGAATCTCACTAACAAATTTGCACTGTTTCTATTAAGCTCAGAATTTACGTCTTGTTAAGGAGTTATTAATAAGAACAAAATAAAGATGGGAAATGTACAGGGTGTAACAAAAAGAATCATCTGATTAAAAAAAATCATAACTATTCATCTTTTAATCTGTTTTGATCAAATAATGTATAGGCAGAAAGAGGGAAATCTTGAGTTTCACGCAGTTCTGACAAGTAGCGCTAACGCTCTTCCTTCGCCCGCCACTTCAGTGTTTATAAAGATGGCGACTGCATAACAGAAATCATTTTGTGTTCTATGCTTTGCAAAGTATGAGTCTTTAACAACTGTTCAGCATGATTTTTGTCAACAAAACCCTGGTAGATTGAAGTTCCTACCTCTCAGAGCATTAGGCAATGGTATAAACAATTCCAAGACACAGGTTGTCTGTGTATGCGTAACAGCCATGGAAACAGTGTATGCAGATATGCTCGCAAAAGTTTGGGATGAATTTGCCTACTGTATAGACCAGTGGTTCCCAACCGGTGGTCCGTAAGAACCTCGGGAGTGGTCCGGAACCACATATAAAAAAGTTGCCAAATAAATGGGGATTTTAAAAGCAATGTTCATTGAACTAGATGGGCCGAATATATCCAATGACTATCAGGTGTTGAATTGAAATTTCTTAAAAGTTTAACATAATTATTTTATTATCTGCATCCCTTTTGCCTGAGGGATATTCTATACCCCCATACCTCCCGCAAGGTTCCCCCCGACCTCAAGTCGGTGTGTGTGTGTGTGGGGGGGGATCAGTACATGGTTCAATTTCTGGCTTAGTGGTCCGCAGACTTCTGCAGGTTGGAAACCACTGGTATAGACATATGTCATGCATCCAAAGGTGGGCATATTGAGCACCTTTAATTTGGTTTGTAAGTCTAGTACTCCTCCGGTTCCCCAGGCCCTTGGGTCTATCAACCATGAATCACCTGACGACCAGTCGCTACGTAGCAATACCTGAATATGCAATCGAGGGTCTATTTCCCAAGTTCGGTTCTATTAATTTGGTTTGTAAAAAACTTTATGATTAGCCATGTAATATAATTAATTTTAAGTTTCTATGTTCAATATTTTTCACAATATACTCATATCAAATCGGGTGATTCTTTTTGAAACACCCTGTATATTATTGTATTCAGTAACTCTTCTTATGGGCAGTGCTTTTATATTTTGTTCTAAAGTTGATTTAATAATTCTTCATACCAAAAGCAGTCAAATTTTGTAAGAAGTTCATGTTAGGCATCTTAGCAATATCATACTTTTACAGACATTCATCAACAGAAGACAGTAAGATCCTTAAAAGGAAGAAACTACCATATGCAACAGTTACTGAAAAGGAGTTAAAAAATGAAACAAAATAAAAGATTAAAAGTGAATTTTAATTTCAAGCTACAAATTCCCACATTGCATTTAAGTTTATTACAAACACTAAAAAAAATTACAGAAATTACACTATTCTCAAATACAGTATATACTATATTTTGCACTAAAAGTTAGTAAAAGTTTACCCATATACAAAAACTGTGCATATCACATAATGTAGTAAAATATTCTCAATAAGAAATGTATGAATAGACACAAGTTGAAGAAATTCCTTTCTAATTTTTTTAATTAATAGAAGAAAACCATCAAAGATTATAAACTTGAATTTTTATCAGCATCAGATCATTATAATTTTGAGATATGTCAGCACTAATACATACAGATTATGATTACTGTTAAAAAATTCATTATAATAAAATTATAGAATTTACCATAGTCTACATTATTTTCAAAGTCTGGAGTTTATAAACATTGGCTCATGTAAAGAAGGAATCTGCAGATCACGACATGCTATATATTCCTCAAGTACTGGAGGTAAATGAAGATGAGAAATGACACTCGGTAACTTAACTCCATGAATACTATATAAATGCTGACGTAATCTAATAAAACACATCTGTTTCAATGATGAGGGTTGATCTAATAAAATAAAAAAAACAAATACTTATAATACATTAAAAAAACATATATATAACTGCAAAAAAATTTTAATATATTGTCTAAAGCAGGGGTCGGCAACCTTTTTAACTAGAAGGGCATATTTCAGAAATGCGGGAGTTCAGCCGGCACCACTGGGTGAAGAGGAGGAAGGGGGAGAGTTAATATTTAAACATGAAAATATTAATGAGACATAAATTGTTAATACATAAATCCAAATTTTAATTTAAACAAAATAATCTTAAATTTGATAATGCAATATATGACATTGCAAATCTGTGGCCAACTCGTTGTAATGTGGCACATAAGTTGAATTCCAAGTCCTCGGGCAACAGTCCAAGTAACTTTCAGTGGGGCTTGATCAGTACTTTGATTTTAAGTATTTCATAATAGAAAACAAAGATTCACAAGCAAAAATTCTTGGTATTAAATTCTTCCAATAAGGAATCAAATGTTTGACAAACTAATAGGTGGTAGCATTTCCATTGCAATAATTTTCTAATTTTAAATTTGGGAAATGTGATAAATTATCTTTCTCAATATGTGATTTCCAGAGCGACAATTTATCTTTTAATGCATTTATCACACTTAACATAGAAGCAAGGGTAGAACAACACTGTCAAGAGATGAGGCTGCTCAGATTTTGATTTTTATGGTTTTGCGATTTTTAATTTTTTTTTTTTTACTAACATTATTCCTTACGTTTTGCAGGCACCATGTGGTCGACCCCTGGTCTAAAGCAATGAATTAAATAATATGCTTTTGAGAATACTATAATGCTGGAATCACCCATTTTTTCAAGGTGTGGTAATACTGTAACCCCTTTATTGTGGAGGGGGTGGCAAAAATTTCATAGTCTTTCCCTTCTACAGATTTCTATAAATGAATATCCAAATCATAAATTTTTTCCTAATTAAATGTATTTCAGTTTTAGATATCTGCAAACCACAACTCTGGAAACACTGTATAAAAGCAATACATATAAAAATATCATAATAAGTCATTATTATAATCATTATAAAGTTACAGGGTACACTTAATTCCAGAAATAAACCATATTAACAAACTATTACATAAATATCAAAAGCATACTTCTGAATTACTAGAGCTACCAAAAGTTTTTTGACAATATATAAGTACAACTGAGATTGTACACGGAATGATGTAAATTTTAAATAAAATTTTTGAAGAGACTTTTAATCTGTAAATTCATGATATAATATTTTAAGTACAGGGAAATTATAAATATTTTGAAAAGGACAATCCTTTCTAAGCATATGTTAAATTGCAAATAGTTATATAATTTAAGATGAGCTGAATACTTCTACACGGTAGTGTAGTGGTTACCACTTAAAATCCTGGGTTCAAATTCTGACAAACACATGGATGCTTTTATACAGTCTTCACACTGGCAGCCATGTTGGTTCATCTTATGGAATTTTTTTTTAATATAAAAGCCAATAGAATTTGTACTGTATGGGTACTCAGAATAAGTACCTGCCACAATGATGAAATAAAAAGCTGAATGACTATAACATTCAATGATAATAGAGCACATAAAGCCATTTTATCAAACATTTTCTTTGTGTATACTTTTTCGATGTGAAATTTCAGTTAAACTAAGAAGGTAAGGGAATTAATTTAAAATGCAGGATAATTAGATCTATGCTAAAACAACAAAGGAGAAAAAAATAAGAACTTTACAAGAGTTTACAAAGGATAGGGAAAAACCATACTTTAAGATATTTAAATAAATAGAGAAAAATACTCAATATAAAAGCTACTGAATGATAATAAATATTCATACCTATTTCCTCCAGTAGATCCTTCACATTAACTTGTAACCTTGCACCCAAAGCTTGAATAGCATTTTGGACATGTTTTGTAATGATAAGAAACCTCAAAATAAATCTTAAGAAGTCTAAAATTGATGAAGCCTTGACTGAATGTCTTATAAAACGATAACAGCACCTTGCAAAAACCTCATACCCTCCATCAAGACACAAATTAGGATCACAGCCATAATAAAGTAATGGTTTCAAATATCTAAAATTTGTTAACAGACAGTATAGGAATACTTCATTTGTAGGTTCTTGTTGCCGTTGATAATTCACATCTGCAGCACTTTCAATCAGAATATGGAATTCTTCCATAGTGTCATTAGACATTGCTAAAAATAATAACAATAATAATGAGAAGAAATTCTAAATTTAATTTACTCAATTTTATGAAGTATAAGATATGGAAGATGAGTTATAGTTTATCAATCTAACTGATTTTCAGAGCTCTGTTTCGCAGTTGTGTTGCTCTTTTACCGAAATGTGAATAAATAATGTTTCGACAAGAGAAAAAAGTTCTACACTAATTTCCAAATTATTCTAAAGTATTAGGATAATAAATCAAATAAAGAATTTTATACATTTAATATATGTACAGTTTTCAGGTCTCTTAGAAAATGAATAGCATAAATTCCCAGAGCATTTATGAGCAAAACTTGTACTCATTATCACAAGGAATCATTCTACAGTGCAGGGTTTATACCTATCAATCTTTCAGATAAAGAAATTGCAAAATATTAATTTGACAAATTACAAAGAAAAAAAAACTTGGATCACATTACAAACATATCCTGTCAAACCTACTTTCTCATGTGTAACTTTTGGGTGTTTAATTTTCCCCAAGTATATTGTAAATGATTAATAGGAAATTTTGAGTTTTGCAGCCTACTGCTCCTACAAATCTAAAAAATTTATAAAATACAGTACTGTTTTATACTATATACGACTTTGATTTATAAATTTGAACAATTTTTATACTATCTAAGTGCTACACTACTACTACTACTAATTGGCAACATATATAATCAGTATTGTCTCCTTCTTACCTAGTATCCCTGTGTATGTTATGATTATGTAATTGATATGGTAATTTTAAATTTACTCTAGCAGAGAGAGAGAGAGAGAGAGAGAGAGAGAGAGATACCGTGCTGTTGTCATTGTTTCTCTGTTAAATACAGTCAATAGTATATTAGGAAGGCCAAGATATATTGGTATTTTTTCTTCTTTGTAGAGGTCCTGTGCCCCTAATTCTCACAAATATGGAGGGCAAATTCTATTTAGTTTTCTAGTGGCAAACTTCTTCAAGTAAGAGAGTTCACTGCCATATTTCATTTTTCATAGCATTAAAGTACTTTGTCCTTTTTTGATTTGAAAAAAAAAGTAATCATATGCCTATGTTTAGCTCACTTCATTTAAACTTAGAATGCTGCAGCTAGACACTAAATTACTAAAAATAAATTTGGTTTGGAAAATTTAATTTTAATTTTTTAACACCAGCTTCACTTTATCCAATATGTAATAACTGAATACTAATAAAGAAAAGAAAAGCAAAATTAATATGAAATTATCATGACAAACTTTTTAAAATGCCCATTTCAATTAAAATTGTTTACTGTGCTCATTAATAAATAAGCAACTTGGCTATTTTTTTCCATGTTTCATAACATTGCATGAAAACAAGCAAATAATACAAACCATAGAAATGTATTTATATTGCATTTTTCTAATTACAGCATATAAAACATGCTTTATATTATTGCATAGAAGCTAAATTTATTCTGTCATACAATTTATTTCCTTGGCAATATATTAAGCCTATATGCAATATTGTAAAACCTGTTTTAAATCATTATTGCAAGAAAAATTTTGAGGACTTTTATATTAATAGTTCATGTTTTATATACTTTTGTAGCCTTTAACATGTAAAGTGTATTTTTATACAGGCAATTAATATTTATACTTAAAATATAATAGTACAAAATATATGCAACCAGAATTATATAATTTTTTTATAAACATAAAAATTTGTATACCTCTCATGAGAGGATGGAAAGCTCCTTGTACAGGAGGGTTACAACTGGCACCAGCTGCAAGTAAAATGGCTATAGCTGTTTCATTCTTTTTAGCAACTGCATATGATAGTGCTGTTTCTTGTTCTGGTAAATTAGGAATATGTCCAGTAATTCCCAGGCCTATACAGTCATATAAACTATCTGGAGAAAACCCAGCTGCTAATAAAGATTTCAAACACTCATGGCTAAAATTAAAAAAAGAAGTAACACACAAAATTTATTATACATAAATATAAAAATAACTAGAAAGCAATTTTTTTCTTCACCAAAGCAAATAAATGGTGTAGGATCAAAACTAGCAATCTCCACACCTTTTTTTTTTTGGGGGGGGGGGGAGATAAAGAGCAAATAACTATATCTTATGCATTTATGAAGCTATACAGGGTGAATCTGAAAAAGTGGGCAAAACTTTATGGAGTGATAGAACGCAGCTATACGAGCAATATTCGTCATATAATGTAAGGTTGCTGCACCGTGCACAAAGTACATATCTGCCATTTCATGGTTCATAATACCAGCTATCCTCCTGGCAATGCCGTTGGGTGCAAGGACTGACCCTTTTATACCATGTACAACGCCACCTAGAGGCTCACTGTTTGCGTTCTATCACACTGTAAAGTTTTGCCCACTTTTTCAGATTCACCCCGCAAATTTGAAATTACCTTTAGAAAAATTTCATATTAATTTTTATTAGTAGTTCATTTTGGAAAATTTGTCATTTTTAGCCGATTAAAATACTATAAGAAAGAATCCTTAAATCCATTTTGAAACAACAAAATTGGAGATTGATCCTATGATCCTAAAAGGATGCTTCCATTATAAAGAAACCAACAAAAAATCACAGTGTAAGTATGAGTGAATGTCTCCAGACAAATGCTCATAGACTGCAATTGCTTCGATATTTGAAAACAAAACAAAAACATTTGCTTGCTGTGACTCGCTATTCTAACACTGCTTCCTAGCAGTATCCAAAAATAAATAAATAAATGAAAATCCATAGCTAACAAAAACTAGCTTGGCACCAAAATAAAACTTGGTTTCACTTAAAACTTTTTAATATACTATTGTGGTGTTTAAGATTATAAAAGGTATCACATACTAAACACCTAAATATCTCACAGTTTAAGATCACAGTTTTAGTCAAAAACACACAGTGGCATAACCATAACCAGAATATTTTTCTCCTCAAAGGCAGTTTTCTATAAGGATTGGTTATTGAGGATAACATCAGAGTAGCTGTTTCATCATCATATTTCTTTTAGTTCTCATAGGGGGGTCAGGGAGGGGAGGAGAGAAAAGGTAAAATAAATACTAAAATTTTTTAGTATTTATTACTAAAAAATAGGGAAATACTAGGAGGATTTAGGAATATTTTTCTCCTCAAAGGCAGTTTTCTATAAGGATTGGTTATTGAGGATAACATCAGAGTAGCTGTTTCATCATCATATTTCTTTTAGTTCTCATAGGGGGGTTGGGGAGGGGAAGAGAAAGGAGGTAATATAAATACTAATATTTTTTTTTTTTTTTTTGCTATCATGAAAAGAACCATTACAGCTACTAATGAACATTAATAATTTAGGGTAGGAAGAGCTTTTAAAGATTTGTTATAAAATAGTTGAAAATTTAGTTTTTTGTTACACTGTTTGAACAGAGAGCAATTTGTTATTTCACTCCAGGAGGGCTTTTCTGGCATTTAAAATTGAAACTCTGAATACTGAAAAATTTTATAGTGAATATTTAATATTTTTTTTCTCCTTTCCTACCATTTTTCACCACTTTTAGAGCTCTTCTTCCCATTCACTTATACTTCCTGCTATTTATTCAGTTTTGACAGTCTTTACTACAGATCTAAAAGTAAAATATGACATACCTATTGAATTCGACAGCAAGGTGTAGAGGGCATATCATTTCTGTAACTTGATATGTCACAGGATGAAAAGTACAAATTAAAGGCTGTAAATGCATTTTCTCTAACAAAATATCCAAGCACCTTAAAAAAGAAAAAAGAAAGGTATGATTATATTTACTTATGATGTTATTTTAGTCAAAATCAGAAAAACAAATGTAATTTTAAAAAAAGTCAAAGAAGAATCAAAGTTGAAATCTAAAGTGAAAAACAGTCATGAAAAATGAAAAAGAAGTGCAGGAGAACATTCAATATTATTCACATTTAACAAAAACTTTAATGACATAGTGTTAATAAAGCATTCGAATGATTACAATTTTAAATTAGTAAGATAGCTTTACAACACATTAAGTTCAATTTTTTAATACAATATTTTTTCTTTTGAAAATTAATTCAAAACACAAAAAAATAATTCATTAAATAATACATTTTTCTGTGTGAAATCTGTTTACCAGATTTATTTACCCTAAGTAACAATGAAAGACTGGAAGTTGAGAACATCAGTAAAATTTATCTGATACATTACATATAAAAGGATGATTATTTAATGTATATTACAGATATAAAAACTACCATATAATTATTTTCCCTCTAAAACATGTATTTGTTTATTTCATAGTATGGAACCATGAAGGTTATCGCTCAAGATAGAGAGCTTACTTGACAGAAATTGCAAATGAATTTTACTTACACACACACATATATATATAAATGAAAGGTATATTTCTATTATTTGACTTAATTGAGGAGGAATCTTTTACTACTTAACTGGGGTACACAGCCCCCTGGACTAACAATTTAACACAAAATTTAATTCAAAAACAAGAAATGAACAGAACAATGTCTAGGAAGTCTGGATTCTTTCTGGGTACAGAATAGTTTCATTCACAAGTCAAACTGTAATAAATCCTACCTCAAAGATAATCACTATACTGAGTCTGAGATAACCATCAGATTTAAATAAATAAATAAATATATAAAATAAAAATTTAATGCATAATATACACTTTGAAAAATACTAAAATATTTTCAGATGATTATCAAAAAAATTAAACATACTGGCATAAGAAAAAACACTAAACCAATGTCATAAAATATGAAAAAAAATTAAAAAAAAAAAAATTACACAATTGAGAAACAGAAATCTCTTGACAAATATCAAATGCTGTGTTAATCACTTATATTAAGATTAAATGGATGACTGGGCTGAATTAAAGTGCATAGATACTTAGTCTGCTCTATGAACTCTCATGAAAATGCATAATTTTTTAAGAAACATTAGCACAATGAAAGGAAAATTCCATATATTTTTGCTACTTACAAAAAAAGTCTTGCAATGTTATGCTAATTTGCAGCAAAAATATATCATCAAAGCAAAGGAATAGAACAAATGTGATAAGAATACACCACTTCTGATAACATGTTTTTAATTCAAGAAAACAAAATTGGGTAGTTACATATTAATGCCACCACAGCTACAGATTTGGCAGTTTTTAAGAACCGCCAATCTACACCTAAAATTTTTGTGACAAATCATAAAATAAAACACTTTATTTAAAATCAAAACACTTATAACATACATATATATATATAAACATATATATATATATTGGCGCATTAGCGCAACTTCAGCTGTGGTGGCGTTAATACGTAAGTACCCAAAATTGTTAATCTTTTATAATTTCATTCAATATCTTACAATTTATGGTTCCCTTGGACAGCAAGATGCAAAGCTGTAGCTTGATCTGAAGTTCTCAGATCAGGATTTGCCCCATACTCTAGAAGAAGTTTTACACAATTTACAAATCCTTGCTGGGCAGCAATCATGAGCGGTGTAGCCCAATCTTCTGCTCCAATATCAACAGCATTTTCTTGACCTACATGAAAGTAATACCAGCAAGAAAAGTTGATAAACCAAAAGATTCAGTCCTTGAGTTATTCACAAAATAATTAGTAGTTTAATATCATAACTAAATGGAGTGATATTTGCTAATAGAATTTATACATGGGTCTACTTTCATTTTCATAAAGCAAAACAATATCAACCATATCATAAATTTACAGTTCACAGTTCAAATTTCCCGAGATAACATCAGTGATGCTCTAGTGATGTTTTGGATGCATCTAGATTTTTGTAGCTGCAATTTGGATATGACAAAGACTACAAGAGTTCTAAACTGCAAAATACACAATGGCTAAAATTCCTCACCATTAGGAAAATTAAACCAGTAGGAATAAAAATTACTGTGTATCACTGATTCTGCTTGAAATAAAGAAGTGTATATGGTAATATCTCATTCAGTATTTATTTACATATTACAGTAATTTTTCATTACATTTCATCATATATATTTTGAGATAAAATAGTGCCTCAAAATAAATGATAAAGATATCTATTTTATAGTTATAAAAAAAGTTATGTATAAATTATTATTTTTAAAAAAATCAGAACACAATTATCTGTTATATATAAAACATTATCTAATACCAGATTAACCATGCTTTACTTTTCTCACTTTCACTCACACACAAATGCACATATTCTATATAAAGTAAATTTAATAATGTTCTACATTAAAATCATACCTCTTTGTTGAGCAACATCCAAAAGTTCTTTTAGGCAAATCTCAGCTCCATGTTGAGCAGCAGTAAACAATGGTGTCATTCCACACTCATCTTTTTTATTAATATGGGCCCCTTTCTTCAGAAGACTCTTTAATATGCATATATCATTTTTGCTAGCAGCCTCATGAAGAGGAGACCACCTACTACAGTCTCTAACATTTACATTAGCTCCTGCCTCAATAAGTTGATCAACAACTTCAGTAAGACCACTTCGAACAGCTAAAATGATATATGAGAATTAAAAATGACCCACTGAGTATTTTCTATTTAGAAACATTAGAAAAACAAAATCAATTAATGAAAGTTAAGAACGTAATTAAATTTAATGCTACTTTTTTAGTTTTTATTCAAACTAAAAAAAAAATATTAGCACAAGAAGATGGTTACAAAGATTTTAAATCCACTAAAAGAGCTATTATATGATATAAAAAATAAAATACAAATACAAATTTAAACTAATATTTATGTTTAATTGCTATTTATATTTTTGTTACATTTATAGCAAAATATTTACCTGCAGTTCAAATCTATAAACTTAAAAACATGCTTTAATACATTCACTTCTGCACATTAAGATATCAAAATACAATCACATACACTGCAATCAAAGGAATCACACTGATTCACTATAGCACATATTACAAATATTTTACTACTAGTATATAGTATAAGATATCATTTTTTCAAAACTTTTTTTATTCTTTTTTCCCCCTCCAGAGAGCATACTGGCTCAAGCAGAAATATCTCATTTAACTATCTATGAAAGAAATGCACATGTGAAAATATGATTTATCAAGACACCTCATTCTCACAACCTTAAAAATAATCTTAAAGAACTTGGATGTCTCTTCATTTGTATCTTTTACTGTACTAGTTAATAATACAGTATTAACAATTATGCCATCTTCAGAAGTAAACTGTAAAACAATTTCATTTGTTAAAATCTTCAGACAATAAGTATTAAACTGATAAAACAATTAAAGTGGCTATAACAAGAATAATAACTTACTAGCATCACTTACAGAAAAAATCAATTTAAAAAATTGTCTATACCAATTTTAGATAAATACTTAAAATACATACATACCTGCAAGGAGAGGAGTATCTTCTTCATTATCTTTAATATTTGGATTTGCACCATACTGTAAAAGCAATCTGACAACATCACTGGCAGTAGTATTGCTCCTTCTTTTGCATGCAAGCAATAAGGCAGTCTCACCTTCATGAGTTACCCAGTTTATGTTTGTATGCTCTAAAAATACAAAAGTACATTAAAGTAAACATGAGTCAAAATATATTACTGTTTCATGAAATGTATTAAATAATAATAATAAAAAAATTAATATCCAATGGCTATATAAGACACACACACATATATATAAATTATCAATGAATATATGTCAAAACAAATTGACATACTGAGCAGGGAATATAATATAGGACAAATTGAATGAGTCATGAAACAAGAAAACATAACATAAAAAAGCTTAGTAAGTAATAATTTGTACTGAGGTAGAATTCCTCAGACTTTCCTTGCATAAAATTTTAATTAAATACATTCTATACAGTAAAATATTTTTCACAGAAATTTTGAAACAGGCATCAGTTAGCATTCAATAAAATTTTTAACATGCTAGTGTAATAAATAGTTTATCAATTTGGGGAAAAAGGCAATTTTGCTTTTTTATCTAAGAAAACCAAAATCATCAAAAGAAAAAAGAAAATAGCCCTGTTAATTATAGATGGCAGATTTGACTAGCTATTTTAAAAACAGTATGAAATTTTTTAAAAAAGGCTGATTTCTTAGAAAATATAAGTTTAAATTTTTCGAAAATTTAGAATGCTAGATCTAAATTGAACATTGATGACTCAGAAAACCTTCAACTAAAACTATGTAATTGTTATCATTAAATATTCTAGCTAAAGTTTCTCAGGCTGTATAGTTTTAAGGAATCTATCCCCCTTTCCTCTTACAATATCTCATGTACAATTTAAATTTAGATTTTAAAGCAGATAAGCTGAAATGGTTTTTATAAAGGTTAAATTTGATTTAAAAACAACAACAACAACAACAACCCATAAACATTTGGATGGTAAAAATTATTACTAAGTAAAAATAATCAATCTGGAAAAAAAGAAAGGGTTAGCAATGGTTTTTTTATGCACTGTTCATAGTAAAAATTTCAAGACTCCACAGAGTCATTAGCTGGGTGTAAGGAAATTAACAGAATCTTCAACTAAACATTACTGATGCCAAAATTTATTTTAACATAGAGTAAAGCCATGACTTTTCTTCCCAAAATTATGGCAATTAGATTCCCCGAGGAAAAAGGTGATTTTAAAAAAAATTCTTTCATATAAATGGAACTTACAAGAGTAAACCCTCCAATAAACAAAAGTGGTTCGAAAAAAATTTAAGACAGTCAATGAAATAATTTGTCATTTATCAATAATAATCCATTCTTAAAATTGCTTTATAATGCTGCTTTAATAAGACTTCATTTTAATTTATACATGTTGGAAAAAAGGATTAATATTAGAGTAATTTCATCTATTAACCTGACAATTCTATGCATACTTGAAAAATAATAAGTGTAAAATTTATTTTAGAAGGGACGAATATCACCTTAACATTTAGGCAGAAGATAAAATCAGAAAAAAAAGTAGCACAACCGTCTTAATTCCCTATATTGGGAGCATGCAACAACAGGGCTGTTTTTTTTTCTTCCTTATATGTCAAGGGAAAATTGTGATTTCATACTTACAAGTCATAAGAAGGTCTCTCATGTAAACACATTATCTTTCCAAAATAAGTTAAAAAATTTGAGGCATTTATAAATATTTAAAAGAAATCAGGTAATGTGCAGCTTTTATAAAAATATACAAGCACATAATAAGCATATTGTAAAATTTGACTATTACCATGTTTTAAGAGTTCTTCTAAGCATGGTATAGATGGACTTAGTGCTGCAGCTTCATGAAGAGGTTTCCATCCTCTGTTATCAGAAACATCAACTGGTTTATTCTGTTGCAGGAAAAGACGCAAATATTCTATATTTCCTATTCTAGCCGCAATTGCTACATTCGAGCAGGTGTCGCTCCAACATTCTGTGAAGTCCATAGTCATTGATGCATCTATCAAACCTGTTATACAAAATCATATTTAAAGAAAACATACAAAATTTTTCTTTTGCTTACCTTATAGATACATATCATTACATAACATATATAATTCAGATGGTAGATTCTTTGTATTTAATATTTCACGTTAAAACGAAATAAACGCCCAACATTACGTTGTGTAATACAAAACTTTTAGAAGATTTTTAGGGGAGAATATCATAATCATCGTATTGAAACTTTTTATTATTTTCTAGCATACAAATTCAAAACTACGGGCTATTAGAGTTAAAAGGTGAAAGAGAGCAGTAGTGCAGATTTTACAGTGTATTACGAAGCAAAATAAAAATTAAATTTTCATTAAAGGTAAAATGCATGCGGAGTGTATTAAGTATCTAAAGTTTAAACCGCAGGGTAGTAATTCCCACTAAATTCAAATTGTGTATTATAAAAAGTCATTTGAATTTTCTAGGTATCACAAATATTAAAACATAACTCACCACCGAGAATTTGTAAATAAGAAGCATTTCAAATTCCTCGCGTACTGACATGAATCAAGTACAAGATATGTTTATGTTTCAACAACTGGAAAACGAAACTGGATCAAAAATATTTTTTTTAAAAATTGCTCGAAAATTACAAAATCTGTATAAAGTTAGTCATAATTTCAGTTGAAATCATAATTTCTTAGTATATCTGTTAAAAATATAAAAATAATTTGCTATATATTGTGAAATAAAAGTTATTGAGATTCAGCAGATCAAGAGCATCTCAACATTACTAGCTATTTTTATTCAAAGTAAATAAATACTGTTTCAGTTTCTTCATGTGTGAGAGGGAAGGAAGTTTAATTTAATAAAATATTTACATCACTCTGAAATACAATCAAGCTTCGTTTCTCGTTTTTTTTTAATAGTATTCATCGAAGGATTATATTTCTTTCATTGATAAGAAAGGAATTGGGAATTTAATTCATTCGAATTAAAATTTTAGTAGTGATGTTTCCAGATCTAGAGTGTAAACATATTGCATAAAGACTACATAAATGCTAACATATTGCATTTATTATTTTTGTGAATTAATAATTATGATTAAGGCAGTTAACAAGTACTGCAATCCAAGAGTATTACATCCAAAATACTGTAGCTTTGAGCCGTGCCATGAGCAAGAAACAGAAGACGTTATTTGAAAGTTGGAATAAAAATACACCAGTACACGGTACAGCTAATAACAATACCCATTTTACCAACAGAAATGTTAACTCGCCATTACAGTTTTCTAATTCCAGTGCATCTCTACACCAATCAACATCTAGCCCATTTCAGGTATATATGTCTGTGTTTTCCAAGCAGATTGGAACTATTCCAGTTTTGCTTATGTTACATTTTCTTATCAGATTTCCCCTTTCATTTATAACGACTGGAGATCCGTATTTTCGTTTATATGTAGAGTATAACATTTTCAGTGTTTGGTTTACTCTGGTCTTGCATTTGTTAAAAATGTTTGCTTTGTAACATATAATTATACTAATTTTCTATTACATACTTATTTGCTTCGACATGCTCTCCTTTATCATATCTTGACTGTTGGAATGATTGTTTAATGTCATTGTTAGCATTGCATTTGTTAAAAATGTTTGCTTTGTAACATATAATTATACTAATTTTCTATTACATACTTATTTGTTTCGACATGCTCTCCTTTATCATATCTTGGCTGTTGGAATGATTGTTTAATGTCATTGTTAGCATTTGCCCAGCTGTTAACTTTAAAATGTATTGCCTGTTTTGGAATGTTATCAACTTTTATTAATAATGGTTTTATATGTATCAAAACACAAGTGTTTATTTACTTTTAACAAAATACAATCTTAAGTTATGTGCTTTATTGATCACATGATTACTATACTTTCAGGTACAAAGGTTTTCTAAAAAACCAGATGAGTTGGCTGATCCTGAATTTGATTACGAGGCTGGCAAATCATGGATTTACCCCACCAATTATCCGTTACGAGATTATCAGTTCTCAATAACTCAGGAAGCTTTATATAAAAATACTTTAGTTGTTTTGCCCACAGGTTTAGGGAAGACCTTTATTGCTGCTGTCGTTATGTATAATATTTATCGTTGGTTCCCTAATGGAAAAGTTGTTTTCATGGCACCTACAAGACCTTTAGTTGCTCAGCAAGTAAATGCTTGTTTTAATATCACTGGTATTTCAGAAGAGGATACAACTCAGATGACAGGTATATTAATTTAATTTATGTTTAAGACTTTGCATAAAGAGCTTTGGACATATTTTATTTCAAATTATGCTTTTAAGGTATTTTGGTACTTCCTTATGTAAGTGTCCTTGGCGATATAGCTGTGAAGAAAATCAGATTAATTGCCAAAGGTAACAACCTGGTGACTCTCACCATGACCTTTTCTAAGTTCAAATCTGCGGTTGTCATAAAATATATATAAAAAAAGTATTCTAAAGATAAATATTTTCATGTAGAGTTTTTTTGATCAGATAGACAAATCATAGAAATTTCACTTTAATAATAGTAAGTGGAAACTATTTTAAAACTTGCTTTTTGATAATAATAGAGAATAATTGAAGACAACAAGATAGAGAGATATTCATTGTTTATAATTTTCACTCTTTGTAAGTTGCGGAATAAATTTATCTATAAATCAAATTTTACTAACGTTCATTCTTTTGAAACTGTGGCTGCCATAACCTATTCCTTTTTCTTTTTCTTCTTTTACCAGTGCCACTTCAATAAGGAAGTTCTGGTATTTTAGTATTTTGTTTGTTTCTTATATTGTTCTTATGGTATGTTGGTACAGATGTAGTATACGCAACGAACGCCAAGGGGCAATTTTTCGCCAAATCTAAATGTTGTTTGGCGGTTTTTATATTTTTAAGATCGGATGGTATTTTTTTGCGAATTGCTTTGTTTTACTGACCGCTATAGCCAGCGGAAGCTTTTTTTTTACTGTACAACAGCCAGTGGTATGTAGCGAAGCCAGCGGCTGGGGATTTTCTGTAATGTTTTTGGACGGATGCGTAACGGAGCATAGCGGAGTGAAGCAAGGGTATCTGAGCGAAGCGAAGATCCCATGTAGGCCTATGAGTTTCATAAAGCCAGCAGTAAGTTTGTTTTCCAACAATTCTAGTATTGTTTACATTTTGCAGTTTAAGCCTAACAGGTCTCCGAACGGGATTTTGGCGCCAAATTGGCGATGGCCCGTTGCATATACTACATCTGTTCCGGTATGTTTATAAGATTTAAGCAAATATAAATGTTATCAATGAAATTTGTTAGATTTTTTATTTAGAGGATATTAAAGACAAAAAAAAATTGAACATATTTACTAGAGTCTGATGTACACTTTATAACTGTAAGAGCTGTTGTAAATATCAAGATGCATACAAGTCAAGTATTGCTATTCAGTTTTCCTAATAAAGTCTGATTAACCTGATTTTATATAGTAACTGTATTAGCATAATCTTTTTGATGTGAATGTGTAAAATATAAATTTGAACTTTTTTTAATGCTAGCATAAAACAAAATTGTTAATTAAAATGAAAATATAATAGTGCATCTGAAACTTATAAGAAGGAAATGATTGTATAAATCATTGAACAATTTTTACCTTTTTAATTTGACATTTCTATCTCTCTAACGCCAATCTGATAAATATTTAAAGTCCAATGATTTGATTTATCATTAAATCTTGCAAATATTTAGTGCTGTTTGGTTACATATTTAACTAGGCAAGTTATTCAATCTATCTTACATATTTTTTAAAAACATATATGATCATTTCCTGTAGGTAATATATTTAAAAATTGCTATTCATTTTAAAATATACCATGTATTGTATTAATGTATGTGTTACCTCTAATAGTTATAAATTAAAATATACATTACTATTAGAATGATCATGTTCCTTCTGCATAATTTTAAAAAAATACTCAGTCTCAAACATCTAGTCATAAGGGAAGGCTTGACTCCTTATGTCTGCCCTTAGAAGTAATATGGTTTTCAAACATAAATTTATATTTTTGTTCTTAAAGATATGTACATGAAACATACTCTTGCATAGGCTTTATTAAGAATTATTTACCAAAAGAATAAAATAGGTCTTATTAATTATTGATGTGTCCTGTTGTATTTACATTTTCTTTATTTAAAACATCTTCTCATAGTATGCTTCAAGTATACTAAACAGATACAAACATCTCTTAAAAATTAATTTTTTTTTCTGCTGTTTGAGTCTAATTGTATATTGCTGGTACTTGAGTAAATCCTGACTGTTTTCTGTAATGATTTTTATTCATAAATATAATACAATAGTCATAATTTATGGATATTTTATTTTATTTCAAGTTAACTCTATAGTATTTATATGTATTCAAGAAAATAATTTTTGACTGTGAACAGTTTCATTGAATAATATTTGGAAAATATTTAATACTTTCAGGAACTAATACACCTGAGTTGCGCAAAAGAATGTGGCAGAGGAAAAGAGTATTCTTTCTGACACCTCAAGTCTTAGTTAATGATTTAGTTAGTAGCATTTGCCCTGCATCTAGTATCAAATGTCTTGTCATTGATGAAGCTCATAAGGCCTTGGGAAATCATGCTTATTGTCAGGTAAGTTTAATTTTAAATGCATATTTTTCCATTGTAGAGCATTTTTACATTAATATCTTATACTTTAAAATATTTATGTTTTGGATTCTAGGTGTGGATTTTGTTTAAGGTATTTTAATAATTATGACACTTTAAAAACTATATATAACTAGCAATAATATTTCATGAATATTTTGCATTGTTAAATTAGTTGCAAAAGAAGTTATTTCTTCATTTCTTTTCAGAAAAATCATTCAGGCTGTGTAATGGTCATAAAAATTATAAAAGTTACAAATTCAATCTATGGATCACGGAAATCTAAAAAAATGTGATAGTTCTGCAAACTGGTTCTAAATTTTCTTTTGTTTAATATGTGTGAATAGTGCTTAAAATTTTTTTGAAGGACCTGTTTTCTGGCTTATATTTCCATTTAATTGAAGTTCTATAATCTAATTGTGATTAAAGGATGATTGATTTCAATGGGGGTTATCATCCAGTTTTTGACCCCCGCCCCCAAAAAACAAACAAACAAAAAACCACTAATAATTATCCTAATTGGGGTAGAATTCATTTTGGTGATCTAAAGTATGTTTACAATTATTCTTAGGAAATGGCAGTCCTATGCAATGCATGGTTGAAATGAACCATTATGCAGCATAATGGTTTCCTGAGGTAAACATTCATATTTTTTTTTCTTTTTTTGCGGGGTTGGGTAGGATGGGGGGGGGGGGTGTCAGCATTATTTTATGTAACTTCAATAACTTTGTCTTCTCTTCAGCCTAAAAACATTAATAGCTGGCATGCATTTTGAATTCTTGTGTTCTAGCAATTTTTGGAAAGTCATTCATGAAAACTTAATTCTTCAGACACAAGGTGCTTCCATTATAATGAATAATATGGCATTTCCCATTAGAAAAACATTAGGGTTTGTATAGCTCCTAAGAGACTTATGTTTCATTTTGCGCCAATTTTCTCTTATGCCTTATTTAGAATATGATTTTTTGTTGATAAAATTTAGGTCATAAAAAATTGTTGGTTTTGTTTTTAGGTTTCACTTAAGATAAAAAGCCAATACATATCTGTTAAAAGCATTAATCTTTTGAATTCTATAAAGTAAAACTTACAATAAGCAGGAGATTTGCATGTAATTATACTTTAGCATTCCTTTTTGATAGCATTTTCAAGATGAATTTTCATCAATTTGTTATCAGTTTTTTATAAACCAATGTTATTTATCAGAATACATAGACTGCAAAGTTCCTCTATAAGGTCAGAGAGGGTACGATTCCCCCAGAGGCCACCCCTTGGGGTGCTCGGTCAAAATTGAGGTGACATCTGGCTAAATCAGACTTCGACCCTTGTGCCATTATGAACCAGAGTTGCACTGTTTGGAATAGTTCCATGGAAAAAATACCATTGATGCCATTTCAAAGTGTGACAAAATGATAGCATTTATAACTGGTTGAAAATATTTGCAATGTTTCCAATAAAGGCATGCGTCAGAGAAATCTCATTTTCTACTGTAAACATTTAAAAAAACCTAATTAAGATATACCATGATGCAATCATGATAAAACAGACTGGCTTTGCTATGTAAACACAGAAAGATTAATGTAACTTTGACTGAAGTAGAGTTCAAGAGCTTTGTTAAAAGAAATGAAAATTGGATTTTATTCTTTAAATAAATTTTTGTAATCACCTGAGGAATTTTATAAATTTATAAGGAATTTTTTGCATTAGAAATATTTTTATCCATTCAACTCGGCCCCCATTAAGATTAAATCTTGAGTGTGCCACTGATAATAGTTATACTAATAACAACACAAATAGAATTACTTCTGATCATATTTACTTTGATGAGATATGTCAAAAGGGTGCTCATTCATATTTAAATGTCAATCATAAAAGTTATATTTGCTCACGTGTTTTTGTACTTTGCCACTCTTATAAACTTGTTAGGTTAACTTAAGTAAGTTTAACTAATTATTCAAATTATTGGTCACTGCTTTGTCTACAAATATTTTTTAAAACATAGCTTTTCTGTTTAAATGCAGAATAGTAATACCATGAGTACTGTAATCTTTCATACGTAATATAATTTTTAATATTTGACAATTGATTTCTTTCCTAAATAACTTGTTACATCTGCTTACATTTATCATTCGATAGATTTAATAATTGTAATGGGTTCAATGTTGAGAACTGCTTCGAAATACAGGTAGTTTCTCAACAAAAATATCGAGTTCATCTATACTCACCATAACTGAAAATTTTAAAGAATTATCTACAAACAATAACCCAAAAGTGATTGAATGAATCAACAATAATTTCTATAATAAAGACGGTTTCTAAAACAATAAATTTTAGAGATGCAATCAAGCAATTTGCTGCAGTAATGGCTTGAAGATTGACTTAGTAATTAATTTAAAAAAAAAAAAATTCTAAAATAAATAAATTTTCTTTTTTATGTAATATTTCCCCCTAAATGTCTAATATCCTATTAAATAGACTACTTCTAATGGTGATACATTCATTATTTAGAGTCTCTTAAAAAAATTGCAACGCCACCTTTTTTAAACACCTTCTTTAGGCACTGTAATTGATTGGCCCAGTCCTGCTCCAAATAAAACTTTTAAACATAGGAATGGAAATAAGGTGAAAATTCATTTTACTTATATTCGTAGTCATAGTGGAAACTTTGGTAATGAAAGAGCTAATAAACTGGCTAAACAAGCGACTAGACAAGCTTTTGTTTTAATGATGAGTATTTCTGCATCCCACTGGAAGTTTATCTCTAAAGAATAAACTGTCGTAAACTGGAACATGGAATATCTTGCCTCATGAAAAGCACAGTAGACAAGGAGATTCTTTCCAACTGTCTTTAATCATTTAAAGTGCAAATATTTCTCAACAGATTTTAAATTAACTCAAGTTTTTACAGGCCATGGAAATTTTAAAAGCTACTTATTCAGATTTGGTATGTTGCCAAATGGGCATTGTGACTGTGGTGATGGTAAAGAGAATGTAGAGCATATCCTTTTGCACTGCAGTTTGCATGCAAATCATAGATTTGCTTTCAGGAAACGTTTGGAGGGCTTCTCCATGGGTTGACCTCCTGTTTTTGTTGGCTCCCTGATCTTGTTAGAAGGAAGACTTGTTATTCTATCTGACTTTGTGCACAGTCTAGATTTTTAGGTTTTTTGTGATTTTTACATACTTTTGTAAGCCTTGTGATATACTTTGTGGTACATGATGAGTTTTTAAATTTGTTTAAAAAAAAATAGGAATAATACAGTGGAATCTTTGAATTTGAAATCAAAAATATGTACAGCATTTACGATTGAGACTTATACAAAACGTAGCGTTAGTATCATATCAAGAGTGTGTCAAATACGAAGTAGCATTCTTCAGAAGGGCTGAGACTTCCTTCATTGACCCTTCATCACAAGGGATTGATCTCGTGAGATAACCCAAGTGAGGAGTAGTACCCCTCGCTGTGATAGGCGGTCCAGTCCTAGTTAACAATAATCAACCCCCCCGCCCCCCCCAATAGGCGAGAATTCAGCAAAATTTGGCATTTAAAATCTTTTTTTGTCTACTATTTACAGCTACATAAATACTTCTAATGAAATAAAAACGGTATTTTTAGATAGCCTGAACTTTTCTGCAACTCGCATCATGATTCATTTTATAAATTTCATCTACCAGAGGAATTTATGAGTGTTTAAAACACTATACCACATTTCTTCCCAAATAATTTAAATTTTAAAATATTATTTGCATTTAAAAAAAAAAAAAAAAAAATTGACTAAGTTGTAAAATTTCTTTCTCTATTACAGAGTACAAATTTTAAAAATAAATCTGTGAATCCAAGTCGATAATCCTTAGACAAATTTTCTCTATAGGTTAACATTGAGGTGAGTGAATCCAATGGGGTTTGTACACAGCAGCCTTGATATATATTTTTGGGTAGAATGACTTACATTTAACTGTAGATGCTTTTAGAAAATATATCTTAAAATTTAAATTTTTTGGAAATGTAATCTTTCATTGAAATGATTTCTGAATTTATTAGAAATTACGTTAGCAGTATTTCGATACTGTTGTCATTTTCTTTAATATTTGGTTTAAGGTACACAACAATGAAAGTTGTTTTAAAAGTTAATAGTTTTTGAATACATTATGTAGCTGTTTAAAAATTGCAAGAAGTTTTATTTTACAAGTTTATAGTGGTTCAATTAAAGATAGGCAAAAACTTTATATCATAACATGTACATTCTTTTGTAGCACTTAATCTTAAAGCTTGAAAAAGCTCAAAATTAAGTTCTGAAGAATGTTAAATTAATTTTTATCTTTAGCTTCATTTGTTTCTGTTTATTAATTTGTATTTTTGCTGTGAATATGATGATAAATTTAAAATTTACCTTTTCATTACAATAAGGTTTATTTAGTATTTTCAGTCATCAGTCTGCTTAAGTCATTGAAATCGTCTGAAGCCTCGAGTGATGACATTTTAAGTTTTTATTTTTTATGGTACTTGCTGGTCAATATGAAATATTACTTATTGCATGTTCTAACCAAAACTGTAATATATATGCCTCATAAATCAGAAAAATATTTTATTTCAGGTTATTAGAGAGTTACTCTCTTATACCTCTCACTTTCGTGTTTTGGCCTTAACTGCAACCCCAGGCAGTGAAACTCAAGTAAGTTACCTTTTGCTTTGTGCTATAAACTGAGTTTATGATTCATATGAAGAAATTTTTAATTATTAAAAGTTTGTTTACTTTTCCTAAGATATTTTATGTAAATTTATGTCCACATGTTGATAGAGAAACTAGTTGGCTAATGTATTGAAATCCTTCAAATCACTTTTCAGAGACTGGTGGGTTTAATTGTAAATAAAATTATTTTAGCCTCATTGTGATAGACTTTTTTTTCAACAACAGGAAAATTGATTTTGTAACTATTGATAATGTAGCTTTAATTTGTCTTATAATTTGCATTGCCTTGGTTTTGCAGCTAACCTAGCTTGCCTCAGTATATGCCATTAATACTTGTATTGTAATTTACACTCCTATTTTTTAATACCATAAACTAATTTTCTCTAAAATCTGATGTTTACTCCAACTTTTCATACATGGTCAGTCAGCAGTTAATGTTCCCACAAAATCAATGAATATTACCTCTTGTTTGTGTTTATTTTTTTATAACTTTGCCGTTTATAATATTCAATTCATATTCATGGTTATGTAGTAAATTTAAAAACTTTTTTACAGGCAGTGAAACAAGTGCTTACTAATCTTCTAATATCTCATGTTGAATTACGTTCTGAAGATAGTGAAGATGTTAAACAGTACACTCATATACGTGATATTGAAAAAATAGTTGTTCCTTTAGGAGTTAGACTGAATAATTTGAAAAACAGATTTTTAGATGTAAGTATAAAGGTTTGAAGTTAACTTTATGCATTGTCATGCTTATGGTATAAAACTGAATTATGCAATACTTACTGTATTGCATATTTATACTTTGAATTATTTATACTTACTGTAGATGTAACTGTACTTATAGCACTGTAGACGTCATGAAGATTTGTTTTAATTAAACAAACTCATGGAAAACAGGTCTTTATGAGTTCATGAGTTGCATGTTTGTGCATTTAGTGTCCATTACTGTGCATTTTATTTATTTATTTTTATTCTTACAAGGATTTCTCATTTTCTGTTTATATATAAAGAAAGAGGGAGAATTGTCTAATCTTATATGAAAAACAATTGAATTTAATGTTCAGTGACATTGTATTTTTCAATTGTATTGCTATAATGAAGGTTATTAAATGTAGATTTATTTCTGAATAATGTTATGTTAAAGTAAATATGGGCAGTTCAGAGCCTAGTTAGTTTTGTTTGGAGATGGTTGCAGATCCTACACAATACCTCTAGTTGGTTAACAGTCTTTAAAAATCATGTTGAATATATTGTTTCTATTTTTCTCTCATTTTGTTTTCCATATAAATGGTTTTCTACCGTACATTAGAATTATGTCCTGTGACTACAGGATAAATATGTTGAAGCTAGCACACCCTGATTTGTTTTATGACTTTCAAACAGTTTGATCTACCATGTTCAAAAACATTTCTTTCATATACTTGATGTTTATTAAAAGGGATCATTATAAAATAATTTTGAGACAAATTCATATGCTGATGATAATTTTAAAATAAACTTAAATTATGCATATTCTTCAATACCCATAAAAAACCCTACAAAAAAATCCATTCACCTGGCAACCTTTTTTTAATCTTACTAGTTGGCTGTGTCTCACTTTACTAATTAAAGACCATGATAAAAAAACTATAATTGAATTAAAGACAAAAACTATAAAATTGATTATTTGAAATTTTGTAACTGTCAGCTTATGAATTTGATGAGGTGTCTAAAGTATACAGATTAATCAGCACCTGCTAAGTCAAAGATGAATACAGTTTAATATATGTCATGAAATTCCTTGTTTTATATTACTTACCTTGATTTTGGAAATAGTAATTAACTGTTATTAAAATTTTAGCTTTTACTTCACCAATATAATTATGCATCTCCTCAAAAAATATATGCATCCATACTTTCATTTATAGTTAAAGATGACTTGTTCTAAAGTTATTAAAGGTTGTCAAAATGTTACATAATTGCAATTTTTCTGTGAAAAAAATTAAGACTTACGAATAAAAATTGCAATGAATTCTTATAGGTTTAATTTTTTGCAGATTTCCTTGAATAAATTGCCATAATTATGTTATGCTCAAAAATAAAAATAAATATCAATTGTAAGTGTATGTAGTTTTCTTCTATATTGTATAGATTGTTATCTTTCTAACTTTGAAAGCTTTCATTTAACCTCAATCATAGTATTATTAAAGTTACATTGCATTTTAACCCTTCAGTGGGTGCACCCGTGTACAAAATGCAACATTTTCATAATTTTGAATGGTTTGTTTTTACATGTAAGGTTTGAATGTTCTAATCAGTTTCTATTTATAGCTACACCCTTTCTAATGCAGGTCTGATTTTCTGACTCTTGTATTCCTCTCCATTCATTGGTAGTCATGATTTAACCACGTGGTAAACCCACGATTATACTGGATTACAATACGACAAAAGCAGGAGTTGATGTAGTTGATCAAATGTGCAGCTATTACACAGTATCCTGCATATCACGAAGATGACAGGATAATGTCAAAATCTCATTGTTTTTTAGGTTTTTGGGCATAATAGGAATCAATTCGCAAGTTGTCTTTAGATCCAATAAACCGGACAGTTTTGAAATAAGGTGATTGTATCTGCATTCTTTGGCCTTTAATTATCTCAATATTATCAATATATGAATTATCAGTATATCTCAATATTATCATCATTTTATACCTTGTCATAAAATGCTGAATTATTATTTTCAATTTGGAAAAAAAAAATTTATTGCAAAAGGAATCATCAAGGTTGAAAGAGATGTTGCACTTTGTGCTACACATGCCTGCTGGTGTTCCAAAAATTTGCACGCCTGCTGAACGGTTAAAATTTATTTAGTTAGTCAAAGCCTGGGAGTGGGAGTGAAATAGAGGTTCATTTTGTTATTGACTTTTATTTATAATTGAGCATCAAGGCTAAATTTTCATTAGTTTTTGTAATACATGCAAGGTTGTGTACATTACTCACCTACTCATACAGCACAATTAACATAGAATCATGTGAGGAGTGCACCCATCTCATGATCCATGCTCATACCATAAGCCAGAATCAAAAATGCTATGCAACTATAACTTTTTACTTTTATCTGTTCAGCTTTTCATTGTTCATGTAAAGTAAGAAAGTCAACAGGGAAGCAATTTAATTATAAATTTTCTGATGCTAAAGCTTCTTAAGTAATAGAAGTACACTTGGACATAGATAATGAAAAAATTAATGAAAATTGAACCTCAGTAGGATATTATGCTTGTATTGAATATTGTACTATTTTATTAAATATTCCTTTTTATTTATAGGTTATTAATGTATACTTGAAGCGTTTAATTCTCCGCAAAGTGATGCCATTCAAAAATCCTGCATCCTTATCGAAATTTCAGGTATTTAATTACCGACAAGAGTTTTGTAAACATCCTCCTGCTAATATTGATAATGTTACTTATGGTCTTGCAATGGCTGACTTTTCTTTGTGCATTAGTTTATATCATGCTTATGAGTTGTTACTGCTTCATGGTACTACATCTTTCTATAACTACTTATCTGGTAAGTATCTCTGTTATAAGTTCTCTTTTCTTCATTAAAAAACTTTTTTTTATCAATGCAAAACTTGACAATGTATACTTTGTAAATCTCTTGTAGCTTTGTTGCTGTAATTGTTTAAAAATTTTCTGATTTAGGCTATGCTTTTGTTTTTTAAATTCATATAGTAAATATAAAGTGTCTCATTTTTTACGTTATGTATCTCTAAGCCTTCTACTATATAATTGTATAGATATTAAGAATATTGCTCTAAATTTTCAAGTAACTTTCATATATTTCTGTCTGTTATACATTATATATTTTTGAGATCATGAAAATTAAGTCATTTGTTTGCCTGTCAGTTGAACTACATGCAAAAAAAAAAAAAAAAGAGATGGGGGCGTATACATACTTTCAGTTTTGTTTCAGTATGCTTATTTTTGTTTTTTTCTATAATAACTATAATGAAATTTCTATAATGAAACTTCTCTACCTGGCCACCACTATTCAATGTCCACCCCGCAAAATGACCACTTTTTCTGAACCATTGCTGGCTACCATTCAGAAGTTTCACTATACACTGAGCAGCCACTTTATTTTGACCACCTGACACTTTTATGGAAATGAGCTATTGCATCACAGTGTTGCCACTAGAGGGAGAGATAGCTTTAAAAAGGGAATGCAGGACAAGTGAACCATTAATTGCGCTGTGTTGCTTGTGAAGATATGGGCAAAAAAAACGTAATTTAACTCAGTTTAAATGTGGGATGATTGTAGCCACTCGAAGCATTGGAACCAGTATCAGCAAAACAGATGCACTTGTGAAGTGTTTGAGAGCAGCAGTTATTAATGTTTACAGAGAGTGGACTACAAAGCAGAAAACCGGGTCTCAACGTCAGGCTTGTGGTTGTCGATCTGAAAGGAGACTTGCCAGGAATTGTCCAGTCCATCAGAAGAGCACCAGTATGTCAGATAGCAGGGAATCATAATCAAGGAGCAACTTCGAACATCTCCGAACGAACTGTTCGCTGCACATTACACCATTGAGGCTATGTAATCCGACGACCTGTCTGAAAGCCTCTACTGCCTGCCCTGAATGAGAGCAGACATATCCAGTTCTCAAAGGAGCACAAGGATTGGACAGTAGATGACTGGAAGAGAGTTGTGTGGTCTAATGAATTGTGTTTTCAATAATACCATGCAGATGGCAGGGTGCGAATATGGAGAAAACAGCACGAAAGCATGGACCCCAACTGCATTACTACAACACTTCAAGCTGGTGGAGGCAATATTATGGTTTGGGGGATGTTTTCTTGCCATTGTATAGGTCCTTTGATTCCTGTGAAATATCTGAATGCCCAAGGGTATTTAAGTGTTATCGCAGATTAAGTACATCCTGTTATGTTAATTGTATACCCTACCGAAGATGAATACTTCCAGCAAGACAATGCTCCTTGTCATAAAGCTGACATTGTCCTCAGATGGTTTGAAGAGCATGACGGAGACTTGACCTTGCTTTGTTGGTCTGCATAATCACCAGATTTAAATCCAATTGAGAATTTTTGAGATGAGATCGAACGGGGCATAAGGCAGCTGGATCCAGTACCATCAAATCTTAAGGAATTAGAAAGTGCAGTTCATCAGATATGGTCTCAAATTCTTCATACCACCTACTAACACGTCATAGAATCCATACCAAGAAGAATTCATTTAGTATTAAGGGCAAAAGGTGGTCCAACATTGTATTGATGGGGTGATCATAATAATTTGGCCACTCAGTGTATATACAAATTGTGTAAATGGAAATTTCTTAATTATGTACATAAGGAGCATCAATAAGCACAGTTATAAAATGAGCTTAGAGATCCTTGTATATAAAACCTTGTAAAGAAACTCTGTTATGTATTGCATTAAAACTTATCTAATAGATTTGTGTAATCAAATAGTCTAAATGAGTGTTTAGTAGAGTGATTCCCAACCTGTGTACCATGAGATTGGCCAGGGGTGCTGCAGGATTTTTTGTTTTTGATAAACAAAAAAATAATAGGGTACTTAATCAACTCAAGCAACGATTCTTAACCTGTGGTCTGCAGACCACTTGTGGTCCATGGGACGTTTTCATGTGGTCCGTGAAATATTGGCCTTTCGGCATAATAATAATAAAAATGTATGTGGTAGACATAGGCCTATACAGGTTTTCATTTATTTTAGTGTATGTGGTCCGCCATTGATTTGGTAAGACATCTAGTGGTCCTTAGGTATGAAAAGGTTGAGAATAACTATTCTAAAGCATCAGTTACAAGTCTCACATTAATAAAGCAAAACTTTTTTTAGCAATTTCCATTGCAGTCCTCTAGTGTAATACTATACTCAATCCCATGGCTATTTATGAAACTGTTTTTATATAGTGTTTTGTTACGTATATCTTTTAATAAATGAATAAAATCAGCAGTGGAGTAAGTATTTATTTGAACTTAAATTTAACATGTCTCTGAAATATATTCTACTTTAATTTACTATTTAAAAATTGAAAAACTAAAATTCCAACAAGGGTGCCCCAAGATTCTAGTCTCATTCCAAAGAGTGCCTCAAACATAAAAAGGTTAGGAATCCCTGGCTTAGTAGAATAAACCAAGTAATTGTGTTGCATTTAAAAATGAGCAAAAATTTTTCTATCCTATAACATTTTGTCATTTCAGTTTTATTTTCTAATAAACATGCAATTAATTATGCTTCAATAGTTTATATTTGTTCAACAAGTAAGTGCATGCATTTTATTGATTTTATTTTCAGGTGTTCTTAATGGAGATAAATCCATACCACATGCAAGATCTGAACTTTTAAAAAATTATGAATTCGTAGAAATTATGCAAAATGTTAAGGAAACTTATATTCCAGACCCTACTGATCAAAATACTGTGGCAGTAAGTGAGAAAGTAATCAAAGTAGTTTGAAAATATGTGTTTTTTGTATCATCATTAACTTGTACTTCTCTTTTAGAATGGACAACGTGATAGAAGAGTTCTTCCTAGTCATCCAAAATTAGATAAACTTCTTGAAGTTGTTTTGCAGCACTTTGAAAGAGCAAAAACAAGTTAGTTGTAATGTTTCTATTTTTTTAAAATAATATTTTTAATATAAAAGTTGCTTCTTCTGATTTTTCTTTCTTTTGAACATGTTTTTTGTTATATAGTCTATATCAGAGGTTTCCAACTTACAAGTGTCCAAGGGCCGCAATCGGAAACACCTGTCTAGTGGCGGGCCGCAATTTAATCAGGACCATACCCAGGACTTTTTTCTTGAGGGCGGGGGATTTGGAGGATTTGTGTATAGTATGTACTATGAAATTTTTAAAGATTCGAGGATGAACCTCCAACAACCACCTTGATTATAACTGGCCAACTTTCGTTCAATTACACAAACTCACACAAAAAAAGTCAAATAAGAAGTTGGTATTTAAATAAGAAGTGGGGGGGGGGGGGGTATGAATTAGAACATGAGTGGACACCCTACTTTTCATGGAATTCGAGGAAAATCAATCTTTTTTGTAAATGAACAGAATTTGAAAACAAAGATTTTTACAGAAACATTTTTCGTTAACTAAGAATATCTAAATTGATGCTGCAAATTATTTTCCTAGAAGTCTTCGCAGGCCACAAAAAAAGGCACCGCGGGCCGCCAGTTGGAAACCCCTGGTCTATATATATAAAACAGTTCTGTAACTGACTGTCTGACTGACAGGTAATGCACAGACCAAACTGCTAGACCTAAAAGCTTGAAATTTTGCATGGCGATTCTTATAGTGTAAGGGTGTACTAAGAAAGATTTTTGAAAGATTCTTTTTAGATTTTTTAAAATTAAATTTTTTAGCTGTTTTTGTAACATTCTTTAAAGTTTGCATTTGAAATAGTATTCTCAGGGTTATAAAATTTATATCACAAGAAAGATCATAAAAATTTCTTTGCAATGAAATCTTTTTCGAATCTTTACCTCCATTCCCTGATTCATTCCTATTCATTTCCTGATTTACGTGGTTTCTTTTCTTTTTGTGATACTTTAAATTAATTTTGTGTCACGTGCATAACAATGAAATAAATTTACAAAACAAAATTTTTATTTCTTTCTAATGTGGCAGACGATTGGACATTATCCAAAAAAATATTAAACTACAGTAAAAGAAATGTTCCTCAAACTGTAGTATATTCTTTAGTATGTTCTATTAAATTTAATTTCAATATTTTCTTCTACATTATTTTGTCTATAAAAATATCCTTTACGATTTTTTTAGAAATATATTTTTGGGGGCATTAATTGCATACATTGACCATTGTATTTATTATAAATATATATATATATATATATATATATTTGTCATTAACTGCATACATTGACCATTGTATTTAATTTGAATGTACTCTATAGCAAAGCACGGGTATTCAGCTAGTTAGGTAATAAATGATTACTTGTTCAAAAGAAAGAAAAATTAGAAGAGGCAACTTTTATATTAAAAATATTATTGTAATGTTTTTTGTTACATAGTTAGGTAATAAATAATTACTTTGCAAGTTCTTTGAAGATATTGTTGATAGTTGTAAATAATTCATTAGAACATACAAGGTGCGTCCATAAAGTAGCCGGACAATTTTTTTATAAATAAGAAAAATATTACTCACTTTCAAATAAATTTATCTCTTTCAAAATAATTGCCAAAGGAGTCTATAGAACTTTTTCAACGTTTCTTCAAGTCATCGAAACACTGTTTATAGGCGTTGGAACTAACCGTTCGCAAAATACACGTAACATTTGATTTAATATCCGAGACTTTTCAAATCTCTGTCCTTTCATGGTGATCTTAAGCATCGGAAAAAGGAAAAAATCAGCTGGTGATAAGTCAGGAGAATATGGTGGGTGATTAATTGCTGTAATTGAATGCTTAGCAAGATATTGTTGTAGAGAAATTGCTGCATGGGGCCTAGCATTATCGTGTAAAAGAAACCATTGCCCATAATCAAACAGTTCCTTCCTAACTCGCCTTATCCTGTTTCTTAATCGAACAATCACCTTGTAAAAATACTGATTAATTGTTTTATTTTCAGGAACAAATTTGTGGTGAATAAGACCTTTGTAATCAAAAAATGAAATCAGCATCACGTTAGTCTTTGAATTTGACATCCGTGCTTGTTTGTATGGGAGAAGACTGTCCTTTCCATTGAGACCTTGTCTTTTTGTTTCTGGGTCGTATTGTAGACACCAGGTCTCATCTCCTGCTATAATATACTTCAAGAAATTGTCCTGTTTCACAGTAGTCAGCAAATCTTCAGAGCAAGGTTTTCTATCTTCTTTTTGCTGTTCTGTCATAATCCGAGGCACAAATCGAGTACAAACTTTTTTCATTTTCAGATTTTCAATTAAAATTAGTATGCAGCTTTCTTTGCTTATTTTAAGCATGTCTGAAAGTTGCTGAGTTGTTACACATCTATCAGCTTTTACCAAAGAATGAATTTTCTCCATATTTTCCTCATTCTTTGAAGATGAAGGGCGCCCTGTCTTTGGTTCATCTTCAATGCTTTCTCGCCCACATTTGAAGCGGTTGTACCATTCATACACTTGTGTTCTTGATAACGATACATCACTATATACTGTTCGGATCATCTCTAAAGTTTCGGTAGCAGATTTACCTAATTTGTAACAAAATTTAATGTTACAACGTTGTTCCATTCCGAAGCAAATTTTTTTATACAATGCCTTCTCGTTAAACAAAAACTACTACGCCGTTTTGATATGCAAACAACTAAATAACCAGTTTAAACTGGCTTTAACAAGAGTTGGGATGTCACTCTTTCTAGCCAGGCGATTATTCTTTCTCTTTTTTTTATTTTATCCTTTGATCTTTTAATTTGTCCGATTACATTTAGGGCGCACCTTGTAGTTTGAAATTTGCAAAATATGTTTTGTGGAGGCTTATTTATTAAAATATAATATGTTGATTATAGCTGTATTTAATAATTTCCTCTCAGCTGAATAATTTCTTATATTATAATGTTAAAATTTTTTATAAATTTGTATTATGCAGTATAAAATAATAGTAAGGGCAAAATTGTTTTGATTTTAATTTTAAAATTAAAATATAAGTGTGTGTGTGTAATGTTTTAAAGTTCTAATTGCCCCCATTATTTTCTGCTATAGTACAAAAAATATAGTTAAATTCACCCTATTTTTTTTTGGTTGGGGGGGGGGAAGGGAGCTGGAATGTTCTAGATCTTCTTCATTTAATCTAACTGACTAAGCTTACTATAAAATCATCTCATTGCTTTTAGGAGTACTCTGTAACCTAGTGTACATACATCTAACAATCAAGACAAATCAGATAATAGTTTGCTTTTATACAGTTTCTGCCCTTGTTGCTAATTTGATTACCAACTTAGTTCAATTAGTTCATGAATTTGTTCCCTCTTTTGTGCATTGTTGTAAATAATCAATCATATCTTCCCAAACCCATGTGTTTCTTTCCATCAGTTATGTCTGAATAACTTAGTATGATGCTTTTGGAGATAGGATTTGAGGACCACAATTTCATGTACTCAAGTGCAGGGCTGCCCACAAGGGGGGGGGGGGGGAACTGGGGCACTTTTCCACAGGCCCCCAACTGCCGGAGGGGCCCAAAAAAAATTTTAAAAAAATTATTTATTAGATTTCCTCTGAAAGAAAATTCTGAAATTTGTACTGTACTTCAGAATTCAAAATAATCTCCTGAAAAAAGGGCCCCCCCCCCCCTAAAAAAAAAAAAATATTCGATTAATCATATTTCTTGGGGCCCCCAACAGAAGTTTGCCCCAGGCCCCGTAAAGTCTCTGGGCGGCCCTGCTCAAGCGTTAGATGCCCACACATACATAAATTTATTACAGGTGTATAATAATTAATAATCTATACTTATATGATAAGAAGTACTAAATCGTTGTTCACATTACTATTTATTAATCTACAGCTTTAGAACTATGATTTTTAAATGTAATTGACCATATACCTAAATTATTGTGCTTTTTATATGTTTGTTCACATTTAGTAATTTTATTAGTTTGGTTTAATATATTTCTAGCTTATGAAATTTGCAAATTTGGTTTGTTATGTAAAGTTTTTTTGTTTAACAATATTGTTCTGTTTCATTATTTATCAGATTTTATACTGTAGAAAAATTGTGTGTGAATTAAGCGGATATTATTTGCTGTATGCTAAGTGAAAATATTAATTTTACTTTCAGCTAATATTACTGATACAAGAGTTATTATTTTTACTCAGTATCGAGACAGCGTGCAAGAAATTGTAACTAAGCTCAACCAATACCAGCCCACAGTTAAAGTTACAAGTTTTGTAGGTCAGTCTTCCAGATCATCTACTAGTGCAGGCATTTCGCAAAAGCAACAACTGGAGGTATAGATATGAATAATTTATATTTTGATAGTTTAACTAAATGTTATAAAATATTAAAAAAAACAAAACAGAAAAGAAATGCAATAGAACATGTGCAATGATTTCAGTCATGACAAGTGTAGAATTATTTCTTCTATATGCATTATAATTTAAAAATCATTGTATAATGAATTTTGAGATTAGGCTTGAAAACTAACTGATACTTATTTACTCTGTTGTATGTAAAATACTTTATGTAATTGCTATGCTTATGATTGTACATTAATTCTCAATAAGCTTTTATTTCAGTGTCTTCTTTCTGTCATACAGTTGTTATATATCTGCTTGTAAAATTAGTATTTTGTATATACAGTGGAATCTCAATCGATCGTTTTCTGAATCATCGTTTTCCTGTATGTGTCGTTTATTTCACCCAGTCCAGACTATCATATGTCTTTGTTATGTTCCTGCATCTATTGTTTACCCACATTTATCGTTCAGTTCAGTCAGTCCCTTGAAAAACGATAGATCAAAATTCCATTGTATCAAAATATCAATTTCTTAAAGTAAATGCAATATTTATATGACCTTTAAAAGTCCCTAAATTTTTCTTTGAAGTTTTAAAATTTCTTTTATAAGTATTTACCAGTATAGTTTCTAAAAATTAGAGTTGCTCATTATTTTAGGTCCAAAATAAAATTTTGAATCACCCTCTTACTTGAAATATACAAAAAATATAAGCAAATTAAATGAAAAATAACTTTTTGACTTGTTTTGTATTAGTAAAACTTCAATATTAGTTCTCTGTTTTACTAGTGTGTGTGGATGCAATTTTTCAAAATTTTAATGATATAATTCATACCTAATGTATATTCATTAAAAAGAAAGAAAAATTTAAAGGTTAAGTAATTGCATGTCTCCTAAAATCCCAAAGGTCCCGAAAAAAAAAATTCCAAAATGTTTCATTGCGTATGAACAGCACATGATTTTTAAAATGTCCTGCAGAAAATTTTCCAAAAAATTTCAATGAATTTTTAGTTTTTCTAAAGTGTAAGTGGAGAATAATTAATAGTTTGAAAGCAGCAAGCATTGGACAGGATTGCAGCACATAAAAATGTTCGAGTAATCTTAATGAAATAATATTAACAAAATCTAAACATGTCTGTCATTTTTTATCCTGTTTTTTTACTGTAATAATACGAAGCTTCTCAAAACTTGGCAATAAATACACCGAAAAATCTGCAATAAAAATGTTTTATTTGTAACATGCTTAATTTTGAAGATAAAATCTTATTTTTTGCAAAAAATAAACATAATGGTACATTTTTCGAAATATGGAAAAATATAACCTTTTGTTTTAAAAGGGATAAAGATTTGATTATTTGTAACACCTTTTCCCTTTAAAAGAAAGGGTTTGAAATGTATAAAAACTAGCTGAATACCTGTTCTTCGTTACGGAGTACATTCAAATAAAATACAACGGTCAATGTATGCAATTAATGCCAAAAAAATATAGATATATTTATAAAAAAAATCGTATCGGATAATTTTATAAACAAAATAATGTAGAAAATATTCAAATTAAATACAATGGTCAATGTATTCAATTAATTTGTATGTTTAATATCCATAAAACATACTAATTTGAGTTAAATTCTTAAAAAACTTCCATCTAAATTAGTCTAGTGGTTAAATTTTATCGTTTACTGTATTTTAATATTTTTTTGTCAATTTATTTTGTTGTTATGCGCGTGATGCAAAACTAATTTAAAGTATCACAAAAAGAAAAGAAACCACATGATCAGCATTTAATAAATTAAATTCTAAAACTTAATCTTTAAAAATTCACCAAAAATCAGAAAATGGAGGTAAAGATTTGAAAAAGATTTAATTTTAAAGGAATTTTTATGATCTTTCTCGTGATATAAATTTTATAACCCTTAGATTATTATTTTAAATGCAAACTTTAAAAATGTTACAAAAACAGCTTAAAAATTTAATGAAAAAAAAATCTAAGAAGGATTTTTCAAAAATCTTTCTTAGTGCACCCCTACACTATAAGAAGAATCACCATGCGAAATTTCAGCCCTTTAGGTCCAGCAGTTTGGTCTGTGCGTTATCTGTCAGTCAGTCACAGAACTGTTTTATATATATAGATTAGAAATGAAAATTCAAAAATTTTATTTCACTGTAGACAAACTGTGAGGCATTTATTATCCATATTAAGTGGTTTATGTTTCAGGACTGAAATCAGTTTTGCCTCAGATGTAAAAATTATGTAAAAGAAAATCTTTAAAAAAATCTTGAACTTTTTTTTTAAATCCTAAGGTTTAGGTAGAACTTCAAATGAAATAAGTAATTAAATATGAAATTGAAAACATTGTTTTTGAATGAATGTTTAGTGTCTCTATTCCAAATTAGAATGAAATTTGCTACCTTAAAGGTTTTAGTATTACATATTTGGAAAGAGCTTTAAAAACTGATTTCTCTGTACACTTATTTTGTTGCTGTAATAGTTTTAGAGATATTTCAATTCTAAATGCATACTCCACTGAACAAAACGTAACTGCCAGGTTTTATGATGTAAACAGAGCATGATTCATTCATAGTGTGATTCTCACTAAAAAATGAATCACTGAAAAGAAATGTTTCATCGTGTGTCCAATTTTTAATTATTTTTCTATTTTTCATAATTTTGATTCAAACTTTTTAATCATAAATAGATCATTTGAAGATGTACTGATTTTTTTGGTATTTTTGGCAATTAAAAGTGAAAAAAATTTAAATTCAAGTGAACTCTGATTCGAGTGTCAAGTGATTCAATAGCTGGGCAAAGGCTGGCTAGTATATAATAATTGCACATGTAATGTTATAAGATTATAGTTTTGCCTTAACCAAGATTCTTCTATTAGTACATAGATGATAGCTATAAAACTGAAATGAATATATTATCATCATTATATAAACTTAATGATGAAAACAATGAAATTCAATTAAAAATATCTACAACCGAGTAACTTATTTTGTTTTTACTCATTTCAGGGATACCACATTTTTACAAATATGGTGCTATTATGTGCTAATTTTCAGAGTTGCTGATAAATAATCTGAGAGGTTTGGTATTATATAGATATAAAATATGTATTTGTACAATCTTAACATGGCTATTTTTAACATATTGATAAAGGATATGTCTTTTAGTGAGTCATATTATATTACACTGCTTGTGCTTATTATGGGTAGTTTTGGTGTAATAGAGAGAATGTTGAATTTTATGGCTTAGGCTTTAGAGCAGGGGTTCCCAACCTTTTCCCTACATCGACCCCTTTTAAAAGAATGATTTTCTTCATCGACTCCCTCACATTTTTCTATATAATATACAGCATACAACATAATTATAATACTAATAATTGCTCATAAAACACTTAAAGATAACAATTTAACCAAGAATATGAACAAAAAATTTAGAATAAGTGGTTCCTTAGGTTTGTTTTATTATTTTTGTACTATTTTCATTTTTAATTTCACAAATATAAACAAGATTTCAGAAACACAGATTGTAACTGCACAAAAGTTTGATTTGAATTAATGGGCAGTTGTGCTTGATGTATTGATATATTTATTTTAATGTTTGGCCTGAAAGTTCTTATCATTGTATAGTCACAATAACTAACATAATGAATATAAATATATATTTATACATTATTAAAATGGATATTATTATCTAATAATTACATTCCTAAAAAATTAAATTTTAAAGCAGAAAAATTTATCATCAACCCCCAACAGACCCCTGGAATACTATAAACCCTTTTTAAATTTTCATCGACCCAAGGGGTCCACCTGGGCCCCATTCAGAACCCCTGCTTTAGAGCTAGCCTAGTTTCAAATTTACAAATCATTTTTCCTTTATACACTTGCCATAATACTGAAAGAAAGATTATTTTGTTATCATGCAATTTTGATGGAAATTTACAGACTTCTGTCATTTCCATAAGTGATTTTTTGTTATCCTTATTATTTAGTGATATAAAATTGTATATACTTTAGGTAATACAGAAATTTCGCTCTGGTGGATATAATACACTTGTTTCAACTTGTGTTGGAGAAGAAGGCCTTGACATTGGGGAAGTTGATTTAATTGTCTGTTTTGATTGCCCAAAGTCACCTATTCGTTTAGTGCAGAGAATGGGCCGAACAGGTAGATTGAGAAGTGGCCGTATCATCTTATTAGTAACTGAAGGAAAAGAAGAACAGGTATGAATTTGTTTTTTGCCTCTAGTATGGATATATCTGTCCAAGTGTGAATCATAATTTATGTCTGATAATATTTGGATAATAAGGCATTAGAAATCCATTAATAATTTAAGCTTATAACTTTGAAATAATTGCCATATTTAGACTCAGTTCTTTTGACTATATTAGAACCATGTAATAAATTAGTTGAGATAAAATTCAATTTTTAACTGTGAGGTAATTTGCAGAAGTATGATATAGAGCATAAATATACACTTTTATTTCTATAAGACTGTCTTAAATACAACTACAAGCTGTATTATAATTGTTAAACTAGAAATTATTTAATTGTTAGTAATTGGAGAGACTGTTTGATGAAACTATTTTGGTAATATGTTCTACTAAAGGAGCTTTGAATTTTTAGTTTCTGATTTTGAGACATGCATTAATATATACCCTAGTGTTAATAAATCTCCTGCCCCTTCAATGTAGTCATTTCAGAAAAAGTGACTTGTTCATGGTTCTTGAGATTTTTTTTTAATTACACCCGTCTTTGTCTTCTCAAACATAGGGCATTTTGCAGTCCAAAACAACAGGGAGGTGGCTCCAGAAAGGGGGAGAACCCTAAGTCATCACAACAGCGAATGTCAAGTAGGGAGGGGCAACTGAAAAGATGCTTCCCAGTCATGTGCATAGTATTGCAGAGTGGGCAGAATGGAGAATAAGCTAGTTTAATTCTATAAAGATGGGCAAGTAATCATGTCTGGTGATGACTCTAAAAGCACACCACTCCCTCGACTGGGGAGGAGGGAAAGTTAAGCATGTCTCTGGTTATGAAGTAGACAAGCCCAAGATTTTCCATCAGCTATCTCTTTAAGAGTAGAAATTCTTTTGTCCTGGATATTGCTTTTGAAAAGTCGCTTGACATTTCGAAGAGGAGTTGGGAGACAAGGTGGATGTAGATTCGAAGCCTCCTTAGCCAACAAGTCGGCTTGCATGGTTCTTGAGATAAAACCATGGGTCATGGAATCATAGGTCTTGTGTATGAAGCTCTTCGTTAGCACTGATATGTGCTATTTCACTTTCCCATCTTTCTGGTATTACACTTTCCTTTATTGTTAATCCGATTTGTTAAAGTTATTGAATACATATTCTCCCAGAACTCCCAAAACTATCTGCTGGTGGATTATCTGTTTTGCAGATTATCCATGTATCACAAAAGATGAAATGCAAATTGTCCCAAAGAATGTTTGTGTACCAAGAGGAGAGTAGTGTGAGCTGTTTTTTAACATTACCATCCATCAAGTCAATTATTCAAATGTTACTGAAATTGGGATTTGTAACTATGTCAAACTTTATGGCTCTAAACATAGTAAATATCAGTACCTTATGTTTCTAATTTGAAGATGCTTATAAATTTGTTACTTTATACCTATGCTAAGGAAGTGAGTTTAACCTGTGAGATCATGTTTGAATGAAGAAGTAAAATATATTTATTAACGACACTTATTCAAACCATGTAGTTACAGATTTGTCTGCTACTATATTTGTTTAGTTTTGAAAATATGCTCTTACATCAAATTTTTGTGTTTATCTATTTATAGATGTTCAACGCTTGTGAATATCGGAAGAAAAGTGTTTATCGAGTAATGACAAAAGGGTTCTCTTTTGCTCAGTTTTATCAGAATAATCCATCCCTGATTCCACTAGGAGTTAAACCAATATGTGTAAAGACTGCTGTAACTGTTAAGCCAAAGAAGTTAGTGGTTAAAGGTAAGTTTCCAAAATACCATTTAGCTGATACAGTACAACCTCCCAAATCTGGAATCGTTCAGGACACAACAATTCCAGATTTGGGAATTTTCTGGATTTGAGAGGTTTTTAAATAACACTGCAAAATTTTAGGAGAGAAAATAAACACACCTAAAAAAACATGTAAAATGATTTAATTATTAAATAAACCGGAATACAGAATATAATTACATTATAATTTAAACATTTCAATCAATAATGTCTGTTGCTTTAGTTTCGGCTTATTAGAATTATTTTTTCTCGACTCCTATATACTGCCATAATTCCATGTTCCGAGATAAAATTCCGCTATTCTAAGCCTAATAATGTTTTATCTAATGATTTTATCAGGTCTTCCATTGATATTCTTTCGTTTTCAGGCATTCTGAATCACTTTCATGATCTCTGTCATCATAACCTTTGTTATTTACCACACTATCAATAATTTCAGAATCGCTCAAAGAACCAACGATTGGCACATTTTCGTTCATGTCTAACACATCCTGTATGTCCGATTAATCCTAATTAAAGTTGCCTTTATTTGCACATTCTACTAATTACGCTATTTCAGCTTTTTTCCCAGATACTTGAAAGCCTTCAAAATCTCTGCTGTCTCTTCCTTGAAAGGAAGTGTATTTTTTTACCGATCATTTTGGTAGCGACATCTATCGGTAAAATGGAAAAGTAAAATTGCCCATTTATTAAAATGTTCCGGATTTGGGAGGTTGTACTGTCCTTTTTTTTATCAAAGCATGTCAACTAAAGAAATGATTTCCTTATATTCATTATATTGATTGAATGTTTTGTATGATAATTTTTTTTTTCTAAATCACCTCCACTGACATTCAACTCTTTTATTGGTCTCCAAAGAAGTTGGTGGTTAAAAGTAAAGATATGACTAAAAAACTTTTTGAATATCGTTTAACACTTTTCCATCATAGTAAGTCAAACTAAAGAAATTTACCCATATCCATAATATTAATTTAATGCTTTGTATGATGATTGAAGTATTTAAGTTTTATTATCTTGACTGTACATTCAACTGTTTTACTTATCTCTAATATATATATATATATAAAAATAAAAAAAAAACTTTCAACTCAGAAAAAATAAATTGATCCAAAATATGGAAATTTCAACTTAAGCAATTTTTACTAGTTGTTGTCCTTTGACGTAAAAAAAGATGGAGTTTTTAAGACAGTTTATTTTGTAAATGAGACAGTTTATTTTGTAAAAGAGACAAAAGAGAAAAACATAAATAAGAAACTTTTTCTTTTAATTAATTAGAATGATAAACAGATCTAGCGTGCTTGTTATGGTTATAGGCTTTAAGCTTAGCTGTCTAAGACTGTGTGAGCCTCTTATCTGAATGTATTGACTTTTGTTTTGAAAATTATTTTTGCTTTTTTTTTTTTTTTGGGGGGGGGGGGGGACTTTAGGAAAGAAGAAAACTTTAAATGAAGGTTATTGGTTGGAAGTTATACACTTTCATTCAAATATGGAAATGCTTGCGTATCAGGAAGAATTTTCTCTCTTGTTTAATTGGCTAAGTAAGGTCTCAATCACTCCAATCCCCTTTAGAGAACTTACCAGTGATTTCTAGTTGCAGTTTTATTCTACGTTTTGCTATTAGGTTGTGTATTTTTTCATTTACAGAGAAAATTTACTCTGAGTAATAAATACACAAAAATCAAATTGTGGGTATCAATAAAATAGACAATCACCTGTAAAGAGTGGCTGATTCCTTCATTTCTGAATGGAACTTTAAAATTTTTTATTTTATTTCTATATGATGTATGTGTTGCATTTTTAATTATATTGATTTTCAAGACACAAAGAATCCATTCTTTTAGAGTAATATTTTAACTATTAAATTTTTTCTCTTCAACTGAGTTTCACAATGCAAAATGCATTCATGGGTAATTTAGGATTAATCTCCAAAATCAAATTTCTGTGCCATGATTAAACTGAAAGTGAACTTAATCGGAAAAAAATCCTGATTAGAAATATAAAAGACTGACAAGTTCTAATCTACCATAGTTAATCAAAAATATATGCTCTGTGCATAATTAAAACTTTTTTTAATTGTGTTTTAAAAAATAGTTAAGGGAAAATTTATAATTTTTTTAAAGGGACAATTTTGACTTATGCATTTTTGTGTTGACAATAATCATCTATGGAAATTGCCAAGAATTGTCTTTTGCAACTATTCCTAAGAAAATTAGAGAAATTGTACTGTAAATAATTTTTAATGAAATCAGATCATTTCAATTTGATTCCATCCAAAGTCCTGCTTGGTAAGATATAATATATGATTTTCGAAAATAAACATCAGACATTTACATCTAGCTCCTACTTTGAAAAATTCTCTTAAAGTGTCAAAGCTATGGTTTTCATCAAACTACTGTTAATATGTTAGCAATCAGACTCTTCTTTTTAATGTAGTTGTCAGTATCTTTGATATTTGTTTTGGTGTGTTCAGTGTTGTCTCTTCAGAAGTAAAGAACAGTAGATTATGTAGCTGCTTCAAAAATGTTTGTAACTTGTGGAAGTCATCAAGTTATGTAATTTAAAATCTTGAGTATAATATGCACTTTTTTTCACATTTTAGTCCGCAAAAATGAGGGTGTGTATTATACTTGTATACAAAAAACAACAATGTAGTTTTAAACATTGAATAAATGAACGTACAGCAGCCGTAAGACATTGTTACAATACGGGTGCATGTGCATCTGCACTTCATGATTCATCCACCCGTTTACTAAGCAGGTGTTTCTTTTAAACAAATGGAACTCACAGTTTGAATCGCACATGCTTTCTTTTAATAACAGGTACCTTGAAATAGTGATAGTTCTTGGTTGTTGCAAGTGCAAAAATTTATTATTTTATTTTATTTATTTCCCTCAAAATTTCTTCAAGACGGTCCTATACGGCAGCAGAAAAATTATCAATTGTTAAATGTGAGACAGCAGTGAGAACGACATATTATGGAACGATGGGCAGGTGTCATCAAATGAGGATGATGATGGCGATATATATTACGATGGTACCAATAATTATGACATGAACGGAACAACGGTAGATGAGCTCTATTCTAGTGAAAGTGATTAAGATTGATAGTTTGATAGTATTGTTTGTTTTGAATAAAAACTTAAGTTTTTTTTTCTACTGAATTTAACATTTTTATTACTTTTTATTACAAATTTTATTTCTGTTAATAAATATCTGTGCAATTTTTAAATAAAATATTGTAAAGTTATGGGTGCATATTTTAGTCAAATTTTAATTTTTTCCAAAAATTTGACGCAAAATCAAGCATGTGTATTATACACGTGTGCATATTATAGTCAAGATTTTACGGTAATTGTATTCAGAATGGGCTTATAATATAAGATTTTTATGTCTACAAGTTAATATATACTAGTAATATATACTTGTTTATCTTTGGTTTTGTTTAATATATCTTATATGTAACATTTCAGAAATATTAATAAATGTGTTTCCTTCTTTTAACTTTCCATTGTAAAATTAATGATATTATTGTAATATAAGAAAGAATAAAAAGGAAAATTATGAAAACTATTGAAACTGAACTTTTTTTTAAACATTTACCATTGAGACATTATTAAAATACAATTTTGATTTAATTAGGAGTACCAAAATCTCCTTACCTGACTGATGAAGAGATGATGGAATTCAACCAGCATGTCAGAGTTCCCCAAATAAATGGGCCATTGTTGCCTAAACAAGAACTTGTTTTACTCAAAAACCATCCACAAAAGGTAAATTTTATTGTATTCACATAATTGTAGTAAAATGAAATTATTTTGGTATGATTTTAGCTGGAACCGAAATTTTTTAATTAAAAAAGTTGTTTGTAGCTTAGGTAAATTGAAATCTATTTTTCAGTTAAGGTCTCAATAAGTAGAAATTTTTCATGCTTTTTTGAAAAAAATGAAACTTTGTTAAAAATATACAAATTTTATTTTTATATTCACTTTCTCATAGTTCTCAATAAAATACTCCTAATATAATAAATATAAATAGTGAGAATAAATATATAAAATAGTGAGAATAAATAAATCATCCTCATTTGATGACACCTGCTCATCGTCCCATAATATATTGTTCTCACTATTTATATTTACTATATTAGGAGTATTTTATTTATTTATTCTCACTATTTTATATATTTATTCTCACTATTTATATTTGCTATATTAGGAGTTATAAAAAAAACTTAGAGGACACAATATTAATTCCTCTCATCAGCATTTTGTTTGTTGAAAAGTAAAAATTTCAAAATACAGGATTTTGAATTGTTAGTTTTTCTGAAAAAACAGAATTAGAAATATGGAACTAGTCATTTAGTAAGAATTATATTTCGATAAAAAGAAAATTTACTATAGGAACTGCTTCACTAAACACATATATTAAAGAACATTATGGCATGCCCAATCATACAAAACTGTCATACACAAGAGACTGCTGACTTATGCTAGTGGTATGTAAGATGGCACTCTTTGTAAGCTATGCATGTATAGTGTTTATAGCTCACTATATTGAGCTATCTGAGTATTGCTTAGTTAGTTGTTGCAGAGTGATGACAACCATAAAAACAACTAGGCTAGTACAGGTATTGAACCCACTCTTCTTGTTTAGTCATTGCTGACCATTACACAAGACAACCATACCATAATCTTTCAATGAGCACCACAGAACCATTTTTGTCAAATGAACATAATAAATACCTATCTGTGTTGAGCAGCATATGTGATGTTTGATAATGTTACATTTAATACTGACTCAGGGAAGCAATATTATTAGTTCACTGGTATGAGCATCTTTTAAAGGGGGTCCAGGACACAAAATTGTTCAAATTTTCATAAAAAAATTAAAAAATTATTGCATTAAAAATTTTTTTGTTCTATTCTGGTTTAAATGCCATTTAAATCATGTTCCTATCTTAATTAGAACAGGAGATATCAATTTTTTTGTTTTTCAACGTTCTAATAGCAGCCAATCTTTATTAAAATCGCATTTTTCTGCATGATGGGTTTTTTCACCATTTCTCCCCTTTAAATTGTTATAAGTCAAGAACCGTTAACGATAAATGGTTCAAACTTGGAACATGTCTTTTTCATTTATTTTACTTTAATTTTAATTCAGAAAATTTGAAAAAAATATTTACTTTTGAAAATATGATTTTTTAAGTTACATAATTTTTTTTAAATTTTTACTCTAAATATTTTTAATTTTTTTAAAAATTAATATTTATAAAAATGCTGAATCAGAATTAAAACTTATATATTTCTGTTTAATTAAATGAAAAAATTTTGAAATTCGACAAATAATATTTCGAGTTATAACGATTATAGATTACCCCACCTTTTAAAAACATTTTAAGTTTTTAAATTTTTTCAAAACTTGATGAGAAGTTTTATGAAGTGATTTTGCTTACAAATTGTATGGTTAACCATCACAAAAAAAATTCAAAATTTTAACTCAATAAATAAAAAAAAAGTTTAATTTAATGTGTCCTGGACCCCCTGAAATTGCTGAAATGATTGCATGGATCTCACATACAATAAAATTTGGCTTGTTTGTTTCACATATTTATGTTTTCTCTTATATATATGTTTTTTTTTTAATATATATTATAGACAGCAAGGGATGAAGGTAGCTCAACTCAACCTGTGAACCCTCAACTTTCTCTTTCTGATTGGACTCTTTGGCAGACAACACCACAGAGAACTGATATGATCCCACATTCATCAAAATCTCTTCTGTTGGTTAAAATTTTAGAATTAATTCATTTTCCTGAACTTTTACCATCAAATATGTATAACGATACAGATTTTGCCAATTTTTTGGACAAAAGTGTAAATTCTTCCAAAGCTCATGATCTGCATGCTAGGTCTGTTTTGAAACAGTCAAAGATTACAGAGGTTCTGTCAGCCTCCAAGGTGGCTCTTGAAGATGAAGAAATCGAAGCAGTTTTATTGGCTGAAGAAGAAGCTTGGGAAGAAACTATCCCGAAATTAAAATTAGATAATTTTTCTAAGAGCTTGCCTTTAATACAGCAGTTATTCAATATAACTGTGCCAAAACATTTAAAAAATGTTGATTATAATTTGAAATCACCCCCTTCAACTGTCCCGATTTTAAGCACTGAGGAATTTTCACATGCATGCATAAAAAGTTATGTTGCTGTGGAAAATAAAAGTATTTCTATATTGCATATATTGAACAAAAAGATGAAAGCAAAATTAAAAAGAAAATCTAAAGAACTTGGTAGAAATTTTTTTTGTAGAGATTCCCAAAAAATTATTACTCCTGAAAAAATTGGGCCTGTTTCTTCAAAAAGTATGAGCGAAGAAAAAAACCCTTTGCCTAACATTTCTTTTAATATTTTGCATAAAACAGATGTGAAACAACATCAAAAGGATCAAAATGAACCAGATAGTATATTGTTTGATATCAATTTTGACCTACCTGATCCATTCGAAGATGATTTACTCTTATATGGTAATGATGTTTCAGATGTAAAAACTTTAACAGATTCTCTTAGTAAGGGCAAACATGCTGCATTACATGACAATGAAAAAAAAACAGATTCAAACTTCTATCTTGATAAAACATCTGATTTCAATGTTTCTCCTGTTTCTCTAAATAAAGATGAGCATACAGTATTAAAGAATTCAAGAGGGATAGATGTTGCAAGTTTTGATGTTGATTTTCAAGATAATAGAGAAAATCTTCTATTACAAGTGTCATCAAATAAGAATCGTGTAAAAAATACTACTGAAAAAATTAACATAAACTTGAGTAAGAAATCTTTGCCTGAATTTTCCAAAAATTGTAATTTTAATATATCAAACTCCAACAATATTGTTCTTGATTCCTCAAAATCACCTGCTCAGTATCTTGGAAGTGAAATTAGTGAAGTGACAAGAACTAATAAATGGGATTGTCTAGAACATGTTAATTTAAATTTGTGTAATGTTGATAATTTTAAGAATAGTCCATCTAAAAGCAATTACAGTATTACAAATACTAGCTTTAATATTCCCTCTAATAATTTCAAAAATAAAAAATTGCTATCAAAGGAGACAGTTTTAAATGAATGCAACAAGATTTGTTCTGCAACTGCTCATAAAAATTTGAGCAATTTGGAACAAAGTGGTTTATCTTCTGGTGGTAAGTCAAATGAGACAACTGAAATTTACAAGCATTCCTACATTAATAAAATTGAAAATGAACCAAATGAATTAAATTTTTGTTTTGATATATCATTTGATGATAAAGACAATAAGGATGAATCAAATACTGCTTCTAATACACATGATATTTCATCTGAAACGACTAAAGTGTATTCTGTATCAAAAAATATAAAAGATGATTTAGAAGAGTTTGATAAAGATGCCAATACTATACTTAAACAGCTTTTAACTAGCCAAAAAAATGTATCAACTGATGTGAATACTTCATTTTCTTCGTCTCTAACGGTCAAAAGATGCATTTCTGAAACTGACAAAAATGAAAATTCCTCAAATAGAAAGAAACTCTGTAAAACATCAGTTAGTTCATACAGTTTACTTAAAAGTTCATGCCATAAAGCTAATAATGATAAGTTAAGTGATTCTGTAACATTCAAAGTTCCAAATATAAGTAGTCATTTAAAATCTGCTGAACTGAAATCCCCTAAAGATAATTTTGATAAAATTGCAAATTTGACAGATGCTTCACAGTATACTCTTACACAGTTACTGTCATTGATTGATTGCACTGGAAAGGTTGAAAAGAATGATGAAGGAAAATCATCTACTAATAAAACAAGCAATAAGCAGGACAATTATGAAACTGTTGATATTAGCTCTGATGATGAAGTATGCCCTACTCCTCCAAAAGAAATTGTTAAACCAAAATCAAAGTTCATTTACAGCAAACAATCTGCTGCTAAGAAGTCCTTACATTTTGCTAGACATTCTAGCTTTCCAGGAAATGCTGCTGGTGCTCAAAATAAAATACCATCTCCTGTTTATGAATTTAGATCACAAAAAGTAGTTCAAGAAACATCTGTTAGTCAAGAAGTTAAGGAAACTATCAAATTTGACAATTTCACTCAAGAAAGAGTGGAAAAATTGCGGTCTGATACCTTAAAAGATTCTTTAATAACATTTGAAGAAGAAATGGATGAAAATAAAATTGTTGACCTTGATTTATCTCCTAAAATAACATTTGATCTTTCATTTGATTTACCTTTTACTCAAAATGACTTTGAAAGCTCCAAAGACCAGGTGTTTGATATGAACAATGCTATTATTGTTGAAAGTTCATCAAGTGAAGGCAAATTAAAATCAGATCCTAGTAGTGACTGTGATAAATTACTTGATGAAAGGCCATCAGACCAAGTTAATATTTCTCTTAAAAGTCCGGCCAAAGAAGATCTTTATTTATCTGATGACCTTGCAGAAGATTCTGAATCATTATTACCTTCAATTCCAATAGATAATGGTATAATTAAGCTCTCAAAGAACATAGAAAGTAATTCTGAATCCACCTGTATAAAATCCTTGAATACTGCTCAAAGCTTATCTGAGCAAATTTTAAAGTCTACAAATGTTAAGGAGCAATTTAATGCAACAGCCGTACAACCTCATGAAAACTGTGCAGTTGAGACAACCAAAATACAGGGAAATTTACCTTCAAAGAAAGATAAGATAGATGATTTTGAAAACAGCATCTTTTTTAACCTTTTGTCTGATGATTATACTTCTCCAAATGATCCTAATTCAGTTTCAACACATTTTAAATTTTCTGACAATCATGAAGAACAATTGAAGACTGATTTTAAAACTAGAAAAGAAAGTGTTTTATTATGTGAGAATGAGAATTTTGTAGGATTAAAAGAAACTGGTCTGAACTCAAATTTATCTAATTTTGTCACCCATGGTGATTTTAATAATAAATTTAAATCAAAAAATGATGAAAACAGGGAAGAAGATAGTTTAAATTCTAAATGTAGTGAAAACCAATTTAGTGATCCAGTCATTATACCAGAATTACAACCGGAGGATAGTATTGTTAAAAAAGTATGTAGATCTAATACAAATTCAGATTATCATAATTCGATGACATTTTCTGAAGATAAATTATGCTTTGATTTAAATTTTGATGATGATAAAACATGTGATATTCTGCCAAAAAGCAATCCAGTTATTTCAGAAAATGTTTGCAGAATTTCGGGGAAACAAAGTGATTTGCAAAAAAGAGAAGAGAATTTTAAGCAAAGATGTGTTAAAAATTCTCTTTCTTTTGAGGAAAGTAACCCACCAAGGCTCTTTACAACAGCAGAAAGAAAAGAGGGTCTTAAAAGTGTAACTAAAAAATTCATGTTTAAAAAACCTGAAACAACTGATATTATGCCTGATAAAAGCTTAGGCAAATTAAGTACTTCAAATGATGAAATTATGTTGGAATTTGATCTGCTTGATGAAGATCAAAATTTTATGCTAGAATTGGAGGAAGATAAACCTTCTGTGTTGCGTGTTGAACAAGAGCCAACAGTCAGTGTTGATGATAATAATTCAAGTGATGAATTTGATCTTCAAAACCTAAATCAAATTTCTATGTTCAAAAAGCCTAATCAAGTTTGCTCTAAACTTGCCTTACCAAAACATTCTAAATCCTTTGATCAGTCATCATCTACTGGTGAAGTTAGAGAAAAAGGAAAAGATCAGTCTGGTGCTTTAAAAAATAAATGTTCCTCAAAATTAAGTATTAAAAACAACAAAAGTTCTAGAACAGTTATTAACGGAAATTCAGTCAGTGATGATGAGGAAGAGGATTTTCTGTTCATCCAAAAGATCCATAAAAGAATTGATAAACCATCAAAATCTGGAAGTAGGAAGAAAAAGCACTTGTCTAATAAAAATGAATTTTTGTTGTCTCAAGCAGAAGTTTCTGGTTCAGATAATTCTGATCATGAATCTGCCTGTAATGAAGATGAAGATGCACTTGATGGAAGCTTTATTGATGATGAGTCATCGCCTAAATTTGACTCTACTGATCAACATGCATTTTATTTAAAATCTATAAAGAATTGTGCAGGTTTACCTCAAAAATTCAAAATGAAGTATACAAAAGGTACAGCTATGTTTCCGGAACATGGTGAAGAGAACTCTGTGTATCAGCGTGATAGTTTTTGTGTAAGTGATGATGATGTTGCTTTTTTATCTTCAGATGACAATGAAGAATATAGCCAAGAAGTAACATATAGAAAGAAAGACAAAAGAGCAAGAGATAAAAATGCCAAGAAAAAGTTAAAACGTGTTGTAACACATGATTCTACCTCTTCCACTGATGATGAAATATCCCCTAAAATCAGGAGAGTCAACAAAGAAATTTCTCACATAACTAGTATGCCAAATAATACTGACAATTCCAGTTTTGTAGCTGTGAGAAAGAAAAAACATAAACCTGTCATTATAAGCTCTGATGAAGAAAATGAAGTTGTGTTTAATCATCCTACTAGAACTGAATCTCATAAAAGTCATGACAGAAACATTTTACATCACACTGATAACTTCAATTCGAAAAATAAATCTACAACAGCAGCATTAAGTTCAGCCAATGATAAACTTGAATTTTCTATTGATTTTGATGATGATGATTTTTTAACACTTAATGATATCAATAAAATAGAAGGCAAAATTTCAACAACTCTGGCTAATCCCCCAAAGAGAAAAGGTGTAAATAATAATTTTTTAGCTAGTGTTTCAAATGTTTCAAATAATTATCCAACTACAAGCAAAGCAGTTGATTGCAGGTCACATTCTGCAGCTAGCAGCAATGTTAGTAAAGTGGCTATAAATCTCAGTGATCATTCTCATATGAAAACAAATTCTACTGATGCAAAGGTCTCAAAATGTGATAAAGATGAAGATTTTGAAATTCTAGTCATAAAATCTAGTAAGCCTTCAAATGCAAAAACAGTAAATATAAATGTACCTAGTGATTCTAAATCTTCAAATAATTTCAAATCAGCAAGTAAGCCAATAGAAAATGATAACTTTAAGTCAAAAATTATAAACAGTATCGAAACAATTGACCTAGACAATGAAATTCCAGAAATATCTTTTAACATTGGGTGGGATGAAAACTGTCCAGTTTCAAATATTATCGAGGATCCATCGATGAATGCAGCAAAAGAAGAGAAAATTACTCCTGAAGCAGGAAACAAGGGCAAAAATGAAACAGACTCCATTATTTTAGTTGATTCTCGTGAACTCGCTAGTGGTAAACCCGTAATTTCTGCATTACGCAACATTCACAAAGTCAATCCTATAGTAATGCAACTGCAATCAGCCGATTATATTCTGAGCAATCGATTAGCAGCTGAACGCATTTTTGACTCTGAATTCAATAGTTGCCCTTTGCCCCCCAAATTTGTTGAAAAAATCAAAGAAATGGATAGTATTTATGAAAAGTCAGTCGTAATTATCGAAAAAGATAATCGTAAAAATATATTGAGTTTTAATAAGGATGTTACAAAGTATTTAAAGTTCGTTGTGTACCTCAATTATCATCCATCTATTCAAGTTCTGTTTTCAAAATCAGCCGAACATACATCCGAACTGATTGCTAACCTCATACAACGAGAAAGAAGAAAAGGACTTCATATCAATGTGCCTGTTGTATTAAGCGCGAAGAGAAAAATGTTATATAATTTTTACTCTAGTTTTCCAAAAATTAGTCCTATTTGTGCCTTAAATTTTATGTATAACTTTCCAACTGTTGAAATGTTTTTGAAAAGTTCTGTGAAAGATTTAGAAAAGAAAGGTTGTATTTCTAGTCATAAAGCTCTTAGTATATTCAATTTTTTTCAAAGCAAATTAACATTTCATAAAAATATGTAAGTATGCATGTGTACATTAAATGCCACTGTCATTTCAGTCATATTTTTGCTGTTAACTTCTGGGGCCCATTAAATGGAAGATTTGAATTAATGAAGGAAAATTTTATCTCATAATAATGCATTAAGATACAGACTTAAAGTATAAGATATTATGATTCAGATAAAAGCATCAAGCAAACATTTTTGAAGAATGGTGCTACCCTATAGAAAACAACTTGTTTTAAGATTAAAAATTGTTTATTTTATTTTTGTTTTCTTGTTAGGGTTCCCATATGCAAGACAGCCTTATTACCCAACCTGTAGCTGAATCACTGAGGCATTTAAAAAATCTTGAAACTGCATCAGAGATAGCAGCAAAATCATAGCCTTTCAAAAAATTAAAATGTATTTGTTTTGCTGCAGGTATAACTATATAGGTAATTTCTCTTGTATTCCCCTTTGAGAGTTCAGTCACTTCAATGATCCATCACATTTTGGATAATGCTGTAGATTTTTATTTGTGTAGCAAGTGCACTTCTATTAGCAAAAAATTGCTGTGATATAAAAGTATTTAACATGTAACTGTATATTAGTGTTAGGTTATTAAAACATCCTAATTGAATATATATAATTTTAAAACCCCTGTTTAATTTTTGCCCCTAAAAATCATATTTGTAGTTTAATTTTAGCAATTCTTTCCAAATATGTTAGTCTCATAATACTAGAATTGTAGAAAAGAAAATAGGAAAGCAAAGTATGTATATTTCCTCTGGAACTCTAATAATTGTTTCTCTCTTTTCTCTTTTTTGCCTTTCATTTTCCATTTGTAACATCTCAGAATCTTTTTGGAATTCAAAATTTACCTAGCCTTAACTCTTAACATATGACAGGTAGTTATTGAAATTTAAAGAATTATATGTTCTTTTAAATTGACATCTCTTGAAATAATATCTACATATATATAAAATAATCAGCTGTTTATTGAGAAGCTGTGGACATGAATATAACCTCTTGGTTTCATATATATCATGACCTTTAATGTAATGTAATTGGCCCCACCAGTGCATTACCCAAGTTTTAAAAATTTGCGTTGTGTATTTAGTGGCACATGCTACAATGATTTGATTTGCTTATTATTATTTTTTTAATCATTTTCTAGTGTTTGTTGGGTCAGTTGGGTAAAAAATGCAGAATATGCTTAAGTATAAAGAATCCATAATTGTAGTGTTTTTTGTTTTTCTCTTTAGTATCTTTTTTTTTAAAGGAAAACTTGTATCTGAAATTTTTTTTTTCTTTTCTGTAAGGACAAACTTATATCTGAAAAACTTTTATTTTTTATATCTGAAAAACTTTTATTTTTTGTATGGTTTTTTTTTTAAAGGACAAATTTTTTTTTTTTTTTTTTTTAAATTTTTTTTTTGTGTGTGTGTGTGTTTGATGTTGTTAGTATGTTTTTTCTTTCCTTTTTTTTAAGACAAACTTGTATCTGAAAACTTTTTTCATTTTTTTTTAAAAGGACAAACTTTTTATGAAAACTCATTGGGAAAATAATGATTATGTTAGCCATTTTTCTTTTCATTTCATCCAGTTAAATCTGAAGTTTCATGATGGTTTTTTGTGTTAAAAGTTATGAAAATCTGTCTCTGTAAACTGCCAAAAATTACCATTAGTTAGCTTCATGTGATTTTTACTACAGATCAATTATTAAATCTTTTTGTCCTTTTATCCGTATGTTGCATCAAATAACATTTATTGTTTATATGTTAACATTGATATCCAAGTTCTTTGAATCCAAAGAAAACAACTAAACATTCTACAGTTATTATAGATATAATTTTAATGTGAAGCCCCCCCCCCCCTCCGTCTAATTTTACGTATTTCCATATATGAAAATTAAATTTCTTTCTTTTCTTATTTGATGTTCTTAACTCTTTTGAAAATATGTCAAAGAAAATTAAAGTGTTTTAGTTTAATAATTTGTATTTAAGTAAATGCTTCTAAAATGTGTTTAATATGCAGTTAAGATATCATTTGTATTCTCTGTCTAAAAAAATAAAAATAGGATTTATTTACATAAACGATAACAATGACTAATAAGCTTAAACTATTTTACCTCAGGGTAAAAAAATTGTCTAAAAGACATTCTCATATTTTTATTTATTTATTTGTTGTTATGAAGAGTAATTTAGATTGTTTTTCTAGCTTATTTTCCCCATTTATAATTTGTGAATGAATGCAAGTTTGGTTATAAAAATCTCACAAGTTGAACGTAATGTAGTTTATGTTAATTTAAAATGTTATATAAGACTAAATATATCAGGCAAGTAATGGCATATTAAAATGCTTTCCTAAAGTTAGGATTTCAGAAATTTTAAATAGTATTAATCTTTTATTAGAAGGATGATTTACCCAAATTTTAAAAAAATTACATATTTCCTGATTTGATTTGATTTTTCATTTCTTATTTGCTTGAGTTGTTGTCCTTTAATTTCGAGAATTATAAATTATAAGTATAAAAATTTTAAAATTTTGAGCAAAAAAAAAGAATTTATATACATTTATGCATATCTTTTTAAATGAAAAAGAGATACATGTTTCTATTTCCAAGTTATGTTATGTCATAAATGTGTCTGTACAATTAACTGTAATTTGGCACTATGCTGTTGCTTGTAAATTATATTGAGACAAGTTGTATTTAAATGAGAAATTCTTTTCTGTGAGAATTGTTATTTCCATTGTATATTTTTGTAAATATGTTTATAAGATATTTATATTTTGTATGTAAAATGATAATTCATATTTTTTACTCTGCTCTATTTGTATTCTTATAATGATGTTCTGTGAATAAATTAATTTTGTAAAATTTGTCGGTTTTTGTTTTGCTATCTAGAAATTTTTAAAATTCTCTGTATGAGTAGCACATCAAGAATTATTCTTCATTAAGGTGTGTGTGTGTGTAGGGGCTCCATTCCTGAAGAAAAGATATCCTGTTGGAGATTGCTAGACCATGGCAGAACAGCTAGGGTGCTGACATTTGGTACCATAGAATGTGGGTGAGTCCCACTGGTTGGTATGAATGTTTGTTTACCCCCCCCCCCCCCCCTCCAGGTAGTTGGGCCACATCTATGTAACTTTTAAAACAATTACTGTCTTTATTATTTTGTTAAAATAACTAAAATCTCCTAAAATTCTTTCGATGTTATCATACAGAATGTTTCAAGTTTTACCTTCATATTATTGGACTTAGGTCTGTTTTAAAATTTGTATAAGTTGTACCCCACTATCAAGTCTAAAAGTCTTATGCACTCCCATAACTGCAATCCTTGCCTAGGTTTTAAAAGAAAACAAATTTCAGGTAGTCTCTTCTAACGAAACTACTGCGGGTTATTAACGTAAGATTACTTATCGTTGCTTACCTTTTTTGTATGTATGTATGTATGTGTTAGGTATATACAGAGGCTGTTCGCACATTTTTTAGACGATTTTGGTAAGCGGTAATAAAAAATCGTTTGCTGCAAAAGAAATAATTGCAATTGTACTATGTTTTTAAAAGTCAAAATTATCGTCTACGGCTTGAAAGTTTTGTTTTTATTCAAAATGGCCTTTTTAACAAAGCAGTGGTTCGAAGGCTACATTTATGCTCTTTCCGAAGAGAAATATGCATACTCCGTTATCCAAAAACGATGTGACAGTCATGGTTTTGTGATATCTAAAGCGCCGATTGGTAATATCGTCAACAAGAAAGGAAAAAAACGTCAAATTGGAGCCTCAAGTGGGACAAAAATTCCAAACAAGTATCCAAAGAAAAAACGGACATCTTCGACTATTGCAAAGGTACGGTGTTTAATGTTAAAAGAAAATCCCCCTAGTCAAAGGACAGTTGCAAAATCATTAAAATGCTCGGTGTCCACTGTAAACAAAATGATAAACGTTGATTCAAATCTTAAGAAAGCGAAAAAACGCAATGTGCATCGTCTTCTTCCAAATCATATCGCTGAACGCAGGACACGCTGCAGAATTCTATATGAGAAACACTTATCCAAAGAAAAATGGAAAACAATTGTCACAATAGATGAATCATGGGTATATTTAAATGATTGCAACAAGAAAGAGCCATTTATTATCATAAAAGGGGAGAAAAAAATTTAAGTACATGGTTCAAAGAATCGAAAGAAAGTTTTTCTAAGGGATTCATGATTGTTGCTGGTTTTTCTTATAATGGCAAGTTAAAAATAAAGAGAGTGGAAAAAAATGTCAAGATTAACTCCAAATACTATCAGGAACATATTTTATCGCCAATTTTTCTGAATGAAATACCATCGCTTTACCCACAGTGCCATCAATCTGTGACACTCCATCAGGACAAAGCTAGCGGTCACACATCAAAATCCACTGTAAATTTCCTAAAAGAAATGGAACAAAAAGCTGGTATCAAGGCCATACCCTTCACTGATATCCCTACTAAATCTTCTGATGTATCACCTATGGATTTTTGTGCTTTCGGACTTTTAAAATCTGCATTATCCAAACGTCGTCCCAAAACCCTTACAGGACTCTGGAAAGCTGTTCAGGAGGAATGGGATAGAATACCTCTTCTGACACTTCAAAAGGCATTATTATCCTGGAAATTGCGGTGTCGAAAGATAGTTCAGAATAAGGGATGTCAAATAGAACATTTAAAACACAAGAATTTTATGTAATTTTGTTTTGTGAATACAATATACATCGTCTAAAAAATGTGTGAACAGCCTCTGTATATGTATATATGTGTGTGTGTCAAAATTTTGACGCATTTTGGTACTTTTCTGTTTAACTGTTCACTGCTTGCCCAAGCGATACAGACTGGGTTTGGCGCGCTGCCAAAATTATAACTCGTGACGCAGGACATCTGAAATTTTGCTTTCCGAAGGACCGTTATGGAGGAACGTAATCCTGCATTAAAAACGGATATAACCCGTAAATTCTTGAGTGAGATTTTTATGTACTTAAAGAGCATATCTATAACAGAAACATTTCAAATGCGATAAACTTAAAGAATCTTTTTTTTTTCTTGACTTAATTGGGAATCGTTACGATCCGTTAATAGAAAAAAAAATTCAAATCTGTTGAAAAGCCTTATCTATTTTTGCCAGAAATTTGATCGAATAAAAAGAACAGCGAAAAACTGGAGCAACATATTTTTGTAAGCAATCTAAAAAGTTTCATTTAAATTTTGATTAGGTTTTGGGTTTGGTTTGGTTTGGTTTGGTTTGGTTTGGTTTTGGAGCGCTGCGGGCATTTTTTGCTACACGAGGGCTAATTAGACCAAGTTTTGATTAGGAATTTATTATTTTTTTTTAATTAGGAATCCCCGGTTTATCTTTTCTTTTTTTTTTGGGGGGGGGGGGGGGAGGGGAGATCGCTTGCAAAGTTTTGCTCAACTTTTTGCCATCTGCCTCCATGGGATTCGAAAAACACGTCTGATTGCTATCAGTTCCTGGATAATTTCGGACAAGTGATTCGTATGAGAAACGTGTTAGGAAAGAGTTTTAGATATATTAGGATCTTGTTGATAAGCATATTCTTCTCTGCATCGAGCGATGTTGAGAGACGCATTCATCTGAGGACTACGCAGTTCCCATGGACGGTCAGATTCCGGCCCATGATAACTCTATCCAACTCTGAAAGGCTCGACTGTATTGCAGTCTCAGATGCCTAAAGGCCTGTTCACCTAGAATCCGGAGCGTTAGCGTAAATTTTTTTTAACCAATCAGCGCCAACGGAATCTTTAACACTGACCCTGACGGATTCTAAGGGCCTGTTCATACTGCGTCCGTCAGCGTTACTCGTATTGACATAATTTAAACCAATCACATACATTTACAATTTCAACGGTAATTGTTTGGAGGTTTGTAATTGATTGAATATATTTCAATACGAGTAACGCTGACACTGACAGACGCAATGTAAACAGCCTCTTACTTTTCATTCCACTATAACAGACGAGGAAACCATATATTACCATTGCTGTGGTTGAGCAGTATTTTATTTCAGTTACGCAAGAAACTCTTCAATGCACTTAACTTTCTGAAATGTTAATATACAGTAACCACCGCTTATAGTGATCAGTGGTTATAAGAATCAACCGTTTATAAGAATCAATATCGCGAAAACAAAAACAAATGTATTATTTCCATGTTAAAATTTTCGCTTTAAAGAATCAATCCACCGGTTTTAAGAATCAGCTTACACTCTTCGCTTTCCTTTCATTTTTCCAAAAAAGCCACTTAAACCTAAAACAGGAAAAAAGCGACTTCTAATTTTTTTTAAACACTAAAAACAGTTCTCGCTTTTCGTAAGCGAGTAGTCATGGAAACGGTATCGTTCTGCCAACTAATGTCAAAAATTGTAACTATTTCGACATACTCCCGCGGGGGGAAGTACTCTGATCTTGAACCGGCAGGATAGCCACCTGGGACACAGGTCGGGAAAGAAGTCCTTTGGCTGTCTGTATGGATACTACTCGGGTAACCCCATCGGTCCCAGGATGAATGGCGGTAATGCGGCCAACCGTCCAACGAGTGGCGATGGAGGAGGGCTCCTTCACAAGGACGATATTTCCAGGTTGAAGTTCATGATTATGACAATGCATCCATTTGACACGCTGTTGGAGAGTGTGGAGATAAGATGTTAGCCAGCGCTGCCAGAATTTTTCCTTCAGCTGGAGGATCAAAGACCATCTGGAATGAAGACTACGAACATAATTAGTAGTTTGATGTTCAGGAAGTTCAAGGAGAGGACAACCGATGAAGAAATGACCGGGCATCAATACTTGAAAGTCCTTAGGATCAGCTGACATGGGATAAAGTGGGCGTGAATTTATACACGCTTCAATTTGGCACAGCAACGTAGAAAGCTCTTCGAAGTTGGGTAAGGCAGCTCTACAAGTTTTCAGTGAATAGTTTTTAGCCAATTTGATAGAGGCTTCCCAAACCCCTCCAAAATTTGGTGAGTAAGGGGGAATAAAGTGCCAAGTAATGTTCCGCTGGGATGAATAATCTTGAATGAAGGATCTCTTGGCAGGTGAAATAATGACTTTAGATAAGTGGAAGCTCCCACGAAGTTGGTTCCGTTATCAGAGAATATGTCTGCAGGGTAACCCGTCAGGGTTACAAAACGTCTAAGTGCTGCAAGAAATACGGAGGAAGATAAGGTGGACACCAGTTCAAGGTGTACCGCCTTTGTGCACATACAAATGAATAGGCACAAATAGGACTTGAAATTACTGGCCTTCCGAGCATGTTGGCATTTAGTGATGATTGGACCTGCAAAATCGACACCCACTTGTAAGAAAGCACGACAGGCATTGATTCTTGAAGGAGGCAAATCTCCCATTATCTGGGAAAGTGGCTTAGCTGACAATTTGAAGCAGTCTAAGCATTTCCTCAGTTCCTTTCTAACAGTCGATTTTTCATCTGGAATCCAAAAGATTTGTCGAATGAGTGATAAGACTAAATCTTGGCCTGCATGAAAATTTGTTTTATGAAAATGCCGAATAATTAACGACGTAAAATGATGCCGCTTTGGAATTATCATGGGATGTTTTTGATCGAAATTTAGTTGTTGTTGGTTACGCAGACGTCCTTCAACACGTAGGATTCCTTCAGAGTCAAAGAATGCATTCAATGATATAATTTTACTGGATTTTGAAAGAGGCTTGTTATGCTGAATTAAATTAATTTCCGATTGAAATTCTGACGTTTGAAATAATTTCACGATGGTCTTGGTTGCTCTGTCTATTTCAATGGCTTGCAACGGTCCTTTAGTTTTAGATGTGGATTTTGTATTATTATAGAATCTATATATCCATGATACAGTACGAATTAATTTTAGGTAAGAGGAAGCTTTTGTCAGTATATCAAAATGCACATTAACTTGAGTGAACAGGTTAACACATTCTATGCATGAATCAGACTGAATATCACGCGTGAATATATCAGGTTGTTCAGTGGTTGGATCAGATAATGTAAGAAAAGAATCCTCTGTGTCATAGAGCCACTTAGGGCCGGTGAACCATTCTGGCGTTTCCTTGAGTTGTTTTGGAAAGAGACCTCAAGTAGTGCAATCGGCAGGGTTTGATTTCCCTGGAACGTGATGCCAAAAGTGTTTTTCGGTTAACGAATGTATTTTTCCAATTCTGTGTTGGACAAATTCATTACCTTTTGTTGGAGGATTACTTATCCAACTCAAAGTAATAGTTGAATCACACCACAGGAATGTGTTATGGATGGGAAAGTTCACTGAACTCTTGACAGTGTCCATTAGTTCAGCCAGATGAGCACCACAAAGTTCCAGCCGTGGCAAGGTCACAGGTTGCACAGGAGCGACTCTAGTTTTAGAAGCGACTAATAATATTTTTGATGAATCTGATATAACCCGAAGGTATATAGCTGCCGCATATGCCTTTGAGGATGCATCACAGAAACCGTGAAACTCGCATCTTTGAGCATTTAAAGTGTGGATATATCTTGGAATTTTTAATTTCTTTGAAGTAATTGATTTCTGACTGAAATCTATGCCATCTTTCAAGAATATCTGTTGGCAACTGATCATCCCAATCCAGGTTGGCTTTCCATAGGTCTTGTAAAAGGATTTTGAGGATTATCGTAGAAGGTGATACAAAACCCAACGGGTCAAAACTTCTCGCAATTACGGATAATAAGTGTCTTTTAGTGGAAACATTATCCTCCGGGACTGCTCTGACGTGGAACGAGTCTTCTCTCAAATTCCAAAAACGGCCTAGAATTTTTTGAAAAGAATCTTCATGAAATGCATGGGAGAAATTACTCGCCTTTAACGAGTCTGGAAGCTCTGAAATAGCTTCTGGATGACTGCATGACCATTTTCGGAGTTCGAATCCTCCTGCGATTATGAATTCCATAAGTTCGTGAATGATAGGTTTAGCAGAGTAAATTGAATCAGCACCAGCAAGTAGATCGTCGACATAAAAAGGGGTTTCTGCTAGTTTGGAGGCTTGGGGATATTTTTCTTTTTCATCTACACATAGTTGTTTGATAGTACGTATAGCCAGAAATGGGGCGCAGGCTGTGCCATAGGTGACAGTATTGAGCTGATAAATTAACAGTGGATCTTCTGGAGATTTTCTCCAAAATATTTGCTGGAATGGCCGATCTTCATTTGAAACTAATATTTACCTATACATCTTCGCAATGTCGGCTGAAAAGGCAACAGGGAAAGTTCTAAATTTAATCAAGATCATAAAAATGTCAGATTGAAGTTTTTCTCCTTTTAACAATGTGTCATTTAGTGACTTTCCATTACTTGATTTGAATGACCCATCAAAGACGACTCTTAGTTGGGTAGTAGAGCTATGTTCATTAACTACACCGTGGTGGGGTAAGAAATAATTTTGATCAGTAGTTGAATTATTAAGGAGAGTCATGTGACCAAGTTTTTGATGTTCCTCCATGAATTTGATATAATTACTTTTCAATTGCTCGTCTGCTCGTAGTTTCTTTTCAAGTGAATAAAATCTTCTCATTGCCTTTTCTTGACTATCCCCTAGACTAGAATTACTTTTAAATGGAAGTTTAACCACGTACCTCCCTTCTGAATTTCTCGTATGAGACTTGATAAATATTGATTCACACATTTCATCCTCATCAGTAGACTTGATTGACCTAGGGATTGATTCAATTTACAAGAAATTCTTTAATGTGTTTTCAATGTTCATCAGTGTGTGACACACAAGAGAAGCTTTTTGATTAGGTTGCGAATTTACCATTCCCGATAACAAATGTTCCAATTTGGTAGGCAAAGCTGATGGCGTACCTTTAGGTCCCATTATTGGGGAACCGTTAACTAATGATAAGAAAATATCTGCTCCCAAAAGAATATCAATTTTATTTGAAATGTCGAATGATGGGTCAACAAGTACAAGGCCTTGAATGTGTGGCCACTTATTATTCTGAATGTTGAAATTTGGTAGGGAAGTAGTAACTTTTGCCACTACTAAGACATTTACCTTAAATGAGTTAGCTGAAAAATGTGAAGAGAATTCGAATTCAGTTAAGAATAATGATTTTTCTGCCGCAGTGTTATTTATGCCAATCAAACGATGAGTAGTATTTTCTAATGGCAATTGAAGTCGCTCAACACATTTCCTTGATATCAGTGAATTTTGACTTGCATTATCAATTAATCCACGACAATTAATCATTTGACCAGAATTAGTTTTAACTCTATAATGATAGCTGTGGATAATAATACATTACACTGCATATTGGATTCAGAATAAGAATTATTTGATACCGTAACAATAGGATTAGCACTATTGTCGTTAGCATTTGGAATATAAATATGAAGCAAAGTATGGTGTCTTTCTGCACAATTTTTACACCCCATACCTATACGACATGTTGCAAGAGTATGATTTTGGCGTAGACAATTTTGGCATAGTTTGTGCTCATTTACAACATTCCAACGCTCAGTTACCGAAATAGAATTATAGGTTTTACACTGAAATAATCCATGCTTTTGTTTACATAAAATACACTCATTAGATTTTACAAGAACATTATTTATATGAGATTTCTTTACAATATCAATTGGTTTACTCTGTACCCTTCTGAATTCCGGCTTACTGAATTTTACCTCGTTTAAGCTTCTAGCCTCCTTTACAATAAAAGCTTTGAAATCTTCCAGGTCAGGTTTTTTGTCATTTTCTAACGTTAATTCCCACCGTTGTTTCACTGTTTCATCCCTGGAAATTAGAAAATTTATTTGACTCTAACCCTAATGTATTTAAATTTCTAACCGCTTCATTGCAAGTGTCCACAATCTCGAGTAGCATTTTAGAATTAGCTTTCGTTACTTTCACGCCAAATATCTTATTTATTTGGCTCAATGCCAACTGCCTTTTATTTTCATACCTCTTCGATAGTATATCCCAACAGTTTTTTAGGTTTTCTGCCTTGATTGAGAATCCACGAATTAATTTGGCGACATCGCCACGAACACATGATTGCAAATATTGCAATTTTTCTATTTCATTTAATGACTTACTTTCGAGAATTGATGACTTGAATAATTCCTTAAATGAAATCCACGTTTCAGAATTACCGAAGAAATGTGGTATTTCAAGTTTCGGTAACTTTAGAACAGTTTGCTTATCATTTCTCAAATTTTGGTTTTCCGAACCTGCGTTCTCCGATTGCTTTGTATAACGGCTTTCAAGGTCAATGACCCAATTTAATAATTTGTCTTGATGTCTAATATATTCATCAAACTTCTCATCACATTCGATCAGTGTCAACTCATTAAATACCTCTTTTAGAGACTGTTGAAATAACTCAACTTTCTTTTTAAATACAGTTATACGTGATTGTTCTTGATCACAGTTTATAATTTTATTTTCAAAGGCTTCGATCTCTTTAACTAAGAATTCAAATTTAACTAAATTCTTTGAAAGCTTAGGAGCCATTTTCTATAATTTTATAACAGAGTATAACTACTGTTTTGATTTATTATCTATAGAATGTATGTAAACCGTATTTTTCAATTTAAAGTTTATATCTATACATATATACTGTTTAATATTTACACATGACAGCTCAGGTATCGACGGACTACTTGAAAGAATACTTGAAGAATAGGATATAAAGAATGATAAGTTAGTCTTACCTTTGTTCCAAAGGTTGTCGATAGCATTTTGAAACTATTGATTGAATACTTCACACATGAGTAAATAGAATGTAAACTGTGTTTTTAAGTATTTTTTAATGACGTACGAATAAATGACATGTTGACTACATGTAGAATAGGATACGAAGAAAAGAACAGCGACTTCAAAAAACAGGAAAAAAGCGACTTCTAATTTTTTTTAAACACTAAAAACAGTTCTCGCTTTTCGTAAGCGAGTAGTCATGGAAACGGTCTCGTTCTGCCAACTAATGTCAAAAATTGTAACTATTTCGACAGGGACTCTATTTTTCCACATCCTGGTTGCGGCTTCCTGGACCTTGAAACACATAAATCTTCGGGGAAGTGTCCACTATCACTTAGGAAAACGTGACATTATTAGATTCAGCACGTTATCAAACCGTGAAACGTAAGCTAGAAGGTGAATCTTGGTCTGAGACTATTGGTATTGAAAGAGGCATAAACATCCTCCCGAAAACTTCATTACGTCAAACTACCATAGAAAACTTTTCTTGCACCCATCCTGTAGTTGAAATGTTAAACTGTTAAGCAGGTATGTTGTAACAAATATTGTTTTTTTTTTCTTCTCTTACTATAATCATGTGTATCTACTTATAGGTCTAGAAATTAAGTTGTATTTTTAAAATCATAAAAATAATTTTAATAAAAGATAATTAACGTAAATTAAAGAGTATTTTATGGTAAATTATCTAATATATGTATATATAGGTGTGTGTGTGTTCCTGTCCAAAAACCTAAATTTCGGCTATAAGAATCAACCGCTTATAAGAATCAAAAACAGTAATAACAAACGTGATTCTTATAAGCGGAAATCACTGTATTTCAAAAAAATCTCAAAATTTCGTGTTTTTTGGCGCTGATTATATCGCTTCCCCCTTCTACTAAATTTACCCTCTAACCTAAATTCATATGTTAATAATACATGGTGTCCGGGCTAAAAGTATCCAAAAGTTATGGCTTATTTTTACGGAACTACCCATTAGAATAAAAAAAATTATTTAAATAGAAAAAACATCTCACCAAGTTTTAATATCTATCATAGATTTCGATGTATGCACCTTTTGTAGCACGACAAACGTCTAAATGGTAATCCAGTTCTCTCCAAGTGATTCTTATCAGGAGTTAATGCTTGAATGATACGCTCCTTCATCCACCGTTTCAGTTTTTTTGTTTATACACAACGGATTTAATGAATCCCCAAGCAAAAAAGTCTAATAACTCCTGATATGCTGCGAAACACTTGGACAGAACTGGATTACCATTTAGACGTTAGTCGTGCTACAAAAGGTGCACACATCGAAATCTATGATACTATGATCGAAATCTATGATTGATATTAAAACTTGGTGAGATGTTCTTTCTATTTAAATATATTTTTTAAAATTCTAATGGGTAGTTCCGTAAAAAAAGTCATTACTTTTGGATACCTTTAGCCCGGACACCCTGTATATCGTTAACTTATGCTTGACCCCTAAATTAGGATATTGTGAATCCGAATTCGAAGGCAGTGCTTAACCCTTATTGTTCGACTATCATCAGTCCTCTCTTGCCTTTCCAACATGTATGAAATCTGAATCTTATATCATCTTATCAGATGCGTTTCAGGTCGAAACATTCAACTTTCCACAAGTTGCTGCAGCATGTCATGAGTTTATTCATGTTTGCATTCAAGTTTGCCTGTCGTGGGCCATTTTTGTAGAGGTTGCAAAAGCATTCGAAGAAGTGTATCATTCTGGCTTGATTTATAAACTAGTTATTGCTACTGTTTAATCTTCCTTTGTCAAAATTATACGGAATTTTTGTAGTTAGATAAATAATCAGTTATTAACCTCTAGGCAGATATAGCATCTTTCAAAGTTAAGTTGCAATCCAAAAAATCTCGTAAAAGGATCTTATATACTGCGCGATAAGAATTTAATATATGTAAATCTTATCAATTGATCTGATAGAAAAACAATACTGCTTCATGCACAGTGGTTTATAAAATAATCTCTTTTTTTATTTATTATTATTATTTGATACGGCGAGTTCGAAGGTGGGATAAGAATCTTTGGACAACTGTTATTGTGGAAAGCAGTTAGATAACAGCTTTCATGAAGTTTTGTTGCTCGCGTTTGTAAGAAGGAAAAAAATGATTTGTTTCTCTAAAAAAACATTTCTTGTTCATCAAAAAATGGATTTATTTAACATTATAGCCTGTGAAAGAAAAACAATAGGTATGGATACCCGAAATTGAAGTAAAATTAAAACAAAGGAAAACAGCAAAATGAAACATTTGGGTAAGTCATGTTTTCGTTTATAGTAGACTGAAATTCGATCTTTAGGAATTAAATATCTACATGTATATTGTGTTGTATTAATACCCTTACTAAACTTTTTTGTTAGATGTATGCCATTAATGGTTATTTATGATCAGTAACGTTTATCCCTTAGGTGTTACGTGACTACAAAACACCGTAAAAAATCTTGGTATTTCTTTTCCTCTTCTTAAAAAAAATATCACGGCTTTTTAATATTCGTTCATTTAAAATTAGAACGATAGCCACGCAGCGAAATAAATAAATAAATTTAATATATATATATATATATATATATATATATACAGTGCCGTAACTAGGCAGGTATAACAGGGGCACCCATCCAGGGCCCACTTGAATGGGGGCTCAAAATGCTGTATTTATTTTATTTTTTTCCCAAACCTAATTAATTCAGGGGCCCAAATGCAAATTCTTGCCCAAGGCACAGGAATGGCTAGTTAAGGCACTGTGTATATATATATATATATATATATATATATATATATATATATATATATATATATACACATCATACATATATACATACATGCAGATATATATCCTCACCTTAGCTATATAGCATGGAATGTTTACCTTACACAGATGGTGAACCTGTGGCATGGGTGCCAAAGGTGGCACACAAAAGAATTTTGATGGTACTCAGACGGCCGATTTTAGACAAAGCTGAATTTTCAAGATCTTGAAAGGGCATTAGTCGGGTGCCAATACTCTTAAATATGGAAACTATTGAAATCGTGCGGTTATCGGACATTAACAAAAATACCAAAAATGAATCGGTGAGTACTAGAATTTCAAGCATTTTTTCACCCCCAAAAATACCTAAGACTGTATTGAGAGTCAAATACACACACAGACACACAAAAGGCTCACCACACCTATCCTACTGTGCGGATTACCGTCCACGCTAATTGCACATAACCTACTCGTACTATGTTTGCGTTTTCTGCTCTGCTCTCGATGAAAGACTGATGAATTTGATTTAAAAAATCGATAATAGTGCTTAAATCTCAGTTATTTAGAATGAATATATTTTAAAGTTTATGTAATACCTGACTTGCTTCATTAGTTTTTTCCCCGCTGAATTTCCTGTTAAAGTAAACTATATTTAGAATTTGTGTAAGCCCTGACAGCTTGAGAACCTTTAGTCCAGTGGTACCCGAACTGTTTTCGACCGCGATCCATTTTCTCTAAATAAAAAGTCACTCGACTCCAATAAAAATTTATTAGTAATAGCAATTAAAAAAAATTAGGAAAATGTTAACAAAAGAATAGAAAAACGAAATAAGCAAATTTTGATAAACTCTTTCAAAAGTCAATGAACTGTAGATTTTGGGTATATATTTACTTTACATAATAACAATAAAAAAAGGGTCTTTTCCACCCTCTACATTTGTATTTTGCCAAATCTCATGTCAATTCATATTTAAATATTAATATGTATTTGTATTTCATTGAGGTAAAAATTAACGAAAATTAAAATTAAAAACGATTTTGATACATGATGTCCGGGCTAAAGGTATTTAAAATTGATGACTTATTTTTACGGAGCTACCCATTAGAATTTTTAAAAAAATTATTTAAATAGAAAGAACTTCTCACCAAGTTTTAACATCAATCATAGATTTCGATCATAGTATCATAGATTTCGATGTGTGCACCTTTTGTAGCACGACTAACGTCTAAATGGTAATCCAGTTCTCTCCAAGTGTTTCGTCGCATATCAGGAGTTATTACACGTATTGTTTGAATGATACGCTTCTTCAACTCATCCATAGTTTCGATTTTTTGTTTATACACAACGGATCTAATGAATCCCCAAGCAAAATGGTCTAATAACGTCTGATATGCTACGAAATACTTGGAGTGAACTGGATTACCATTTAGACGTTAGTCATGCTACAAAAGGTGCACACATCGAAATCTATGATACTATGATCGAAATCTATGATTGATATTAAAACTTGGTGAGATATTTTTTCTATTTAAATAATTTTTAAAAAATTCTAATGGGTAGTTCCGTAAAAATAAGTCATGACCTTTGGATACCTTTAGCCGGGACACCCTGTATTATAAGCTTCCTATTATAACATTAAAAATTATAAACTTCATTTATCTATATAAAATTAAACTAGAAAAAAAAATTTATGAGAAGGGGGAACCTTGACCTCAGATAGTTTTTGTCCAATAATTGGTGAAATATTTAAGAATGCCACTCTCATATCATCTTTGTTTGGTTTTTATAGCTACTAATTTTGAAAATCTACTTTCGCACATATAAGTAAAAGCGAAGGGAAGCAATAATGTAGCCCTGTAAGACTGTTTGATACCTTACTTAACAATATCATACATTTTTTCTTCCATGTTTTTATTGACTCGCTTTCTTGTTTGTTTTTTTGTGTGTTTGTCCAGTATAAATCTTGCAATGGATTTTTAACTAACTTCCCGACTAGCTAGACATTTGAAACTTTTAGAATAGCTCAGGACACGATGACAATGCATTCTTTTGATACTTTTAGCCATCTTTAAGCAGCATTGAATTCATTTTCAGTTAATTTTGTTTTGTAGACTGCTGCAGCCATCTATCGGCCGGGACGGGAATGAAAAGTTAAACGCAAGTTAACTTCCAATTAACTTCATTTTCTTTCAAGTTGATGGGATAATTCATACAAATTTTTTTTTAAATATATATTAATACATAGAATTGTCAAGTTTGTATGATTCAACAGAAAATTCAAAAACATGGTATATAAAAAGTTCTTTTTATCTTGTAATTATTAACATATTAAAAATATGTCATTTTAGAAAGTTTAAAGCATGTTTTTAATTAAATAATTCTTCATGATACAAAATCACTTAAGATTCTCTGCGACCCCTCCAAGGTTTTACATGACCCCTCTGTGGGTCGCGACCCACTGTTTGCGTACCACTGCTTTAGTTGACACGAAATTAAAAACTGTGACTCTTTTTCTTGGGACTTCTCCATCTGAACAAAACTGAATCAAACACGCACAAAATGATGTTATACTAAATGACGTAAAAATTCAACACCCTTTAAATTTATTATGCTAAGTGAAGGATCTTATTTCTAGTAAACTTAATGTCGTTTTAATCGATATAAGCTCGGAGAGTACCTCGGGTGGACTATCCTGTCATACACTGTCAATAATAAACATCGATGGGTTAGGTCAGTAGGTTGAATATCGGCCACAAGTTTAGGAGATTCGGGTTCGTTTCCCGGTCCCATCAGACGGCCGTTTCAGTAGCGCTGAATTGTTGATAGTACCGATAATGGATTGTTAGGTACCCTATAATAAATATTGAGGATGAGAAAGATTTAGCATTGTTTATAGTAAATAAATGGAGGCAAAAATTCTCTGTCGTTTACCTAAAGAAGAAATGGAACAATAAGAATGAGGAATTCGAAAAATGAGATGTTATTCAAAATATGTTTCTTACATTATTATAATAATTAGCTGGTAAAGTATAGGCATTGACGTTGAGAGGCGCGAGTTCGATTCTCAATCAAGACAAACGTTCTACAATTAAAAAAAATCCTATTTTCCTAAGAATCTAAAAATCAGTAATCAGGATGTGTAAGTGTCATTTACTTATCAAATCTTATTTTTTATGCTTGCATTGTTTTATCTGTACTTTTCAAGTATATTATTTTTTTTTTGATTAGGCATACCTAGATGGCTATTGTCTTCTATGTTTTGTTTTTATGCGTTGGTTACACACCATGTAGTTGTAGCAGACATCAATTACATTCAAAATTACATGCGTTGCCTATACTGATTTGAGTTAGAATAGCCCACTTAATCTGTAGCTCACCAGACCAGAATACGTTTCTGAATGAACTGAAATTATTTCAGAAAGCATTAACATTTATATTTTATGTTAAGCGATACATCAGCTGGGCAGGAAGAAGACTCGACTTTTTGTCAGTGATATTTCGTAGATTTATCCTCAAATGTTATGAGTTAATACAATACAACTTAACTCATGGGTCCGATTTCACGATGTCTTCTGCAAACATTAAATGCAACAAACATATAAAACGGATCTGAAAAAATAATAAAAATAGCTTTAGAGTCACTGAGACCCGTCGGTAAATTATCAAAACAGTTCTTTCCGGTACAGAAAAGTAGAATATGTTCCAGAGTGTCACGATCTTTAGAGTAATTATACAGGACAAATATCAGTAAGCAAGTAGGACTCCGTGACAAGATGGCCAATTCTAGCTTTAGCAGCGAAAGTGGCAATCCGCTTGGAAACCCTTCCAAAGTACAAAAGGTTATTAGGTTCTTTCAGAAAATTAAAAAGATGCCTCTGACCGCCGGTGTTTAAGACATGAACCAGTTGGCTTTAGTCTCCCTTTCCATGAGTTAAGGATGATATAAGGTAAACGCACCAGTAATGGGCCGGTTAAGAGAAAAATTGAAGTAAATCTGAATTTTCACAGCTATAGATAAAGCAAACTGGTCCAAATTTTTACCTGCCATTTTAATAACTGTCTTACATCTGTAGTAGCAATTGGAGCGCACTGGGTGCATTCATAAAAAATATATATATACATAAATAATAACCAACCTGATGCACCTACAATGGGCCATTATTTTATCCGATGTACCCATAATGGGCCACCCAATAATGGGCCATCAATATCGCCCATCACAACATTAATGGGCCATCTATTTAATCTGTTATGGAACAAAAATCAATTCTACAATATCATAAAATTGGAAAGAAAAAGAACTAAAAACATGATGTATAATTTAAAACCGGTTTATTCATTTTATAACTACAGTACAACTACACTAAATATATAAAAACTGAAATATAAATTTATTAACTCAAACACCTAAAATTAAATTTACTTAAAAATTGTGGTTAATGTTGCCGGTGATCTACCGCTTTACTTGTCACAGCTGGTATGTTGTTGCAAATATTGACATTTCCGAAAAAATAATTTGTACCAGTACACGAGCTGGCCCAATACAGGGACAGTGTAACAATTCGTGATCCCATGATGGGCCACGCTATTTTGACAATGGAATCTAAGTTTTTTGTCATTTAATCACTGTACAATTTGAATTATACTTACTATCGTAATGAATAATAGTTTAAGTCAATAAACAGGCATTATAGTACTTAGACAAAAATTTTTGAAAAATGCACTTACCTTAACAGATTTCTTAAGCAGACATTAAAACAAACACAAATTTTCTTCTCTATAGCAGAATACACCTTACACTTCGCACAAAGTAAAGGAATGAACTGAATTCCAATGCTAATGGATCCTCGCAGGTAGTAGCCAATGACCCTCACCCCTTCCACTGCATAAGGTAACAATAGACCCTTAATGTCTCGACATTTCTAAAGGGTGGCCCATTATAGGCACATGGCCCATTATAGGTGAATTTACCTTAACCCTCCATTTGATTTACTGGTTACTTGATATGGTGCATCGCGCACCTTACATTCGATTTCGAGTTCTGTAAAATGTTTGTTTTATGCGGCTTTAAGACGTATTAAATATTATTGTAATTATTTTTTATCTCTACTATATAGGATTTCTACGATTATCTCCTACTACTCAAGGGACAAGGAAAACTGGGCTTATACGGGGCTCCGGATTTTTTTTTTTTTAATAAAAAAGAGCACATTTTTATTTTGTTTGATTAAAACATTCCTTAAATCTTTTAGAATCAGTAAATACAAACCGCATGTTTGGACGATATGATTATATTGCTATTCATAAAACGTTTTCATGCTGCCGGTAAGAATCCTTCTGTACATCTGTGTTTTTAGTTTATTAATCTCGGAAAGGAATTTTCCCCAGTTTGTCCTCTTTAAACGATCATATGAAAAATTTCTTTGCAAGGTATGTTTAAGAACTTTTGTACAGATTCCCTTCTTCTTTTTTTTTTTTTTAAAAAAAAAAAAAAAAGATTATTACACCGTCCTCAGAATTTTTGATTTAGACTAAAATTTAAAAAAAAAATAGTTTCCCCTGAGGTAAATATAAATAAAAATATTTTTTTTTACACATATGAACGATAAAAAATTTCACGAATAAAATTTTTATAAATTTCGAAGTCATGTTACAACCATTTTGCAACCTTTTCTATGTACAAAAGGTGTCAAAAATCATGCCAATTGAGCTATTGGTTCAGCAGATATATCTACAAAACTTTGAATTTTCCCCCAACAAAATAAGAAATTGTTAAAGTTATTTTTTAAAATGTATAATGTTCTCTCCATAAAGAGACATGCAAGGAAAAAAATCATTACCAAACTAGTATAATTAAGAAAAAAAAAGTGTCTCGCATCCCCTAAGATTTTGACGACCTTGTTGAATCTTATCCCCCTCCGATGCCTTGTCAGTCACTTATCTGAAACAAATAATAAATACCGCTGTAACGATGGCAATCATTGGTCTGAACGTAGTTGTAAAGTATTTAGGAGTCATAATGTAAGGACTTTGCCTTAAATAAAAGACTGTCAGCCTTTTTGTATTTAATGCTTTAATTGCATTTCTCGACTAAATACAGGCTATTTGCAATATATATATATATATATATATATATATATATATATATATATATATATATATATATATATATAAGTTAAATTCGTGGGTTCAAGGCATCGACGAGGAAAGTCAGACTTGAGTTGTCGCTGCGCTCATTCAAGTCTATCTGGGCCCGATAGTATCTCCTTGTCTTCAGCTCCAGCGTCACTTGAATAACTTAATCTCTGAATCACTGACATCATCTTAACTCGTGTCCGGTAACTTTATATACCTTCGCTGAACGTTCTCGAAAGGTCTAAAAAACGCCGCCTTTCTTTATTCAGTTAATGTTCCCAGACGACTAGACGCCTCCGGTCGACAACTTCTCTTTTGCAGCTGACGAACTGTTCCGCGAGCTGTCGGTAGCACTTTTGGTCTTTATGTCGCCAAGACTGTCTGTCTCCAGCCGTCTAAATCAATTATGTGCACAATCCGCGCATTGGTTGGTCTTCCTGAAATTTCCACGCACAAAATATTCGCTATTGTACGGGAGTCGTTACAATAATCTATAGTAAGTGGAGCCGAACTGCGCATTTCAGGATTTCGAGCCAGAGCCCTGGTCGTTAGATCACTACAGTGGCTTGAAGAAATCCTATAGAATGCATTACTTTCTCCCTTACTTTATGCAATAAAAGCAATAGATGCTGGCCCTTTTACGTTAATGCCGCAGAATGTTGTATCTGCGTCATAAATAATGGTTAGTTTTTTTTCTGGTAAGGTCCTTGTTTTTCCCTTCATTTTTTGTCCTCTGCTTCTTATCTGTCAGCCAGTATTCTACCCGATGGTCGATATCCACTTTAACACCCATCTAATGAGAACGTGAATCTAACCTTTGGGCTTCGAAGCCAGTCTCATGACCTCTAGTTGCATTTATCTCAAATATTCTACTCTTCAGGGACGTCGAACTGATCTTTTTTGCTCAAAATTTTTGCAATAAACATCCATCAAAAGAAGAATGTTTATTGCTAAATTATTAAATTAATTTTTGTGTGTGTGTGTTGCATTATATTACAATCTGATATCAATTAATTTTTCTCTTCTCTAATCAGAGTTTCGACGACGAATATTTTCGTTTGCGAAGACAGAAGAGTTAGATTCGGACCTCGAAGATCAACCAGATCGTCCCTCTTTTTCGCAGGCAGAAAAAGAGCTTTTGAAGGAAGACAAAGAACCAGTGGGAATTCAGTCCATCCTCTTAACTGCTTTTTCAACATGTTCTTACACCCTGGATATAACGTCGTCGGCCGCAGCGTGTTTCTGGTTGTACCAGACAGGACATTGGTGGTGGTACTTGATACTTTGTCCGCTTGTCGCGTCCTTGGTTGTGATCAACATCTTCAGCATGCGATGGTACATCCATGATGCACAAGAAGGCAAAGAACATTTGATTCCAGTCTCTGTATCGCATTGGATATTTAGGGGAATGTTCCACGTATTTCTCCTGGGACCAATTGTAAGGTATTAATTGGACATTGTACTGTTGCCACAAGTGCTAGGTTGTTTTGCTTCTCACTTTGACTGTACGCCCAATAACTTTTCAAAGTATAAATGCAGGATTAACCTAAGGCAGAGGTCTCAATACTTTTTAGGCTAAGAGCCGCACTGACTTCTCCCCATAGTCCCATAGGACTAAGACATAGCAAGCAGCTCATCATTAAAACATACTGTATCATACCAACTACATCATACCATCATACCAACATAATGTCTTCCACTCACACAGTCTGATCATTTGCATAAATTTGCCCGTGGGTTTTTTTCCCCCTCACTACTTATCTGTGGGAAGAAACATTCTCCAAAAAGGAAATATACAAAAAAATATTTACAAATTCAAATTAACTGATGAGCATTTGTAGTCGCTGTTGATAATTTCCACTACTAAACTTGATCCACAACTGTAAACAATTGTCGGTGGAAAGTTACAGCAACATAATTCTTATTAATCATAATTATAATGTTTTGTTTAATTTCATTATGTAAATTACCTATGTATCTCATTTATTGTAAGTTTTTAGGATAAATCTCATATCATTAATTACAGTTAAAATGTTCAATTTCATTATGTATGTCAGTTATTGTATTCCTTAATTGGTCGTTAAATAAAAACATCTGATTATTATTTTGTACGATTTACTTACATAGTAAATTGTTCAATGTAATGACAATGAACTATGGCGGGCCAGATACCGGGCATGTCGGGGGCGCAATCGCAGGCCGTAGTTTGGCGACCCCTGCCCTAAGCCAAGAGAGACTTGTAAACAAAAGATACACCGGTAATTTTTCACTCCGTTTTATGACAAATATCACCAGTGTACTATTGTCCTAGAAATCTCACAGATGTGCAATTAATGAATGTTTTTGTATTAGGCAAATATTTTAAGCTTCAGAAAAAATCAGTTGAAGGTACTGTTTAATGTCTAAACTCATTTATCGGTCTTTCCCAAAATACAAATGTAAAATTCTTTAACCCCTTCCTTCTCGCTCACATCAAATTTACGAGGTGAGGTTTCGCATTCTATTTCAAGTGCCCGTGGTATTTCCGGGCTGCTTTGTTTAAAAGTAACACACTTAAAAGATTAAAACAATCCATTTCATTTACTCTGAAATTTTTTTTATTTCTTATTTTACATACCAGATGGCAGCACCAGACTATAAATAATGTAATTGGGGATAGGTTTTTTTTTAAAAACTAGATGTGGCAGATCAAGAAATAAATGGAATCCTCCGGAAAAAATAGGTACTTTTATTACCATTTTCTAGAAAATTATGCGATCTTTAAGGGGTTAAATCCAGTTGCTTGACGAGGTCCGAATGGCTAGGGTGTTAATCTTCGGTATTAGAATCTGTGGGGTTCGATTTTCGCTGTAGACATGAGTAACAGTAGTTGTTGGCTGTAGGGCTGTAAGATTCGGACAGTATTCTTGGCATTACAAAAGATGGCCGTAGCTCATCAAGCCAGTCTTATGTAGCATTTTAAATGGCTGAAAAAATATTGATCTTTTGATGACTCCATAATCTAAGTTTTAAAACTGCTTAAAGAGATCCACTTATTTCGCATATTTTGTAATGATAAATTACGCAAAAGACATTTACTAGTTTAAGAATTGGTTGTTGTTGTTGTTGTTCCTAATACCCCTTGGCCGGAAGTTCCAGACCAGGTCCATATCGGCTTCGGGCTGAGTTCCGGTTATAATGGCACCACAAGGGTCAGAGTCCGACTTGGCTAGGTGCCACCTCAGTTTTGACCGAGCACCCCAGTGGCGACATCTGGGGGTCGTACTTTCTCCACCCACTGACCTAATAGGACTTTTTCCTCATAGGACGGATTTAACTTGCCCATATCAGGCCTAGACACGAAGGTATTTAATAACGATTGTCGGGATTCGTTCGGAGCACCCTCAGCACCGAAAGCCGACGCGCTACCGATGGGCTACCTTGGGCACAGTTTAAGAATTTGTTTCGGATCATATACGAGTATAGGGAGAAACTAGAGACCTGATAACCCTACAGTAACAAATTTTTTTTTCTAGTCGTGTTATAATGGATTTAGATGTTTATTCTTTACCTTAAGTTAGAGAAAATGCTCTATAATGGCTAACAGTATAAAATTCCCCATCTTAGCATTAATTGCAAGGCTATTCTTTCTCACTTCGTTAAAGGGGTCCAGGACACAAAATTCTTCAAATTTTCGAAAAAAATTATTATTAAATTGTATTAAAAAATTATGTGTTTTTTTACCGCTTAAAATGACGTTTAAATCATGTTTCTATCATAATTAGAACAAGAGCTTTATTTTTTTCTAATTTATTTATTTTTTTCCAACATTCTAATAGCAGCCAATCTTTGTTTAAACCTATAAATGCGCTTTTCTGCATGATAGGTTTTTTCACCATTTCTCGTCTTTAAATTGTTATAAGTCAAGAACCATTAAAGATAAATGGTTCAAACTTCGAGCATGTCTTTTTCAATTATTATACTTTAATTTTGATTTAGAAAATTTGAAAAAAATATTTACTTTTGAAAATATCTTTTTTTAAAAATAAGTTACATCTTTTTCTTATTTTTTAATTTTTACACTAAATATTTTTAATTTAAAAAAAAAATTAATATTTTAAAAACGATGAATCAAAATTAAAACTTATATATTTCTGTTTAATTAAATGAAAAAATTTTGAAATTCAACAAATAATATTTCGAGTTATAACGATTTTAAATTACCCAACTTTTTTTTTAAATTTAAAATTTTTAAAATCTTTATGAGAAGTTTTATGATATGATTTTGTTTACAAATTATATGGTTAACCATCACAAAAAAATCAAAATTTTAACTCAATAAATAAAAAAAATTTTAAAATGTGTCCTGGAACCCCCTTGATAAGAAATAATCAGTGCTATATATTTGAATTTTTCTTTATTTGATGCGAACATCTTGATTGAAAAATACATTTAGAGGTTATTCCATCTGTCTTCTCTGTTCCTTTAGGTACTTAGAACTGTTCTTGTACGGACTGCACACTTGCGACCGCGGGGATCCGGATCGAGATAAGTATCGCCTCATGTACCTGCAAGAGGACAGGGACATATCCCTGTTGGTCATGGTCGGCAGTTTCATGAAATCTGCACCCCAGCTTGTTTTGCAGATGTACATTTTGACGCAGAGCCACGTCGATATTAACACCGAGATAGGTAATTAATTATAAGCATATTAGATGAATCCCGGGTTTAACTGATCTCTGCTACTGGGATAAATGCTGTCTCACAAACAATGTCGACATTTCATGTTAAAAATTTAAAAAAAAAATCTTTGATCCTAAACCTACTGCCTTGAACGAAAAAATATGAATAAATAAGAAATTCGGAAACAAAATTGAAGTATATTATAGGTTTGTATTTTTGTTGTGTTTAAGTCCGAGTGATTTTAAAGCAATCGGTAAATAAATTATGTATAGTTTTTAGCCATCTTTCAAGGGATATATATATATATATATATATACTAGCTGAATACCCGTACTTCGCCACGGAGTACGTTCAAATTAAATACAGCGGTCAACGTATGCAATTAATGCCAATATATATATATATATATATATATATATATATATATATATATATAAAATACAACAACGATCAATGTATGTAATTGATGTAAAAAAAATTATATTTATTAAAAAATCGTGACGGATATTTTTATAGACGAAATAATGCAGAAGAAAATATTCAAATTAAATCTAATAGAACATACTAAAGAATATAGTACAGTTTAAAGAACATTACTTTTACTGTATTTTAATATTTTTTTGGATAATGTCCAATCGTCTGCCGCATTAGCAAGAAAAAAAATATTTTTTTTCTGTCGTTATGCACGTGACGCCAAATTAGTTTAAAATATTACAAAAAGAAAAGAAACCACGTGATCAGCATTTAATAAATTAATTCTAAAAAGTAATCTTAAAAAATTCACCAAAAATCAGAAAATAGAGGTAGTGATTCGAAAAAGATTTCATTTTAAAGGAATTTCTATGATATTTCTTGTGATATAAATTTTATAACCCTCAGATTATTATTTTAAATGCAAACTTTAAAAAAGTTACAAAAAAAGCTTAAAAATTTAATTTTAAAAAATCGAAAAAGAATTTTTCAAAAGTCTTTTTTACTGCATCCCTACACTATGAGAAGAATCGCCATGCAAAATTTCAGCCATTTAGATTCAACGGTTTGGTCTGTGCGTTATCTGCCAGTCAGTCAGTCAATTACGGAACTGGTATATATATATATATATATATATATATATATATATATATATATATATATATAGAGAGAGAGAGAGAGAGAGAGAGAGAGAGAAAGAGAGGGGGAAATAGATAGATAAGGTTATCAAATAAATGATGCGATATTATGACTTATTAGATAATACCAAAATACCGCTTTATTTATGGGATGACCCAATATATACACTCATGGACAAAAAAATTAGCGCACCAAGAAGGAGTCGTCAAAATGAAACGAAATTTTACATACGTAATGACTACTTTGATATAGGTAAATGATAAGAAAATCAAAGAAAAAGGCAAAAGAACGGAGGAGTTAATACTCTGTTAGACCCCCCCTCTAGCGCGAATGCACGATGCGATACGATCGGGCATTGAGTCATAGAAGTTCTGTATGATGTCTTGAGACATTTCGTTCCATATTTGCTGTAACCTTGCCTCTAGTTCGTTCAAACTCGTGGGATGCCCAACTCGTCGTCCCAAATGATCCCAGATATGCTCGATTGGAGACAAATCTGGGGATCGGGCAGGCCAAGGAAGGGTAGTAACAGTGCGGAGACAGTCTTGTGACACCCTTGCCGTATGAGGCCGAGCATTGTCTTGTTGAAAAATGGCTCCTGGGAGCCGTTGCATAAGTGGCAACACATGTGGTTGCAGGATTTCATGAACATACCGCTGGGCTGTCATGGTGCCACGGATCAATACTAGGGGTGACCGGGAATTGTAGGCAATGGCACCCCACACCATCACACCAGCTGTGGGAGCAATGTGTCACTGTACAGCAAAGTCAGGATTGAAGCGTTCTCCACGGGCTCTCCACACACGAACACGATTGTCATCACTGCCGAGATTGAATCTGGATTCGTCGCTAAAGACGACCTGGTTCCATTCCGCTGCAGTCCAGTTTCCTCGTGCGCGGCAAAACTCCAAACGGAGGCGTCGATGGGTGGGCGTCAAGGGCAGCACACGTAATGGGCGCCGCGATACCAACTGTCCTTCAGCCAGGCGCCTTCGTATGGTTCTAGAAGACACAGAGGCCCCTAGTGAAGGTGCTACCTGTGCCTGGATGGCGGCCGATGAAGCGGTTGGCTGTACGCGTGCATTTCTTACGATGTGACGGTCTTCTCGACGACTGGTCTGTCGAGGGCGTCCTGAGCCTGGTCTTCGTGTACATGACATCTCTCGGGTCCACTGGTCCCAACACCTCCTCACAACACAATCAGAGCGGCCTAATTGACGAGCTACTCGCCTAGCTGACCACCCAGATTCCATCATCCCGACGATTCTCCCCCTCTCAAACTGCGACAACTGCCTATATTGTCTTCGAACATGGCGTAATGGCATGTCTATCTCAGCTCTTCCTTTGTAAATGATTCAGCACACCCAAACAAGCTTTGGTTACCTGTTTTATACACCACAGAGTACGATGTTCAACGCCCTCTACCGGCTATACGTAATGCGCAATCACGCTGCATTTCTAATCATTTGCATATCTCCCCGACATGTACCTTCATTGCAAGTTTCGTTACGATCCCGCAATTATTTCTTGGTGCGCTAATTTTTTCGTCCATGAGTGTATATATATATATATATATATATATATATATATATATATATATATATATATATATATATATATATATATATATAGATAGATATATATGTGTGTGTTTGTATGTGTGTATTTATATATTTTTCCTGTGTGCGATAAAGATTATCAGCAATTAGCTTAAGGCACCGCATTAATTAACTTGACAGAACTCCAATCCCAATGTTGAGCTGTAAGGAATTTTCCGTTCAATATTTTTCTAATCTCAGATTGGCAGATGCCTATTCTTTTTATTCTGTTTTCTGCTTAGGAAGGTAGACGTTTGATAGCGAAATAATACTATAACATAAAAGAATGATCCACAAAAATGTTAAAGGCATTAAAAGATGATTTTTTTTCGTCGCTCATCTTAAGCAAGTCTTTTTTCTTTAATTTATTTTTGACATAATTTCAGACATCATTTAAAGTCATAGTAACAAGTTTTGGTTATATCCGACAACGTTCAGCATATTTATTAAACTTCTCTTTGACTGAATTTTCAGAAATTTAAGTTGGTTCTGTATCTGGATCTGATTACCTTGACTGCGGTTTAGTACTAACCTGTACAGGCATTTTTCACAGTGCTCTTCCTTATCCTATTTGACGTTCTGGCTCAAGTCACCAAGTTTTGTAACTTATTAAAGGGGGAAAAATCAGAAAGAACTTAAGTGAATGTGAAAAATTAACTTCTTTTGACACGGGATCTTATGACAAAAAGTGAAAAGAAAGGTGTTCAGTATTCAGCGTAACCGCCAGTAATATGCTCAAACGATCTTGTTTTGTCTTCAAGTGGTAAAAAAAGGACCAAAAAATCTCCTTTTTTATTTTAAGTAACTTTCAGAACTGTCTTTGCCAGAAAAAAGTAACGTCAGCGCAAAAGCTTTAGACCAGGAGGTATATTGAAGTGATTAGTGGGAAAGGAACTTCAAAGAGAAAACTGTCGAATGGGTTTTAAAAGGAAGCTTATAAAAATAATTTACAGTCTGGATTCTGGAGCTTTTCTCAAAAGGTTTTTATTTAGAAAACAGGGCGAATGGTAAAATCTAACCAAGGGCACAAACGTTTTCATGCATACATGTGCCCTCGTGTATTGGATATAGAGATGTATTAATATATACAAATGATTCGCGGCTTTTACTTAGATTATGCTGCTTGAAATTAGGTGGATGCATATAAATGTTATTAATTTTCCTGCATCATGATTTTTTTGCAAATACAGTCTAACCCCGTTATAGCGAACCCGGTATATAACGAACTCACGGCTATAACGAACGAAAATTTTGGTCCCGCCGTTTCCTATTGTACGTAATTTACTAATTAGTATTGTCAGTTTAATGTAGTCGATTTTAGTCGATTTAATTCATTAATGATCACTTTTAATAGATTTTATCATTTTTTACCATGTTTTTATTAACTCGCTTTCTTGTTTGTGTGTGTTTTTGTGTGTTTGTCCCGTACGAATCTTGCAATTGATTTTTAACTAACTTCCCGACTACCTAGACATTTAAAACTTTTAGAATAGCTCAGAACACGATGACAATGCACTATTTTAATACTTTTAGTCATCTTTAAGCAGGATTAAATTGATTTTCAGTCATTTTCAGTTAATTTTCTTTTGTAGACTGGTGCAGCCATCTATTGGCCGGGACGGGAACGAAAAGTTAAACGCAAGTTAACTTCCAATTAACTTCATTTTCTTTCAAGTTGATGGGATAATTCATCAAAAAAATTTTAAAAAAGTATTTATTAATACATAGAATTGTCAAGTTTATATGATTCAACAGAAAATTTAAAAACATGGTATATAAAAAGTCCTTTTTATCTTGTAATTATTTAAATACATCATTATTGAATACTCATTGCAACTAATGAGTTATACATTCTGTGAACTCTAGCATTTTTCTTAATGGTTCAGATATAGCGAACCACCGGATAAAGCGAACAAAACCTTTGGTCCCTTGAACTTCGTTATAACAGGGTTGGATTGTATATTTTCTATTGATCCTGCTTGAATTACCAAAGTCTCAATTCTATGTATTTTACTGATTTTACATCTTTCAAGATGAATATGTGTTCATTTGTTTCTAATCACTCTTACTATTTATTTTTCGTAGTTCGCTCCCAGGCGGTCAACCTGGTATCAGCTTTGGTCGAACTCTCCTTGGCCCAAAGTTCGTACCACCGGGCGCTCCGCCGCGCTAGCCCTCTCAAGCACAACATGACGAAGCTCGGCACGGTCGTGCAGTTCCTCAGCCATTGCTGCGTCATCGGCTCTCGAGTACTGGCCCTCGCAGCTTTCGCCTCCCAGTACAAACACTGGATCTTCGTATTCTGTGCCATTCACTGGACCATCATGACAGTGTGGCTCGTAATTCAGAGAACCACATTTTGCGCTTCTTCTCACGGCCATCCTCGGCTTCTGGAGGAGTTACTCTTCAATGTAGTCATTGCGGGAATATATTTATTCTGTTTCATCAATGTGAAGGACGGACCCACGAGGTAAGTACGGATATATATATATATATATATATATATATATATATACACACACTAGTTATCAAAAATTAAGGAAAAATCACAAAAAGAGGGATAACACGTTCAAAACTAGGCCAATCTGTTTAAAATTTCAATATGTTGTTAAGTAAAAGGTGCTGAACAATACTACATTATGCAAAATAGTGGCGCTGCAGTCGGAATACGTCATTTGCAAGGAGCATAAAAATGCATGTCTCAGAGCAAGGCGGCAATTGTCGCTGCGAGGCTGAGTTAGACATCTGGCATAGCCAAATTGTAATAATGACCTCTAGTCATCATTTGACCAGAGAACTACGATGGAGAGCTATTGGGAGACTAGATGCAGGACAAAGTCAGACAGAAGTAGCCAGATGGCTAAATGTGAATCCGTCTGTGGTTCATAGACATTGGCAACAATTTCTAACCACGGATTCGGCATCCAGGAGGTTCAGCCAAGGACGGTCGTACGCTACGACGAGTGCCGATGACCGATATTTGTCATTATGCGGACGAAGGAATAGAAGCGCAGCTCCGTCTGAACTCAGATCCTCCCTTGCTGCAAGCTCCGGAAGGTTGATATCAACGTCAACCGTGCGCAGAAGGCTTCACGAAGGTGGTCTTTTTGCGTGGCGACCAGCCATTTGCACCCCGCTCACATCACGTCATAGGCGGGAACGTTTGTAGTGGGCACGTCAACATGTCCACTGGACGCGTAATGAATGGAGGGTTGTTCTCTTTACGGATGAGTCCAGGTTTAGCCTCCAAAGCGATAGTAGGCTATTTTGATTTGGAGAGAACCTGGAACTCGTTTTCGTCCATCACACATCCGTGAAAGAGATGCATACGGATCAGGCTGTGTCTGTGTTTGGGGTGGTATCTCTTTGGGTGGACGCACAGGCCTCCATGTCTTTCCCCGTGGAAATGTGAATGCTCACACCTACAGAGATGACATCCTTGATGCTTTCGTGCTACAGGACGATAACGCGAAACCCCACAGGGCTCGCATCATGGATGCTTATCTTGAGCAGGAAACAATTCAGCGCATGGAGTGGCCAGCTCGATCACTGGACCTGAATCCTATCGAGCATGTTTGGGATGCTTTAGGACGATGTATAGCTGCTTTCAATCCTCCTCCTAGGACCCTAGCCACGCTTTCAACTTCTGCAAGAGCAATGGCTCTTACTTCCTACCGAACTCATAGACCGCATAATTGACAGCATCACACATCGCTGTATGTGCAGTATTGCTGCTGGGGGGGAGGGATCATACGCCATATTAAAGGTACTTTTCCTATACCAAACTGACACATCCGATTTGTTCATTGTATACATATGCTAGTTTCTATAACACCATAATTGTCTGACGATTTCTTTTTATGTTATTTTATACCTACCTATGTGTTGTATAATGTGTATAAGTTTAATTAAATTCTAACTTTTTGAGTAATCGCTATTTTTGTGACTTTTACTTAATTTTTGATAACCAATGTGTGTGTGTATGTATATATATATATATATATATATATATATATATATAGAGCTTGAAATCAACAACAAACTTATTTCAACAGTGCAGGAGAACGCCTTAATAGTAAACCTAGGCTGGCGCAGTGGCCTTGACTGATTAATGGCGAACTGAATACCTATTTACTGAGTGAATATTTTAAGGTTTTCTTAGTACTAAAATATTCTCTAAAAATAGTCGGAAAAATTCCTAAAATATTCTCTTTACTTATACTTAGTTCATGTGACTGATCTAGTTCCTACTTTCCCCTCAAGGAATTTAATGCAATGCTGGCTCAAATAGTTGAATGTTATGAATAAAAAAAAGTGAAAGAAATAAAACCTTGAATGATACGAAATATAAATCTGGAACTAGTAAAGCAAGTGAATGAGAAAACCTCAAAATATTCTCAACAAATGGGTATTTAAAGCATCATAAATCAAAGAAGGCCATTTTTGCTTGGGCTAGGCTTACTGTTTAGGCGTTATCCTGCACTGCTCCAGAGGAAGAAAGCTGAAAGTGTTTCAGAAAATCACGCGTTGAACTTTCATGACAGTTATCTATGGTCAACATTTTAATGTTTCTCGAATCCCTGAATACTTTTAATTAGCGTTTTATACCATTTTAAAACATCCTAAATTGATGCAATATCTGTTATAAAACTCCGCTTTTTAGTTCTGAATAACGCGACCTTTGCGACTTTTTATATCTGCCAAATCTTGAAATCCTTTGCCATTTGATAATATTTTGATTGTACAGTCGAACCCCGTTATAACGAAGTTCAAGGGACCAAAGATTTTGTTCGCTTTATCCGATGGTTCGCTATATCCGAACCGCTAAGAAAAATGCTAGAGTTCACAAAATGTATAACTTATTAGTTGCAATGTGTATTCAATAATGATGTATTAAAAATGATAAAATCTATTAAAAATGATCATTATTGAATTAAATCGATTAAAACCGATTACATTAAACTGACACACTACTAATTAAATTACGTACAATAGGAAAACGGCGGGACCAAAATTTTCGTCCGTTATATCCGTGAGTTCGTTATATACCGGGTTCGCTATAGCGGGGTTCGACTGTATAATGAGGTTGATGAGACATGTTTTATCAAAATCCTGCATCTCTCAGTAGATGGTCTCGGAATGCCAATCACTTGTTAAATAAAAATATTTAAAAGCTAGTCTTTGAACCTGACGTAACCAGAATAGTATATAGTAGTATTCTCGCTCACTTGTTGTTGTCGTATGCCCCTTACATGCACAATTGGGTCCGATTCCGATTTATAGCACAATGTTTCTGGGCACTACAAGAGTCGGTGTTCAATTTTAGGCCTGGTGCTACCACAATTAAGAATGAGTATCCCCAGGGGTGACATCAGGGTTCTCGTACCCTCCTCTCACCCCAACAAACCCCATGGAGGGACTCTCCGGCCTGCAGATTTAACACGCCGATACCCGGTTTAGACATGAGAGGGTTCTGTATCACTTTTCGGGGATTAGAACCAAGCAATCTCAGTGCCGAATTCCGACGCGCTAACCACTAGGTTGCCCTGGTCCCGATACCATTCTAAATGCATTGAAAAAGAAGGCTTTTTCAATGCATTTTGTCTTCTTCGGGCACTCTCGATTCGTGATGGACAGTGGTCCTTTCTTTTGTTAGTGCACGGATAACTGCACTTTGTTTGCCACCAGAGATAATTTAGAGATATTCCGCATTTGGAAATATTTTTCCTCCAACGTATTTGTTCTGTGTGCCTTGTTAAGGAGCCCATCACAAGGGAAAACCCTAGTTCCAAAGCTGCAGGATACGCTGAAGATGTACATATTTGTAACAGTCTTTAGTAATCTATTAATTTGTTGTTTTTGTTGTATCTAATACACCCTGGCTGGAATTTATTCCAGACCAGTCCATATAGGCAAGCGAACTGAGGGGTGCGGCTCCTGTTTTATAATGGCACCACAAGGATCGGAATCCGATTTAGCCAGGTTCCATATCAATTTTGAACGACCCGAATTTTATATATATATATATATATATATATAGCTTAAAATCAACAGCAAGCTTATTTCAACAGTGCAGGAGAAGGCCTAAATAGTAAGCCTAGGCAGGCGCAATGGCCTTGGCTGATTAATGGCGAATACTTATTTAGTGAGTGAATATTTTAAGGTCTTCTTACTCCGAAAATATTCTCTAAAAATACTCTCAAAAATTCCTAAAACATTCTCTTTACTCATACTTAGTTCATGTGATTGATCTAGTTCCGACTTCTCCCTCAAGAAATTTGATGCAATACTGGCTCAAATAGTTGAATGTTATGAATAAAAAATTAATGAAATAAAACCTTGAATGATACAAAATACAAGTCTGGAACTAGTAAAACAAGTGAATGAGAAAACCTCAAAGTATTCTCAATAAATGGGCATTTAAATCGCCATAAATCAAAGAAGGCTATTTTTGCTTGGCTAGGCTTACTGTTTAAGCGTTAACCTGCTTAGTCGCCGCTGAGGAGTGGATGAACATTCCACTCCTCAGCGGCGGCATCTGGGAGGGTCGTATCCTCTCCCACCCTCTCTGACCTCATAGAGGGACTTTCCTTTCTACGGATTTAACGTGCCCATATCTGGCCTAGACACGGAGGTATTTAACGGCGCTTGTCGTGAATACTCTCAGCACCGAAAGCCGGCACGCTACCACTCGAATACCTCGAGCCCCATCTATTAATTTTATATGTTTGGAAAATGCATTTTTATGAATGAATGAATAACTCTTTTTTATTTGCAGGTGGAAATACACCGTTTACTACTTCATCGTTTGGGTAGAAAATGTTGTTTTGAGCACTTTGTGGTTTATTAAAGTGGATCATGACATTTGGTATCGCATACCACTTCTTTCCGCTGTGCTAGTAAGCTTAGCGGCAGGATTGTCGCTTCTCATCGTTTATTATCAGTTCCTGCACCCAAATAAAATCTGGTCGAAGTTGGACCAGACCCTGCGGTCTTCATGATCGCGATGCTTTTAAATGTTCAAGAATAAAATACCGTTAAAGTTAGTCTGCTAACTCAACATAATTTCAGGAGTTTCAACAAGCAGTACACTTTAATATGTACTTGAGTAAAAAAAGGGAGATGCACTGTATCAGATTGTTATTATCAATTGTTTTATCGGAAGTGTGTGTGCTATTATACTCTTGGGAATATTGATAGTTTTGAATATGAACCAATGATAATTGAAGGAAATAAGTATCTCTGTCACTAGAAGGCACAACAAATAAACAAAAGGTATTAATTTTTCTTTTGTATTGAAATTATTCACTAATTTTAGAACTTACATTTTTTATGGGAAGCGATAAAATGACATGTTATTTTAACTGAGTTTGTAATAAAGTATAAGGAAAATAAAATTATCAGTAATTTTGTTCATTTTAAGCAATATATCTCACTTAATCATCGCAAGAATCGTACACGTACGTACACACGCACACACACACACACACACATTTGTCGGTCGAATTCAGCAACGACCTGTATATATATATATATATACAGGGCTAGATTTGAGGCGGAACGCGCCGGAGCGGCGTTCCGGTACCTCTCTTTATCAATAATTTGGAATACCCCCCCCCCCCCACACACACACACACCCCGGAAGGTTACCGTTCCGGCACCTCTATTTCTAGAAATCTAGCACTGTGTATATATATATATATATATATATATATATATATATATATATATATATATATATATATATATATATATATATATATATGTAATACCACGACCAGCTAAGTCGATGGAGACAGGAGACACGTTAGTAGTCGGCTGGCCGTGATACTACAGCGCTGGTTATTTCTACAGACAATTCCCGCATTATACTTCGTGGCACACAACATCCTGGAGATGGTCTCCCCAAACTAGCCTTTCAGGCCCCAATCCCACAGAAACACGCCATAACATACAACAAACTTCTTTATTTTGATCCTAAGACTTACATGTTGATTAGACAACGACAATCCCAGAAGTGCGTACTTCTACATAACCCAGGGTCTTTTATAAACTGCTTGAGGTCACTCGTCATGTGATCTTGAATAGGAATAATAATTGGCTGGCTATGACTCTGGTGTCGTAGGTGACGTGATATATGCGAGATTATTTGTGATTTTGGAGATGACGCTACGTAGATTCATTGTTTAAAATCGGAAACGAAATTAACTCAAACGCCCAAGGAAATTTAGAAGAAACTAGAATTTGAAAAAAGATATAGGGTTTTTTATATTTTATATATATATATGTGAGAGTGAGTTTGGCAACACAACTGAACTATTACTACAACTTCGACTCCTACTACTTCGGCGCGAGGGACTTGGCACGCAAACAGTGTGATGGACTAGTGACATTACGAAGCGGATGTGTCGCTCCGCAGGCTTGCCGTTTTGAGTCAAATAGCTATGTTGATGCGTTGTTTTTTTTAATTTCATACTAAGTGTTAGTCCTGTCTTGTAAACATCGTCTAGTTTAATTAAATGTTCAAAATAATTAAGTCTAATGATTCACTTCTAAAGGAAGGAGTACTAACTCCTTCCTACATATATATACATACATACACACACACACACACACACACACACACACACACACACACATATATATATATATATATATATATATATATATATATATACACTGCTGGCCACCCAAATTGCAACACCAAGAAAAACAAGAGATATCACAACAAAATTTATTTTGTAGATAACATGTTGACCAAGTATCAAATGATTAAATTTATAGACTTCTGTGAAATGTGGTTCCTGCCAAAATCAGTAGCCAGAGTAGCCGCCATTGTTGGAGATCACCGATGCCACACGCCTCGGCATTGATTCAAAGAGACTTTGGATGAGTTCTTGGGGTACAGCAGACCAAGAAGCTTCCACACGTTGCCAAAGTTGATGTGCTGTGGCAGCTGGGGATGGAATCTGGGTCAATCGTAGAGCAACCATGGACCACATGTTTTCTATCGGCGAAAGATCCGGAGAGCGAGGCGGCCAGGGAAGCAATTCAATCTGGCGATTGACGAAGAACCGTTGGACAATGCGTGCCACGTGTGGTCGCGCATTATACTGTTGAAATATGGCTGTGGGCAAGCCCTGAAGGTAAGGAAGGACAACTGGCTCCAACACCTCGGAGATGTAGCGCTGGCTGTTTAAAGTACCGGCAATGCGTACTAGAGGTGTGCGAGAGTGATATCCAATACCGCCCCATACCATAATACCCGGTGCAGGACCAGTGTGGCGGTGCATAACGCAGCTGTTCAGCGCATCATCTCTTCACGGTGTCTCCAGACTCGAATGCGACCATCGTGGTGTTGCAGACAGAAGCGTGACTCGTGAGTAAAGACAATTTCATTCCATTCTGCCGTCCACATCCTTCTGTCATCGCACCATTGGCGGCGGAGACGTCTGTGGTTCTGTGTCAAGGATAGACAAACCAATGGACGTCTTGCGGACAGACCACTCTGCTGTAAACGGCGTCGAATGGTACGCGCAGACACTGGATGATGCGTTACAGACTGCATGTGCTGTGCTATGGTTCGTGATGTGACTGAGCGATCCGTCACTGCCATGCATACAATTTGCCTGTCATCACGTGAAGTGGTGCGCTGAGGTGGATGCGATCGAACACGCGGTCCGTCGTACCCTCCTGCATCCAACGATCACATATCCGCATTACAGTTGTTTGGTTTCGTCCAACACGACTACCGATTTCCCTGAAAGATAATCCACAATCTCAGTAGGCCACTATCCTTCCTCTGTCGAACTCGGATACTTGATCAAAAGATGATCGCTGTTTTCGACGAGGCATAATTGATCTTTTTTTTGAAAAAACCACAAGAAAAACACAATTGCCGAACAAATTGTCGAAATCTCCAAGCCTTAAATAGCACTTTGAAGTGGCGCCACAGGCGCGCGTGATGTGAGTTTGCGCTAAAATTCTAATCATTTGCATATCTCATAAATTTAATGTTATTTGCATGTTTCCTTCAGGGTGTTGCATTTACAGTGGCCAGCAGTGTATATATATATATATATATATATATATATATATTAGGGTGGTTCAAAAAAATTAACTTTCGAAATATATTGCTCCACAAGGTTTATTTTATTATTTTACATGTAAATAATGCGCACAATTTTTTTCCCTCCAAAATAATAATATTTACAGGTCGCTCAAGCTCAAACTTTAAAAATTCAGATTAACAAAGATTTCTTGGAAGTCGGGGGAAAGCTCTTTTGGTAGTTTGCTACTAGACGAAGCAGGAATTGTTTTTGTTCTTCGTCTTTTGTAAGGGTTTTATTATATTTTTGCATTAGGCTTATAGCTCTTTCAGCATTGCCATTTACAACTTTCATTTTTAAGCACCTTTCTCGAATGTCACAAAAGCACGGATCACTTTCCCACTGAGATGGTGATTTTGCTATGAAAGCTTGTGATTTAATTTTACCTCCTAATTTTCCATGGCATCAAAGAATTGTTTTGTCTTTTCAGTCACAAATTCTTCGATGTTTACAATTTGCTCTACATTTTTTTGTTCCAGTCGATAATCACGGGTAGATTTTGGTGGACGATCAAAATGTTGTATCATTTTCATTTTTGTGTCAATGCTGACTGTTATCAAGAACAGATAATGCTACTAAGTGCTCAGATAAATACCACAGGTGTCTGGAAAACGACGATAATGCTATATTTGCTACATAAGGATTTGGATATTTCTTCAGGTCATTTAAAAACTGAATATCATTGTAAGGGGCCTTAATAGCATAAGGTGCTTCATTCCAATATTTAACATATATTAGGCTCACAAAAAGGCACAATTCTGTAATTTTACCAGACTCTTCAGATGACAGCTTAAATTGTTCTTGAAAAAGGAATATTTTTAGTTCATAAATACCTTTAGCCATCCATCGAGCTTGATGTGTGGGTCCAGGAGTGCGAAACGAGTGATTATTATTATCTCCTCCAAGAAAAATTAATGATAATTGCATAAACTCTTTATAGTCATACCTTATAGTTGGCGATTTGTTCTTTTCGTAGAAATGTTAACATATATTCCTAAGTTTAGTAAAGTTTACATTGTCAAATAGTTCCTTATTTGCTGGATTATAAGCAGATTTATCTATTTCCAGCCATAAATTCTTAAAATGCTTAAATATTACAGTTTCTGGACCTTCAGATGGGCTGAATATAACAGAAAACACACTGGATAGTACAATCTCAATTATATGGCGACGACATGCAACCCAAATAAGATATGTCCCTAAATATTTTTGAATTATGATGCATGCACCTTTGTGTAAACCAGTATTAGCGGCTGTAGTATCGAACAATATATATATATATATATATATATATATATACACCACCCGTACATTAATTACCACTGGTTAATCGTGAGTTCAATGCAATAACAACAATCATTTGAGCTAATATAAAAGTTACCCGAATTGTCCGGGTTGCCCATGGTCCCAGTTAGTCTGGGTAAACGATGTTTTACTGTACTTATCAGATGTGCCTTACTGAGGAGCTCGTAATAAGGCTGCTGGACGTGTATACATTTGAATCTAGGCTGTTAATATCATCAGAGAAGTTGAATATGATGTTTGCCTCGCATATTTCAATGGCATTTATTTTCCTTGAAAATTTTTTCCTTTTTTACGAATTAACAAGGTTCATTTATATTTATACACTGTTTACATCTTTTCTAAATTAATATTCTTATATAATGGAATCTGACTCTTACATAAGCAGCATTCGATTTTAAACATAATTTTTTTTTTTTCGTACGTGAAAAAGACACCTGACTTCGGTGCGTTCAGTTACGTATAGCCTAGAGACACACTCCCGAAATATATTAACGGTGAGAACCGGTTCCATCACGGTCATTTCGTGAAATTGGATCTTCACAATCGAGTGGTGGGTCTAAACTTTCAGGTTTGTATTCAGTTACCCACACAACGTCTGAAACGGGAAGGAAAAGAAGAAAAAATTGAGCGGGGGGAAATGCATAGACGGGTTTAAGTATCCAAGAATTAATTTCACGGGGAGAATAATGTAGATCAAATAAAGGTAGAAAAGATAACTTTATTTTAACCTTTTGGGGAAGTTAGTGGTCAACTCAAGGCGGATTCTGAGGTGAAAGGGGAACTTATGTTTTATTAGTTAAATGTCTGAGGGTAAATTTGGGAGTCTATTACGCCGACTTGAATGACAAGTTTTAAGGCTCGGTTTAATATTTTGTAAGGCTTTATTTGATTACCAAACAGGAGCTCAGGGGAGAAAGGGCGAATAAATTAAAAGAAACCAGTTGGTACCCTTCAAAACATGATGGGTAGATAGTAAATAAATGCACTTATACACAAATTATACTCAAGACATCATTGTCAAATGTTGAAAATCATAATAAAGTGCAGAAATAAATTAACGTGTTTAAGCGGCCTCGTTCTTAGTGAGTATCTAAAACCAGCTTTAAAAATGCCACTGAGCATGCGCAGAAAGCAATTTTTTTAATTGTAAATTATCGCTAATTAAACAGCGCTAAATAAACAATTTCCATGAGGTTTAATCTTATATTTCACAAACATAATTATCATAAAAATAAAAATGGCAGAGAGAGAGAGAGATCTAGAGAGACTCCTCGGAATAAACGTGTTTATCATTTAAACATGTCACTGAGCATGCGCAGAAATCAATTTTTAATTGTAAATTATCGCTAATTAATAGAAATTGCGGTTACAAAAACCAAATTTGACAAATCTACAGATTACAATCTTTCGTTTAAGACCAAAATGAAGTAAATTGATGCAGTAGTTTTCTCTCACGGACTGCCCAAAAAGTAAGCAATTTAAGTATATAGATGGTAACTTAAGTATAAAGAAAGTGATAAGTAACTTAAGTATAAAGAAGCAACTTAAATATATAGATGGATTTAAAAAAAATATGTTTATTGATATGTTAAGTACACCGTATTACCAATTTTATGCCTACATCCCTTGGTATCTTGTAAATTGCATTTAGTGTACGGACTGCATAAAAACAGATGAAACAGCGCTGTACTGTTGGAGGAGCAAGGTTGAATATGCAAGTCTTTTGTTTACTTTACTGCGCTGCGCCTCTTCAACTAAGGTTCATATTAGCCCTTTCTTTCCCGAGAGCATTCTCAAACTTGAAACGCGATTTCCAAACACCATGCATTTCATATTCACCCTTTCTGTTAAGGTTGCCGTTTACTAACCCTATTGGATTCGCTCACCTCAATGTTAACCTGTGGAGAAATTCGACAATAATACGGCTACCACAACTTTCGCTTATAAGTACGGATAGGTAAATTTCGCATAAAAAAATATAGAAAATTTCGCAACGAAAAAAAAAAATACAATACATAAAATTTCGCATTTATTCGCAAAGAATATATATATATATATAAATTCAAAAATTTCGCGTTTATTAAAAAAAATTACAATTTTACTTACTTTGATAGGTAAGTATCAAAATTCTTAGTTGAAGGCTAACGTTGTAGTTATCCCCACATTATATTACTTAAGTCTTTGCCTTCTGCCATTAATTACTACGTGGTACATACTAAAATATCTCAGCATCTACTCTGTTAACGGGACTATAGAAGCTTTGTATAGCTGCCTTTGCAAAGTGAAGGTAGCAGGATTTCCTTGTAATTAAAATCTGTATAACATGAACAGGAGTCTCTTGGTTGACTACTGTAAGTAGATGAAATACCCTTGACTTTGGCGCTCAAGAGACGCTCTTAAATCTACTAAATTGCTACACAAAACTTGATGGTTGATTTTTACAGTTAGATTTTTAGGTTCGACTCCGATAAGGACAAACTGTCCGGGTGACATTCGGAGAAAATCCGAAGGAGAATGAGATTTCTCAGTTATAGACCACGGATGGTCCTAGTTAAGCAATTATGTTAGTAAATTATTACTATTATTATCTAATTTCGCTTAAAAAGCCGTTTATAACCGAGTTTTCGCCGAAAAGTAGTAAAAAATAATTTTCGCATTTATTCGCTCATATCGGCAAATTTCGCATTTATTCGCATCTATTCCGTAAATACGAAAGTTACGTATCCCTACTTATAAGCCTCGTAGAACCAGTCGCTTCGTAGCAATACCTACAAACTCAACCGATGGTTATGCAAATGTTCGGTTAATTAGTATGGGCATGGACCGAGAAAATGTGTCTCCTATTTGAAGCTACTTAAATCCTGATAATCCAATAAAAATTGTATTTTCAGATAGTCTGAACTTTTCTGCACCTTGCAACAAGATTCATCTTATAAATTTCTTCCCCAAATGAATTTAGGAGCGTTTGAAAGACGCTATAACAGATTTTTTCATCGAATAATTTAAATTTTAAAAATATTATTTGCATTTAAAAAAACGAAAAATGCCCCAAGGTGTAAAATCTCTTTCTCTACTACGGAGTAGAATTATTTAAAAAAAATTCGTTCAATCCAAGTCGGCAATCTTTGGATACATTTTCTCCATAGGTTAACATTGAGGTGAGCGAATCCAATAGGGTTAGTACGCGGCAGCCTTAAGAGCTCCTGAAATGAAAATATTTTGAAAGTGCGTTTTCATCACGATGCTCCCTTCCAAACTTAGCAGATGTTGAATATCACTAATCAGAAGTAACCAAAAATCTCGAGCTCCGGAGCATTGGCACGAATAAGATATCGTGGCGATGTAGATATCGTAGATATCATAATACAAAAAAAAAAAAAGTCCGTTTACGTTTCATATACAAGTACACCTAGTGTGAATAATCTGATGGTAGTTAATACTTTTTCAAAAATAATTGGGACCAAAAATTACGATTTTCGGATCATTCTCACGAATAAGATATCGTAGGGTCGGAACCCAAATTTAAATAAACAATCCACTTATATTAATTTACACCTAGAACAAACATGCTGATGGTAATTAACACTTTAAAAAAATAATTTGGACCAAAAATTTAGAGTTTCGGAGCATTTGCACGAATAAGATATCGTAGGGAAGGAACTCAATTTTAAACAAATAATCCATTTATCATTCGCTTACACCTAGTGTGAATGACCTAATGGTAATTAATACTTTTTCGATTATAATTGGGGCCAAAAATTTAGAGTTCTGGAGCATAAGCACGAATAAGACATCGTAGCGACGGAGTCCAAATTTAAACAAATAATCCATTTATGTTTCAGATACACCTTGTGCGAATAACCTGATGATAATTAATACTTTTTTCAAAAATAACGGAGACCAAAATTTTCGAGTTTCGGATCATTCTCACGAATAAGATATTGTAGGGATGGAACTAAAATTTAAATAAACATTCCACTTATATTCATATACATCTAGAACAAACAACCTGATGATAACTAAAACTTAAAAAAAAAAAAATTGCACCAAAAATTTGGATGTTCGGAGCATTTGTACGAATAAGATATCGTAGGGAAGGAACTCAATTTTAAACAAATAATCCATTTATCATTCGCTTACACCTAGTGTGAATGACCTAATGGTGATTAATACTATTTTGATTATAATTGGGACCAAAGATTTCGAGTTTAGGAGCATAAGCACGAATAAGACATCGTAGCGACGGAGTCCAACTTTTGCACGAATAAGACTAGTAGGGATAGAACCCAAATTTAAACCAATAATCCATATATGTATGTTTCACATACACCAATTACGAATAACCTAATGGTAATTAATACTTTTTCGATCTAACTGGGACCAAAAATTTCGAGTTTCTGAGCATTTACACGGATAAGACATCGTAGGGATACATAACCCAAATCTACTTTGTGCGAGTAACCTGGTGGTGATTAATACATTTTTCAAAAATAATTGTTGGTATGAAAGGAAGTTTGTGAGTACTGTGAAAGATTAGGCTTCACAATCTCAGCAGCTTTTGTAGATAATCAATTGTCATTGATATCACCATCACTCCTGACTTTTATAAGCAAGTGATAAGCAATCCTTTTTCCTTTTCCGTGAGAACTTAACAGTGAAAATTATGACATACCATTAATACAATAATAAGTGACGTCAAGGGTAGAATTTTCCATTTGTGACGTCATGTTGGCGCTCAAATAATTTCAGATATCGGATTTCCGGGTGAAGGATACTCAGACTGTATTTTCTATTCCATGCGGCAAATGTTATTTATCATCCAACCGAATAATTCTAACTTTAAACTAGATCAACTCATAGAACTGATAGAAAAAAACTGCATTTGAATGTTGAGCACGAAAGCTAAAGGATTAATTCGAAAATCCTTCACGTTTCACTGCTTATTCAAATCTAAAGGGGGAAAACGGCTATTTGTAAATAAGAGTTTGGACTTCAAACACTACAGTCATATTTTACTGCCCTAGGGTTTAACAGATCGAAAGCCAATACCTCCCGCTATAAACACCCCAACCAACAATGGGACTTCAACATAACTACTGTGGTATTGAAGATTATATTATATTATATTATATTAATATATACAGGTGGTATTAATATATACAGGATCACCTTTATCATGTAATATCACCTGATTCACCTTGGAATTGGATTATACAAGTCATGAATAATGGTTAAGAATATATTATACCATTCTTCAGGGAAAAATCATGAAAGTTCCTGTAGAGATGCTGCGGTGGGTATCGATACCTAGCTCTATCCACTTATACAGATCCCAGTGGTTGGATGATATACAGTCGGGAGGATTGTACAGGGCAAGATAAGATATTTGACTTCTTTTTCATGCTTTTCAAACCAATACTTGATACATTTAGGTGTACGTATAGGGGGATTATCATCCTGGAGAACGCCATCTCCTGCAAGAAACAATGTTTGCATCATAGGATGGACTAGTGAGCTAAAATTTCGACATGGTCCTTCCCATTCAATCTCCCTCTTAGCATTACAATAGGGCCTGAAGAAAACCATGAGATGCTCTCCCAAACCCTAATAGATCTACCTCCATGATTGACAGTTGAGATGAGACAGCCAGAATCTTACGCTTGTGTAGGTGTTCTCCAGACATACGCACGTCCTGTCGCGAGGAACAATGTGAACAATGATTCGTCGGACCAAATACCGTTTTTTGACATATTACTCGACCAGGTTTTGTGCTCGTGGCACCACTGTGGACGATATTTTGTATTGTCATCTACTGCAAGTGGTTGGGGAATAGATACTCTTCCGTAAATGCTTTGTTTGCAAAGTTCCCTTCTACCTCTAATGGTTGATACCGGAACATGCAGATGCAGATTGAACTCTTCGGTCATTTTGGCTGTAGTTGTTTTCTTTCTTCATGTCACAATCCGCTTCAATACCTCGTCCGTCTCTTTCACTCAGCTCTCCCTTTCGTCCACTATTCTGTTTGGCAAAGGATGTTTTTCCGTGCACTCTCTACGTTATCATATCCTTCCGATACCATAGCTCGAAAAACACCCATTAGCCTGGGGGTTGCAGAAACAGATACTCCAATTTAATCGCACTCGAACAATTTGCCTTTTTCGCAAGGTCAGCAAGGTTTGACATTTTAAATTGTTCCCCCCAAAAGCACGATGCCCTTAGCTTCATTACTGCTACCTGACAGTAGAATAATAGATACACTATATTATATAAAAAAAATACCGGTTGCCAGACTTGTTTTTTAAGGAATACGAAGCACATTCCTAAACACCACTCATATTGATAGGTGTTTCCATTATTTTGATAACCACCTGTATATATATATATATACGGAAATGTTGGTGTCTAGGGGTTTTAGGGGTCATCAGAAACTTCCCTCAAATGACACGAACACTACAAGACAAATACAATTATTATTTAAACGAGACAATACATCGAACGAATTACAAAAAAAACAAAACAAATACTTTACACTAGGACAATTGTTCAAATACGTCGTTGGATCGTCGTTACAGAATAAAAAGTCTCTCAGGCATATGCTGGTAAGACACGTCTTATACATTAAAACTCGTGGCCATGGCGTCATCACAAAATGGAGTACCAAGTCTCTCTCTTCGTATGCTGGGCAGACACATCTTATTGCGCGTGCAGACTGGCACAGCGCTCTCTGCCTGACCCCAGTGATTTATGTGTCTCTGTACTCTGTTCCTGCGCCCGATCGCTTCCTCTGGCGGTCCTTCAAAGAAACAGAGTGAGGTCAGCGGGTCAAATGGTGTCGAGCGGGGTCGGGGGAGACACCAAGAGCGGGGGAGATCAAGAGCGGGAAGGGGGGGTGGTTCTAAATACCGTGTCTAATGTTACCGTGACTAAGTGATGTGACAGGAGTTGGGGAGAGAACTCTGTCCAATGTGAATGCACCATTATACGCCGGAGCGCTTGTCTCTCTCCGGCAAGGGTACAGTCAAAGGCGGAGCTGGCTTATGAGTCTCTAGCACAATCAAAGGTGGCGCTGGCTTAAAAACACAAGCTTCAGCACCGGGTGTCAGCAGCGGGTGCCAGAGGGCGTCCCCCCCACACGCACACACTGCTGGCCATTAAAATTACAACACCATGAAGGAGGGATGATACAGGCGTAAATTCGCATGAAATGAAGATGATGCTGGGGTATGCAAATGTTTAGCATCTAAGCGCAATCGAACGACGTAGGAGGGATAAACGGCATCTCAAACTCTGTATAAAAAGAAAGTTACGCAGCAGTTTTCTCATTCGGAAATCGCATTTGAATATTGGTTGCTTGTGAGAAGATCGCGTTATGTCTCGTATAAGAAGGAGAAACGGCTACCAGCACATGTCGGTATTCGATAGCGGCAGGATTGTGGCCTATCGAGAGTGCGGTTTATCGTTCCGCAATATTGCTACTCGCATTGGTTGGAATCCTACGACTGTCATGCGAATATGGAATCGAGGGGTTCAGGAGGGTCATAGTAAAAGCTATGCAAGATCTCAACGGTTCCCCTCCACAAACGCCCGAGAGGATAAACATGTTGTCAGGTCGGCATTGCAGGATCGTACAGCCACATCACGGACCTTGAGTCAGGAAACGGGCTTGTTTACAGCACGACAAGTTTTACAAACAGTTGATTTTTAAGAATTTAGTAAAGCCGATCATCTTGTTGCTATGAGTTAGTAAAAGACATGATCTCAGAATATCTTATCATTTGTGAGTTATATTAAAAAAATTACCTAGCATAAACTAGTTTTCTTTCAGAGATCATGGCTAACATAAACATAATCACTAAGCTTATAGTACATTACTAATTCTATTTGAAATTCCTTAGATTTTCTTACATTCCAAACGAGGATTCTTTCATGTCCACTGCCGTTAACGATAGAGACTGCATGAGAGAATCGCCCATGACTGTTAAAAAAGAGAAAGCAGTCTGCAACGAAGCCTGCTCTATTTTTGACAGCACGCGGTTAATGAAATTTCGAATTGTAATGAGAAAGGGCGCTCTATTTTTAGGAGTTTGCTATGCCAGTCAGGCAGCAAGAATTTTTTTTCTTTCGTGTGTGAAGAGAAGAGAAACAGCAGCAGCGATAAAAAATTAAGGAAAACATACTATTCGGGAATGAGGTTTTGTCAATAAATCTGCGTTCATCGCATAATGTTTTAGGGGAATTGCTTTAGCGACTTTTCAGTCTGAGGTTAAGAAGAATTGTGAGTATATATAATGTTTTGTACAGAGTTGTAATGATAAAGTCAGTGTCCAAAATTTCACGTTTAGCTCTCGTGTTACAAATGAGGACTAAACAAAGCTATGGGGAAAATATCTTTTCTAATTTATTAATTATTAAGCAATAGCAAGTACGAATATTTTGATGCATTTTCGTATCAAAATTATGTTTAAATACAGACCGTGTAGTTTCTGAATGCTGAAGTTTAATAAAAGCAGTTTAAGGAAGTAACGTATCTAGCTATGGACAAATAAACTTCATTTGTGAACAAATTATCGTATTCATATTATAACTTTTGATCCATACCTGTTCTGTGTTTTAGACGTTCATTTATAAATACATATGACACAATCAGAAAATATGGATTTGCTAATGTGCTATTAAATAAATACTTATAGTTAGAGAAGAACCAAAGCCTGAGGTTAGAAAAAAAATAATAAATAGAAAAAGAATTAGAGGAAAAGCTTAAAATGGGACTTCAAGATCCGTGATGTCATCTGAAGAAAGGCCGTATTACAAGCTCCTATCCACGAGGTATCTTTAAGTAAAAGGCGATACCAATTCGTTCTTTAAGGAAGAATTGAAAACTCTATTTCTCAGAATTTGAGAGTCCTTTGTCAGTGCTTTCGAGAATAAATTTGTTGCATCGGCGGAAGGAAACTCGGCAGCCAGCGTTTCTTTCGAATTCTGAAATGTTTTAGTGGATTTATAATTGTCTGGGATGCATTCACGGGGCAATGCTAGGATCCATACTTGAATTCGTAGGATCAGATAATGCTGATCGTTATCTATATACTGTGGCTCCCAAAAGTGTTCGTACACTTACGATTTTCCATGAAATAGGGGTCTATCCATTAATTAAAATGAATATTTCAGAATGGGTATTTAATAATAAGATCTGCAATCTATTTTTAACTAAACTACATGAAATATTTTGAAAACATAGGTAAAACTTTATTTTTAAGAAACCAGTAATCAAAAAGTAACAAAAACTTTATCTCACAAAAGTCATCGTACGCTGAAATATGAGTAGAGGTAAATCAGTACGGAATATTGCTAAATTACTTATTTTATCCCATAATACTGTTCAGTATGTGATAGAACGCTTTAAAGAAGAAATTCGGATCGAAAACAATTTAAGAAAAGGTCGTCTGGCAAAATTAACAAAGCGTGATCAGAGGTTTATAATTAGAAAATTTGTGAAAAATCCACGTTTGAGTGCTGTAAAAGTTTCTGCAGAATTTACTGAAACATTTTCTACTTCAATTTCACCTGAAACTGTTCGACGAGTTCTCAGAGCAGCTGGATTACATGAGCGTTCTGCCCGTAGAAATTTTTTTGTGAGTGAGAAAAACAGAAAGCTTAGGCTTTCCTTCGCACTATCAATGATAAATAAGCCCCAAACGTATTGGAATAATGTCTTATTTATCGATGAAAGAAAGTTTAACATTTTTGGTTCCGATGGGCGTATAATTGTATGGAGAAGAAAAAATGAAGAACTTAATCCCAAGAACTTAGTAGGAACAATTAAGCATGGCCGTGGAGGTGTCCTTGTGTGGGGGTGCATGTCAGCATCAGGACTAGGTAATTTGGTATTTATTGATGGCATAATGAATCATGCTGTTTATATAAATATTTTAAGAGACAATTTAAAATTATCAGCCCAAAATTTGGGTATTGGAAACAACTTTGTTTTTTATCAAGATAACGATCCTAACCACACGGCTCTCAACGTTCGCTTCTGGTGTCTCTATAATTGTTCACAAGTTTTGAAAACACCCCCTCAGTCGCCTCAGTCAGATTTAAACCCAATAGAACATATTTTGAGAGGTTCGAGTACGAAAACACGACATTCACACGAAAAGCGAACTAAAAACAATTATGATGGAAGAATGGATGAACATTGAGGCAGAAATTACAAAAGAACTAGTGCAATCTATTCCCAGACGTTTAAAAGCTGTTGTGGATGCTAAAGGATATCCTACTAAATATTAATTTAACGAAAAATTTGAATATTTACTAATATGTAGAGATTTTTTACAAGTGTACGATGACTTTTGTGAGATAAAGTTTTTGTTACTTTTTGATTATTGGTTTCTTAAAAATAAAGTTTTTCTATGTTTTCAAGATATTTTAGGTAGTTTTGTTAAGAATAGATTATAGATCTTATTATTAAATACCCATTCTGAAATATTCATTTTAATGAATGGATAGACCCCTATTTCATTAAAAATCGTAAGTGTATGAACACTTTTGGGAGCCAATGTATATAAAACAGTTCCGTAACTGACTGACTGACTGACAGACAACGCACAGACCAAATCGCTGGACCTAAAGGGCTGAAATTTTGCATAGCGATTCTTCTTATAGTGTAGGGGTGGACTAAGAGATATTTTCGAAAAATTCTTCTTAGATTTTTAAAAATTAAATGTTTAAGCTGTTTGTGAAACATTCTTTAAAGTTTGCATTTAAAATAATAATTGGAGGGTTATAAAATTATATCATCGCAAAAAGTCCTTTAAAATGAAATCTTTTTCGAATCTTTACCTCCATTTTCTGATTTTTGGTGAATTTTTAATGATTAATTTTTAGAATTTAATTTATTAAATGCTGATCATGTGGTTTCTTTTCCTTTCGTGAAACTTTAAATTAATTTATCGTCACGTGCATAACAACGAAATAAATTGACAAAAAAAGTTTTTTCTTCTTTCTAATGAGGCAGACGATTGGACATTATCCCAAAAAAAATATTAAAATACAGTAAAAGAAAACCTCAAACTGTACCTCAAACTGTACTATATTCTATAGTATATTCTATTAGATTTAATTTGAACATTTTCTTCTACATTATTTTGTCTATAAAAATATCCTTTACGATTTCTTTATATATATATATATATATATATATATATATATATATATATATATATATATATATATATATATATATATATATACATATATACATATATATACATATACACACATATATATATACATATATACATATATATATATATATATACATATATACATATATACATATATACATATATACATATATATATATATACATATATATATATACATATATACATATATATAGATATATATACATATATATATATATATACATATATACATATATATATATACATATATATATACATATATATATATATATACATATATACATATATATATACATATATACATATACATATATACATATATACATATACATATATACATATACATATATACATATACATATATATATATATACATACATATATATATATATATATATATATATATATATATATATATATATATATATATATATATATATATATATATATATATATATATATATATGTATATATATATTGGAATTAATTGCACACATTGACTGTTGTATTTAATTTGAATGTACTCCGTAGCGAAGTATGAGATTTCAGCTGGTCTTTCAATAAATGAAGCGTCCAGGTGTTGAAAAGTTTCTCCTTAAGTGGACAGCCACATCTCAACAAGATAATTTTCCTATTCAATGGAATAATATGGTCGTTCTGTGGTTTTCGGAACATAATTTGAATACGCCCTTCCTACTAGTCATGGTCATCCTATCACGATATAACAAATAGATTTTGATGAATCACCGAGGCTTCGTTTGCTCTCTCCAGAAAACTAACGCGATTTATTACCTACGTCCAGTTTTAGAGGTATTATTTAAAAGTGTGCCCATTTACGTGTATCTTCCTCACCTCTGATCTCTTTCTCTTGTTCTCCAATGTTATTAACAATTATTGACTTAAGAAGGCTTAAAAGCAAAATCGTGAGTGATATTTTTCCATGAGGCGGTGCATCAGATGACGTCACAGTGATGCACAATGAATGACCTTTGAATAATGTATAAGGACCCATTAGATGAAAAAAAAAATCATTGCAAGATGTATATAAAGAAAGATAATAACATTTTCTGTCCTGGACCCTCAAGGTGGAGTGTCAGTTGATATTCCAGATCTTCGTTCCCAGTACCAGAAAGGGGCGGCTCCAGTCCAGAGTTTTGTTTTGGGGGGGGAGGGGGGATGCAACATCGGCTCTTAAGGTTATATATATATATATATATATATATATATATATATATGTATAATGTAAAATATAAACAAATCAAATAAACAAAAATAAAAATCAAGCATAGACTGCTAAAACACTTTAACTTAAAACCTACCCTAGCAAAGAAAACACAAAACTTTTCAATAAAGGATAGCGCAGAAGCTTCATATCCTCATAATGAAAATATACAAATATAACTAAAAATAGATAATCCAACAGAGTTAGATAAATACTAGAAGAATATAGACAAAAAACAAACAGAAATCAAGCACTCGGGGCATCCACGCACCAGAGGCAAGATTCTGTATAAGTGCCGGAACTGAACCATAAAAAGACATAGAGGTAACCGACAGGTCTCGTCATCAGGGAGCCTAACCAAATCAGTTACCTCAAGGAGAACTTTCTGAATAGGATGCAGGTAAGACCAAAAGACATCCCAAGGCCCCGAGTTCCCCATGGAAACATTTAGTCGAAAGAAAATGAAAAGACAAACACAACTTACAGTAAGGGCTCAACGCACCGTACATGCAAGCACACAAATAATCCTAATGCAAAGCCAAAGATTCATACACACCCCAATTCTTTAAGTGACGGTTATTTTGTTCAGTAAAAAATTCTTTAGCTTTTTAAAAATCGTTCTAAATAAAATCAGGTTTACCGAAAATAGCTTTATTATAAATAATAACCAGGGTGTTCTACAATTTTTAAAGAGTAAGAATATAGATAGCATACACACGTTTGATTTTGAAAACCTTTTTACCAGTATTCCGCATGATAATTTAATGAATATCTGTTCAGAAATTTATGATGCGTATCTGGATAGTACTTTAATCTTAAAATGTGACTGGATTGATTTATGTAAATTTAATATTTTTGAAAACTACCTCTTTAATGGCTTGAGCTTCTTTAAACAGATAAAGGGTATACCTATGGGAAATAGCTTTTCTAGTGCATTTGCAAACATATTCTTACATTCTTGCGAAACTAAATTTCTTAACTCAGATAATGTTACCGGATTCAGGTATATTGATGACCCCATATTTTTTAACTGCAACGATTTGGAATTTCTTAATCAAATCTACCCAAAGGAACTAACTTTAAACCGGACTAACGATAATAATCTTTGTGCGACTTATCTGGATTTAAAAATTAAAATTCAAAATAGTGAAATAAAAATAGGAATATATGATAAAAGGTTAGATTTTAACTTTAAGGTTAACACGTTTACCAATTTCCATAGCAACTTAAACTATAAAATTTATTATAAAATTTTTTACTCACAACTTTACAGAATTAAAAACATATGTAACAACGCTGGGGATTTTTTGGAGGCACGTAACAGTTTCGAGGAAAACTTAAGTAAGAACAATTTCCCTAAAAATTTCGGCAATTTAAAAGTTTAAAAAAAATGGCATTTAGACTCAGGGATTTTTAAAGATGTTTAGGATAGTGTTTATGTTTTCATTTGTTTAAGCTGTAATGGGGGGTGACGCTGTAGTACTGTTAAAATAACGTAACTACTAGGATAGAATTGGCTGCTGTTTCGCCATAACCGTCACTTACGGAATTGGGGTGTGTATGCATCTTTGGCTTTGCATTAGGATTATTTGTGTGCTTGCATGTACGGTGCGTTGAGCCCTTACTGTAAGTTGTGTTTGTCTTTTCATTTTCTTTCGACTAAATGTTTCCATGGGGAACTCGGGGCCTTGGGATGTCTTTTGGTCTTACCTGCATCCTATTCAGAAAGTTCTCCTTGAGGTAACTGATTTGGTTAGGCTCCCCGATGACGAGACCTATCGGTTACCTCTATGTCTTTTTATGGTTCAGTTCCGGCACTTATGCAGAATCTTGCCTCTGGTGCGTGGATGCCCTGAGTGCTTGATTTCTGTTTGTTTTTTGTCTATATTCTTCTAGCATTTATCTAACTCTGTTGGATTATTTTTTTAGTTATATTTATATATATGAATACACACACACACACACACACACACACACACATATATATATATATATATATATATATATATATATAAGAAATAAATATCATCTCATTTTAAATTTAAACTCGTTTAGTATTAGGTCTGCGATTATATAATTTTAGGCTATGAAAAAAAAATACGCCGGGCTTTTTTTTTTTGGGGGGGGGGGCAATTGCCCCTATTGCCCCCCCCCCCCTGGAGCCGCGAGTGGTACCAAACATTATGGGAAATTTCTCTCACAGTAATTTTTTAATCACAGATTAGCAAACTCACGTCTTTGGATTCTGTTCTTGTACACAAAGGTAGATAAGAAACATTATTAATGTAATAAAGAAACATGATTTTTTTCCCCAGTCAGCGCTTTACTGGGCATTAAAGTTCTTGGTGTCACTCGCTACAAATAAATTCTGCAGTTCTGTATAGTTCACAAAAATGTACCTATTCTACTTTCTGATGATCAAACAAGCTCGTTATATGCCAGGAATCTCAATATACTGCTTTCAAACCTTTAGCAGTTTCGGATGAGGTGGTATACTCGATTCGATGTCTCTTATCGATTTCGAAACGTCCGGAAAAGTTGATTCAATACAAAACTCCCATGAGTTGCCCGAGAGCTGAATCATTTCGTAAAACCCTCAGATGCAGCAATCGATTCTTTCGGAAACACACTGAAAATTATTTCTTGATCCCTCCATAAAAAATAATTCTGTTCATTGTGGATGATATTCGAAAGGAATTTTCTTGAAAAATTTCTTAGTGGTAGGAGGGATCAGTAAATCTTCTAGAGTGATATGATGGAAAATCTAACTCGTAATTAATCTGATATTCGAAACAAAACACCATAGAGAAAAGTATTTTTTTCAGCAATAGTAAGGAATAGTGAATCTCAAATAAAAATAAGGGAAAACCTCTGTAACAGGAATTAATATGACGAAGCGAAATTTCTAGAAAAATTTATTTTTTAGCACCAAAGTAAGGATTAGCGAGCTTCGTGTAGTAATATGAGTTGAAATATCTCTAACAGGAATTGCTATTATAATACTCGAAAAAAAAGTTTGTCGAAAAATTTATTTTTTAGCACTAGTAAGGAATAGCTAGCCTCGTGTAGTAATATAAGGGGAAATCTCTCTAACAGGAATTATTATGATACTCGAAAAAAGATACTAGAAAAAATTATTTTTTTAGCGAAAGCGGAGGGGGTCGAGTTGTCAAATGGTTAGCACTAGTAATTAATAGCTAGCCTCGTATAGTAATATAAGGGGAAATCTCTGTAACAGGAATTATTACAATACTCGAAAAATGTTTCTAGAAAGTATTTTTTAGCACTAGTAAGGAATAGCGAGCCTCGTAAAGTAATATAAGAGAAAATCTCTCTAAAAGGAATTATTATAATACTCGAAAAAAAAGTTTCTAGAAAAAATTATTTTTTAGCACTTGTAAGGAGCCTCGTATAGTATAAGGGAAAATCTCTCTAACAGGAATTATTATAATACTCGAAAAAAAGTTTCTAGAAAAAATTATTTTTTAGCACTTGTAAGGAATAGCTAGTCTTGTATAGTATAAGGGAAAATCTCTCTAACAGGAATTATTATAATACTGGAAAAAAGGGTTCCAGAAAAAATTATTTTTTAGCACTAGTAAGCAGCAGCCAGCCTAATATAGGGGGGGGGGAATCTCTTTAACAAGAATAATTATAATACTCGGAAGAAAGTTTCTAGAAAAAATTATTTTTTTGCACTAGTAAGGAGCAGCCAGCTTCGAAACCTCAAAACATGGTTGTATGAAGCTTACGAAGTAGGTGGCGAACGATTGCATCTCGTATGCAATCATACCCAATCAAGGAGTCGCTAACGCAACCTCGTGAATTTGGTTGGATAAACGGACATATATACTTGTTGAGAAAGGGTATTTACTTGCAGAACACAAATAAATCAATAAAGTTAACTCAGTTTCTTACAAAATTAACGTCATTTAAAAAGCTGGAGAAGAACAATATTCTTCAAAAAATCTTTCACCGAGTATTTTGAGTTTCTGGAAACAACTGTAAAAAGAATTATACAAAACCGAGTCGTGATAATAAAAGTTTATCGAGAATATAAATTAAATTTAAAGGAGTCCCCGGACCCAACAGTCTCAAAATAAAGAGCAAATATGTAATTTATTGGCTTAATACGCACTATAGAGCTTTCAGAATCAAATAACACTGACCGCATGTTTCTACACTCTTTCGATTGCCAAGTATAACTTTTTTTTCTGGTTGTACATTGCTTACCAGGTAGTACGGCTTCACCTTACATCTGTGGATGTCAGAATGGAATTTCACAGGTTTTGCGCTCTTTTAAAGGATTAGATTTCCCAGGTGCTACATGTTTGAAGTTTCTTTTTTATTTCAGAGTTCAAAGACCGGAGACAAATCATTTTCAAATTTTTCCTATTCATAAAAATGAAAAAAAATATGCAAATAAAGCTAATAGTTTGGTAGCTACACTCATGGACAAAAAAATTAGCGCACCAAGAAATAATTGCGGGATCGTAACGAAACTTGCAATGAAGGTACATGTCGGGGAGATATGCAAATGATTAGAAATGCAGCGTGATTGCGCATTACGTATAGCCGGTAGAACATCGTACTCTGTGGAGTATAAAACAGGTAACCAAAGCTTGTTTGAGTGTGCTGAATAATCTACAAAGGAAGAGCTGAGATAGACATGCCATTACGCCATGTTCGAAGACAATATAGGCAGTTGTCGCAGTTTGAGAGGGGGAGAATCGTCGGGATGATGGAAGCTGGGTGGTCAGCTAGGCGAGTAGCTCGTCAATTAGGCCGCTCTGATTGTGTTGTGAGGAGGTGTTGAGACCAGTGGACCCGAGAGATGTCATGTACACGAAGACCAGGCTCAGGACGCCCTCGACAAACCAGTCGTCGAGAAGACCGCCACATCGTAAGAAATGCACGCGTACAGCCAACTGCTTCATCGGCCGCCATCCAGGCACAGGTAGCACCTTCACTAGGGGCCTCTGTGTCTTCTCGAACCATACGAAGGCGCCTGGCTGAAGGACAGTTGGTATCGCGGCGCCCATTACGTGTGCTGCCCTTGACGCCCACCCATCGACGCCTCCGTTTGGAGTTTTGCCGCGCACGAGGAAACTGGACTGCAGCGGAATGGAACCAGGTCGTCTTTAGCGACGAATCCAGATTCAATCTCGGCAGTGATGACAATCGTGTTCGTGTGTGGAGAGCCCGTGGTGAACGCTTCAATCCTGCCTTTGCTGTACAGCGACACATCGCTCCCACAGCTGGTGTGATGGTATGAGGTGCCATTGCCTACAATACACGGTCACCCCTAGTATTGTTCCGTGACACCATGACAGCCCAGCGGTATGTTCATGAAATCCTGCAACCACATGTGTTACCACTCTTGCAACGGCTCCCAGGAGCCATTTTTCAACAAGACAATGCTCGGCCTCATACGGCAAGGGTGTCACAAGACTGTCTCCGCACTGTTACTACCCTTCCTTGGCCTGCCCGATCCCCAGATTTGTCTCCAATCGAGCATATCTGGGATCATTTGGGACGACGAGTTGGGTATCCCACGAGTTTGAACGAACTAGAGGTAAGGTTACAGCAAATATGGAACGAAATGTCTCAAGACATCATACAGAACTTGTATGACTCAATGCCGGATCGTATCGCATCGTGCATTCGCGCTAGAGGGGGTCCAATACTCCACAGAGTACGATGTTCAACGCCCTCTACCGGCTATACGTAATGCGCAACCACGCTGCATTTCTAATCATTTGCATATCTCCCCGACATGTACCTTCATTGCAAGTTTCGTTACGATCCCGCAATTATTTCTTGGTGCTCTAATTTTTTTGTCCATGAGTGTATATCAAAAACTAAACATGCTTGAAATGTCGAATTTAAAATTATTTAATGCAAAATTAAAAATAGTTCAAGGTTTTCTTTCGGGGGGGGGGGGGTTACACGCATAATGGTCTTATATAAATATCATTACAAAACATATCTACCGTAAAATATTGACTATAATACGCATGCTTAATTTTGCGAGAAATTTTCGGAAAAAATAAAAATTCGACTATAATACGCTCCCATAACTTTTCAATATTTTATTTAAAAATTGAACAGATATTTATTAACAGAAATAAAATTTGTAATAGAAAGAAACGCAAACGTCAAATTCGGTAGGAAAAAAACTTAAATTTTTAATTCAAAACAAACAGTACTGTCAAATTATCAGTCTTAATCACTTTCACTAGAATACAGCTCATCTATTGTTGCTGCGTCCATGTCATAATTATTGGTGCCTTCGTAATATATATCGCCATCTTCATCCTCATTTGATGACACCTGCCCATCCTCCCATAATATGTCGTCCTCACTGCCGTCTCACGTTTAACAATTGATAATTTTTCTGCTGCCGTATAGGACCGTCTTGAAGACATATAGAGGGAAATAAATAAAATAAAATAATAAATTTTTACACTTGCAACATCTAAGAACTATTACTATTTCAAGGAACCTGTTATTAAACGAACGCGTGTGCGATACGAACTGTGAGTTCCGTTTGTTTATAAGGAACACCTGTTAGTAAACGGGTGGATGAATCACGGAGTGCAGATGCACGCGCACCCGTCTTGCGACAATGTCTTAAAGCTGCTGTACGTTCGTTTATTCAATATTTAAAACTACTTTTTTTGTACACGAGTACAGTACGCACCCTCATTTTTACGGACTAAAATGTGAAAAAAAAAGTGCGTATTATACATTTAAGATTTTACGGTATATATAAAAAAATATTTGTCCCTGACCCCGCTTAAAAAACGCTCTCATAAACAAAATCGGAAATTCGACATGCTCTTGGACGTACTGAGTCATGGCTTGGGGAATTTTCTGCCTCTAAATGACCAGTCAGAGGCGAGACTGTGAGAGATTTTTGCAAAGTGGTTGACGAAAAGTCCTCATTTCGTCAACCACTTTGCAAAGATGGTTTAAAATCTGCCTCTTACTTTAAATGTATGTAGATTTATTTATTTTACTTCGTTTTTTTTTTTTGCTTATGCTGTGTATGTTTTTCTCACCGCATATCTCGTAAATTTAAATCAAGACTTAAATTACATGATCTCTTAATTATGCAACTCTCGCGGGTGTACAACTTTTTTAGTCGATTCTTTGAAGTTTGTGAGTGGAGAGGTCACTGCATTTCAGATTATTCCTTGGGTTTGTTAAAAACTTAACAGTATTAATAAATAAAAAATTTAAATCCGAGCGGAAGCAGTAAAACGTGTTCTGAAAACTTCCCCAATAAGATCTAAAATTGAAATTTAGAAATTTGCAAATGACGCATGGAAAACATGTTAAATTTCCCTGGTGCAACCACGCGTAATACTACACACACTTCCTCTTTAAAATACTTTCCCCGATGAAGTGTCCAAGGCAGAAATTGCAGGATGTAAGATAAAAGACAAAATTGTATGTCATAACTTACGTTGACCCTTAAAAATTGCCATTAAAAAATGAACTTCTTACAAATTTCTTTTCAGATTTCCGTTAACTGCAGTGATGCATATTTTCCCCTGATCAGATTTTAAATCTCCTTGAGGTATTTAAAAATTGAATTGTTGAAAATAACTAATTAATTACCGTAAAATCTCGACTATAATACTCACCCGAGTATAATACGCATGCTTGATTTTGCACGAAATTTTCGGAAAAAATTGAAATTCGACTAATTACGCACCGATGACTTTTCCTTATTTTACTTAAAATTTGCACAAATATTTAGTAAGATAAGTAAAATTTCTAATAAGAAGAAACGAAAAGGCCAAATTCGGTAGAAAAAAACTTAAATTGTTAATTTAAAACAAACAATACTGTTAAATTATCAGTCTTAATCACTTTCACTAGAATACAGCTCATCTATTATTGTTGCGTCCATGTCACAATTCTTGTTGCCGTCGTAATATATATCGACATCATCATCCTCACTTGATGATACGAACTGTGAGTTCCGTTTGTTTAAAAGTAATACCTGCTTAGTAAACGGGTGGATGAATCACGGAGTGCAGATGAGCACTCACCCGTGTTGCGGCAATGTCTTGCAGCTGTTGTGCGTTTGTTTATAATGTGTAAAACTATGTTTTTTTTGTACGCGAGTATAATACGCACCCTCAATTTTGCGGACTAAACTGTGAAAAAAAAGTGCGTATTATAACTCGAGATTTTTCGGTAATTTGAACGACAAAATTCAAGTCCCGACGAAAAGAAATCGTCTTAATTTCAATCATTGTTAGATCTAAATCAAGTATTTCTGCACTGAAAACACTAAAAATTGTCCATTTAGAGCTGAGAGGATACAGACATATTTTGACTTCGATGGGTCAAACAGTCCTTTGCTTTAAGACTTGAAATTTTCAGATGATTGGAAGATATGTGACACTCGTTAGGCTAAATCTTAAACGCGGTTAAAATTATATACGTCGACGATTGGAATGTACACAGGTATAGCGTATATACATTTTTCTTCATAATTTTCTTTATGTATTTCTTATTGTCTTAATCGTATATAGCTATTAATAGTTATATACTTTTAAGTTAACATATGAAACATGCATCATGTGAAACAAATGAAACATGTATCCCTGTTTGATGATTTCCGAATCGCCAGAAATCGGTATTTACCATACCTTTAAGCATGGTAAAGGAAGATAGTAATAACACCATATGAAACATGCATCTGTATTTAACGATTCTGAAATCTCCAAATATCGGTATTTAACTTACCTCCAAAAATGATAAAACCAAATGGAAAAGACAACATATGCATTCCATGTGATATGAAACGTATCAAACATGTATCTCCAACTGACGATTCTGAAGCCTCTAAATACCGGTATTTAACTTACCTTTAAAAGTGGTAAAGACAGATGGTAAAGGCAAGAAATGGAACCTGTATTATATGAAACATATATCTCCATTTGACGATTTTGAAATCTCCAAATATCGGTATTTAACATACATCCAAAAATGATAAAACCAAATGGAAAAGACAACATATGCATTCCATGTGATATGAAACATATCAAACATGTACCTCCAATTGACAATTCTGAAACCTCCAAATATCGGTATTTAACTTACCTTTAAAAGTGGTAAAGACTTATGATAAAGGCAACAAATGGAACCTGTATTATATGAAACGTATATCTCCATTTGACGATTCTGAAATCTCCAAATATCGGTATTTAACTTACCTCCAAAAATGATAAAACCAAATGGAAAAGACAACATATGCATTCCATGTGATATGAAACGTATCAAAACATGTACCTCCAACTGACGATTCTGAAGCCTCTACATATCGGTATTTAACTTATCTTTAAAAGTGGTAAAGGCAGATGGTAAAGGCAACAAATGG